>CM019117.1:21912027-23112027 GCA_009720345.1 Fragaria iinumae
GATGGGAACCCTAGCTAGAGAGGTGGTGTGATGTTGACCAGAGAGGAATTCCCATACTGTGCTTTAATATATGCATGATCGAAACCCTAGCTAGCTTGGATAGTTTCCAAGACAGCACGAGTGAGGGTGTGTTGGTATTTGCATTGTAATTGCAAAGAAACTTGGATTGTAGGTCGTCCACTTTGTGTTTCCATGTCCATGTCCATGTCTTGTTTTTGTTTTTGTCATTTCCAAAACATCTCTGTCCTGATATTACAAATCCCTATAACCATAAAGATGGACTTTGATCGATCGATGAGTACATTTTAATTCAATCTAGCTAGTTTAGGATTTTGTTATTTTCTTAACTTAGTAAAAGGATTACCGACCAAAAAAAACCTAGTAAAGGGACCAAGTCATAGGCATATATATACACAATACTATCGACAAATACTTGGACTTTTGGAGGATACAATTTGGAATTCTGATGAGGAGATTGAAATAATTAGACACTCTCAATTTTACAGTAAATCTATGTTTACATCAAAATAAAGGCGTACCTACACACGGGGTACGGTAGCCCACCCCAGATTTTGAAAAAACCTTACTTTGTGGCTTAATTTTAGTTCAAAATATTAATTATTTAAAACTAGCACACCCCAAATTTATATAATTAGCCCTTATGTTGTTAAATTTTAGTCCACATGTTATCTTTTTTGTTTTAGTTAGATATATATTTTCCTTGATACAATTTTTTTTTTGAATTTTTTTTTTCATTTTGCTTAAAGGCATTAGGCACGGTCGTCTAAAACGCATGCATGTTTTTAAAAAAATAAAATTAGCTTAACGTTTTTATTTTTTCTTACTTTTTTCTCTACGTTTCTCTTTTTAGTAATTGAAGGTTTTGCTTTTATTCAAGAGCGACGTGCAATTTTGTCTTAGAATTTTGGTTATCGAACTAAATGTGGCTTTTGTAAGGGATATCAATTAACTACATGGAAAAAATTACTTAAAAGGAACTCATTTTACCATAATAACAACAAATCTGGGTGTCACATACATTGATCTATAAAAAAAATTTAGCCCACCCCACTATAAAACCTAGGTCCGCCATCAAAAGTCGATCCTAGGTTTGCGCTACTCATTCAATTAAGTCGATCGATTTAGAATGCGGCTATTGTGACTTCTAAATTTACTCAGTATACCTTTCATTCTCTCTCACCTTCATTTTACTTTTAAATACAAGTATTTGCTCATTAGACATCATTTTCAAATTCCTAACACTAGTAGGAAAAAAGGCTTAAGCGACGGGTATATTTAGATTTTGTCGCTTAGGTACTTCCTAAGCGACGAAAACTCATTTTGTCGCTACAGATACAATTTTCGTCGCTACAATTCTCTGGAGCGACGAAATTATTTTGTCGCCTAAGATTCGTCGCCACAGATCCCACACAGGCGACAGCAACAAATTTGTCGCAAATTATTTCTTAAGCGACGAAACATTAACCCTTAAGCGACGAAAACGTTAGTCGCATAAGATTCATAACTTAACCCACAAATCTATATTTCGTCGCTTTAGTTTTAGACTAAAGCGACAATAATTTGACTCTTGAGCGACGAAAAAAATTAGTCGCGTGATATCCTAAACCTAAGCGACAAATTTTATTTTCGTCACTTTAGATAAAAACTAAAGCGACGAAAATTTTGACTCTTAAGCGACGAAATGGTTTGTCGCTTAAGTGAAATCTTCTTTATATCATCTGCATCAGTTCCAGATCGAAAAACTGGAGGAAAACAGATCGAGCTACAGTGAAAAAAAATCTGCACAGATATGACTCGCAAATCTCTGGCTTATTTGATGCTTGATATCATCTTCATCTAGCTACTTGTAGTTTGATTGGTACATGCTCTTTCTCCCTCTTTTCTACCATTTTTTCCGATGAGATTTCCGGTGAAGTATTCCGGCCGGTCAATTATTGTTATTCTTTGTTCCTAATTTTTTTAGATGTGTTGGTTTTATGATGAATTTTGGTTACCTACATATGGTTTTCTTGTTTATTTTTTCATATTGCATGCTAAATATGTTGCATTTTGGTAATATATATATATATATATATATATATATATATATATATATATGTATGTATATGAGAATTTTGAGAATATTAATGAGAATTTTGGTAATATATATTTATGAGAATATTTAGGTTTATATTGAATATTTATGAGAATATATTTGGTAATATATATTTTTGAGAATATTTGGTAATATATATTTATGAGAATATTTTGGTAATATATTTTTTCATATATATTTCATTTTTTCTGTATGCAAATCATTATATGTGTGTTTATTAATTTGCTCGCGATGAATGTAAGAATGATTTTATTCTTGCATTCTAGCTACTACATGTTTAGCCTTAGAAATCCCGTTCAAGAATTATTTTGTTACAACTTTGTTTGACAAAATGATTCTTGAATTGTCCCATTTTTGGACAGTTTGGGAGAACATGATTTTGATTCACACTGATTTATGATATGGTGGTTCAGTTTTCGATAGTGGGTAATTTCGACATGGTCTCCCGCTACTGTTCCTCGAGTGCACATTAGGTATAGAAATTGATGCACTTGGGGAACTGTAGGGAGATGCTGCCGAAATTTTCCCACGTCGGATTCAAAACCACTATAACATAAATCAGTGTGAAATGAAGTCATGTTCTCCTGAATGGGATTAGGACCCTAACCGGAGGCATAAGGTGATGAAGAAGAAGAATTGAATGGATATATGTGTTTATTTGTTGCTAACATTGTGCATTTTTTTTTTCTATTATGACAGGCATGCGGAAAAAATGGACAAGAGCTGGATGCAGTATAATAGGGGGCACCCTTTATATATACAGGGGATCGTTGATTTTCTGAAATTTGTACAACAATACAGTGGTGGAAAGGAATGGCACAAGTGTCCGTGTAAAAGATGTTGTTGCGGTAGTTGGGAGACAATTCAGGGTATAGAAAAGCATTTGTCACATTATGGCATGGATCCGTATTATACTACATGGACTGAACACGGTGAAGTGCTAGTTAATGATCCTATAATGCCCTATTTCCTACCAACTAACTTGCATGAGGCAGGCTCATCTAGTGCTTCCGCTAGCCCTTATATGGATCCCACATTGAACATGCTACATGATGCTTTTCCATACGCTTCAAGATATCATCAGGAAGAGAATTTTGATGCACCCCAGGAAACATATTCTACTTTCTCGAACCTAAACACTGGTGATTACGATAAGTACAACAGGATGCTCGAAGAAGCGCAGACCCCAGTGTACGAGGGATGTTCAGAAACTGTTTTGAGTTCTCTCATGGAACATATGAGTCTGAAAAAGAAGCACAGGACCTCGAACGAACATTTTGATGACGTATCATCATTTATCAGACGTTTGCTTCCTCCTGCAAACAAACTACCATCGAGTCATTACAAGGCAAAAAAGATCCTAAACGACCTCGGTCTTGGTTATGTGAAAATTGAAGCTTGTAAGAATAATTGTGTTCTGTTTTATGGAGATTACAAAGACGCATTTAAATGTCCTAAGTGTAATACGTCGAGGTGGGAAGATACTCTTTCCCCTAAAGGGAAAAGGATTCCTATGAAGGTGCTTCGTTATTTCCCGTTAACTCCTAGGCTGCAGCGTCTCTACATGTGTGAAAAAACTGCTAAGGATATGAGATGGCACGGTATTCCGAGGGAAGATGACGATGCGCTTATACACCCCGCAGATGGGGAAGCATGGAAATCCTTTGACTTATCATTTCCTGATTTCGCTGCAGACATGCGAAATGTAAGGCTCGGACTCTCAACAGACGGGTTTAATCCCTATGGAAACATGAACTTGTCTTACAGTATTTGGCCTGTTATTGTTGTTTGTTACAACCTGCCTCCCTGGATGTTAATGAAGAAGGAATATAACATGTTGGCTCTGTTAATTCCAGGACCAAAGTCCCCAGGTAAGTGTCTCGATGTGTATTTGAGACCACTGATTGATGAGTTGAATGGGTTATGGGAAAATGGAGCATTGACTTTTGACAAGCTTACCGGTACTTCATTCATGATGAGAGCATCACTGATGTGGACTATTAGTGATTTTCCTGGTTACGGGATGTTGTCCTCTCATACCACTAAAGGGTACAAAGCTTGTCCACTCTGCTTAACCGACATCAACTCTAGTTGGCACGCTGATAGGGTGTGTTATATGGGAGCTCGTAGATGGCTTCCAGATGATCATGAATGGAGACTTGATGCAGTTAACTTCGATGGGAGACAAGAGTTTGGTCTGAAACCCCGAGAATGGAGTGGCGATGAAATTTTAGATTTGTTGAACTCTTTTGACTTCGGAACTCTGAGCAGTGATCGTGAAGTATTGGCTCGGAATCCTAAACGTCCTTCGTATCTTGACAATTGGACACACAAGAGTATATTCTTTGAGCTGCCTTACTGGTCAAAGCTAAGAATAAGGCACACCCTAGATGTCATGCACATAGAGAAGAATGTTTGTGACAACATCGTTGGAACAATTATGGATATAAAAGAAAAGACTAAGGACACTATCAAAGCGCGGTGCGATTTGCAAAATATGGGATTACGCCCACACTTGTGGGTAAAACGGACCGGCTCTAAAGTTGTTATGCCTATTGCACCTTACCAGGTGAAGCCGGCTATGAGGCCTAAAGTTTTTAGCTGGATTCAAGATGTTAAGTATCCTCAAGGGTATGCAGCAAATATATCTCGATGTGTTAAAGTGGGAGAAGAGAAGATAATTGGAATGAAGACTCATGACTGTCATGTTTTGCTGCAGCGGCTACTTCCAGTCGTAATTAGACCAGTGTTGCATCGTGATGTTGTGGAGCCATTAGTAGCCTTGTCCTGGTTCTGGCAGAAGTTATGTGCTTGAAAGTTGAAGAAGTCAGATGTCCTTACGTTAAAAGAAGACATCGTCTACATCCTTTGCAAACTGGAGAGGATTTTCCCCCCCACTTTTTTTTCTATTATGGTTCACCTCATGATCCACCTGCCTGAACAAGTATTGCTTACCAGTCCAGTACACAATACCTGGATGTTTCCCATGGAAAGGTAAAAATTTATTACTATATCCTAGCATAATATATCATTGATTCCCTATATATTATTAACGAGCTCAATAAACTAACTCCGACTTTTTATTTTCTTTCAGACAACTCGGCGGATATAAGGGGTACGTTAAAAATAAATATCGTCCGGAGGGGTCAATAGCAGAGGCATACAAGGCACATGAGTGTGTAACCTATAGTGAAAATTATCTCCATCAAGAAACAGAGCATGTCGTCAGTCTGAATACACCTAGGTTCAACCTTTCAGTTGTTTCTGATGATATCCGTTTGTTTGGGAAATTACCAATTTCTGAAAGATTAACCGATGATGAGATTGTTGAGGCTCATTGGTGGGTACTGCGACATTGTGACCAAGTCGACATGTTTAGAGTGTCACATGAACAACTTTGCAAAATTAAATATGGTGACAGATGGGAAGAGATGCAAAAGAAGACATTTCCTAAATACTTCACAAAATGGGTGCGTTTAAGTTTCATGTTTTTACACGACAATTTCATGTGTTTGTGATTCCAAAAATTAACATGTTTTGATGTTTATTCAGGTTGCAAAGTTGCAAGAAGAAAATAGTGTACACTACAAACCTGAGTTGTCGTATTTGGCTGGTAAGCCGCAACATGTGAATATATACGCTGCTTGTGTAGTGAACGACATTAAGTTTTTAACATTGCATCGAGATTATGGTCGAAAGACACAAAACAGTGGCGTGATGTGTGTGGGTACGGAAGACGGAGCTGAATATTACGGGGTCGTTATATCTGTTGTGGAGCTAGTCTACGCAACTGGTATGCCAGTTGTGTTATTGAAGTGTAGATGGTTCAACGACCCAAATATACCGAGGAGTACCAAGAGGGATCATGGTCTGTTATCAGTGAATACATGCACAAGCTGGTATGAGAATCAACCGTTTATTGTTGCCACAATGGCAAGACAAGTTTTTTATCTTGATGATCCAAAGGAGGGTGGGGGTTGGAAAGTTGTTAACGTGATGTCGCATAGAGGTATTTACACTGCAACTACACTTGAGATGGGTATTGCAAATAGAGATATTGAGAATGTCACTCTTGAACCATATCAAGAAGCCTCGACGTCTAATATCCCCGACACGGAGACTATTCGCATCAACAACGACATCTACTTCCAACCCCGCGAGTACGTTCCTATTTCTAATTTAGAGTTTGACTTCGGTTCACTTCCATTCATCCGGCCAGACGATGAAGAGGAAGACTCAGACGATCATTCATATGAAGAGAGTGAGGATGATTTAGAAGACAGAGACTACGTTGATAGCGATTGAAAACTCATGATGTGTTAAAACGTCAAATTTTCAATTTAATTATGTCTTGAATTTATTATATATGTAATGAATTTATTTTATTAGTTGTGATATGTATTAATTTCCGATTAATACTTTACTAACATTTTGGATGCAGCGGAAATATAAACGTTGTAATCCACCAACGGTGACTTGAATCCATATAGGACAACTAATATCAAAACCTAAAAGGCCATGGGTTAAAATAAAACCAAATCCAAAACAATCAATTAAAATTAATATATGAAAATAAGTAAATCTGCATTTTGAAGGTCTAAACGGACTCGGATAGCCTAAAAAGCCCATAGGTCGTGGCGTAGCGACGAGTTTGGTTCGTTAGGCCGTTCTGCTTCCAGAAAGGTATCATAATAGTCAATCGGACACCAAACGCCAAATCTAGAGCAAACCGGGTTTGTACATGTTTCCATTGATCTGCTCTTCAACCTCGGTCTTGCCATATGTTCTATATCACATTTTATAAGTATTAATTAACAGAAAGTGAAATATAAATGATTTTCCAACTTAAGCGACGAATTTTGTCATTTTCGTCGCTTTAAAACGTATATTGTTTGGCGGAAAGTCAAAAAATTAAGCCACTTAAGCGACGAAAGGAAACAATTCGTCGCTTTGGCCCAAATATTTGGCGGGCTTCGTTCCCAAATTTTGGCCCAAATTTAAAATAACTTAACAAAAATCCCTAAGCGCATCATCGCTTTATGCCTTACTGCGATCGATCTAAATCCCAAATCGGTTCAAATCTCCCCTCTTCCTCCGCTCAGAAAACCCAGCTCCCCTCTTCCTCCTTACCGGTCCAAATCCCTTCACTCCGTCTTCCTCCTCTTGCCCAACCATCGAAAGGCTGATTCCTTCCTCCTCCAAGCCTGATTCCTTCCTCCTCCACCGCTCACTACCTAGATGTCGCCGGCGCTCGGGAAAAGGAAAGCTCGGGAGGAGGCGGAGGAGCGTCTGCGACTGGAGTGTGCACAACAATACGGCTCCTCTTCTGCCGGATCCAACACAGCCACTCCGACGACGACGGCGCCTGCAGGATCTCTTGCTTCATCAGCTCCCCCTCTAACCGATGACGATGACGAGTCAACGTCCCACGCAGAAACACCGTCTGAGGGTGCACCCAGGGTTGTCAGAGCTCGCCGGAAACCGAAGAAAAGCGGAGGACCTCCCCAGAAAGGCAACCGGGGTGTGGTGAACTGCTCAAAGGTGTCTGATATTGTCAAAAGCACGGGGAAGAAGATCGAGTTGGACTTTGATTGGGAGGTTATTGATGGACCTCGTAATTCTGATGTATGCAGCTTGTTTGTCAACAGTCTTGGAAGCATCATACGAAAAAGAGTGGCAATGAAGAAGGAATCGTGGTATGATTTAGACAAGGAGGAGAGGAAGAAGCTCTTTGACGGTCTCACTGTAAGTTAAGATAACTTTCAGTTAATTTTTTCTTCTCAAACCCAACAGTAGTAATGTTAAGATAACTTTGAGTGCAATGAAGCAAGAACTAATGTTTTTTCTTCTCAAACCCAACTATCATACTCATAATTATACAATAAAATAGCAATCAAAGGATGTCATGGCACCCTTTGGCGCTATACTAGCTCCGTCTATGTACCGAAGTCTAGAAAGATTGACAAATCCACATGTAAACTTATCAGTGACTTTTTAATATATCATATGCAAGCTGTGTGATGTATTTCTGTCCTGGTGAAAGTAGAGTTTGATCGTGTATGCAACTTATGAGTGCATGAATTTCACTGTGAAGAGCTTATCCAAATAGGAGTAGACTTTAGTCACTTTACTAATTATAAGATTGGCCTTGGCCAATGAAGAATGCATTTCCTCATTTCCTGTAAAGTGGCACTTTGAAATTAGCTTGCTAAGGGCCAAAGAGTGAAGGCCTAATCAACAAATTAATGGTAGTCCATATCCTGGACTTAATTAGAGGGATATAATTTGCCTCCTCTCAAGTCTTAACATCGATCACGAGTCGATGTCGCTCTTCCAATTTTATATATTCATCTAGTTTTGTCAGTGCTTCCTTGTTGTTGTTCTGCTTCCTTGTTGTTGTTCTGTTCTGCTTCCTTGTTGTTCTGTTCTGCTTCCTTATTGTTGTTCTGCTTCCTTTTGTTGTTCATCTGATCTCATACAAATTAAGTTTGATGGCTTATATAGTTGCTGTGCCATTTTCACACTGCAGAAGACACAAAACAGAAGCCTGCAAAGCTTTCCAGCCTATATGCATTTTGTGATAGAACTCTTATATAGTTGCAATTGCAAGTATATATGCTTATATTGCAAGTAGATATGCTTACTTTGATTTATAATGTAGGACATGAATTATATTGGTGTTTATTGAACATAATCTCTGTTCTCTGATATGGTTATAATTTTCTGTATTGGTATATCTCTCAATTTCCATGCATCATTGCAACTTAATGGTTTCATGTTTTCTATGTCTTGCAGTGTTTTTTTATCATTGATTTTAATGATGTAAAAGTCATTAAATGGATCAATAAAAGGGCGGCAAGTGTATTCCGTGAATGGAAGCATGACTTGTCCGAGATTCACAAGCTCGGGGGGAGAGACGTGATTCCAGAAGAGCTTTTGCACAGGCGGGATGAGTGGGAGTGGCTTTGCACGCATTTTGAATCGGACAAGTATAAGGTATAAATTAAGTTTTGGTTATGAGAGTTTGGTGTTATTTGATAGGGTAGGTGATTTGTGGTGATTTTCCTAATGAATTTCAAATTTGTGCAGAGACGATCGGTTGCCAACTCCAGCAACCGTGGTAAGAAGGAGTTAGAGCACCACTCAGGGAGGAAACCTATCATTTACCGGGTGGCCGAGCTAAGGGATAAGGGTGCTTCATTACCGGTGGTTGACGTATACCCGGTGACATACGACATCAACCAGCCTAAAGCTGCTGAGCATTATGTAAGTATCAATACCTAATGCCTTAACAAAGTTTCTATGCCACTTTGAAGTTGGGTACAGTCTGCTGGAAATTGTGTGTGTTCAGCAGTTCAGTTTCTTCGTATTTGATTGGGTTTAGGGTCTTAGTTTGGCTTGAAATTTTATGTTCTTGTTCTTCCTTATGTTTACTCTTGGTCTGCAAATTTTGGAGTTATTTCATAACATAGATGAATTATGGTGATTTTCTAAAATTAAGTGCTTTGTGCTGAAATTTTTGGTGTTATGCTGTGCATTTGTGTTAAGTCTGAATTTGATCAGGATTTAAGACTCATATTGGTCTGAAACTTTGTACTCTTGTCCTTCTATATGACAACTATTGATCATGAAAGTTTGGTGTTGTTTGATAAGATAGATGATTCATGGTGAATTTTTGAAGTTGGGTACAGTCTGCTGGAAATTGTGTGTGTTCAGCAGTTCAGTTTCTTCGTATTTGATTGGGTTTAGGGTCTTAGTTTGGCTTGAAATTTTGTGTTCTTGTTCTTCCTTATGTTTACTCTTGGTCTGCAAATTTTGGAGTTATTTCATAACATAGATGAATTATGGTGATTTTCTAAAATTAAGTGCTTTGTGCTGAAATTTTTGGTGTTATGCTGTGCATTTGTGTTAAGTCTGAATTTGATCAGGATTTAAGACTCATATTGGTCTGAAACTTTGTACCCTTGTCCTTCCATGTGATTACCCTTGATCTGGAAAGTTTTAGCTTATTTCAATGTAAATTGACAAGTCGGTGATTTTTCAAAGTGTAGCCTGCAGTTGGTAAAATCCCAGAATTTTGAGTATGCTTTCTTGTTTTCTGTTGACCTAAGTGTGTGTGTATAAGCATGTTGCTAGTGTATAGAAAAACCATGCTATGTTCCAGAATTACGAGGATGATTTACTAGCCTCATTAGAAGCTTTCGTGATGTGTGATGATACTATGGGTGTCCATAGTAGTTTGGTGTTTCATTGTTATATTGTAATTTTGTGTCCATAGTTTGATTGGTGTCCATAGTTGCATATTTCATGTGATGTGTATTTGGTAAAGCTGATTACGTACTGCTTCAGTTATCATGTTTTGATGATGTTATAATAGTTGTCTTATACATATTATTCTTGAATTGTAGGAAAAGTTGAAAGAACAGGGTGTTATTGCCAAGACTTTGCAGAGCAGTCAACACCCGGATATCCCACCGGATCAGCTGCCTCCTTTGGACTGGCCAACTCAACTAAGTGTTGTGCAAAACGCTATGGGAGAAACAAAGGGGTCTTACCTTCGTGGTATTGGACGAGCAGGCGCCTCAGAGAAGAGCAGAAGGTCAACATCAACATCTTCCTCTTCATGCTCTCGACCGAATAATGAGGCGATGGCAGAGATAGTGGCTGCTAGAAAGGAGGCGGCTGAGGCACAAGAGAAGGCTGAAAAAGCCCAGAAGATTGCTGAGCAGTCTGCCGTAGATTATCAAGTGTTGAAGTTGCAAATGGATCAAATCATGGCTCGAATAGGGCTACAGCCTATGTGTTCACCCTCGGTCCCAAGCCAACAACCTCGAGACGACGATGATGATAGGGGCCTTGACACTTCTCAAATTAGTTTAGGAAACCAGTAGATTTTTCTAGTTTAAATAATTGTACAAACAATATTAGTTAGTATTTATTTGGTTAATTAGTACGGTAACTTTATTATTATTATTACTAATATAAATATTTGGTAAATTTATTTTGAGTTCTTATAATTTATTTTTTTTAATAAATTACTAAAAAAATAATTTTTTTTTTCAAAAAAACTAAAACCTAAGCGATGAAAATTCTGACTATTTTGTCGCTTAAGATAAAAAGTCTTTTGTCGCATAAGGCTATAGCGACGGAAAAGTTCGTCGCATTAAATGAAGCGACGAAAATAAGCTCGTCGCTAAACCAAACATATTCGTCGCTTAACCAACAACTTAAGCGACGAAAACATTTGGTCGCTTAAGTTAATTATTCGTCGCTTAACTGTAAAGCGACAAGATAACATACGTCGCTGGACAACCTAAGCGACGAAATATTTTCGTCGCTTAAGTTCATTTATTCGTCGCTTAGGTGTGTGGCGACAGAAACAATTCCCGTCGCTTGGTTTGTTTTCTTAAGCGACAGATTATATGTTTTTGTCGCTTAAGAACTTATGAGACGCGTCATATGCGACGAATCTTAAGCGACGCTGCTTTCGTCGCTTAAGTCGGAAGGCGACAAAAATAGGTACTTAGCCGACGATTTTTTCCCGTCGCTTAAGGCTTTATTTCTACTAGTGTGTATTGACATGAATCTATATATGAGGTATACCTTATATATGTATTGACATGAATCTATAGATACACAAATATTTATATATGTATATATAGATATATATCTACTCAAGCTAATAAGTAAAGGAATATGATGTTTCCCTTTCTTAAGATCTTGTAAATGTGTTAGTAATATTTAAGATTAGAATAATATGCATGATAAAAACAATATTAACTCGAGTCTTAAATTCGATCATGAGTATTGATTATATGTAAGAAATACGGGTTAAGGTATTGAAGTAGTTTATTCAAATTCTAATACTTAATAAAAATACCTATCTTGTAAGTATGATACTTGGAGTCATTGGCTTCTAAAAGGAATACTTTAGAAGATATTTTGATTACTATCTAGGGTTAAAGAGCCTTAGTGTGCTATATAATTAGTACTAAGTTTCGGGGTACTGCAGCTATCATTTAGGGACATTCGTGCTAACAGATTTCACCTGGAAACGTTTGAAGAGAATGGACAAGAGTTTTTGTTTATTACCTCTAATGACTGCGGCCGTAAACACATCTTACAAAAGCTCAAGAGTCAATCAAGTGGGTTGTATCTGACAACCATCAGGATTATTGAATCCTATGCTGTTTCTCGCAGTTTTTACGACTCTGACTCTTACAAGCTTTGACATGACCGTTTGGGACATCCCGACGTGATATGATGATCCGAATTCTCAAGAATTCATATGGACATCCATTTTTCCGAGCACTGAAGCGTGTTGGAGTTCCTCCTTCCACCGAAATAGGTGATGCAGCCGTGCATGATGCACTTGCCATAGACTCTGCCTCCAAGGCCATTGCCGAGACTCCAAATGCCTCTATGGCTATCTCTAATGCTCACCGCTCATTTTGCAAAGCTTGTTCACTGGCCAAATTGACTGCAAGACCATCTTTTGCTAGTGATTCTAAACAAAACATTTCATTCATACAAAGAATCCAAGGTGATATTTGTGGACCTATCAAACCAGAGTGCGGGCCATTTAGATATTTTATGGTTCTGGTTGATGCATCAATGCGTTGGTCACACGTTGCTTTGCTATCCACAAGAAATACTGCATTTGCTAAACTCTTATCTCAAATTATTAAGCTCCGGGCTCACCACCCTGATCATCCAATCAAGTCTATTCGATTGGACAATGCTAGAGAGTTTACGTCTAAGTCTTTTGACGACTATTGCATGTCCATCGGGATTGAAGTAGAACATCCCATACCCCATGTGCATTCACAAAACGGTCTTGCAGAAGCTACAATTAAGCGCATACAATTGATTGCACGGGCCTTGGTGATGCGCACCAACTTGCCTGTTTCTGCTTGGGGTTATGCAATTTTGCATGCAGCTGCACTTATTCGTTATAGACCCACTGCAGCCCAACCATTTAGTGCGTACCAGTTGGTAACTGGATATGAGCCTAACATTTTACACTTACACATATTTGGTTGCGCGGTTTATGTGCTTATTACGCCTCCACTGCGTACTAAGATGGGTCCTCAAAGACGATTAAGTATTTATGTTGGCTATCAACATCCTACGATTGTCTGTTATTTAGAACCTTTGACAGGAGATCTATTTACTGTGAGATTCGCAGATTGTCGATTTGACGAGACATTCTTCCCGCCGTTAGGGGGAGACATAACCGTTTCCGTTCCAATTAAACGTCGAGAATTAACATGGTCTAACCCCACTATGTCTCGTTATGATCCCCGCACTTCTGATAGTGATTTAGAAGTTCAGCGTTATCTCGATCTTGGTAGAGTTGCAGATTCGATGCCTGACTCATTTACCGATATCGCGAAAGTGACAAGATCAATTATACCTGCTGAATGTTCCTGCAAGGTTAGAAGTCCCCACAAGAGGAACTTTACCGGCCGCACCCGGGCTCGGCAATGGCGTCTTGGACGCGCCAGACGCTCATGGTGGCGGTGTGGCCACGGCCTCGGCTCCCACCAGGAAGAGGGGGAGACCTGTTGGTTCAATAGATATTGTGCCACGCAAAAGGCGTGACAGTAAGACACAAAATGATCCACTCATCATCAACACTATGAATCCTTCACATGAGATTGTCTCTGACTATAGTTATGTCCAAGAATCAATGTTAGCGTATCATGGGGACACCTCAGATCCAATGTTGATGTTGGAGAATTAATCACCTCTCATGTCTCTCTCTGATCGCCAACCTCAGATCGATCTTGGCCAACAAATCACCAGGGAAGCTTGGATTGGTGTTAACTTGTATTCTCATTTTGACTTCACTGTTATTTATCAATACTTTCATTGAAACTAAAGTCAATATTTACCTTCTTCTTATTCTTTTTCTATCTTCTTCTTTTTTCTGTGTTTTGACTGATAATTGAGGGGTAGTAATTGATTACTAATAGTCAATAATTGATTACTGAAGATCAGTAACTCGATTATTGAAGGTCAATAATGATTACCAGAGGTTTGTAATTGATTACTAGGGGTTAGTAACCCGATTATTATGGGTTACTAGGGGCCAGTAACCCGATTATCGGAGGTGAGTAATGATTACCGGAGGATTATAATTGATTACACAGCGTCGGTAACCGATTATTAGGGGTTAGTAACTTAATAAGGTGATTACTAGGGGTTAGTAACTTAATAAGGTGATTATTGGGGGTTAGTAACCCGATTATTGGGGGGAAGGAATTCGGTGAGATTCCGGTGATGGCCAGTGACCGGAGACCGGTGAGAAACCGGCAAAGTCTTATCACTTTCACTTTCTCTTTCTCTCTTCTTATGCATGTGAAGGTAAAATTGTCTTAAAAATATACAAAAATTATTTTTTTATTATGACTTTAATAACGATTTGTGTATATGGGCACAAATAAGAACACCTTATATTGAAATGAGCTCATGTCTATTAAATTCATTGCAATGAGCAATAAAGGGTTTAAATTAGTACTAAATGAACATTTTCTCTATATTGAAACGGCATACTGTTCCAAACTACTTCAGAGCCATCGGGGACCAAACGTACTTGTTGACACCTCTCGAGCGAGAACGTATCGCCCGAGTTTATGCCGCGTGGCCCGACGAGGAAGATCGTAGCTCGTATCATCTTACTCGGTGGGCTGTGCTGGTCCATTGTGAAATGGGTAGACTGCCCGGTAGGTTTCATATATTTCATCCTAGACGTTCCTGTCGTGACACTTTTTTTTTTTTATGCAGGCAAAGTCCCCAAGCATGTCCCTTGTCCAAATCACCTGCTCAACATGGAGAAGGATCAAGACCTGCTGATGAAGTTGCTGAACGTGGGGGATGTTGCCTCCCGTACTGAGGTGGATCTATATACACGCTTGGTGCATATCCTGGACGCTCAGAAATCCTTAGAGGTTCCTGATGAAGCCTACGGGACAGTTGCTCCCCCACCGCCACCTCCTGCTCCCGGAACCTCTAAAACCACGGCAAATCTTGGCGAGAAGAAGAAACGTCATCACCAGTCGAAGAAGAAGTCCCAGGTTACTCTTGACTCCCAGGTAATGTACACCTGGAAAGATTTAACCGATGATGTCGCCCCCAACCCTAAAAGGGTGAAGGTCACACCCGTAGGCTCTACTCCCTCCTTGTCTCTTCTCACCGCTCCTGCTCCTATAGTGTCGAAGACACCTATCTGGCAAGTTCTCGATGAGTACGGCTGCGCGGATGAGAAGTTCTTGCGGACCATGGTCCAGGATTTTAAGGGTTTTGACCTCGATCGGGTGAGGTTCAAAGAAGGCTCTCCTTCCGAGTCCCGATAGATTGCTCGGAAGCACTTGATGAAGGTTAGTGCTCGGGACAACCTTTTTCTTTTATTAATTTTTTTTTTTTGCACGTTGCTTCCCTTGTTTAACTTGTTCCTTGGTTCAGGCCCTCTTCGCAGTATACTCGATCGATGCTAGCGAGGATACTTTCGAGCTGAAGTAGCAGGTGGCCAAGCTGAATGGGCACGTGAGCTTTCTTCAGACTGAGTTGAGATCTTTGGAGAGGTAGAAGAACTCGCCAGTCGAGAACCTGGCCATGCTGCAGTTGCATGTCCAGGAGCTGGAGAACAAAGCCAGCAGGGTCCCGGAGCTCGAGGCTGAGGTTGAGTCACTGCGCCTATCCCTTGAGAAACTTCTCCCCTTGGAGAAGAAGCTGCAAGAGAAAGAGTCCTTGGTCTCGGAGCTCGAGTGCTAGGTTCCCGGTCACTATGATCGAGCTGTGGCTGACTTCAAAGCATCCCAGGAGTTCAAGGATCTTCTACAGGCCGCCTGGGATGGGGCCATTACTGAAAAGTTCAACGACTGGAACGAGTACGGGTACCTCGACCACCCTCGGATGGTGGCTGACTTGCTTGCCGCTCAAGCCCGGGCTCAGAAGGATGCCCAGCCTGTCCTCACGGAGGGTCCCCTCGAGACTCAAACCGAGATTGTACGGGAGGAGGACGACAACAACTCTGGCAGCGAAGCTGACGAGGAACCGGTTGACTCGGACGAGAGGGACCAAGCTTAGGAATTTTTGGTTACCCGGACTATGTAATTTTTGAATCCTGCTTATTTTGAAGAATGGCCTGGAGCCAACCCTAGATGTATTTTGCCTGGTAGTCCGGGTTGATGATATATTCTATTTAATTTTCCCCTTTTGTTGATCGGTTCCCAGCGGGTCTTATTTTTCCTTAAAATACAACATATTTGGCTTGTTGATTTTGCTACCGCTTGTGTTAAGAATACAACATATTTGGCCTGTCGTTAAGTTTCCTTGCTACCGTTGGTGTAGGCAATTTTAATTTCACTGTCTAGGTGTTATGAATTTAATTTCCTCATTTCTATATTAATTGTGGCTAAAAAATGAGGGCATCCTCCCGGGTAGACTAGCTAGCCCGGTGGGTACGATTTACAATTTCAAAACCCAACTTCCTGTTAAGTTTGCCTAAACAGGATAAAACCGAAGGTGCTCGGCGTTCCACGGGTGCCCGGTGACTATCCTATCCTTGTCCCGTAGATAAAAGGTTGCTAGGCCAACTTCTTCTACCATTTCATAAGGTCCCTCCCATGTTGGATCAAGAGCCAGCGGCTTTGTCATTACCCGCTTCATCACCCAGTCACCCAAACCCAGAGGACGGGGTCTGACCTTGCTGTCGTAGTGCCGGGCCACTCGCTACTTACACACCTGGTTGTGTAGATCAGCCTTTTCCCTTCCCTCCTCTATGAGGTCCATATTCAGTTGAAGCCCCACTGCATTTGTCTCTTCGTCGTAGTTTTTGACTCTTCCTGAGGGCACTGCCAACTTGATTGGGATGACAGCATCCGTGCCAAATGCCAAGCTGAAGGGTGTCTCTCCCGTGTATTCTGTCGACGTGGTTCAGATGGCCCATAGTGCTTCTGGGAGCTTTTGTGCCCACTGTCCCTTGGCATCATCCAACTTTTTCTTCAGCAGCTT
The DNA here is from genome assembly GCA_009720345.1 of Fragaria iinumae. NCBI lineage: Eukaryota > Viridiplantae > Streptophyta > Magnoliopsida > Rosales > Rosaceae > Fragaria > Fragaria iinumae. Next base: position 21,929,162 of record CM019117.1, read on the forward strand.
CTTGATGATCTTGTTGACTGCCTCCACTTGCCCATTGGTCTTCGGGTGAGCAACCGATGCGAACACCATCCGGGTCCCCTTGTCCTCGGTGAACTGTACGAGTTTTGGGTTGTTGAACTGAGTCCCATTGTCCGTAATGATTGTCTCCGGGACCCCGAACCTGTAATAGATATTTTTCATGAGGAAGTTCTTTACGCTCTCGGTGATGATTTGACCCAGCGGTTCAGCTTCAACCCATTTTGTGTAGTAGTCCACCGCCACAATGACGTACTTATACTGCCTGGGAGCTGTGGTGAGCTTCCCGACTAAGTCCAGTCCCCACTATGCGAACGGAAAGGGGACATCAGAATTGAGAGGGCGACGGATGGGGAATGGACTTTGTTTGCATGCTAGTGGCATTTATGACATCCCGTCGACACTATGTCCGCCATCTTTCCCATGTTAGGCCAAAAGTAACCGTTCTCAGTGCCTTGTGGGACAACGATCGTGACCCAGAATGATTACCGCAGACTCCTTCATGGATATCTCAGAGAATGATCTCACCTTGCTCTATGGATACACATTTAAGGTTGGGGAAGCAATAACCCCTGCGGTAGAGTTTATTTTCTATCAGGGTGTATCTGGCACATCGTGATTGTAACTTCCTTGCCTGTCGCCTATTCTCCGGGCGCACCCCTTCCTTTAAGAACTCGATGATCGAGTCCATCCAAGTGGGCTCTCTGGGGCCAGTGGTGATAGCGAAAATCTCTGAGATCTTTTTACTGATACTGGGCCGATCTAGAGTCTCATTTTTTGCTTTCCTATGCACCGTCAGACAGGTACCGGTGGCTAGCCTTGCTAAGGCATCTGCATTACCATTCTTCTTCCTTGGAACCTGGGTGACCGTTGCCAACTGGAACTTGTGCAGGAAGGCCTTCGCCAATGCTTGGTAGGTACTCAACTGTGGCTCATTGGCCTCAAAGATCCCGTTGACTTGGTTCACTACGAGTTGTGAGTCACTGAACACCTGTACTAACTTTACCCCGATTTCATGTGCCAACTGCACCCCCCCCCCCGATCAGTTCTTCATACTGGGTTGCATTGTTGGACACGGCAAACTTGAATTCTAGGGCATACTCGTACTTAAATCCATCTGGACTGACCAATATTATTCCCGCTCCGCTCTTGGCTTTGGTTTCTGAGCCACCCACATACAGCTTCCAACTTGATTTTGCCTCATCGAGGGCCCTCGGCACTTCCCGTTGATCGTTCTTGGGAGACTCTTCTTCGTCCTTCATGGACGTGAGCTCCGAGATGAAATCTGCAGCCGCTTGCCCCTTAATGGCTACCCTAGGCATGTAGTGTATGTCAAATTCCCCTAGCTCAATCGTCCATCTGGCCAGCCTCCCGCTCGTCTCCGGTTTCTGCAAAACCTGTCGGAGTGGGCAATTTGTGTACAGGGTGATGGAGTGAGCTTGGAAATAGTGTCTTAGCTTCCGCGCGGTCACAATGAGTGCTAGAGCTAACTTTTCAATGTCTGGGTACCTATTCTCTTCCAAGGTGAAGCCCTTTCCCACGTAATACACCTAGACCTCGATCACATCGTCTTTCCTGATGAAGGCTGAACTCACAGCCGTACCGGATGCTGCTAAGTAAAGGTATAACATCTCTCTAGGGATCGGCTTCGACAACATAGGAACCGAGGCGTGATACTCCTTGATTTTTCTAAAGGCCTCCTCTTGTTCGGGTCCCCAGTTGATAAGCTTCAAGTGTTGGCTCTTTAGCAGCTTCAAAAATGGCGCACACTTGTCCGTGAGCCTGGAGACAAACCTAGCGAGGGTCGCTATCTTGAGCTTGGCCTGAACCTTCTCTGGGTTTGCTTCAATTCCCTACTTGCTTATTACGGGACCCAAAAATTTCCCTTTAATGACTCCAAACAGACACTTGTCCTGGTTTAATCTCATCCCGTACGCGAGGACGATGTCGAAGACCGTCTGCAAGTCAGCTACATGATTGATTACGGTGAGACTTTTTACTAGCATGTCATCCACGTATACCTCTATGGTTACTCCTAGTTGCTTGGCAAACATCTTATTCATCAGGCGTTGGTAGGTTGCTCCCGCGTTCTTTAGACCGAACGACATTCTCTTGTAATAGCACACTTCTCTGTCGGTGGTGAATGCGGTATGCTCTTCATCCGCCACGTGCATCATAACCTAATTGTACCCAGCATATGCGTCCATGAAGCTCAGCATTTCAAACCCGAAGGTGGAATCAACGAGTTGGTCTATTCGTGGCAACAGGAAGCTATCTTTAGGGCACGCCCTGTTGAGGTTTGTGTAGTCTACGCACAATCTCCACTACCCCACAGACTTCTTAGGGACCATGACCACGTTGGCTAGCCACTGTGGATACTTTGCTTCTTCAATAAACTGGATATCCAGCAGCCTCTGCACTTCTCCCTTGATGATTTCATACTTCGCCGAATCGAATGATCTGCGCTTCTGCCTTACCGGGGGCACGCCTTCTAGATTCCTAATCGGTGCGTCACTATCTCCCTCGAGATCCCGGGGATATCTACATATGACCAGGCAAACGCTTTGTTGTTAACCTTCAAGAAGCGCATAAGTTCCTCCCGCACCCCGAGCGGCAACTCGGTCCCTATTCTTGTCTTCCTCGCAGGGAACTCGTCTGAGATGCAAACCAACTTTGTCTCCTCAACGAATCCCGGCCTCTCGGGCAGTGTACTTTCTGCTGCAGCGTTAACTCTTGGATCCTCATAGGCATCTGCTGCAAGGGCCTTAGGGCTCCCTGAGACCAACACTTCCACTCTCTTCCTCCCATTATCTTGGTCGATGGCATAGCAGCCTCTCGCTTCCAGCTGATCTCCTCGGATTGTTACTACTTTGGTAGGGGATGACAGTTTCATCATTAACATATGGCCAGCGATGAAGGCTTTTACCTTCCTAGTATCCCGTTGTAAGATGACTCGCAATCGACCACTATGAAGTCTATCCCCGTCCTCACTGTGTTCCCTTCTATACCTTCTAGAATCATGGAAATGTGATCCGAGCCTAGGGGTTGCACCACGTCTCCTGAGAAACTTATCAGCGGTTCATTATCTGAACAACACGTTCATTGATGCCCCAGTGTCGACTAGAATCTTCTTGCATAAATAATGGTCCAACTGTGCGGTGACGAGGAACGGGTCCTCGTGGGGCTGCCTGATTCCTTGCTCTTCTTCTTCAACGAATGTCACCGATTTCCAGCTCACATTTACCTGCTAATTAATATCTCTCGTCCTTCTATGATCCCTGTGCATTGCTTCTTTGCCCTGTTACTCCTCTGGTCTAACCGTGCTCCTCCCCGGTTAGTGTTGATCGTCCCGTAGACCTGAACTCCCGCCACCTACCGCTGCCCTGACACTTACTGTTGTGGCTTGCCTGCTTTTATCTGGTCCTCTATCGTCCTCTTGAGCTCACAGTTGTTGATCGCATGCGTGGCTTCTCCGTGATATCCATAGTACTTCCCCGTTTCCTTCCTAGTTAGTCTTGACGGAGGGAACTTCCTCATCGGGGGCCCGGGGATTACGCTCTTATTCTCGTTCCATACTACCTCGGGAGTCGCCGTTAGGGTTGTGAAGTGCTCCTTGGCCGCGGGAGTCACCTTAGAGAACCCATTATCCTAGTATCCTCTCATGTGCTGCAAGAGCAGCCGATTAGTTTGCAAAAGGATTTGACTTATGAAGAGGAACTGGTTCAGATTCTTGACCGAAAGGAGCAAGAGCTTAGAAACAAGACAATCCCACTTGTCAAGGTGCTTTGGAGGAGTCATCAAGTAGAGGAAGCTACTTGAGAATCAGAGGAACAAATGAGGCAGCAGTATCTCTACCTCTTTGATTGATAGTTATGTAAATTTCGAGGACGAAATTTTTATAAGGAGGGGAGAATTGTCACATCCCGACTCTTAAATTTTTACCTTATATATTGGCTTGGAATTAATAATAGTTTTACCGTCTTCGTGAATGAAATTATAGTTTAAAGGTCCCTAGAGGAGTGTTGAGGGACGAATATTTCGGATAAATTATTCGTAGAAGAAAATTATGACGGCGGTAAAAATATAAGTTTTATTAGGGTATTATTTTTGGGGTGTTAATTTTTGGAATTGAGCTTTATTTGGTAGTTTTGGATCGGTTAGGGAAAAGCCCAACACATTCACTCTCTCTCTTCTCTCTCCTGCCTCCCGCTCTCTCTCCCCGAGCTCTCTCCCTGCCGAAGCTTCCCGCCGCCCGTCCGCCGCCGTCCGGCCACCGTAGACCGCCGCACCAGTCCCAATCGGTCGGCCTTCAATCCAACTCTCTTCCTAGACCGGTGGGAGCCGCCCTAGTGCCGCCGTGAGGGAGAAAAGCCGCCCGAAAGCCCAGACTGCCGTGGAGGTTTGGTCGCCGGAACTCGCTCCTCCGGCCACCATAGCCGGAGCCACTTGGCTCGTTTGGAAGCCCTCCTCCCATGCAGCAATCCCTCCAAAGGATTCGCTCCCTCTTGAGCTAGGTAAGGAGAATCGGTGACTTGAAGTTCTAGGGCTCAAATCACTGTTTTGGTTCGATTACCCTATCTAGGCTTGGAATTAGTGTTTGTGCTAGTTAGGGAAGTTGTTGTGCGTGTTGAGAGGAAGGTTGTGCTAAATTTTAATAGGCATGGGAGGTTGTTGGAGCCGGCGGAGCAGACGGTGGCGCCGCCGCTGTTAGGGGGATTTGTATGGTTCTAGATGTGTAATATTAAGGGGAGTTTAATTATGTGAATTTTGGAATTTTTGGAGGAATTTTGGATAGGGTTGGGATTTTTCAAAGTTTGGTATTTTGGCCGTTAATTTGGATAGAATCCGGTCGTTAGATTATTGTTGTTTTGGCTGTAGAAGGTTGGTTTAAGGCCACCGGTATTTGTGACAAAATTTGGACCGTATCGATTTTAAGATTGACGAAGTTTGGCAAGGATGAGAGTAGATAAGGCTCACCTTTAATGTTGGGGATTAGTTATATAAGCGTTGGCATATAGTTGGGGATTAATCTATGTTTTTGAAACAGGACGTAAAGAGGCTCGAGCTGAAGAGGCCTCGGACCGACATCAGGCTTAGGCCTGATTTGTGAGTGGACTTTTGTTTTAAGTAAAATGCATGCTATGGTTCTGGGTTGAACAATTTCTTTTATTGGAGCATTTGAGGTCATTTTATTTTGATGACTTTGTTTATTTTGAAGAGTTACCGAAAAGGGGATTTTTTCGGTAAATTATAAATATTTATATTATAAATGCTAGTTAGCCATATGTGTCTGTCCACCTTAATGACGTAGTATATAACCGCATTATGGTGTGACGTGAGCTTTAGACGCAAGCGTAGTAGCCCTATATGAGTGTTTAATTCATATAGGGGGTATGGGCACGTATTTATACACTCGTCCGTCCATCTTAATGGCGTAGTGTAGCACCGCATTAAGGCGTGACGTGAGCGTTCGACGCAAGCGTAGTAGCCCTATATAAATTATTTTAAATCTATAAAATAATTATATAGGGAGTATGGATGTGTGTAAATACATACATATATTGGTATATATTTTTGAGATAAGAGATTTATCGCGTGGAGCATGATTTCATTTTCTTCGAAATTTAAATTGGGAAAGCATAAATATTTTTATTACTTTCTTTATTTTATTCTTTTATTTTGTTCACTCACTCTAACGTTATTCGAATGTTTTCCCCTGGGCCCTTCGTTTTAAAAATGCCCAGTCTGCAGAGTCCGGGTTGGCACTAGTAGAAGGCGAGACATAGTTACCCACTTCTCCACCACTCTTCACTAGTAGGTTACCTGATAAACCTACCAATGTATTTTCTTGCTTCTTGTAATTTTTCCTTAGAAGCTCTAATTACCCTTGGGGTAGCGTATACTTTAATGGTGGTGTGCTAAGATTTATGTTATTTTATTTGGATATTTATGGGTTGAATTTGAAGTTGGTTGTTTCGTCTAGGAGGGTAAATTCTTGAATTTTTTCGGATTAGGGTTGTCCATTTTCAAGGGAGGTTTACCGAGTTCTTTAGTAAATTTTCCTTGCATGTGGACCCCGCAAGACTTACTTCGGGTTTCAGGGTGAAATTCGGGGTGGGTCTTGACACACAACGTCCGTGTAACCCTTAGCTATCATTGGTGTGGGATTTGAAGTTATCGAGAAAGAGATGTGGGTCTCCTTCTCCAACATAGCTCAACTTCAGGGGTTTCGCCGCGTGTGAGCGCAAGGTCTGCGTGATGGCTCTTGTGAACGGCCCCCCTCTTTCTTCGAATCTCATCCCAAGCGGGTTATGAGCCGCCCGTCTTTCCGCCTTGTGCACCCTCGAGGTTAGGTTTGTCACACTATCCCGCATGGCCACCCTCGAGGTTAGGTTTGTCACACTATCCCGCATGGCCACCAACGTTGCTTCTACGCTTGCCAACTCTTCTAGCACACCCCCAGCGGTGAGGGTCAGAAGTGGTAGTGGGCCCTCATTCTCCATGCCTTTCGGAAAGAGATTGACTCCAACGTGGACTGTTCTGCGAGACGCGGGCAACAACGTTACTTGGGACTCCCGGCTTCCTACTTGTTGTTCCCGTAAGGTGGCAGCTGCTCGCCCGATTGCCTCGTCACTTTCCAATTTTCGCGCCAACGTGCTCATAATAGTGGCATTATCCCGCTCCAACTTTTTCTCCCGGGCCGCTACCTCTAGGCAGTCCTTGGTCTTTTCTCTCTCCAAGCGTGCCACGTCCGCCCTCAGCCTTTCGACCATGTCTTCCACTTCCTCCTGAGTGAGGTGATGCATCGTCCCGTTCGGGATTCTCTCTCGAGCATTCCCTACGGGAGTGCATTCCAACCTCTCACCTAATCCTTAGCTCCGAGTCGCGGTCCTCGGCGTTCTCTCCTCACCGTGACCCCATTGGTCCTCCAATGTCGATATGTTCCCTTCTCCCCGCTCACTCGACTTAGCCATCGAGTCACGGTGGCTTTTCGTATAGATTCCCACAGATGGCGCCAATTGTTTCTACAAGATCCCACATACCTCGTAGAAGCTTTGGCTTGACCTCCGCTCCTGGGCTTCACTAACTGGCTACCTGCAACAGGAGATTGACCGGGACTTACTGGTCTTTCTCTCTCCGATGGTTAAGTCAATTGTGTGGTTGGTGAAGTATATTTAATGCTCGGAATTAATTACCTCTTTTGTTGACTTTAACATTGCATTTATAACCCCGCGTGGACTTCTTTCTTGCTTGTCAATGGATGTGGGACAAATGTGTTGTTGTGGTTTATTTATTTGGCCCTCTGTTGTGTGCCTCCTGCCTGGCCCAGACTGCTATGACCTCCAAGACAAGGCCTGCTTGGCCATGAGGCTTCTGGTAGCACCATGGGCCAATGAGGTATTTATTTACTACCGACTACAGTTACGATTACTATTATATTTACACTGCTTTCATGACATATGAAGTGCAACGGTGTCTTGCGAAATCAACTAGTCATGTGGCCACCTCTTATCATATAAGCGTTTGTGCATCTTCTTATCCTTTATTGTTTATCTCAGACGTGTCTGTGCATCTTGTCTTGCTTTATTGCTTTCTAGTTTATGTAGATGACTCGGTCACTGGTTATGTATGATTTTATCAAAAGTAAAAGCTTATCATCTTTAGTAAAAAAATAAAATAATTATGTATGATTTATTTTAACGAGATTATTAATTAATCCAGTAGGTTGATGTTATTAACACTCTTTTGTGTTATTAACCTACATAGCACGGAAGCGCTGGCAAGCTCACATTTCCCGTTTCCGAAGCGGAAGCGGCCGGAAACGGCCGAAATCGCGATTCTAGGAAAGGCAACACTTGAAGCGCGACAGAAGCGTGAGCTATTAAATCAGAAGCGTAAGTTTCCCATTTGTAGGAAGCGTGACCTCTGCAATCATTTCAGAATTTTACACTGCCTCCCTTAGATTCACATAAATCTCAAACCTTTTCGAACAAAATGGCCGCCTCAAAAGCTTCCATGATTTCTCCTATGGCTGTGTTCGTCGTCAGTCGAACAGTTTGTCAAAGCTCCCGCTTAACCATGTCTCTCCCGCCGCCTCCATCTAGTCGTCGTCCGTCTCCGGTCTCTTCGTCACTGCCAACGGTCTTGTCTTACTCTCTTTAGAATTGTTCTGGAGTTTGACGGCCAACACAGCAATAAGGGACAGTTGGGGGTTTAGAGAGAGAGAGAGAGAGAGAGAGAGAGAGAGAGAGAGAGAGAGAGAGAGAGAGAGAGAGAGAGAGAGAGAGAGAGAGAGAGAGAGAGAGAGAGAGACTAGTGGCTATTCTTTCGTGTGTGAAGAGGGGACTAGCACGTGTAATTAATTAAATTGACAACTTTTGGTTTTTGGGTGATATAGGTTATTTATAATATTATCTTATCTAGAAAATATATAATTATAGCCTCAAAAAAAATATTATAATATGTGAAATAAAATTAGAAAATGTTAGAAATAGGGTGATATTTATTTATTTATATATATAATATATATTATTATTTTATTTTGACGCTTCCAAAACGCCCCCGCTTTCAACAATTTTTGAAAAAAAACGCTTCCGCTTCCGTTTTCATGCAACGTAGTTATTAACACACCCTATTTATTTTCATATTAACACATTTCAATTTTATTTAGAAACTTGTTACTTGAATATGTTTCGTGATTAGTTCTTATTATAAATTAGATTAGGGATGTGCTTATAACACAGATGGTTAGTGTTATTCAGTATTATCAAGTTCTACCATGTGTCCATTCTCTTGTTTTAAACCTTCGGTAATTGTTGAACTTAAAATTTGTGGAATGTGCTAGACAGATACGGGGTTGTGTGGCTTCTGGGTTTAAACAGAAAGAGGGGGCAGGGGAGCCTTGGGGAGAAGAGTTTACTCAGTTTAGGGTTTATCTGGGTTTCTGTGTGTGTATATGATTGAATAGAATGGAAAAGTATGAGGCAGAGCGGCTCCCGCCAGGCGTTGCTCCAACTCCTTCTCAATTTGAAATTGCGGCGCAGAATGCGGTGTTTCATGAACAAGTAATTAACTCCTTTCTCCTCCTTTCTCTGTCCTTTGCTTTATGTGAAACTCATTACTTGCTCTTGTCATAACAGGAGATATCCACCCAGAATATCATACGCGCTCGAAGGTTTGTATCTGTTCTCTTCCTCTGTTGAGTATTGATTCTGATTCTGTTTTTGATAGTATTATTTCGTAAAGAGAAGCAAGAGGTGTGGGTGGCTCTGATTCTTCGGACATGTTCTCTGAACGCCCTGATTCCAGCGCTCTCAAGGTCTCTTGTTTTAACCAATCTTTCCTTGTTTCTCCTTAATCGGGGCTTTCTGCTTATTCATTACTGCTGCTGCTGCAGGAGCATCTGTTGAAGATGACCACCGAACATCGAGCTCTTATGGCTGTCAAACGTGGCGACTCTACTTTCCTTCATCATCAAGGTTCCTATACTTTACCATCTGCATCTACTCTTCTTTCTTTTACCTTGTCGATGTGAGTTGCCTTTCCTCTATTTCTGTATTATTTGTTGGGGTCAGGTTACAGAGTTTACATCATTTTCTTTTCTCATTGCTTGGATTAGGCACTAGGCTGATGGATAAATCGCGGGGTGATCTTTGTTTTTGGTTTCTCTCGTAGACTTTTTGCTTTGTACAGAGTGTAGCCTGTTACTTTGGTGTATTATTTATAGTGTTGTGGGGCTTTTGTATTGCTTTGATAGATCAGCTGCTATTACTGCTTTGCTGCATCGGGCCATTTGTCTTCTGCAACCTTGTGTAAATTCTGTTTGATGTCACTCACCAGATTCAATATTGAAATAAGTTAACAAAGTAGTTAACCTTCATTTTGGATTCATCTGTATAATGCTTCCATGTATAGCTGTCATAACAGGTAACTTAGAAATCGGTAACGGCTATGGGGTACCAGGAGGAGGTGCTTATCAAGTTGGTACAAGGTCTAATAGTACTCTGCCTAGTAAGACTTATTGCAGCACTCAGACCATATATAGTATTTTATCTGTTAATCTGGTGTTAAAAGCATTGCTTTTATATATGATGCCTAGGGAATTTAGGAGCTGGAATCAAAGAAATGGGACAGATAAACCTTGAGCCTGATAAGGACTTTGAACAGAAACCTCCAGCTAAAGAATTGTCTGAGTATCTTAAAAAAAAGTTGCGAGATAGGGGTATTCTCAAGGACGACTCAAACAAAAACGACCTTGTAAGTTCTTTTTTAAACTTAATTTACATTATATTGAGAAACCAAAATCTAGGTCTAAATCTATGCAATTTAATCTTGGTGTGCAAATTTAAAATGGAGTTCTAAAGTACTCATATCCTGGTAGTTGATGTGATATGTGCCTGTTGTGTTTACTCGTAGGTTGTGAAGGCATGTGTTCAGGCTAGATACTAGGTTGATCTAAGTTGTAAAAGTACAGGTAGGAAAAACAATAGTTGGATAGTTCATCATATCGTAAATGTGTTTCCATAATGTGTGTGTATTATTCTACTCCACTAGAAGTTTAAGTTGTAGAAGTTTAGCTCTCATGAGGATAATGTGTGGGTTACTAAGGGGGAAGTTGTGATACCCCAGTTCTATTAGCATTCTGCAGATATGGCTTAAGTCTCTCGGGTTGTGAATTATGGGGCTGCCACATTGATGACTCATTCTTTAGCCTATTTTACCAATATGCCCTAGATCATGGTCCTGTTGTAATTTATGTCTTCCAGCTCCAGTTCGGAATTCATGGGTGCTTAGAATTTCAGGCCTCAATTTCATTTACATAATTTATTATTTCTATCGTTATCTTTTTGTCCCTAATTCTATAGTCAAAACTGCTCTCTTATGGTATCCTTCAATATTATATTACAAGTGAAAAATAAACGGTTTTGAATTCTGAATATTCTTGACATCTTAAAATTTAGATATTTTCTGCAAGTTACAGCTCCGATTTTTTTTTTATATTTTATAATAGTTATTATTTTTTTCTTTTGCGCTACTGAACTTTGACATTTAGTTTCTCTTATCCCTGGATTAACCTGTAATTTTAAATTTTCAGAACATAAAAAGTACTTCACAACAGATCGAATATGACAAACTGCCTCCTGGATGGGTGCGTACAAGTTGTAAGATATAATTTAAGTTTCGCATTTTGATCAGGTATATTGTACTCCAAGTTGTGAATTGTGATTGAGAAATGATTTGTGGACCATGATTCACATGTTCAGAATATGGAAAAGTTAATATTATTTTGGTCAGAAATAGATTTAAGATGTAATTGTTTAAATCCCATAACAACAATTATAAAGCGGATTAAAGCCTACGAATTTTATTAGGTGAGTCTGGCATTGGTTGACATCCCATGCCATCACATTCGACTAAAGCATATATACAAGTAACATATACAGCCACATTTTTGTTCTGTTGCACATCCAATGCTGTAAGAGTGATTAGAATGAGGCTACAATTTATGTTTATGTAAGACTAAAGCATATAAACAAGTAACATATACAAACTCATTTTTGTTCTTTATGTTTGGTAAAAGTGTGCTGCACATCCAATGCTGTAAGAGTGAAAAGAACAAGGCTAATATATGTTTATGCATGTAGTAAAGATTGTATTCTTTATAATTTTCTCATGCGCTTTTGTTTCTGCTGGAATTATCCTGTAACTTGTTAAATCACTACACAGGTGTCAGCAAAAGATCCTACAAGTGGTGCTTTGTATTATTTTAATGAGACTACAAGGAGGAGTCAATGGGAAAAGCCGGCTGGAACATCTTCTAATGCACCACTTCCATCACCTTTATCTCTTCCTGAAGATTGGGCGGAGGCTTTGGATGAAACAACAGGTATGCCTAAAGTGTCACATATGCATATGTTATATTTTGAGCAAGTAAACCAGCATTGTACCTTTGGTGGTACTTTAGCCTTTAAATTGCTCAAAATTTGAGGGGTACTAAAGGAGAAAAAGAAGACTATCCTTTAATTTTCTTTAGAAAGATTTGTATGAGAAGACTCCTGATGGCTTCAACTTCCAGTTCTTCTATCCTGCTTAGGTAGGACAAAGATAATATTTTCTAAGACATCAATACCTGAGCCAGCTGCTCAGCTCCTGATCATTCAAGTTTCTCCCCAGCTTAGTTAGAGGTCATTGAGCATTAGACATTGATATAAGGATTAATTTCAGTTTACACCCCTGAGGTTTAGGGTTAACATCATTTCACTCCCCATACTTTTAATTTTGAAAATTTACCCCCTAAAGTTTTCAATTTTCATAAATCATGCCCAATTGCTGAAATTCCTTCTGATTCGGATGTTTATTTTGACTTCATAACTCACTAAAAGGGCTAAAATAGTCTTGTAACAACATAAATCGCCTTTTTGGGACCTTTTTTCTAAGATTTCATGCTAACCTCCAAATTGGACGGAATTTTAGCAATTGTGTCTGATTTTTAAAGTAATAACTTCCGCTGCATACACAGGTCACAAGTATTACTACAATACGAAGACATATGTATCACAATGGAAACACCCTGACTTATCACAGCAAGTTGAATCTCGACATTGGGATGAACAATCATCTGAGCCACAAATAGAAAAGGATCAATTATCCAAACGACAAAGATGCATGGGCTGTGGTGGATGGGGAGTAGGCCTTGTTCAGATGTGGGATTACTGCAATCATTGCACGAGGTAGGATGACCCTTGATGACTAGCTGTCTATTGACTGGTCTATTGGTTATTGTATGCTTTTCATAATAGTTGAGTACTTTACCAATACTTGTGAGAATCAGGTGCACAAAAAGACTTTGGTGGGATCTTTTGATAGATGCATTTCTTTGCGGATTAAATTAGTACAACATATTCCCTTTAATCTTTTATTTTTGTTCTAAGAACAAAGAGACTCCTTCCCCAAAAAAAAAAAAACAAAGAAACTCTATTCGACACAGCTCATAAATATAAACAGTAGAGTAGGAATTTTGAACAACCAATAATGAGATATAGACAGCAAGCTAGCAGATACATGCCAATCCCACAAGATGACTACACCCCTAAAACCATCTGGAACACCAGAAGAGGACCCAATGTATTATATCCTCATCTCTTTTTGATCCCCTAAAACTAGATCTGATTTTTTTTCCTTTGAACCATATAAAAGGCAATAACTAAAGTTTCAGTTAAGTTCACCAGAACCTCTTCAAGTTTTGGCTTTTTCCAATGCAATTCTAACAGTTCCATTCGGCATGCCTCATGTTTAACAAATTTTATCCCATCTGTAATAGACGATAATTAAATATAGCTAATTTCACCAGCACCTCCTCAACTCTGAGTTTATTCCAACTGGATTAAAAAGTTTGAATTGGCATCCGTCACTATTAGATAATGTTATCCCACGTAAAGGGGTAAAGGTTAAGACTGAGTATCTTTTTAAATGATCAAATCAGAAAATTAATCCACATTAATTGATCTTTGGTCCCCTGAACTTTGATGAAGGAAAAACATAGATAAATACCAAGGTCTTTTATGATGCAAACTTTGAATGACAATTAATTAAATCTGTTTTGATCCGGGCTTTTGTCACGGTTGATTAGTTTTATAACTCAGGTGCAGTTTCCTATGGCACCATATCATGTTTCGTGCTTAGTGACTCATTTTTTACAATATGGAGCTATAATTTGTGATGAATTCATAGTATTCAGCTTTGACGCGTAAGAAATTACTAGATACATTATTTTCTCCCGCTACGCCCCCTCAAGTTGTGATTTGATGAATACGAAAGTTCCTTCCGTGGCAATATATGATTATGGTAATACTGATATTTTATACTTGCAGAATTCTTGATCTTCCACAATGCCAGTACTTGACAACTACCTTGAATTGTAATCACCAGACCACAAGTGCAGCTGATACCAAAGGTGATGGTGATTTGGACAAAAAGGCCACCATGCAGAGGTATGTAACTTCGGTTGAGCTAGATTTTCGTCAATACTTGTCTTCAACTGATGAGTTGTAACCTGAAATGCAGAATTTTTTTGGTGGACTGTCATTATGTTTCTCCTTTTCTAACCATACGTACAGTACGACACTACCCTTAATTTTTTTTTATTTATATATTTTTTTATTTTTTTGAAATTAAGGTTTTTTTTATAGATACTGGAAGGTTGTTGAACAAAACAAAACATGTAGAAAGGTAAAAGTTCGGACAACACAAGTTCACAGCTGTCTTTAGAGGCTTATTGTCAGATTTGAACCATAACGAAACAATTCTCTGTTTTTTTTTTTAGAAGACACAATTCTCTTTTTATTTATGTTTTTCTTTTTTCTTGTGTCAACTTTTGTTCAAGTTATGATTTTTGGCTTTTATTTTTTTAACAAAGAGTGACCCCTACTAAGCTAATGCCCAATTAAGATGGAGTCTCTGATGGACTTGTTATATTGTGATGCTTGATGTTTCATGGCCACAATGAACCTTGGTCTGGATGTTGATATATTTTACATGTTATACTATGTTTAATCGGACTGATATAGAAAGGATTTTCACAAACCTTAGAAAGGGGAGATAAATTTGACCCTGTTTTTTATTTAGGTCCAATCAGAAACCTCCAATGGGAAAAGGGAATAAAAGAGAGAGTAGGAAACGTGCTTACTCTGAGGATGATGAATTAGATCCTATGGACCCCAGCTCTTATTCAGATGCTCCCCGTGGTGGCTGGTATGCTCCACAATTTCATTAAGCACTAATCTATCTCTCCAATTATCAATTATAAATTCATCTGTTGCTGATTTTGCAGGGTGGTAGGCCTCAAAGGAGTGCAACCACGAGCAGCTGATACCACTGCTACAGTAAATTACTTTCGCTTTAATAAATTTTTCTCGTCTATTTTATTTTTCTGCTATACCATTAGTAAAGTGGACTTGGTGTTATGGTTCTCAAAAGAGACAAAGGCAAATTGATGAAAATTTTGAATGTTACTCTTATATATGTTTGGGTCTAGTCCAACCTACTTGCTATATATTCTTTATACTTTTTCAAATGGAAAGCATCTTACTAAAACAATGTTAAACTGCTGGCTTAATGCACAATCTGGGAGGTGGTGCAGATCTTTTCAAGTTAATGTATATTGATAGACAATTTCTATAAAACTTCATGCTCGGTGTTCTCTTGATATTTGGGTTGTTAGCTGTGTGCGCCGTTTAGTAGCCTCATAGCAGATGGTTCCATGATAAAATCATGTATGCCCAGTCCAAAACTCTTGTACAAACACCAATTGATACCTATTGATTTTGCTATTTGACAACTAGGACAACATTCATGCTTAGAATATTCCTGGATACGTTTTAATTTGCTGGAATAATTTCTAACTATCCAACCCATAAAACATGACTCCTGCTGCATCAATTGTGAAATAAAAGCAAATGTTATATCTTGTTGTCACTTTTTTTTTTTTTGTGAGCAATCTTGTTGTCACTATTTAATATTCACTTTGTTTGGATAATTTCTAGTATTCATGCTTGTGATTTGGAAATTACAGGGTCCTCTCTTCCAACAACGTCCATACCCGTCACCAGGTGCTGTCTTGAGAAAGAATGCCAAAATTGCTTCACAAACCAAGTCAAGCTCACATTTAGCACCTATATCCAAAAGAGGGGACGGTAGTGATGGACTTGGTGATGCTGACTAAGATGCTTTATCAGTTTTAGTATTTATGCTTATCAAAGATGATGGTGAATATCATGTATTCATTTTGTTGGTTTCTAATCTTAATGATATAGTTCTACGTAACAACACAGAATGAATCAATTGATGGTTCAAATTGTTTATGTAATACTTGGCAGGTACTAGTAGCATGCCCGTGTTGCTATTTTTTATTTATTTTTGGTAGCATACAAAATAACAACAGAAAGAAGATAGAAACTAAGCCTAATAAAAGAAAACATGTCTAAAACTAGGAAAGCAAAGATAAAATAAAAGAAACGCTCCCCAGAGAATTAGGGAGGGGCTGCAGCATCGAACAGTAAAATTTCATGAGGGAGGTAGGACGGAGGGAAAACCAAGATTCAAGGACAAGCAACAAGTCTGCTGCTTAATTTGCCCTTTGGTTGGTACTCGCTCAAAAGAGGAAGCGTGAGATCTGGATACTAGATTCGCAGACGACCAATCCACCAGCGAAAGTGGATTAATAAAGGGTTGGTGCGGCTGTCCTCAAGTCTTTATTAGTGAATTGTCGAATACAAGGGGGGAAGAACGTTTAGCATAAACCCCTGATTATCAAAGGTTTGAAATACTGAAAGCACCAACTAGTAAATAGTACTCTAACGGCTACTCTATTTGCTTTGATATAGCGGTGACATATCAGAAAAATAACTCGACTATTGTGAAGCATAATTGCTACAAGCACTGCTTTCCCATTATGCTATTGTTGGAAAAAACATCCGACGACATTAAGTTTCACCCTGCCACTAGGCAACAACGACCATTTGGCGAAACAAGGAATTTGCTGCCTACCTAGAGTAGACAAGGCACATTGAGTGCACACCGACACACAAAGCCTGAGAAACCCTACACCTCTCACGCACGTAGGATCTTATTGCTCGCAAAATGCACAACCTAACTACAATCACTGTTTCAATTGAACTTTTATTCAAAATATTTGCTCGGGATCAATAAGACCTAGGTTTTGTTTATTAGTTATTTGAATTGAAAACATGAGGCTTGATTGTTTTCTAGGGTTCCAAAGGATTTATTTAATCTTTTGATTAGAGAGTTGTAAGTTAAGAATACATGTGTTTGATCATAGTCGATATTCTTGTTTACATGATTTCCTAGTTCTTTTGTGTTTAATGGAGTTGAACATGTTTACTTGAACCTGATCATAACATGAAGTAAACTATAGTTTGGCTACTTGAGTTCTATATGGGATCAATATGTTTGACATCTCCATTATCTGTTCTTAAACTCTTGAGAATAGGGGTGGAATTTTGAAACCGAAAACCAAACCGAAACCGGAAAAGACCAAACTGAAAAAAAACTAAACCGAATTAAGAAAAACCGAACCGAACCTAATTAGTTTGGTTTGGTTTTTGGTTTCGGCCCTTGAAAAACCGAACCGAACCGAGAAACCGAATCCCTCTAAAACGACGTCGTTTTTTGTCTTTATTTTCTTATTAAATATTTGATTTATGTTCTATATAATTATATGTTTATCTTTTCTAATATTTTGTTTTTTATTTTATTATTTATTTATTATTATTATTATTTTATTTTTTTAAAAGAGTATGGAACCCAGCCTAGCTGGGAGGCTCAGCCCCACGCTCGGATTTTGCTTTTTATTTTCGTTTTATGTACAAATAGAAATGTTATATGTGTCATGTATGCGAAGCATATAGAGTGATATGTTACCTCTAAAATCGAAGACATCATTCTTGCGAGCTTTAGATGATGTACTATAATATTTAATTTTTTTTTTCTTCTTTATTCAAATTTATAATTTTTAAACTTTAAAATTCGGAATCTATTTGGATGGACTTTAAACTATGGAGTCTATATTTTGTGTTCAAGATGAACGTTGAAGTTTTAAAATTATGGTTTCATGGTGTGCTAGTGTGGTCAATTCCCAATACTTTCGAAATTATTGAGTATTAAACTTTCAAAGTATCTATTTGGTTTATAGATTGTTGGTTTGTTGGAGAATCATTATATGCTTATAAAAACAAGCAATGGAAGAAAAAAAAAAGACCTAAAGTACGATAATTTTTTACTAACCTAAAAGCGTACAAATTTAAGAAAAATTATTTTAAAAAAGAAGAAGAAAAACCGAAAAAAAAAACCGAAACCGAACCGAACCACGGTTTGGTTTGGTTTCCGGTTCAAGGTCTTAAAAAATGTCAAACCGAACCGAACTGAACCGAATTTTATATTCGGTTTGGTTTCCGATTTTAGGTGAAAACCGAACCAAACAAAACCGAACCCACCCGTACTTGAGAATTTCATTGTTTTATTTGTCTTTAGTTTTAGTTATTTTATTACTTTAATTTTCTGTTTTCAATCCAAACATCATAAAAATCAGTTTGTTTGTTTCATTAGGGGTAGTATAATTGGCATAGTAAGTTGTTTTAATCAATCCATTGACGGAACGACCTTGTGCTTGCACTTTCTATTCTATAATTGATTTGTGCACTTGCGAGTACTATATTAAAATATACAACAAGTTTTTGGGGTCGTCAGCCGTGGATTGTGTTAATTCGATTTGATTTGTCAGCTGTGCAATACTTAATTTTTGTTTATTTTCTGTTTTCTATTCTTTTTTTTTCTGATTTTTGTTTATTTTTTCTTGTAGGTTTGAATTTGGTTTATGCAAGGTTGTCGATCTCATAATTTAGAGCTCATTGTCTATGATGTAGAGATTGAACGAACTCGTAGAAGACTATTGAGGCAAGTTCGAACTCAAGCTCAAATTGAAGGTGCAATGGCAAATGAGGAGACAAAAGCAATGAAGGAGTTTACTGCTCTTATTCTTGAGGGAACGCGTTTTGAGATTAGACCTGCAACAATCCAGAGCCTACCTAATTTTTATGGGAAGCCAAATGAAGATCATTATCTCCATGTGGAGGAATTCAAAGACATATGTGGAACTTTCAAGTATGGGATATCAGATGAGCAGATTCATTTGAGGCTTTTTCCATTCTCTTTGAAAGACAAGGCAAGAAAGTGGCTGAGTTCTCTTCCTTCTAATTCCATCACTACTTGGGAGGATTTGCTTAAGAAGTTCTTATTGAAATTCTTTCCTGCTACAAAGACCAGTGCTCTCCAAATAGAAATTTTTAATTTCTGTCAACCTGATGAAAAACCTTTTTATGAAGCTTGGGAGCGGTACAAGGATTTGTTTGTTCGGTGTCCTCACCATGGATTTACTAAACCTCAAAAAGCTCAATTTTTCTACAGAGGTATGAATTCCCAAAGTAGAGGTATGGTGGATGCTACAGTGGGTGAAAGTTTAATGGGAAAGACAACAGAAGAAGCAATTCAAGCTTTTGAGACTATAAGTGAGAATACGCAACATTATGAGCCTTATGCATCAGGTCCTAAAAGAGGAGGTCTATATAAGGTTAGCACAAATACCAAGCTAAAAGAGTAAGTAGCAACTTTGGCAAGACAAATGAAGAGCCTCACTCCTCTGTTAAACAAGGCTACAAAGGAGACATGTGCTTTGTGTTCTAGTTTTTCACATACCACAAAAGCTTGTCTGGAACTTCATGGTGATGAGGAAGTCAACATGGTGAATAACTATAGAAGATCAATGAATGATTTCTCTAGCAATAATAATTATTCAGGTTGGAGGCCACATCCAAATCTCTCTTACAACAACAACAACAATCACATTCAGATGCCAAGAAATCCTCCCATTCAGAATTATCAAGGGCCAAGTGAACAAAGAAAACCATCTCTTGAAGAAACTATGCAACAACTTGCACAAAATCAAATGGAATTTCAAAAAGCCAATGCTCACATGCTTCAAGCTATTCAAGAGACAAAGAAAGAGTAGCAAGTTCAATCTTAAGCTATTTCCAAGTTAGATATTCAAGTTGGACAGATTGCCAATGCATTGAATGAGAGAAAACAAGGGTGTTTCCCTAGCCAACCTCTTGTTAATCCGAGAGATCAATTTGAGAAGCATGAGACTATGAAAGCTGTGATCACGTTGAGGAGTGGAAAAAAGATTGATAACAGAGTTCGTAGCAGCTCAAGAGATGTTGAAGAAGAAGAGCAACAAGAAGAGTTCGAATAAGGGATTGATGATAGTGCTGCTATCCTAATAGCTACTAAATCTGCAGAGAATGGCTCCGAAAACAGGATTGAAGAGACTGTTTCAATCCCAGACAGAAAAACTGATTTGAAACTAGCAACTTCCAGCAGCCCAAGTGACGAATTTAAAGCCTACTACAGAGCCTCAATTTGTTGCTAAACCTCCATATCCAGAGCTACTCCAAAAGCCAAAGAAAGTTAGGCACTTGACTGAGAAATTCTAGTAGTGTTTTACGGTAAAACCCATAGAAATATTATTTTTAGTTCTTTAAGAAATTTTTACTACCTTGTTTTTTGGGTAATTTAAAAAAGGGCAAATGCCAATTTAGTCAAAAATAGGGTTTTGATAGCCCATTTCAATGAAAAAAGTTTGGCATTGCCCATTCCAATAATGATTTGTAAGGAATTATCAAATATACCCCGGCCCTAGTCTTATTACTACAACCAAACAAATCTTATCTTTTTTCTCTCCTCTCTCTCTGTCTCTCTCATCTCTCTCATCTCTGATTTCTCTCTCTCTTGTCTCTCTCTCCTCTTCGACTTCTCTGGCGCTGGCTGACCTAACACCGACGAGCACAAGCTTCATCCATGGCGTTGGAGTTCAAATCCTTCCTGGACGCTGCCGCTGAGCACAACTCAGCTGACCTCTACCTCCGAGCACGACACCGCCAACCTCCTTGACAAAAACCTCATTGTCTGCGAAGAGATCGAGGACGGCGGCAGCTTCGCCGACCTCCTCCGGCTACTCCTATCGTCGACCTCACTCGCTCCAGGCACGTCTGCAGCGCTTGAAACTCCATTCCGATCAACAAATCATGGCCAACGCCTTCAAGTCGCCTTGGAAGCTCCCTCCTCTGACTGCGTTTGCGCCACCCTCGTCTCATCCTCCTCTCCTCCTGCCGCGCCTCCTCCTCTGCTCCTCCTCTCGAGAGTTGCAACCTTCAGCTTGGTCATGGCCGGCTCGACGACGACATTGTAAGCTCTAGTAGTCGGGTACGTTAGAGTGGTTAGACGGATCTGATTTGATAAGATCTTGATGGAGCATTGCAGATCGGGATCGAGTTCAAGATTATTTTCTACAAAATCAAACGTTAAAGTGGTCAATTTTGAAGATTATTGGGGTTAGTAATTTTTTATAGGATCTGATTTTTGCGTTCTGCACCCAAATATGAAAATTATTGGGGGTAATAATTTTCCACAGGATCTGATTTGTTTCGTTCTGCACCCAAGTAAGAAAATTATTAGGGGTAGTAGTTTTCCACAGGATCTGAATTTTTTTTTTCTACACCTAAGTATGAAAATTATTGGGGGTAGTAATTTTCCACAAGATGTGATTTTTCTGTTCTGCACCCAAGTATGAAAATTATTAGGGGCATTAATTTTCATACTTCAGATTCCGGCAACCGGAGTCTGGAGTCTGGAGTCCGGTGAAGTTCCGGCCAAGTCTTTTTTTTCTTCCACTTTCTCTCTCTATGCATGTTTAAGGGGTAAGGGCAAAATAGTCTTAAAATAATTTAGTTTGTTGAAATTTTTAGTAAAGATTTATTCATTTGGGCACAAGTAATGACACCTTATATTGAAATGAGCACATTTTCATTAGAATCATTTAAATGAGCCAAGAGGGGGCCAAATTAGCACTAAATGGACATTTTCTTTAAAAAAAGTGACACCAAAACCACGTTTGGTTTCCTAATAGTAGAGATTAGGTCCCAACCAAACAATTCTCTAAAATTAAGCAAATATCAAGAATAGTTTGTAAATAAATTTAAATTATAGTCGTGAAAGAATAGATGAGGTGTGTGAAGCACATAGTAAATTTGAATTGTTGTAACAGACGAACAGAGAAGTCTGTAAAAATGTGGGCTCATTACTGTCTCAAGTGAAATATCTTTCCATTTTGTCATCCTCCGTGTGCAGATACACGGGTGAAAGGCTTGTTATTAGAGAAGGAGGCCCTCCTAATTCTGTACCGCAGTGCTGGGCTGTCATATCCCGCCGTACTTGTTCTCCTCCCCTCTTACAAAATTTTGAAAATAGCTACAAAATTAACAAGAAAATAAATAGAAAGAGAAAAAGGCAGATAAACCAAGTGCATTCCTAAGAAAAACAGTCGCAGGTTGTCATTTGCTTGTTGTGTTGGAACCCTAAATTTGAGAGGAGGTGAGGAGAATGGGGCGAGGAGTTGAGCAAAGCGGGGGGCATGGAGGCTGAGCAGTCTCACTCTTCTCTATGGGAAAGACTGAAGGAGAGCAGGGTTTGGGTTCTACTGTGGGCTCTGAGCCCTCATCACGAAATGCAGCTGCTTGCTGTCCTTGGATTCGCACACTAATTGGACTCAGATGCCTTTGGTTTCTCTTTCTCTCTCTTGCTCTCTTCCTCTCTGCAATCTTCTGGTTGCCTCCGTTTCTTCAGTTTGCAGATCAGGGCCATCTGGATCTTGATCCCGTCTTCAGAGGTACCTTAGCCATCCCCGGATCTGCAATTCTCTTCTTTTATTTATTTTGTGCGTTCAGCAATTTGGCATTGTTTCGGTTTGTCGGTGTTCAACTCTGTGCTTCATGATTCTCCTATTTTCCCCTCTAATAGAATCATTACTATTAAATTTTAACAATATGAATTTTACTAATTTCCTTTTTTCCCCCTTTTTTGTCAACTAGACTTGTTTCTATGTAAGCTAAACACCCAGAATTATAGGTGCTAACCTACCTTAACTGTATTCGGATGCTAAATATAGGTTCTTGGTTTGAATAGATCTGTTTCCATTCATTTTCTCACCTGCTCTGGCTTTATGAACATTGTTCAGCAAGCTTTGGTAATTGTACTTGTTCATATTGTTTGGTTTTCCCAAACACCAGAAGACATGGCAGGCATGTTCAGCCATGCTAAATTTTTATTTCAGCATTTATGTTTTTGATTCATAATTTTATACATGCAGAGTGCAAATGGGAGATTAACAATATTGAAATAATAACTGCTGGGTTACCACGTTACACTGCATTCGTTTATATAAACAATAATTTCCTTGCATATGCATTAGGGAAATTCATTATCTTCCTGCCATTAACTAGCCAGGTAGTGTCTTTCCAATATACTGTTATACAATAGCTTTCTGATAACTCTATTTGAGCTGTTAGAGTTGGGATTTGTGCTATTAGTTCACTCCACATGTGTTAGATTTGATTATCGTAAGGAGCAATATAATGTCATTCTATGCACAAAAGTTTCTATGAATTGTCATATTCACTACCCCTGGTCTCTCAGTTCTGTATTCATTATCAATTGGACGATTTTTACTCACGGAAAAAGAAAAATGTAGATACATGCTATTAGACTTGGGCTCATGGTCATCTAGTACTTGATTAAGATTTTAACTCATTCCAAAATCAAGATCAAGTATCTTATTGCTGGTAGCAATTTCAATGGATGATTTTTGTTTTCTTGTATTTTGATTTGGTGTTGTAAAAACGATGACTTTTATTTTGAGAAATAAACCATTAGATTTTGATCTGAATTGTTAATATTCATGGTCAAAGGTTACATCATGATCAATATCGTACATACTATCTGCAGCTGTTGTTGTGGTTAAGTAATTGCTTTTCACTTTTTTTTTTTTTTTTTTTTTTTTTGCCTGTATGGTGCTAGGTGGTTTGTAACTCCTTGCCATTTAGAAGTTTTGTAGAAATTATATTGCAGTCAAACCCGGAATAAAGTAACCACTTAAAATCCAGAATACTGTAGTTTGAGGGGTAAAAATTTTTCATTTTCAAGTGCTCTTACTTCAGGGTTGTTCCAGGTTAACCAAGGTTAGGTTTCAATATGTAGGATCAGATTTTAGCCCCATCGATGGTTAGGGTGTGGATTCTTTTCCAATTTTATAAAACTGTATACATATGTTGTATGGTTACACGGGAGCTATCTGATTCCAATTGGATAACTTGATATCTATGTTATTATTTCTAAGTACCATGCATTATACAAATTTTATTGTCCTCGGATATGGGACATGATGTGTAGTTAGAGTCAGGTAGCTGTATAACTTTATTTCTTCAGGTGTATGATATTCTATCTTTTTTTTTTATGGTAATAGTTGATTGCGTAATGGCTGAGTGACTTTTAACCTGACTTTTCTTTTGCGGGACTTGAGATAGGCTGTTTAGTATGTTAATATGAGCCAATATGATTGAACCAATGCTCTAATGTTTATTTATATTCATGTTGTATTTTGTTTTTGAGAAATTCGTTTGAATGGTATACGAACTTTTGCTCCTTATAAATTTTGGTACATCAAGTTTTAAAAATATCAGATTGGTATCTCATGTTTCCATCCTGATTTAAGATTGGTATATATAAATATTAAGATTACTAGTTTACCCTCAGATAAAAAAAGATGACAAATTTACCCTTAAATTCTTTTTTTTTTCTTCGTTTTTCTTCTTTGTTTTCATATTTTTAGGAACGTAGAAAAAAATTAATCTCAATCATCCTTGAATGTCAACGACAACAACAAGATCCTTGAGTGTCAGCGGAAACAACAAGGATTAAACTTCTGTATGTTTCCCCTCTTCAATCTTCTTCAAGTTTATAAAGGCCAATTCAAATCATCAAATTCTAAAACCTCTTCTAATTAATATTTCTTGAATATGAAAACAAATAAAAAAAAACTAAGAAAAAAAGAGAACTTAAGGGTAAATTGGTCATCTTAACGGCTATATATACCAATCTTAGGTCGGGATAGAAACATGAGATACCGTTATGATATTTTCAAAACTTGATATACCAAAGTTTATAAGGAGCAAAAGTTCGTATACCATTCAGACGAATTTCCCTTTGTTTTTGTTTTGTTTTTTTTTTTTAATTTTTTTTTTTTTTTTTTTTTTGTGAGCATGAGTTTGGGTGCTTTGTGATCACATTTTCTGGTAATGCATCTTTGACCAACGCATTTGTTCATCCAGATCATCATATAGTAGCAAGTTTCAATCTTTTTAAGCCGGTTTCTTTGGTGGAGGATAATGTCTTGCAGCTTGAGGATAACATTTTTGATGAGATAGTCGCTCCGTCAACTAAAGTACTCACTCTTCTTTTCTTTTTAGTCTCTATATTTTTTGTATTTGGATCTAATGTACTATTTGAACCAGGTGGTTATCCTATCTCTTGAATCCTTAGATGGATCAAATGTAACAAGAGTCGTATTTGGGGTTGATCCAGACCCAAAATCATCAAAGTTGTTGCCAACTTCTCAAAGTTTGATCAGAGCATCTTTTGAATATCTGGTCACACACCAATCACTGAGCCTTAATACATCCTTGTTTGGGTCCACATCCTTTTTCGAGGTGCTAAAATTCCCAGGTGGAATTACCATAATTCCTCCACAGAAAGCGTTTCTTCTACAGAAAGTGCAAATCCTTTTCAATTTCACCTTAAACTTTTCCATCTATGAAATACAACTAAATTTCAATGACCTGAAAAGCCAACTGAAGTCAGGTTTACATCTAGCACCCTATGAGGTTAGTATAAACCTATCCTTTCTGTTTTCTCATGACCTTATTTCTATGTACATTTGTAAGGCAGAGCTACTGCAATGCAAATGTATGTGTACATATATTTCACAATTTGTGTTATTCTTATTGGTAAGAGTTGATAATTTGATGATAGCAGTGGAATTTCACAGATTCTCAATGTTTATTTTTTTGATGCAGAACCTTTATGTTAGCTTGTCAAACTCTAAAGGTTCAACAGTAGCTGCCCCTACTACTGTTCAGTCATCTGTTCTACTGACCATTGGCACTCCTTCAATGCAAAGATTAAAACAACTGGCTCAAACCATCACACATTCTCATTCAAGAAACCTAGGCCTGAATAATACAGTATTCGGTAAAGTCAAGCAAGTTCGTCTTTCATCTATTTTGCAACATTCGCTCAATGGTGGAGATGGCACTGCATGGTCACCTTCTCCTGCTCCATTGCCTCAGCCCCACCCGCACCATCACTCCCATCACCACCACCACCACCATCATCACCACCACCATTCCCCTCTAGCTCCTGCAATTTCACCTGCACCTGCAACAGGCAGTGGTCCACCTGCAAATTTTCAAGGTGCACCTGGACCAGCTAATCCTTCACCTAAACCATGGAAAACTATGCCTGCACCTGAGAGAAGTTGTGAAGCAAAGCCTCCCAGCTTCTGGTATGGTCGTAGAGGGAAGGCTGGAAAGCAGTCACATTTATCCCCTGCTGGTGCACCAGGTGTTTCTCCTCCTGTCTTTGGTCCATCACCCCAAAAGCATTTACACCCTTCAGCACCAGCATCTAGTCCTTTGCCTCATGTGGTTTTTGCTCATGCTCTTCCGCCATCAAAGAGTGAATCAGATAGTAGCCATTCTTACGCAGGGCAATCACCTGGACCCTCGACATCAACATGTACATAAACTGTTTTTATGTATTTTTTTATCTTAAAATTGATATTATATCTTGTTCATTTCGATATTTCTTTCTTATTACAAGATTTCTCAATATGAAGCTGCTGATACTTGTTTAACTTTCAACCTGAGATCAGTTAGTAGTGTTGAACTAATACTGGTTACTGACACATAGTTATTGCAGCAGCTTCTGCAGCTCTTCTTCCTTGTGTTCATTGGGCATTACCACTATTCCTAGCTTTGGTATTACATTTATAACAGCCGACGATAAACTTTGCATTGCAAGTGAAACCACTTCTCTGGTAGTCAAGGAAGGACTGGGAAAAGCTGGAGGAGTTGCGTTCCTGTTGTGTAACGTTGAGCTACGCAAAGAGCGTGGTTCACACGTGAGTGGATATAAGTTGTTCCTTGTATGCGTGTAAATAGTTGATTTAAAAATCCAGCTGGCATGAGATGCATTTGCATATTCAGGTCAAAGTCACAGAGGTGGCAGGCCTTTGATTAGATGCAGCATTGCCACTGTTTTGTGTATTCTCTTCAATTGTTACCAGCAAATGTACGTATCACTGTATCCTTTTGTTTCCGTATCCCTCTGTTCGCCTTCTAAATTAAATTATTCACGACAAATTCCCACTGAAACAAAATTCTTTTTATTTTTATCAAAAAAAAAAAAAAAACTTATTTTTCCTTTGTATCCAAGTTCATTTTTTCTATTTCGAACTTTATTTTATTTGATACGTAGGGAATCTATATATGAAAGTTTCTTATGGAGCAATTAGAGGCTACATTATCAAATTAGATGGCTCTACAACAGGACTGTTATCGAGATTAGGACCAAAGTTGGCTATCGCATTTGAATAATCTAGAATTTTATTTTTCCAGTGGGAAATATAAAGTAGAGGGCATTGTAAATTATTCAGATTCTCAAACTATTTTTTATAATTTTTTTTTTTCAAGTTTATTAGCAGAAGAGAGCTTTTATTTATATCTCTAAAAATGGGAGGGTGGATATATGATATACAAGATTATAATTAAAATTATAATTAGAATATCATTTATTAGATCTAATAAAAATTAACGGTTTAGATTAGTTATAAAACTAAATCTTTTTTCTTTTCCTTCTACTAAACTTGTGATATGGCTGGTTGGGTTGCTCGTGTATCATTGTCCTCCAAATGGCTCAAATGTCCATATGCTTTTAGAAAAACATAAAATCATACTCGTAATATAAGGACCGTATTGATTCATGAACAAATACATAAACTAAATCCACTTCAAAGGACTACAAGATACTAAAATGTGATTGTTGAAGTCCTCATCAAAAGGGCGTACACTAGTCCTGATCACATCTAAAAATGTGAACTTTCAGTACAATATTATTGGCTTTCATCTCCATAAGCTCAAAAACACATACATCACCTTCTTTCAAATCATGTTCCCCGGCAAATGTAATCCATCCACCACAAAGTTTGCCAGCTGATCCTTGAGTACGAGGTACCAAATTCACAGGCCATAAACTATTTTTAACTTGAAGCATCACTGTTTGTTTCTGCTGTAGTCGCTTTATGGATTTCTTGATGAAATTGGCTGGTACATTCTGCATAAAGAAAAGGGATGTATAGTAAATCAGTAACTTATAGTAAGCTAGCTAGCTGTTGATCGAACAAATAAATAACTAAATAGTAGATGAATATGTAGCCGATGACTGTACTTACCACATTTGACCTCGCAAGGTGATAAGCCCGAATAGTGACTCGAAAGAAAAGAATTTTTGGAATGAACTTGCTGGCTGCTTCGAGGTTATCCCTAGGAACCCTCAAAAAATGAGCAATGTCTTTCAGCAACTTCCCCACTACTTTCTGATCCTTTGTTCTTATTGCCTACAGCAAAAGTTAAAACCAACGATCACTTATCAAATATAATCCTTAACCCTGATTTTAGGAAATGATGTTCTTCATATTCATACAATCATACTATAGGCTTACCAATATCAAAAGGAGAAGGATTAAAAGAAGCCATACCACAGTCCATGCCGCAATCAGATTCCACTTTCATTGAGTTTCTATTATCTTCTACTTGTACAGCTGCTCCTCTACTATGCCCTGCCACTCGAGAAAACCAAAAACATAAGTGCAAGTTTTGCAGATATATATGCAGCTCAGTAACTGCATAGTGAGTTATTCTGTGTTAGAAAGTGTATCTTGTAGTTTGATTAGGATTTGATTTCCTGAATATTCTGTACAGATTTGTGTTAGATATGCTAGCTGTAGTTACCATATAGTCTTGGAGACTCTTGATTGTACAAGATGCAAACTCCTGTATATATTTCCCAACTATCAATGTAAAGAATCAATTCAGCCAAATACATTCTTATATGGTATCAGAGCAGGCATAACGACCTGACTCTTATTCCTTCTGCAACGAACCCTTTTGCAGCCTTAACCTTTCTTTGTCTTCACATATTCCTCCATGCCCGGAGACGATACTTTTTCTTCAAACCATGGGAGCGGTGGTTCATCCTCCTCGGATGAATCAGCTAATCCCTTGTCTCTTCACCATTCAGACCATCCAGGTCTGTTTCTTGTTTCTAAGAAATTAACGGGTGACAACTACAATTCCTGGTGTCGCGTTATGCGCATATCTCTGAGTGCCAAAAACGAAATTGGCTTCATCACCGGTAAAATCCAAGAGCCATCTGCAGTCCTAGACCCCAATGAACACGCACTATGGCAGAGGTGCAACGACATGGTGCTTTCATGGATGCTTAACTCTCTTGAACCTGAGCTTGCCGATTCAGTTCTCTGCTGTACCACACCACATGTTGTTTGGGAAGATCTTTGAGAGAGATTCGCGTTAGGCAACGTCCCTCGCATATTTCAAGTGCAAAGAGACATTTACTGCATTGAGCAAGGTCAATCAACCATTGCAGCATACTACACGAAGCTGAAAGGCCTTTGGGATGAGCTTAGTTCATACAATACTGTCACCTGCACCTGTGGAGCACAAAACGATCGCAGTAAGTTGATGCAATTTCTTATGGGATTAAATGAATCTTATGCTGCTACTCGTGGACATATTTTGTTGATGAATCCTTTGCCTTCAGTGAGACAAGCTTATGCTTCCCTTGTTCAAGAAGAAAAGCAACGGGAACTTGGTTCCTCTCTTCTTGCTTCATCCAGCACTGCAGCAATGGCGGTGCGCAACAACTTCAAATTACAATCTCAGCTGCAAGGGAATCGAGGCAACACTCAAGGAAATAATTTCCGTCCTCATGCCCCAATCAAGCATTGCACTTATTGTGATCGAGACTATCATACTGAAGCAACTTGCCACAAAAAGCATGGTTACCCTCCTGGTCATCGTCTCTACAAAGGTCCTAAAGAAGCTAATTCTACAAGGCAACGTCAAGGAAATTCCTCTGTTAATCATGTTAATGTCGATAATCATGTCAATGCTGCTTCTGCAACTGAATATGTTACAGGTCTGTTACCTGTTGCTCAAAATTGCTGGATACTCGACAGCGGAGCAACTCATCATATTACTTCTTCTCCTACATCATTGATAAATGTCAAGCATCATTCTTTGGCACCAGTTTCTTTACCTAGTGGAGATACGGCTGGAATTACTATGACAGGATCAATTTGCTTTAATGATTCTTTTCAGTTAAATGATGTTCTTTGTGTGCCAAGTTTTAGAGTTGATCTTATGTCTGTTGGCAAAACAACCGATGATTTACATTGTTCAGTGACATTTTTTCCATCTTGGTGTATTTTACAGGACTTGGCTACGAGGATGATGATTGGTGTGGGTAAGCGACGTGGTAACCTCTACTACCTGGTGGCCTTGGCTTCAACTTTCCCTTCATCTCACTTCGCTTGCAATCTCATCATATCCTCTGATCTTTGGCATCGAAGATTGGGCCACCTCTCCTCTGCTCGTCTACAATTTTTAGACAATAATTCTCTTAATTTTTCTTTTGATTCTAGTCATAAATGCGACGTTTGTCTATTGGCAAAACAAACTCGCCAACCTTTTCTTTTAAGTTCAATTTCAACTTCAAAGTGTTTTTCTCTTATTCATTGTGATATTTGGGGACGTTACAACACCCCTTCTCTTTCTGGTGCTCATTATTTCTTAACTATTGTGGATGATTTTTCACGTTTTACATGGATTTTCTTAATGCGACACAAGAGTGAAACACAATCTCTACTTCGTCGTTTTTTTAGTTATGTAAACACTCAATTCAACACAAGAGTCCAACAACTTCGTTCAGATAATGGGTATGAATTCCTTTCATTACAAAAAAATTTTCTTGAAGAAGGTGTTCTTTTTCAACATTCTTGTGTTTATACACCGCAACAAAATGGTGTCGTCGAGTGGAAACATCGACACATCCTTGAAACAGCTCGTGCCCTTCATTTTCAATCACATCTACCCATTGATTTTTGGGGTGAATGTGTCCTCACTGCCATCTATATAATCAATCGTCTTCCCACTTTGTTGCTTCACAAGAAAACACCTTTTGAAATTCTTCACCAAAAACTTCCTGATTATTCTCGGATGCGAGTGTTGGGGTGTATTGCTTTCGCAACCATACCCAATCCGTCTTCCAAATTTTCTCCTCGTGCTACCAAATGCATTTTTTTGGGTTATCCCATGGGACAGAAGGCTTACAAGCTCTATGATATCAAAACCTACCTTTTGAGTAAAATCTTACTAATATGAAACTGTTTTAATTGAGTAACATTTTTTTTTAAGAAATTAAGTAGAAGATTTAGAATAGAATGTGGATTTAGTAAAATAGGTTGTGCATTTTCAATGAGGGTATTTTGGAAAGTTTGGATATGTGTATTTAGTAAAATGTTAAACAAAAAAGTTAATAGGAGGTGTATTAAGTATAGAATGTGTATCTAGTATTTAAAGATGTGTTAATAAAATTTCTCAAATATAAAACAAAATCAAAAATACAAAAACAAAACAAACATATTGAGAGAGAGAGAGAGAGAGAGAGAGAGAGAGAGAGAGAGAGAGAGAGAGAGAGAAGTTTCTCATTTGTGGTGATGAATAGTGGCACGTTAGGATGAACTTCGATTTTCCCTTCTGACTTTTATTTTCAGATCTTTTTTGGTTGATTATTGAAAGCGAAAGTTAATAAAAAGGGGAAATGAGTCAGCAAGGTAGCTAGATCGATCATGAATCGATCATGAATATGAATCCGTAATAAATTACATGGGAAATAGACTTGTTAGTTCCTCTGAAGCTACTCCCAAGTGAGCATGTACGTACGTATGTGTATATATATAGATAGGGTCCATGACAACAGTATAATTTTAAAAGTTGAGAGTAGCTAGCAGGAAGAGGAAGGTCAAGAGAGAAGGAGATAGATGGGGAGGCCTCCTTGCTGTGAGAAGGTTAGCATAAAAAAAGGTCCATGGACACCTGAGGAGGATATCGTTCTGGTTTCTTACATACAAGAACATGGTCCAGGAAATTGGAGAGCAGTCCCAACCAACACTGGTAATTATCTAGCTACTAAATTTATATTTTTCTACGCAATTAAATTTTTATGGGTTGTTCGAAGTTTAATTCGCTGCTGTCATGGCTGGATCAAATCGAAAGGGTTATTGAGGTGCAGCAAAAGTTGCAGACTTAGGTGGACTAACTATCTCAGACCTGGAATCAAGAGAGGGAACTTCACACCTCATGAAGAAGGGATGATAATTCATTTGCAAGCTTTATTGGGTAACAAGTAATCACCAAATACTGCTCTAGTACTAAATTATATATGAACCATTTACTTCTCTTCACTTAAAATTTCAATCAAGCATTCTATATTTCTTACTAAATATCAATTTGATTTTTATGACATATATATAGATGGGCAGCTATAGCTTCGTACCTCCCACAAAGAACAGACAATGATATAAAGAATTACTGGAACACCCACTTGAAGAAGAAGCTCAAGAAGATTCAGTCAGCTGTTGATCATCACCATCAGCAGTATCCTCAGGCTCACAATAATATATTGGGATCAGCAATATCAGACTCCACCACCTGTAACTCTAATCCTCTTCAATATCCTACCAGGAATAATGTCAATGACATCACAAGCCATGCCTCGACAACAACACTCAGTCTCAGGTCCATAAACCAGTCCTCCTCCTCCTCCGGTGGTATATATGCATCCAGCACCGAGAACATTTCGCGACTCCTTGAAGGATGGATGAGAACCTCCCCAAAGAGTACTAATGCTAACCTTGTCACCAAACCATCTCTCGATCAAGAAGAGAGCCCAAAAGGTGGCCAAGAGCAAGATGAAGGCTGTGATCATGATCTTCTATCTCATGAAGCATACGAATCGATGTTGTCCTTCGACAACTTGAATAATGTTAATGCTGCTTCCTGGGACAGTTCTAGTACTACTAATTGTAATTCGAGTTCTATCAAGCAGGTGTCTCAGACTCAAAGTAGTACCACACCTGTCATTCCAAATGAGAAGAATAAGCACATTATTAGAGCCTGTGACATCACTAGTACTCCTCCATTGTCATTTCTTGAGAAATGGCTTCTGGATGAAAGTGCTGCTGGGCAAGTACTAGAGGATCGAATGATGGAATTGTCTCCAATTACCTTGGTGTGAGCTAACCTAGCCATGTCTGAACCCAGAAATGACGAAGTGTTTAATAGATCCCTTTAGGGTTTTTGGTCTCTAATTTCTGTGATTTCAAAAAGTTGAAATCTCTCAATTAATTTGCTAATTTTGTAACTTTGTTCAAACTGAATGGATTATTTGAAGTAAGCTGCATCATTTTTCTTTGGTTAATACATACTGTTGTTCAAGCTTACGAGTATAGTAAAGTAATTACTCAATGATAATTGACTTTTAAAAGAGTAAAAGGTGGTAGTTGAACATAAAAAAAATCCTAAATGCCAATATTATATACCTATTCACATAAATTTCTTCTCCCATCTACTCTTACAAGCATCCATCTTTATATACCTATATACATCTTTACTGTCAAGTGTCTATTAGGAATTGTGAAAGTCTGAACTGTTAAAACTTAGAGCATTTACTTTCTGTTAATAATGGCCTAGTTAAGGTCAAGCTGTTATGTTTTGCAAAGCTTTGAATTGGTCTTTACTGTGTGCCATGAATGTAAGGATATTACATCATGGACAGTTTTATCTTTCAGTTTTCTTTGTAAAGCTATTTAAGCTGTGTTGCTTTTGTTATTCAATAAGAATCATTCTCCCAAAGTTTGAGTTATCTACTGCTTTGGTTTTGGTTTTTCAACATTCTGGTATCAGAGCCCCTCACGGGCCTGATTGT
Source organism: Fragaria iinumae (assembly GCA_009720345.1). Taxonomy (NCBI): domain Eukaryota; kingdom Viridiplantae; phylum Streptophyta; class Magnoliopsida; order Rosales; family Rosaceae; genus Fragaria; species Fragaria iinumae. Next base: position 21,962,765 of record CM019117.1, read on the forward strand.
GCAAAGAGAGTTAAACACTTTGAGAGAGTGGGAGAGAAATCCTAAACACCTTGGAGTTTGAGAGAAACACGTACTGTGAGAGAGAGTGTTTGAGTGAAACACTAAAGTACGTGCGAGATGGCTGCTGAAGGGAGTAACGAGAATTTTGCTCAGCCAAGTATTCTTAAATTTGATGGGGATTATGAGCACTAGAGCATGTTGATGGATAACCTATTGCGGTCAAAAGAGTATTGGAGTCTCGTTGAAACAGGTATCAGAGAGCCGACAAATTTAGAAGTGTTGACTGCGGCTCAAAGGAAAGCCTTGGATGATTCGAGGCTGAAGGATCTCAAGGCAAAGAATTACATGTTCCAGGCAATAGACAAGACGATTCTAAAGACCATTCTTTTGAAGGACACCTCCAAGCAACTGTGGGTTCCATGAAGAGAAAGTATCAAGGGAATGTGAGGATTAAGCGAGCTTATCTCCAAGCTTTGTGAAGAGACTTTGAAGTGCTAGAGATGAAGGTGGGTGAAATAGTGACAAGCTATTTCTCAAGGGTCATGCTGGTGGCCAATGACATGCGCAATTATGGAGAAGAAATGGAGGACGTGAAGATTGTAGAGAAGATTTTGCGCACCTTGACTGAGAAGTTTAATTATATTGTGTGTTCCATCGAAGAGTCAAAAGACATTGATGCTCTTTCTGTGGACGAGTTGCAGAGTTCCTTGCTTGTTCATGAGCAAAAGTTTCGAAGGAATGGAGGTGATGAACAAGTCCTGAAGGTCTCAGTGGAAGATACAGCTGGTGGAAGTGCTAGTGGAAGAGGTAGAGGAAGACGAGGCTTGAGAGGCCGAGGAAGAGGAGGTTTCAACAAGGAAACAATTGAGTGTTACAAGTGTCATAAATTAGGGCACTTTCAATATGAGTGCCCTGATTGGGAGAAGAAAGCAAACTTTGCATACATAGATGAGACAGAGGAATTGTTTTTAATGGCCTATGTGGATCAACATCACTCTAGAAGAGAAGGTGTGTGGTTTCTAGACTCGGGATGCAGCAATCATATGTCAGGGAACAAGGTTTGGTTTACTGATATTGATGATACTTACAGACACTCGGTGAAGTTAGGGAACAATGTGAGAATGACAGTGATAGGTAAGGGTAATATCAAGATGGAAGTAGATGGTGTAACACAAGTGATCACAGAAGTCTACGACGTACCTGAGTTGCGCACACTCCAGGAAAGGGTTGATTATGCAATCTCAAATGACAGTGAATCGGATGTTTGTGATTCTTGCAAGAGTAGTAACACAAGATCAAGTCTATTTTCAAGTAAAATCAGATGACAAGGGATAGTTATGGCATAGGAGATTTGGTCACTTAAGTCACAAGAATGTTAGAGTCTTGCAGTCCAAGAAAATGGCTGTAGGGATGCCTCAGATCAACCTACTAGGGGTGGAATTTTGAAACCGAAAACCGAAAAAAATCGAGCCGAAAACCAAACCGAAACTGGAAAAAACCAAACTGAAAAAAACCAAACCGAATTAAGAAAAACCGAACCGAACCAATTTAGTTTGGTTTGGTTTTTGGTTTCGGCCCTTGAAAAACCGAACCGAACCGAAAAACCGAATCTCTCTAAAACGACGTCGTTTTTTGTCTATATTTTCGTATTAAATATTTGATTTGAACAATATCATTTTAGGTTTTATGTTCTATATAATTATATGTTTGTCTTTTCTAATATTTTGCTTTGTATTTTCGTTTTATATACATATAAAAAATGTTTTAGGTGTCGTGTATGTGAAGAATAGATAGTGATATGTTACCTCTAAAATTGAAGACCTTATTCTTGCGAACTTTAGATGATAGACTCTAATATTTAATTTATTTTTCTCTTCTTTATTCAAATTTATGATTTTTAAACTTTAAAATTCGGAATTTATTTGGATGGACTTTAAACAATGGAGTCTATATTTTCTGTTCAAGATGAACTTAGAATTTTTAAAATTATGGTTTCATGGTGTGCTAGTGTGGTCAATTCCCAATACTTTTAAAGTATCTATTTAGTTTATAAATTATTGGTTTGTTGAAGAATCATTGTCAAAAAATTTATTGATATATTATATGTGCTTATAAAAACAAGTAATGGAAGAAAAAAAAAGACCTAAAATACAAATTTGTATGCTTTACTAAGCCAAAAACATACAAATTTTAAGAAAAATTATTTTAAAAAAGAAGAAGAAAAACCGAAAAAAAACCGAAACCGAACCGAACCACGGTTTGGTTTGGTTTCCGGTTTAAGGTCTCAAAAAATGCCAAACCGAACAGAATTTTTTATTCGGTTTGGTTTCCGGTTTTAGGTGAAAATAGAACCGAACAAAACCGAACCCACCCCTATAACCTACCATCAAAGACTTGTGAACACTGCATGGTCGGGAAGCAGCAAAGAGTACCTATGTCAAAGAAAAGTGTGTGGAGAGCTTCGTAGAGACTACAACTTGTACATGCTGATATTTGTTGCCCAATTACACCAACATCCAATTCCAACAAGAGGTATCTCATAAGCTTCATAGATGATTATAGTAGAAAGATTTGGATCTATTTTCTTGCTGAGAAGTCTAAAGCTTTTGTCACTTTCAAGTACTATAAAGCTCTTGTTGAGAAGGAAATAGGTGCTTCTATATGTTGTCTTCGTACTGATAGGGGAGGAGAATTCACCTCATGTGAGTTCAATGAGTTCTGTAAGGTGAATGGAGTAAAAAGGCAACTTACGGTAGCATATACCCCTCAACAAAATGGGGTAGCTGAACATAAGAATCGGACTATAATGAACATGGTCTGATGCATACTCTTTGAGAAGAAAATACCTAAGACTTTCTGGCCGGAAGCAGTTAGATGGACAACACACATTCTCAACAGAAGCCCTACGGTTGCAGTCAAAGATAAAACTCTGGAAGAAAGTTGGAGTGGAATCAAGCCTAATGTGGAGTACTTTAGGGTGTTTGACTGCCTTGCACACATCCATGTACCAGACAAGAAGAGAATCAAGTTGGATGACAAAAGCATTGCATGTGTTTTGCTTAGCATCAGTGAAAAGTCTAAGGCATACAAATTGTTCGATCTTGTGAACAAGAAGGTGATTGTAAGTAGAGACGTTGTGTTTGAAGAGGATAAGAGTTGAAATTGGGGAAGGAGTGAAGAAGAAGTAAAACTAGACAATTTAGATTGGGGTGATGAGGATGAGGGTGAATTTGTTGAAGAAGAAGAAGAAGAAGATGGGGATGAGGAGTTAGAACATACCATGAATGATAGAGGCAATGGTGATGAAAGTGAAGAAGTCAGTGGAGGTTCCAGTGAAGAAGACATAGGTGAGGGAAGAGGTTGTTTTATCGAATTCCGGTGTTGCAAGAGAAGGAAGGGTCAGAAAGAAACTAGATTGGATGAACGACTATGTTTTTTTTGGAGAAAAAGAGGAGCAGGAGCTTCAAAGTATTGCTATGTTTGTTTCCAATGGTGATCCTAGCTCTTATGAAAAGGTTGCATTTAGTGAGAAGTGGAGGCATGCTATGGACCTTGAGATGGAAGCAATAGAAAAGAACAAGACTTGGGAGCTTTTGGAATTGCCTAAAGGAGTAAAAACAATCGGAGTGAAGTGGGTATACAAGACTAAGCTCAATGAGAATGGTGAAATCGACAAATGCAAGGCTCACATACTTGGTAGCTAAGAGCTATGCTCAAACACAAGGAATTGACTATAATGAGGTCTTTGCTCCTGTAGCAAGATGGGATACAATCAGGATGGTGTTGGCTTTGGCTGCTCAAAGAGGGTGGTTAGTATTTCAGCTTGATGTCAAAAGTGCATTCTTGCACGGGGACTTGAGTGAAACAGTGTTTGTAGCACAGCCACAAGAATATGTGAAGATCGGTGAAGAGAGCAAGGCTTACAAGCTCAAAAAGGCTCTGTATGGGTTGAAGCAGGCACCTAGGGCATGGTATAGCCGCATGGAAGCTTACTTTCTCAAGGAAGGTTTTCAAAGATGCAGCTATGAACATACTTTGTTCACTAAATCAGAGAAGGGTGGTAAGATTCTGATCATTAGCTTATATGTTAAAGATTTGATTTTTATCGGTAATGATGCTAGCATGTTTGAGAGTTTTAAAGCTTCAATGAAGCATGAATTTGACATGACAGACCTTGGGGTGATGAGATACTTCTTAAGAGTTGAGGTGGTACAGAGTGTGGAAGGCATTCATATATGTCAAAAGAAGTACGCTAGAGAGTTGCTTGAGCGATTTGGAATGGAAGGGTGCAATGCAGTAAAGAACCTAATTGTCCCTGGTTGTAAGTTAACTAAGGATGGTGATGGAGCCAAAGTGGATGTTACTTTGTTCAAACAGATGATAAGAAGCCTTATGTATCTTACAACAACAAGACTAGACTTGATGTACATAGTTTGTCTTATCAGCAGATTTATGGCAGTTCCCATTGAGTCTCACATGCTTGCTGCTAAGAGGGTTCTTAGATACATCAAAGGAACGTTGGATTATGGGGTGTTTTACAAGAGAGGGGCTGATGACAAACTAATTGGCTATACCGACAGCGATTACGCTGGGGATGTCTCTGACCGTAAGAGCACGTCGGGTTACTTGTTTATGCTTAGCGAGGGAGCAGTGTCATGGTCTTCAAGAAAGCAGCCTGTTGTTGCTTTATCCACAACTGAGGCGGAGTTCGTAGCAGCAGCATCATGTGCATGCCAAGAAGTATGGATGAGAAGAGTGCCTAAATGTATCGGCCGATCTCCAAGTAAGTGTACTACTTTGTTTTGTGACAAATAGTTCTACTATAAAATTGTCTAAGAACTTTGTTCTTCACGGCTGGAGCAAGCATATTGATGTGAGGTTTCACTTCTTGCGTGATCTCACAAAGGATGGTGTTGTTGAGTTGGTTCATTGTGGTACTAAGAAGCAGCTGGCTGACATCTTAACGAAGCCTTTGAAGCTAGATGTGTTTTTGAAACTCAGGGAGGCACTTAGAGATTGGTCAATCAATGAAGTAAACCGAATGCATTCTGCATTTTCAGTTTAGGGGAGGATTTGTTAAGAATTGTGAAAGTCTGAACTGTTAGAACTTAGATCATTTACTTTCGGTTAATAATGGCCTAGTTAAGGTCAAGCTGTTATGTTTTGCTAAGCTTTAAATTGGTCTTTACTGTGTGCCATGAATGTAGGGATGTTACATCATGGGCAGTTTTATCTTTCCGTTTTCTTTGCAAAGCTATTTAAGCTGTGTTGCTTTTGTTATTCAATAAGAATCATTCTCCTAAAGTTTGAGTTATCTACTGCTTTGGTTTTGGTTTTTCAATAGTGTCAACTCTACCGGTACCATCTAACAAGATATATGGAGCCATTCAGAAGAGGACGTCCGCACCGCCCTTAAAGTGCGGACGTCTCTCCATTCTCCACCGTCTGGCCCCGACGACGGCGCTCCTCTTGCTGAGCGGACACTAGACCTCGATTGTTTGCAGTCGCCATTGTTCTTGTCTGAAGTTTTGGGTGGAGGTTATTGCCCAGACCTTCAAATCTGATCTCCATGGCCTTCATCCTCATGGTAAAGTCGTCGGGGTTGCCTCTGCTGTCATCCGGCAAGAGAAACCGCTGTCGTCGAGGCCAGACAATGGAGAACAGAGAGACGCCAACACATTAAGGGCGGTGCGGACGTCCGTCTCTGAATGGGCCTATATATATACAGTTCCTATCCAGAGCGGAGCCGCTTTGAAATTAAAGTGTAAGGCTCCTTATTCTGCACACTTTCAAGTCACTTTTTCACATCTTCACCATTGAGTGTCTAGAACATAATGTGTAGATTAGTTCTGCAAAGTTTTATCAAATTTGAAAATCATTTAGGGTACGAATTTATTCAAATACAAACCTCCTTATACATGCCTTTTCAGATACAAACCTCTTTATTTATTCAAAAGGTACGGATTTCCGTAATCGACCTACTTTTCATCATATTTTCTCATCTCAACCGTTCATCTTTTAGGTATATATGAGTAGATGATCTCTACAAATTTTCGGCCAAATTGATAATCATTAAGATATTCAAATCTGTGAATTACACGAACGGTTCCGGTTGAACAGATTCGGTTCGCTCATTGTAATCATATGTTTCGACACTTTAACGATCACCAATTTAACTGAAATTTTACAGAGATGATCGAAAAATATGACCGAAAAGTGGTTCTATTGGTAAAATCCGTACGTTTTAAATAAATAAGGATATTGGGATCTGATAAGAATTGTGTATATATAGATACGATTTAAAACAAAATTATTTTTACCCTTTAGTATAAAATTATACAGACATATATAATAGTAAAAGTGCCTCCTAATTTTTTCATACTTTGAAATTTACATGAGACCTTTAATTTGATAAATCATCCCCTTAATTTTTCAGTGATCTTCATTCTCCATATACGGTAAATGCTTTTTAATAGTTTTATCAATGAGTTCATTTATTTTTTCCGATGAGGTTTCATCAATGAGTCCCAGTAGTGATATTATACACTGTAAAAGGAAAAGAAATAAATACAGAAAGTGAGATGGCTAGGATGTCACGAAAGTCTTGACATCCAAAAGAGGTAAATGGTTAAACCTATTTTGAAGGCAAAATTATATCAAACACCATGTGACCATGTTTCACCTTTCGGTGCCCAAAATTGAATTGTGCCATGCAAATCAATCAAAAAGCTATACGCCTTTCCTTTCACTGGACAAAAGGCCAGGTCTGGACTCTCAAATCTCATGCCTATGCCTTTTGCAAAACACCACCCATCTTGAGGTCCGCCCACATGTTCACAATGATACATATAGCTTTTTCATAAAGTTATAGGCAGGACTAAAATCTTGTTTTACTTACTGGGGATGAAGTGCTGCTGACCAAGATGAAGCTCCGAAACCTTTATAACTATACATAATGTCAATTCACTACAATTTTTGAAACCTAGCTTATTTACCATTTCAACAAATATACTAAGAGCTTCTCTAACAACCCTTACAAAACTTAAAATATCTCAGTTCTAGAGGGAAAACATCATATTTTGGCTCCAATAGCTCATGTAAATCATTATCTAAGGAAAATACTTGCGTCCGACCAAGTATGTACGTGTGCGTCCAGACTCACTCTTATTTACACACTGGTCAATGTAAATCATAATCTTTACATTGCAAAAGTTGAATTAACCAATAAAGATCACATATGCAAAAAATCAATGTAAATAAAACTCGTTTGCTTAGCCGAATGAATCAAACAAATTGACGGATGATCATGAGACTGCTAAATTTCACCAGAATTGTTCATTTGTTTAATCACCAGAATTGTTCATTTGTTTAATGCAATCGGCTAAGCAAACGATTTCTGTTTACATTGATTTTTGGCAGAGGTGATCTTTATTGGTTAATTCAACTTTTGAACGGTTAAGATTATGATTTACATTCACCAAAGTGCGTAAATAAGAGCGAGTCCGAATGCACACGTACATATTAGTCCGGACGCAAGTATTTTTCATCATCTAAAATACAGAAAGTGAGAAGAAAGAGAAAGAGAATCACTCACTTACTCTTAGAAATTGATTCTTGTAGTTTTCATTTTTTCCATGTTTTTCTTTGTTTTTGTCAGAGTACAGAAACAGATTTTTTTTCATACAAACATGATATTTGGAAATCGAAACAACAAGTGTTTGGTTCAAGTAAATTTTCATACATATGTGGCTTTGTGGCCATAAACTTTACAACAAATATAAAGAGCTATATAGTGGCAATGATACCATGAATCTTTCCTATTCTAGTCTCCGCTCCATCTCTGCCTTCGAAGACGGCACCGATTTCTTTCTTCAGGGAGGATGACCTCCTTATCTGCAAATGAGGATATCTGGCATCTCCAGCCCTAAACCCAATATGAATTTTCGGGTAGGAGATCATTCTAGAGAGAAACACCTTTCCGGCCATGGCGATGGTCAGATTGGTGTTTCCCATTATCCTCTTATGCACTCTCCAACAAGAAACGGAATGGACCGCGTCCATCTTTCTTGCTAGATCATGGAAGGAGGTGTACCCGAGGTTAGATCGTAAGAATTAACCCAGGTTGAGGTTAGATCGCAAGACTCAAGAGTTTCTGATGGAAACTAAGGCCATTTGGAGGAAAGAATTTCGAAGAAAGGAAGAGGAGAAGATGAAGAATTTGGCTTCTCTGCTTGGATTTATGATGCTTGGATTTGCTTGGATGACTTCTAACCATTGGATTGAGTACAATCTGGGACCACCATGTCATCCTTATGTCATTCTTACTTCATCTAATGGTTATAAGACATCCAAGCAACTCCAAGCAGAGAATCCGGATCCGAAGATGAAAGGGATGCATTGCTTTCATTATATGTAGAGAATACTTCAAGTCTCCCTCTATTTTATAGGGGATCAGCGCGTGGTCTCGGGAGCGTATCCTGCTTTGAAACGTTGTGCGATAATTAAGGCCCATTTAACGTCGTGATTTTCAAAACCGTTGCATTGGTTAGGCGTGTAGGCATGAGAGAATCAAGGAGATTTGTTTACCTATAACTGTTGGAGTTATTGATCTGGGCCCGACGTCAACAGTTAAACCAGTAAGTGGTTTAAAAGAGTAAATTGGGTCAGGGAAGGAAATCACTTAAAAATAAAGCCCATAGAGGGCCCAAAATTTACATGTACATTCAAACAAGTTTGCCCAGAAGATGAATGTCAAGCAATACGAGTTTTAGATCAGTTCGACTGGCTTCGGTATCTTCTTTAGCCACTTTGGTTGCTTGGGCAGCAGCGAGGGTTGTCTCTTTGAGTTTCTAGAGATTCGGGATCTTGGATTTGACAACCACAACATGTTGGGCTTTCTTCAACTTAGCAACTTCGATCTTGGCCTCTATGTCTGGCTTATGTTGCTCTAAGAATGTGATCTTAACATCAATGTTAGTAATAACTTGGCTGTGCTGGGAGGTGAGCTATTCCCTCTCACTCTGAAACTTCTTTTCCAAAGTTGACTGTCTCTGGGAGCATTCGTTGGCGACTTCCTCCTTCTGATGCAGAATTTCACGAAGCTCAGGGATCTGCTCAAGACGGTACTCAAGGTCATCCAAGTGCTTCATCTCTGACTCGATCGCACAATGTCGAAGAGTTCCTATAGCTTTGGAAATTTGAGACATATGCTCTTCATCCTCCAAATCGAATTGCTCTAATGTACTCATCAGGGTCCTTGCAGAAACTACCTCTTAGGAGAGAGAGAGAGGGCATCTCCAACGCTTCTTTTAGAGCAGCCTCTATGGAGAAATTTGAAGGAAATGACACAGTAGGCGAATCTGGACTAATGGACGGCATTGTGCCTGCAACTTCAGGATCCGCGGGGATTTCTGTCATATCCCGACCCTTAATTTTTACCTAATTATTTACGTTGTTTACCCTAAGTTTTTACTGTTTTTGTTTACGATCTCTTATTCAAAGGATCCTAGAGACGACTTTTATATGACGACTATTACTGTCAGGACCCACACCGAACCCTGAAACCCGAGGTAAATCCTACGAGGTCCACCTTCAAGGAAAATTTACCGAAAATTCGGCATAACCTTCCTTGGAAATGGACAACCCTTACCTGAAAAATCCAACTTAACACTTCTATAACCAAACATCCATCCTCAACACCTGGAGCCTTCCTGCTCCCCAACTTCATCACATCTCCCAATAAATCAATTACTCAACTAAAATAATCCCACAACCAACAATACTCAAAATTAATTCACGAACTGGTTATCAGAGCATATCTAATAATGAAAGAATAACAATGAATAAAGATTAAGCGGAAGCGGCCTCTGACTATGCCTCGACTCCATGTACGCTCGACCTCATTTAAACTTAGCCTGCACATTGGGCATTTAAACTAAAGGGCCCAGGGGAAAGTAACTTAAAAACGTTAGAGTGAGTGGACAAAATAATTTAAATAATTTAACAAATACTCAATTTAAATACTTTCCCACATTTCAAACTTTAAAAACTTAGTTGCACGCAATTTTTTTGATAAATCATATAACTTAAATCCATAAACCCATAAGAATGGACAAACCAGCCCCGCTGGTTAATCAAATAAAGAAATCTCGTAAAAAGAGATAAACCAGCCCCGTTGGTTGAGTTATCACCATGTAAAAGGAGACTCCCAGGTTCGGGTCGGTGCCTCTCAGGCTATAATAGCGTCCCACGCTAAGCGCTCTACTCACCTATAGTGAGTAGCCGCTAATAATGGCTAGCTAACAAATAAATATAAATACCGATCGGTTGCCTCACAGGCTATAATAGCGTCCCACGCTAAGCGCTCTACTCACATATGGTGAGTAGCCACTAATAATGGTTAGCTAGCAATAATCAATATAAGCGACCGTATATTATGGTGACTAAAATCATACAAAATCCTTTAAATCCATGAAACTTCCCCAAGATCATATGAATAGTACGGTTTCCAACCGTACTTGAAAATCATCATAAGAAATTATAATAAACTCAATGACGTGTCTTACACGTCAAAATATTCTCAAAACCATATTATAAACGAGATTTAATTAACAAGTATAAATCATAGTTAATATCTCAATCCAAAATACTCGCTAAAACATTATCAAGGTCAAGATCGATATTCTACCAATAATTTCCAAAATTATAAATAGCAAACTACCGAAAATCTCATTTTCAGAAATCTTTTATAAATCTCAAAGTCCACCAATAAAACCATTGTAATGAAATCCGGAATTTATAAAAATATCCAAGCTCAAATATCAAATTAATAATCCGAGCTCAAATCCATAAATCTTGACCAACAATTTATCCATGCATCAAACTCAAATAATTTCCAAGATCATTTCATAAGCCGAAGTCATAATATAAGCTCGGAAAATAAAATAATAAATTATAAAATCTTGTATGCATATTTAATTAAAACCAAAATGTCCACTCACAAATTTAGGCATAAGCCCGACAATAACCGTATCGCTACTCAAGCGAGGTTCCCTTCGTATCCTGGCACAATAAATATGCTTAAAACCACTCTTCGATTTAGGAAAATAAATGCTTTAACTTCATCATCGAAATCCTCCCAATTAACCCACTAATAAGCTAATTAGATTTTTACCAAACTTCATCTACAACTTCACTTCATCGATCTAGCACTTTAGGACCATAACCAAGAAAATCCAATGGTCGGATTTATTCTATCAACCGCCAATTTCTCCAACCTCCGTAAAATTCCAAATCTAACCAAAACTCCTCCAAAAATTTCAAACTTCATACCATTAGACTCCCCTTAATATAACATATTTAAAACCCTGAAAAGCCCCCTTATAGCGACGGCCGGCGGCCGACTCCGGCGACCCCCGATGGCTACCAAATTTTAACAGCATCTTCCTCTCAACATCCCAAACAACTTTCATAACTATCACTAAGTCCAATTTCAAGCGTAAACATGTTAATCGAACATAAACACAATAAAGAACCCCTAGAAATTCAAACCTTCGATTCTCCTTAACTAGCTCGTGTTAGGATGTATCCTTTTAGGGTTTTGCTGCTAGGAAGGAGAGCTTCAAGTTGAGACCAACAGCTCTGGTTATGGTGGCCAGAAAAGAGAATTTCCGGCAAAACACCTCCACGCACAGCCGCTCCTTCTCGGCGTGATTCCTCTCTCACGGAGGCGCAACACGACCAGCCACCTACCTAGACTTGAAGAGGATGTTACAAGCTTCGATTTGATACCAAGCTTGCCACCTATCTTGGCCGGACGGCGGTGGACGGAGGCGACGAATCCGGCGGGTCAAAACGGGCACTGGAGAGGGAAGAGAGAGAAGGAGAGAGAGAGAGAGAGAGAGAGAGAGAGAGAGAGAGAGAGAGAGAGAGAGAGAGAGAGAGAGAGAGAGAGAGGGTTGGGCTTCTCTTACCCGGTCCAAACTAAATACCCAACAAAATAAAGCCTACTAGAATTTACCTCCTTTTACCAAAATAGTAACTTTTATTTTTAGACCATAACTTCTTCATACGAACTTTGTTTTAAGCGTGCCACGTGTCCACGAACTCTGTTTAATGTCCTCTACAACTTTCATGAAGAAAGTTTTCCCAAATTCCAAACGGAAGAAAAAGTCAACTTTTGGAGTTTTAAATAATAAACGGTTACTCAAAACTGTAAAAGCCAAAGTTAAGAACCGGGATATGACAATTATGGGGTTTTTTCCTTAAAGGAAAGTGGTTAAGGACGATAAAATGAAGTGGCAGACATGAGTTACGGGTATTTTGAGTTGTAGGTAAAAAGCTGGTAAATAAAAGGGTGTAAAAATTTATTTATGGGTTGAGTATGTAAAGCGAAACTTCTATTTTAGAAGTTTCCGGATCGGGAAACTGGAGAAAAGGCCCAAACTCTCTCTTCTCTCTCCTCTCCACCGAGTCTCTCTCTCTCCCTACCAGCAACCTCCGCCTCTGATCACCGCCGTCCGGCCAGCTCGGACTGCCGCACCGGTCCCAATCGATCCGTCATCGTCTCTTCTCTCTTTCTGGGTTGGTGAGCAAACTTCTAACGCCGCCGTGCAAGTGAAATCTCCCCTAGAAGTCCGACTGTCCTCTCGCCGGAACTCTCTCCTCCAGCAACCATAGTCGGAGATTCTTGTCTCATCTTTAAGCTCTCATCTTGTGTAGCAAGATCTCAAAAGGTTTCAACCTAATTCAATCCAGGTAAGGAGATTCGAAGGTTTGAAGTTCTAGGGTTTTCAATTTGGGATTTTTACTGTTTTAATTCGATTACCCCCTTTTGACTTGAAATTGTTGTTTGTGTTAGTTAAGGAAGTTATTGTGCGTGTTAAGATGATGATTGTGTTTAATTTTTGTGAGCATTGGAGGTGGCCGGAGAAGGGCTGGCCAGCCGGCGGAGCAGACGGCGGCGCCGCCTCTTTTGGGTAGTTTTTCATGTTATTTAATTTGTTTTGTTGAGAGGAGTCCAATGGTGTGAAGTTTGTAATTTTTTGAAGAGTTTTGGTTAGGTTTGAGATTTTTCAAAGATTGGTGAACTTGGAGGTTAATAGAGTAGAATCCGGCCATTGGATTAGCATTGTTTAAAATTTAAAAAGTTATTTTAAGGCTGTCGATGCTTGTGGTGAAGTTCGGGCCTTATAGTATTAAGAATGAAGAAGTTGGGCTAGGACGAGCGTTGTATAAGGCTCACTTTTATTCTTACCTATTTATATAAGTATCGAATTTTAGTTAGGGACTTGATTATATATTTTGAACAGGACGTGAGGAGGCTCAAGCTGAAGAGACCTCAGATCGACGTCAGGCTTAGGCCTAAATCTGTGAGTGGACTTTTGTTTTAAATTATATGCATGTAATGGATTGTTGTTGAACAGTTTCTTTTTATTGGAGCATATGACATCATTTGTAAATTGGCAATTTTTATTATTTTGGAGATTTACCGAAAATGAGATTTTCGGTGGATATATATATATATATATGTATATTTACGAGGATAGTATGTATATAAATGCTAGCTAGTCATACGTGTCTTTCCGCCTTAATGGTGTAGCAACTAACCGCCATTATGGTGTGACGTGAGCGTGGGACGCAAACGTCGTAGTTCTATAGTATTCAGCACGTATATATATACACCATTCTTTTTCGCCTTAATGGTGTAGCAATTAGCCGCCATTATGGAGTGACATGAGCGTGGGACGCAAGCGTAGTAGCCTTGTATGAGTTTCTATTTTTCACAAGAATTCATACAAGGAGTATGACGTGTGTAAATACATACTTATATACTAGAGCCTGGGAGGCTCAATATTTTAAAGTATTAGAGACCAGTGGGGCTAGTCACGTATTTTCAGTATTTGTCAGTTTATAAGTTAAAAGCTTTTAAGCTTGTCGCATGTAGCATAGTTTTTCTATAGAAATTAAATCGGGAAAACATAAATATATGTATTAGTTCGTTTCTTTTAAATTTTACTTTTGTGCACTCACTCTAATGTTTTCAAATGTTTTCCCCTGAGCCCTTCGTTTTTAAATGCCCAGTTTGCAGAGTTCAGGTCGGTACTAGTAGGAGGCAAGGCATAGTCACCAACACAACCACCACTTTTCACCAGTAGGTTACATGTTTAACATATATGTGTATTTTCTTGCTTCCTCTAGTTTTAGTTGCTCTGACTACCTTGGGGTATTGTATAATATTTCGGTTGTGTGTTAAGGCTCATGAATCTACTTTAGAAGTATTTGGTTTATTGTGTATTGTTTATCTTTTGGATGTTTAAGTGATGGATTTGGAGATGATTTGATGTTATATTGTGGTAGATGTGTTTGTGGGGAGCGGATGGCTCTAGGAGTTGAGGATGGATGGTTTGATATAGAAGTGGTTATCTGGATGTTTCAGGTTAGGGTTGTCCATTTTCAAAAGAGGTTATGCCGAATTTTCGGTAAAATTTTCCTTGGAGTGGACCCCACAGGATTTACTTCGGGTTTCAGGTTGAAATTCGAGGTGGGTCCTGACAATTTCCATCTCTTCATCAACAACAGGGGTTATTGTTGGAGTATATCCACCACGCCTTCAACATTTGGTTGAGCACCAGAGGTTACTTCCATTTAAGCTTCAGCGTCAGACTCTGCTAAATCAATTTCCTGCAAGAAGAAACAGTTAGGTGTTTCAATTAAAACATGAAAATCAGTTAAGTGGTTTTCAAGCATTTGTTACCTCAGTGGCTTGGGGGGCAAAGGTCTCTCTCACATCATTTTCTTTCGCAGTGATAGAGGACCTCAGTGCATTTGCTTCAGCCTGAACAACTTCAGCGTTTCCAGGGACAAAATCTAGAGGTGACGTCTCAACTGGAGGGGTTTCTGTTTGTGTTCCTATGAGAAGAGGCATTCACGAGCAGTATCAGTGACCCTCTTTCTTCAACAGCAGTTGCACTTTGCTGTTGAAAGGCCTCTTCCTTCTCATCCGCGTCAGAGGTTTCAGGTTCTTCAGCTCAGGAGGAGCTGCACTTCTTCGCCTACGAACTGAAAGAAGTGGGAGTGTTAGTTAATAATAGCATTTGAGTACAATACAACTATATAGAGTTGTAATGGTCAAAGAATTCATACCAGAGGTACTTCTTCTTCATCTTTAAACAAGTTGTAAATCATAACGCTGGCATTTTGAGTCGAGCTAAACCAGCCAACCGACTTCTGAGCCGAGCCAACACAGATGGTAGCCAAAAAGTCAGTAACCAGGAGGCTCAGCCGACGAGCCGTACCAAGTATGTATCTCGGCTCAGCTACGGTACGCGATTTCTGTATATCGTTAGTATACCGTACCAACCGACGTACGTATATACGCCTTTAAATACAAAATATTTGCCACTATGCAAGAGCTGGGACTCGAACCCAGCACCTTGTGCATGAAGAGAGGCTTGCCTCCAACCACTAGAGCAACGGCTCTTCTTAATAGTATATATGCAAAAACTAAACTTATTCTATAACAGAAGTCAAAACAAGTGCTTAACATATCAAATAGATTCTCAACCCTATTACTCGATCAATTCTTTTCTTCTCTCCTCGCCGTTCTTCATCTTCAGTTCTTCACCTAGCCTTTCTTTCTTCTTCTCCCACCATCACCATCACCATCATCCATCAAAGCCCACTTTTCCAAATTCTCTTCCATCGATCAAAGCCCACTCTTTCTCCTCTCTAATTCCTGCATGTAATTGGAATTTTGGTTGATATGCTTAGTTCAATAGTTTCTACCTTGTGATGGTGATGGCTTTGTCGATCCATTGTTTGATTTGTTTATGCCTTTCTGTGTTTTGATGCTAATTTTGTCCATTTGGCTCGGGTTTGTTCTTTTGATGCAAATTCAATTGTCTTCTAGGGGTCGTTGAAGATTTGTTTGATCCGCTTCAGACTCAAAATTAGGGGCATGCCAGGATGTCAAGAAGCAACAGAGAGGTTTCCGAGTTTAAAAACGAGGTTTGTGATTTTATTTCTATCTTCTTTTTATATGAAATCACTTGTGATTAACTGATTATTCTTTGCTATAGAATCGAGATTTAAAGCTCGAGCTTTGTGAATGATGAAGTCGTCATCGAGATTTCAGAAACACAACAACATATTTGGTTTTTGCAGTGAATTTGAATCACTGTTTTTGCAGGTTCGGTTGGAGGCCCAGCCGTACCGCTACCGACCGAAAGTTCGGTATACCGAACTGTCGGGATACTGACTTCGTTGGTCGGTTGTGGCATCGGAATTTCCCTACCACTGGAAGTTGGTACGGTAGGCGGTTTGGGAGTTTTTTGTCAGTAACCATACCGAGCCCAGCCCTAGTAAATCATGAGCAAAATTTCACCCTTACGTCATTAGAAGATTGGACTGGTTCCTTGTTAGCTGCCGACTTTGACAATGGTGTAGCATTCGCAACATTGACTATACCAAATAGAGCTTGATCTTGTGGAGGTAGTAGAGTTCGGCCTTTGGTAAAAATGGTCTTGAAGAGGTCAAGTGGGTCTGCATCCCAAAAACTTCCATAAACTGCAGACCACCATGCTTCATATGTTTGGCTGGTTTCTTCGCTGATAAACAGAAGGCTGATGCTTCTAATCTTGACCTTGACTTTGGTAAGCTTGTTTTGGAATCGAGGATCGTCAAGTTGTCTCTTTCCCTTCTTTTTCAAGCGTCAAGATGTATACAGGTTCAAGCTTTCAAACAGGGAAAAAGGAAATTCCTGTTGTAGACCAAGTTGCCTAGTGAAGTGGTTTGGCGCATACAACTCAAAACCAGCATCAACAGGAAGTCTCTAATCAGCAATGGAGAAAGGCTTGCTCGAATAGCTGAATAGCATCAGGGGAATGGATTGAAGACCACATAAAACCCATTCGTTAGTGCTTCTGGGTACGTTCGATTGAGGATCAAGTCACTGGCATCTAGGATGGAAGAGTCCAGCGTGTACAAGTGCTGAAAGCAGTCGGAATAATCAAGAGGGTCAAGGGCTTTGACACCAGCGAACGCCATTCCCAGTACTTGGTTGTCTGGAAAATCTGTGATCTGGGGATGCCTGAACTAGACGAAGTAAATCTGCAGCCAGAGGTCCAAAATCCAGAAAGGCCTTGATATGGAACCATAGTTGAACGGATGGAGGGATAGATCATAGAGAGCACGGTACAACAGAGCTACGGTCATTTTGGTTAATCCTAGTCTATGACCATTGAATAAGAGTGTAGCCGCTCGAGTCCAAGCATCAGTTATCTTATGTGTGCTTGTGTAGACTACAAATTTTGTGAGCCATAATTCTAAAAATGCAATCCCGATATATTTGCCACTTTGAGTGACATAATGATCAGTCCAAGATTCGTAGGACTTACAGAAATTGCGGCGATCGAGATCGGCTTCAAAGGCTACTACTTCTTCTTGATAGTCGCTCTCCTGGTAAGGCTTGTCAGAGGTGGGAAAACCTGCAATTGCATACAGATCCAGCAGCGTAATCCCTCTCTCCCCGAATTTGAAATTGAAAGTGTTACTGGAAGTATCCCAGAAACAAGCTACCGCCATCATTGGAGCTCTGTTCGCCCAGTGCTCTGAAGTTGAAAGCTTTAATTAATCGCATCCACGATTCCAGCCTGCTTCCGTCTTTCTAAATCCAAGGCTCTGCAATTCTGGTACCAAAGGAGCAAGCGCGCGGATGGGTGTGGCCAAGCTCCTATCCTCACAGCTTGATGGCTTATCTGCCATTTCCGAATGTTTGCAGCAGATTGAGGGTGGTATGGGGTTCATCCATGGTCCTAAACCTGTTGTGGCATCTGTGAAGAGTTTAAGGCTGGATCTAGTTGCAGAATCATAGGGTCGAAGGGTAAGCATTTTGGCGTCAGATTTTGTGGAGCCATTTCTGGGTTTCAATGTTTGAACAGTGAAGTGTTCATCTTTTATAAAAGAACTGAAAGGGTTCTTCGATACGTTGCGTTTTGACTTGAAAACAGACCAGTCACGTTCCTTCGTGAAGTGAGCTCTCGGTTGGCAATTTTACAATTATACCCTTTTGGGGGTTAAGTCACGTTCCTTCGTGAAGTGAGCTCTCGGTTGGCAATTTTACAATTATACCCTTTTGGGGGTTAAAAGGTGCCTTTTTGTGAGCAATGAAGGGTTAGCCCTCTTCAATCACGTTGGTAAACTAGGACTAGATTTCGGGGGGGGGGGCAATGTTTGGGTCCAATTTTATATATTGGTTATCTTGTAATAAGTTAGCCCATGGACCGATACTTGCGGTCCAAATCTTTGTACATTCTTTCCTTTTTTTATTGGGTAATTACTGGCGGAAGATTTGCAAGATATCTCAGAGATTTTATTTCAGGGCTTGACTAGGAAAATATCTTTCCTGATCTGATTAGAAATTTGATTGCTTCGGGGACAAGTCATTCGCGAACCCTAGTTATTTGGTTTCATATATATAGGGGTTCAAGGCAAACAAGAAAAGCGCACACACAATTCAACAAACCCTAGCACACTTGCAAATTTGATGCCTCCCCAGGAGCACCCAATCTACCAAAAAAGCCTCTCCAAGGAGTACCACCGAAAACCCGCCAGTCGGTAAATCCCGCATCACTCACCAAAAGCTCGCCAGTCGGCAAAGACCGCCTCTAGTTCATAAAGCCTCATCACGAGCACATCTCTAACAAAAAACTTTATTTTTGTTACTGAGTAAATCCTAGGGATCTGTCCTAGGTTGTATGAAAGAACCCAGCGGCAGGATTGACCATTTCCTGTCCATGATTGTTGGAGAAGTCAGAAGGATGCACGAACGTTCAAAGATCAAGACAGTCGCACCGACTCAAGGTGCTGGCACGCTCGTACCAAACGGTTGTTCGAAGGACCTCAAAATCCATCCCGAACAGTATGGGCTCTAAGAAAACTCGCTTATGTTTCACCTCAAAATTAGGGTGACACATCACTCTCTATTTTGTGTTTGTCTGCATTCTGTAGAACTGGAATCGCAGCTTGAGAACTTAGGCTCTAACGTCGTTGCTTTGATTGGAAAGCTGAAGACCTTTTGTTCCACCCATGTGTTCTTCTTCGCATATGGTTCTACATGCTTAACTATCTTTAATTAACAAGAGACTTATAAATCTTGAAGCCACGCACAAATCTTGATAGAGTGAAGAATGAGTTGGTTGTTTTTTTTTGGGCGGTAATGTTAGCCTGTTGGAAGGGACACGGGGTGTGAAGAAAGAAAAAAAATAAAAAATAAAAAATAAAAAATAAAAAGAAAACCTAATAAAGCACATCAAGGCAAAATAGATAGTTCCCTAACAAAGGAGTGTGGTTTGTAAAAATAAGAGTTCAAGAATATAGCATATATGTTAGTCATAAAAGAGGCGGGTTTATATTCCCTTGTACATTATGCTTCAGTTGCAAACCTATGCACAACGATGGTGCTCGTGTAATAGAAACGGTGGAGCTCCAGGACTAAAGCACTGAACTGACATGGAGTATTGGACGTTCATTGGAACCATTATCACAACCACGAAGTCTACTATGGCATATCCTCATGGCTCCCAGATTAAACTACCACGCATTTCTTGACATGATATGGTACAATAGATAGTCTAACTCGACCAGAAATCAAGGACCATTGGTATAAATATACATCAAAATGGGGTTTGTTACTTGTAAAAATCAATGCAGGATACTAAAAGAAAACTTGTATGCTACATCTGAATGGAAGCACATAACTCACAAATTAGAAACAACATTCTCCAGCTTTATATTTGTTCAGCTACTCTGCATTCCTTTAAAACCTAACCTGAACAGCACTGCCCACATTGAATCACAAATCTAACCATATAAAAACAGTAACGTGTTACGGGACAGAAAATATCTATCCAGTATAACAGTTCAAATATATTACCTTTTGAAAAATGTTTCTTACTGTTTGCTTGATGTTATATAAATTGCCAAATCTTTTGCACAACTCATTTGTCTTGAATGGTTTGATTTATTCATGTTGCTCGCATCTTCTGAACATCTTCATATAAGGATTGGAAAAGTACAGTTGGAATATACCTCTCACCAAAGCTTGGAAATATAACCTTTTAAAAAACATTTCAATAAGAAGAACGTAACATCAGGTTAGAATGTCACTCTGTACGTACTGAGTAGAGCAACATGCAACAAAAATAAACAAATTAGTATCAACTGTTTGCAAGGGAAAGAATGCATTCTAGCTTAACATGTTCAGAAAATTCATGAGTAGGAGTGCAGTAAATCTAGTGCTCGCTAAATAGGAAACAGATGGCAAATTGCCAGTGTATGAAATGAGCCAAATGACAAAGATATTCAATCACATAACAGAAATTTGATTACATTGGAGATATAAACTAAATATCTATTCTCCAACCCAGCAGCCTTCCATCAAATAATAAACAATTCGAGATTAAATGAAATTTCTAAATCAATCTATGATAGATGTTCACGTCCAGTGTGATCAAATAATTTCAATATTGGGGATTGTCACAATGAATTTGATAAGGGTCTTGGTCCTTCCAAATTATATTTCATGTGTAGCTTCATTCACTTTTTTCTTAACTAAAGAGGTCTCTGAACCAACAGAACAAGATTCTGCTGTTAATGCTATAGCAGAAGTTGCTTCAACACAAAGCTTGGAACACGATACAGAAGGAACAATACAGTGCCCTAGAGGCTTTGTGAACTCTTAACAATTTTACAGGCAGGAGACTGTCTTCTATATTTATCCATTACTGTTCCAATTAATGTGTGAAAAGTGCTCTATTATTTTAATTCAAGAACAGAGTCTAACTCAATTCTAACTTTCATTAATTTTTGCTGAACAAAGCCCAAACCTTCATCTAATGATCAACAGACTAAACACCCGCGGCTGGGCGCAGGTCCTAAACCTACTCTTCCAATCTCTATGATCCAAATAAACAGAAACATTTTGGTGCCTTTCAACATTTGTGTTTCAATTTGTTTTCTGTCAAACTACGTCAAGTGTACTCGAGTCTCGGGTGCATTCCGGATGACCTTACCTTGATTAGAACAAATTATATTTTCTTAAGACAATTGATATCATGTTACTAAACAAGTATGTTTTACTTGTGTCATTCAGTGTAGTTTTTATGTTTCAACTAACAGCGAGCCCAGTCTAAAGACCGGTAAAATGCCTTTTCTTAAGACAATTGATATCATGTTACTAAACAAGTATGTGTTACTTGTGTCATTCAGTGTAGTTTTTATGTTTCAACCAAAAGCGAGCCCAGTCTAAAGACCGGTAAAATGCCTTTTCTTAAGACAATTGATATCATGTTACTAAACAAGCATCTGTTACTTGTGTCATTCAGTGTAGTTTTTATGATTTAACCAACAGCGAGTCCAGTCTAAAGACCGGTAAAATGCCTTAGAGATAGAGCTACATGCAGTATAAAAAATCACTTTCAAAAGAAAGTAAGATCATAATTATATTGTGTGTTGTGGAGGGTTTATTGAAACAAAAACTAGACAGAAACCTCACCGCAATAAGTTTTCCAGCGTTCTCAGGTCTTCTTGCTAAACTTATTGCAGCAGCTGCAGCAGCTCCTGATGAAATACCAACCTTGCATATTGAACTATCAGAATCAGCAGATCAAGATGGATAACTTTGAGAATTATGGTATGCCTGCCATATCGATAGGTAGCACGAAGCTAGGCAAATTAAAATGCCAAGATTTCTATAAGAAATAAAAAGAAGAAATAAACTAATAAATAGTATAAGTACAGAGAATAGATCGCTTTTAAAATGCTTCACATGGAAGAATTAGTCAACATTACCAGCAAACCTTCCTTCAACGCTAATTGCCTTGCCATTTCAACAGCTTCATCATTGGTAACCTACAGTTTTACAGAAAACCAAATAATAAATAAAAAACTAAACAGGCAAATGTAACACCAAATAGGTCATTCAGCTCAACTTATAGGTAAATAGTTACATCTATAATCTGTCTACTGAATATGACCAGGCTTCCACCAAATGCACATATCCATTAGTCTACTTAATTGAACGTTATTTGATTCTAGTACTTTCTTCGCCTAAATGTATTTGTTCACTTCTCTTTACTCGTGAAGTCATGATTGAAGCTTTCTGACTGTAACGGTACTTTAGAATAAATAAACTACTTATGAATACTACGCCGAGAAGAGGCTTCCTACTCCTGCTCCTGCTTGGGCCAATAAGGCTTTCCAGATGCCCTGCATCCACAACCCTTAATTTAGCACATCCCTATTAGTCAACCTCAGGTCATATATCAAGTTTTACCTAAACATTATGTTCTGAGCCACATTTCATGAGTTAAGTTGTGGAGTCCAACATATTTGCATTATTTTTAGGTTTGTTGGAATATGTTCTAGTAGTATCCTTACTCTTATTTCAGGTCCTTGATACTATGAAACGGTGTTCGAAGCCGTGTCCGAGATTACTTATTTAGCAAATTTGTCCTTGACTAGCTATATTTGTTTCTTAAATTTTTTTTCATGCTAGTTTAGAGTGCAAACCACTTCAAACCATATTAAAATCCACTTAATCAAATCATAATGGCCTCCCAAAACACAAGAAATCCATTCACCGGCCCAATAACGTTAGAATCCAACAAACTTGCTAGCAAATTTATGGATATTTATGGATGACTAATAAAACATGTCTGTCAGAAGCAAATTTCTAAGCCTACTTTCTCAATCCTTCAACTATTCCAAAATGGGCAAAAAAAAAAAAAAAAAAAAAAAAAATGAAGTCTAACACTTGTGTCCAAATTGTCCTATGCCAACAAACAATAAAGGAAAACTAAAATGAACTTACCTTCATGACTTCATCAAGCAGATTAACATCCAAAATGCTTGGCACGTAACCTGCATAAAGGACTTGCATGAGTTACGCAACAAAGGCATACTGCAATGGCAAATGAATCTAATTAACAATAAAGACCAACAGGGTTCTTCACCTGGATTTTCTCCAGAGATCACATTCCGCTCTGCAGGTTCTACACCCACTACCTGGAAAAAGAAGTCAAAAAAAAAAAAAAAAAAAAAAAAAAATCTCAACAAAACCAAGAGAAAAACACAAAGATAAAGAACACCATGACAAAACATGGCCTGGTGATGTGTCTGCGTTCACAGGGCAGCAACATAAACTATTCCACTATACCAATATTGGGTACAAAATATGCTTCTACATGTAGCTGTTGTGTTTTTTGGCTCGTTGATACAATCTGAAAGTTATCATTCAGCAGGCAAATCTGTGTCCAGAAAGGAAAGAGGATTTTCTATAAGTTCTAGGAAAGTAATCTTTCAAGAATCTGTTAGGATTTGTCTACTAGGTTTAGGATTCCTAAACCTTATTGTATCAGCAGCCCCTATTATCTATAAATAGGAGCTGCAGGGGGTTTTGTAAGGGTAAGCCAGATGGCACAGAAAACCAAGAGCTAAGGGTGATAGAGAGATCTAGCAAAGGGAGATGGGGATTAGCCTAGGGATTTCAACAAGTACTTGTAATCAGGTTGTTATTCTCCATAGTGCTAGTGAATCTCTCAAGAGAGATCACAAAGTGGATGTAGGCCAGGGTTTTGGCTGAACCACTATAAAGTTGCTGTGTGCTGAGTTTCTGTCTTCAAGTTCATCTTTTAGCTTTGCTTAAATCATAAAGTACCAGTAAAGATCCTAGGGCGCTAACCACAATAGTAGGAAGAACATAGCCCAAGAGTCATAGTTTATGGAATAAAACAATATGATGAGCAGAAAGTATAAGAAAACAAGGAACCTCTCTCGTTGCTCTCTGTCTCTTGTTACTATCTCTCACTCTAGAGTGATCTAAAATTCCTCATACTCATCCTGGACTAAAATTCTCTCACTCTCACCTTGGACTGGCCTCATCTTACTTCACTGGAGTGAATACAACGAGCCCAACACCTCTTTAGATCCTAACTGGAAATGTAACTTAATCTCTAAGAGAACACATCAAAGGATTTATGTCTTCTTCAGAGTATCAGTGACTTAGGACCTCATCAAAGGCTGGACCAGTAACACACAAGACATGCTTGAGTGCAACGTTGCCATCTTATTGTGAGGCTTTTACCAAGCGAAAAATAAATTTTCTTAAGAGGAATGAAGAACAGCCAGGACCTTCGTAGATATGACTTGTTGGCCCACTTTTGGGTTAACTGAGAAACGGGAATATCCTTTTAATGGTGTTAGGATTGACAAAGTAGAGCAATGTACGAAAGAGTTTGATTATTTACATCTTTCTGAGTGTCAGTATCTTTAGAGTTTCAAGAATGAGAAATTGTAGGACAGAGGTCAAGTTTTGTTAACCATTTTTCTCTTGTACCCATAACCACAGAGAATATCTACAAAAGGAATTCCAAGGGTTGGGATAGGAAAACATAATAATATCTCTGTTAGGAAGAATCTTGTCAATTAGGGTGCTAAAAATCAGCTCCAGTTGGTAGAAGCAAAAAAAACTTTAGCTCACTGGAAGAGCAAAGTGGAAACTGAAAACACTTGATGAAAACAGCACCCGAAGACAGATTCGATACTTGCATTTATCTCTTTCCTCTCAAAATCAAGGAAAATATTCTGAAATACATCTAATGCTGTTTAATAGTTGCAGTATGTGCATTTAACATAATTTTCCAGGACTCCAGTGAGTGTGTTTCAGTATGTAGCTCAACATTATTGTGATACATAGTATTTATTATGTACAAGTATTATCTGTTCCATTTATATCAAAAGTTTATCTGTTAACTAAACAAAGTGTTTATTATGTACAAGTATTATCCGTTCCATTTATATCAAAAGTCTATCTGTTAACTAAACTGACCTTTATGTCTTTGTTCATCGCTTTCAGGTAACGCCCAGTGCCTGTGACAGTACCACCTGTTCCAATAGCAGCAACTAAAATGTCAACACTTCCAATGGTATCCTCCCATATCTCTGGCCCGGTAGTATCAAAATGGATCTGTAACTTACAGATGTGAGTCTTGATTAGACATCAACAGTATACAATAAGATTAGGAGGCCTGATATTACTCTGCCATAAACTACCTTTGCATTTGCAGTATTATCAAATTGTTGAAGCATAAATGAATTAGGGGTGCTGAGAACAATTTGTTCAGCTTTATCTAAAGCCCCTTTCAAGCCCTTCTCTGGATCTGTCAAAACAACTTCCGCTCCAAAAGCGCGTAATAGAACCCTTCTTTCAAGATTTACGGATGCAGGCATCGTCGCTATGAGTTTGTACCCTTTAGTAGCAGCGACAAAAGCAATTCCCAGTCCTGTATTTCCACTAGTTGGTTCAACCAATACATTCTGCATAGTTACAGAAACAACATACAATTATTACATATAACTGAATAAGGAAATAATTCACCAAAGGAAGTACCAGATTACAACCCAGAAAGAAAATAATGAGTCAAAATAATACATCAACAAACAAAGGAAGATGGCTTTCACCAAAGCTATAACATTTTATTCAATTATCCATTGCAAAACCAATCTCAACAGATGAGGGGTCAACTAGATATACACCAAAATATTAAGATGATGATAATAAGACAGCATGTACCTTCCCAGGAGATATTAATCCACTTTCTTCTGCATTAGATATCATGCTACCGCCAATTCTGAAAGGTTAACAAGCAAAGACAACATGACTTCATATGCAATGAATCTCCACTCAGCAAACGGGAAATTCTAGTATGGTTTGTAGAGCATTTATAACTAACACATACACCAATTAATGTCCTAAATGAATACTAAAGGGATGATTCAAATGATATAATGGTTCTTCCACCATCAACGTGGAAAGACTTGGTACATAAACCAGGTTACCTATCCTTGACACTTCGGCAGGGTTCCATAGACTCGAGCTTTGCCGCAATTTTCGCCACACAGCCTCCGCTAACTTTATTGAGGTATACCATTGGTGTTCTCCCAATTAACTATATCGATTTTTTTCCAGCACGAAACCAAGTTAACAAAATCATCAGAATGTAAGCAATACATCCTAAGACAAGACACTGGAATCATAAGTATAGAAACTGATGCCCATAAAGTAGTTGAAAAACTGAAAATAATTCTAAGCGATACCCACAAAAGAGAGGAAAGAGCAAAAGAGAACCTGGGTTACGTCGTCGGCAATATTGACAGTGTCGAGCTCGAGGTCGTCAATGGTGGCGTAAACAGAGGAGGCGGCTTTGGGGAACACGAAACGGAAACGGGAGCTCTTAGTGGGTACAAGGGTAAGCATGGGAAAGGGGAGAAGAGGTCCATTAGTGGATGAGGGAAGCTTGAAGAACGCGAATGATTGCCGTGGAGGAAGAAGAGGAACAAGTGGAGCAACTGATAACGTAGCCATTGGTTTGAGAAAGCAAAAGGTTTTTCAGGGGTTTTGGATGAGAAATTTTTCGATGCAACCGTAGCTCTACATGTCATAGCACCACATGTCATAATACAGTGGTCTTACGTCCCAATAGCAATAGAATAGTAAGTTTACTAGTGTTCTTTTTTCACATGTCGGACAAGGGTTAATAAACAATATAGTAAAACTAGACAACCACAGGAAAAAAAGAAAACGTCAGTCTCCCGTTAGCGCTGCCGTCTCCCATTAAACTAATAGCAGAGATCTCGAAACAAAATTTGGGTTCCCTCGGTCTCTCTTACTGTTCGTTCCCTCAACCCTCAAATTTGGGTCAATCCACTAGTGTATGTTTTTGTTCACAAAAGGGTATTGAAAAAGAAGCAGAACGGAAGAGATAGAAAGATCCAAGATCTTGAAGAAGTCGGTCCAGAAACTATTGTAGTGAGGGAAACATCTGTCTCATGTAAGTATGTTTTTTGGTGAAAAGAGCAAGAGGAGCATGGTCTTAATTTGACTTCTTCAACTATCTAAATTTGCCGAGCCATTGTGGCTCTAAAGTGTTCTTGCTTGCTAGTTCTCGACCGTCGTAAACACAGAGAGAATTGGAGAATCGATATCACAGAAAGGGAAAGAGGGAAACGAAATCCTCAAGGGACCGAGTAATCGAGCCGAGAGCGACAAAGGTGAGTATGATTCGATTTACTATTTAATTAGTTCTGTTATAGAATTTGAAATTGATGAAAGTTATCAATACCCAAGTGAGGAGTATCTCAAATTCATATATATTTGATTTTATGAATGGTGCATGTGGATAACAGAGTATAAATTTTAGTAAAAGCTTGTGGGTTTGGGGATTTGAAGATCAAGGTCTTTGGGTCTGTTTAAGGGGACTTGCAGGTATAAACAAACTTTGGGTCTGTTCATATGCTCAGCTGTGGAGGGAGATCTCCTGTGAAAGATGCCTATTTTCATCAACATATCTATTTTACCCAAATCCCCTGCATTAACATACATACAGAAGTTCTGGTTTATACTTCATTATCTCCATCTTTTCTTCTTTTTTACAGATATTACTTTGCTAGATAAAATTTCGATCTATGACAATGAAAGCCAGTGAATTGCATGGACTATAATGGGCACGAACTAGCTCATTAGGATCTGCTAGTTGTCTTCAAGCAGAAGTTTGAGGTACTTATGCAGGATGGGGCTTCATGAATATAATTGCAGGCTCCTTTCAAAAGGAGAAACAACAAAGGCATGGTTTTGGGTAAATAGATGAAGGCAGGGATTTGTCTGACCTCAATGATTTGTCTGACCTTATAATGTACTCAATTTTTAACAAAGATTTGAAGTTAATAGATTTGATATACAAGCAAAAAAAATTGAGAATCTGTACAGGTCTATTTGTGCATGAATGGTATTGTACCTATATAGGTCTGTGATAGCCTGATAGGTCTATTGTACTATATCTATTGTATAGGTGCTATGTTATGACAAAATGGCCAATAAGAAACATGATAGAGATGAAATATAATAGGTGTGGTTAAATACTAAACCCAAACAGTCGAAAGTCATTGAAATATCAAACAAATGGGTCTTTAACATAACCAAAACTCATTTCAATTGAGTATTATGTCATGGACCGAGTTTGAATGAAGGAGGTCCACGACACAATTCCATCATGTAAGGTCCAAGTCTAAGGGGAAGCACTTGGAGAATTCAAGAACATGGTGGAAATATCCAAAGTTGGTGGACATGCCTAGAGAATTCTAGAACTCCTTGGAATTCTCTAGGTTGGAGATATTATGGTGGAGAAGTGTGGAGAATTCTAGAACCCTTTAGAATTCTCTACCTTATACATTTTCTTGTACATAATTGTAGTACATTCTAGAAGATGTAATTGTGGCCATTGGATACAATAAATCCTAGTCATCCATTGAGGAAGGGTTAGGCTATAAATAGATGGTGAAGGCACTTGGCCAAACCATCCTAGGAGCACCTTGTAGAAAGCCTTGTAAAGTTCTCATACTTAATACAAGTTCCTTTCTCCCACATTGCCTAAGTGTTTGCTTAGCTTTGCTTTGCATACTTAGCACACTTCTAGCGTTCTTGCTCTTTGGTGTTGCGTTTGTTTCCGCTGCGTAGAGGAGAGGCTGACTTAGAGGGTTCGAGGAGGTGAACAACTCTAAGGCCGCACGGTTGAAAGAGAAGCGAAGTTCTCATCCCGTGACAGGTGGTATCAGAGCCTCGGCTGCTCGTGCAACAACACAAAGAGAAAGAAGATGTCCGGAGAAGGAGTTTCGGTGGTTGAGCAAGTTGCTGCTGACGCCAAGAGGAGCCACAAAGAGGTACTCGCTGCCTTAGATGCACGGCTTGGAAAGGTGGAATCGGCCGTGGTCGAGTTTGACACTCGACTTGACGATGACGTCGTGACAAAGGGGGATCTCGCAGCCATGGTGGAAGCGTTGCGAGAGCAATTGCACGGCGCTCTCAACGTCATGGCAGATCGGATCCGTGGGGAGATCCGCGAGAAGCTTGACAACATGTCCGCCGAGCTCGCAGCCCTCTGAGAGGAAGTGAAGGAGGTTAGGGGAGATTGGGCGCTTTGCAAGGAGGCTGCCTTGAGTAGGTCGCAAGGGCCAAAGGCGATGACGGCGTTGGACTCTTTTAAACCCAAATCCTTCAATGGGAAGAGGGAAGCTAAAGAGCTTGACACCTTTCTATGGAATATGGAAAGGTACTTCAAGTTTCTAAAGCTTGAGGATGATGAGTCCAAAATCTCGACGGCAACCGTGTTCCTAACCGACAATGCCCTTATGTGGTGGTGTCGAAGGAGCATGGAGATTGAGGAAGGTACGTTCACCCTCAAAACTTGGGATGAATTCAAGAAAGATCTCAAGTTACACTTCTATCCCCAAAATGCTCAATATGAGGCGAAGGAGAAGCTTCGGTGGCTAAGGCAAACCGGTAGCGTCAAGGAGTATGTTGACACCTTTGTCAACTTGCTGTTCGAGGTGCCCAACATGTCGGAGGAAGACAAGCTCATATACTTCATGAGCGGGCTGCAAAGTTGGGCGAAGCTCGAGTTGCAAAGAAGACAAGTACAAAACTTGTCTCAAGCTATTGCCGCTGCCGAGTCCCTTATTGAGTTCAAGGTTAGCCACCAAGGCGACGCCAAGTTCAAGGGGAAGAAGGTGGACGAGGAGAAGAGTGGGGGAGACGGGCCAAAGCCGAGGGACAAGCCGGAGTCAAGTCACAAGCCGAAGGCGAGGAGCTTCGAGAGGCACGACAAGTCTACAAGCAAGGCTTGGGAGGCGAAGTGCTACTTGTGCGACGGCCCACATATGATGCGCGACTGTCCTCAAAAGAAGGCTCTTAAAGCAATGGCGTTGTAAGGGCCTAGGGCCGAGGTCGAGGCGGAGGAGGACGATGCAGCAAGGATGGGGAGCATCCGGCTGCTCAATGCTGTGAAGGCTAGCGTCCCTCCTAGGGTCGAGGCGGACGAGGACGAGGCAGCAAGGATGGGGAGTATCCGGCTGCTCAATGCCGTGAAGGCAAGCGTCCCCCAACCAAGGCAACAAGCGAGAGGTGGATCGCTTTACGTCGATGTCAAGGTGGGAGACACGACGGTACGTGCCTTGGTAGATTGCGGAGCGACTCACAACTTCATGACGTCGGAAGAAGCGAGGAAGCTTGGGGTCCGAGTCACGAAGGAGTCCGGCAGCGTGAAAGCGGTGAACACGGCTGCCACACCCATTGTTGGGGTAGTGCGCGATGTGGAGGTTCGCATCGGCGCTTGGAAGGGGAGAGTGGACTTCACCGTAGTCGAGATGGATGACTATGGAGTGGTAATCGGCCTTGAGTTCATGGACAAGGTGCGAGCATTCCTCATCCCCTTCAATAATATCTTTTGCATAGCAGCGGAGGGAGAGTTACCTTGCGTGGTGCCCGTGGAGCGGCAAGCAAGGGAGAGGACAAAGACTCTATCCGCCATGCAGCTCGCCGAAGGTTGGAAGAAAGGCGAGACGACTTTCCTTGCAACCCTCAAGATGGATGAGGAGGTTGGAGGGAAGTCCGAACCTTTGCCGAGGGCAAGGGAGGCTATCCTTGGGAGGTTTGGAGATGGAATGCCCAAGGAGGGTCCGAGGACGCTGCCACCGAGGAGGAAGGTGGATCGTGCCGTCAAGTTGGAAGTCGGACCAAAGCCAACATCAAAGTCCCCCTATGGAAGGGTGACATCCGAGCTAGTGGAGCTCGGGAAGCAACCTAAGGAGTTGCTTGATGCGGGCTACATGGGGAGTAGTCCCGCTGCATCCAAAACAGCCAAGGAGGGGCAGCAAGCCAATGAGCTCCCTCGTTCGCAACTAGGGAAGGCTCCAAAGAGGATGAAGAGGCATGCGGACCAGCAAAGGCGACCCGTGAAGTCTTTTCATAAGGATGCCGAAGCAACCGAGCGAGGTAAGTTTCATCGAGCTCCCGCTTATATGACCACCTCATTTGACAAAATGGTGGATAGCACCAAAGCCAAGCGCGAGGTGTGGAAGGCCAAGCGCGAGGTGCGGAAAATCAAGCGCGAGGTGCGGAAGGCCATGCGCGAGATGCGGAAAGTCAAGCGCGAGGTGAGGAAAGCCAAGCGCGAGGTGGCGGAGAAGCGGATGGCGAGGTATGCCGATCACTTCGCCAAGTGGAAGAGGCTGCCCACGACCAAGGCTACTTGGGAGAAGGAGGAGTCCTTGTGGGGACGCAAGGACAAGTTCGCCAAGTTCGAGCAAGAGGAGCTCGTGAGGGCGACAACGGCGCCGAGGACGTCGCCGACTCGAGTGGGGGAGAATGTCATGGACCGAGTTTGAATGAAGGAGGTCCACGACACAATTCCATCATGTAAGGTCCAAGTCTAAGGGGAAGCACTTGGAGAATTCAAGAACATGGTGGAAATATCCAAAGTTGGTGGACATGCCTAGAGAATTCTAGAACTCCTTGGAATTCTCTAGGTTGGAGATATTATGGTGGAGAAGTGTGGAGAATTCTAGAACCCTTTAGAATTCTCTACCTTATACATTTTCTTGTACATAATTGTAGTACATTCTAGAAGATGTAATTGTGGCCATTGGATACAATAAATCCTAGTCATCCATTGAGGAAGGGCTAGGCTATAAATAGATGGTGAAGGCACTTGGCCAAACCATCCTAGGAGCACCTTGTAGAAAGCCTTGTAAAGTTCTCATACTTAATACAAGTTCCTTTCTCCCACATTGCCTAAGTGTTTGCTTAGCTTTGCTTTGCATACTTAGCACACTTCTAGCGTTCTTGCTCTTTGGTGTTGCGTTTGTTTCCGCTGCGTAGAGGAGAGGCTGACTTAGAGGGTTCGAGGAGGTGAACAACTCTAAGGCCGCACGGTTGAAAGAGAAGCGAAGTTCTCATCCCGTGACAATTATCCAACAAAATAAAAATGTCATAATCTCTAAAGAGGAGTATTTCCCAAACTGCTCCTGCCGGATGTTTCTCCGGTATCAAAAGTCTTCTTCTTTTAAGTATCATAGCAAATGCATATTAAGACTGCAACTGCACATTCCATTTTACTAGTGTGCGCAAGATCTTACATCATTGGACTTTTTTTCCTCAATCAGATAGTTGCTCGTAACTATTTGAATAAAATTCCTACATGACAAAGTATTTTTGTTAACAATAAGTAAATAAATAAATTCAATTTGTCGTACTAAGATAATATAATTCATATTCATACCTGGCTCGGTTGAGGAATTTGACTAATCAAATTGGTAGCAATCCTTGGGGAGGAATTCTGTTACCAAAATAAATATATATGAAGTGTGACAACAAAGAACATGAATAATACTTTAACGATAAAGGTATGACCTATACCTGATTCAATTGTGTGAAATAGATATCGGCTTGATGCATATTCACATATGTTAAATTGTGTTGAGAAGATAGCGACACAAAAATAGGATTCTAACATATAAAACAATTAACAATATGTATAAGGCCATATTCTAAAAGAAGTATAAAATAAATAAAACACAAAGCATTCACTTGACTACGATTTGGCTTACCTGATTATATAGAGTGTAAGGAGCATAAACATTAGTTGCCGGAAAGCTCATAGCTGAAAATTGCTGCAAATAATAAACAAGAATGTGATCATGAAGCAAAGAGATTGAAAATAGTAAAATTAAAGTAATCATTTAACGAAAATTGTACCTGGTTAATAGGATATGTTCCACTCGATGCTCCAAATTGGTGAAGCAAGCCTGAATTATGGACTACAGGCAGTGATGCATGTGAGGGCGCTCCACTGTTTGGAGGCTTTATTTTTCCTACATAACATAATAAGAAAACATAAAACTATAAATTAGAAAAATAGATCAGATAATGCACAAGCATCACAAAACGTGGTTACAATGCTACACTTAACAGAACCTCTACCTTTCGGTGCTTTTTTATTTTGCTTCTTCTCCATTGCTGCTTTCATTCTTTTATTACTCATGCCTTTCGGCCACACTCCTACTGGATTTAGTATTGGTGGTTCATCAAATAAAGTTCCATTCTTGTTACCACCAGCATTAGAAGTATTGACACCGGAACCTTCATTAATTTGTTCATTGACATCTCCCCCAATAGACAACTTCTTCATGTTCTTTTCAATTAAGTCTTCTGCTTCTATCAACTTTTGCAATACAATGTCACCACCACTAGTTGTCTCTGCTCCCTTACTAATTATATCATAAGCTTTTCGCATCAAAGAATTCCTGCGCAATGTCACAGTGGATTTCTCCTTGATCTGTAGTTCTACATTGTTTTCCTCTACTCCTTTCTTTGCATCTTTTGTCCATCTCTTCAGAATATACTGTGCTGGAATTTGAGTAACATTTTTCACATTTAGCACCCTTAGAGCATGACGACATAACCAACCCTTGGATTCATACATCTGACAACTACAACAGATGGTCATATTTGAAGAATTGAATTGGACAATGTGTCACATCTCGGTTCTTAAGTTAATTTACGTGTATTTACTTTTGTGTTACTTTGACCTTTTTCCATTTTCAGTAACTGTTTACTATTTAAGGCTCCAAAAGTTGACTTTTTCCTTCGTCTAGAATTTGGGAAAACTTTCTTCATGAAAATCGTAAAGGACATTAAACAGAGTTCGTGGACACGTGACACACTTAAAACAGAGTTCGTATAAAAAAGTTACGGTCTAAAAACCTAAAGTTACTATTTGGGGAAGCCATTATATATAGGAAGTGTAGGATTCCCGTTCGGGAAACTTTTTTTTTTCTGGAACCTTCCTTTTCTCTTCCCAGCTGCTCGACCCGCATACCCGACCCGAAACCGGACGGTTTTCCGGCGATTTCTCCTCTTTCCGGCGACGGATCGGCTCGCCACCGGTCTCGTTCGAACGAGCTTTTCCTCCCCGACATTTCTGTGGTTGTTTTGTGGTACTAATCGAGCTGTGAACGCCGCTTGAAGCTAAAAACAGTGAGTTTAGGCCTAGTTGACAACCCGATCGGTTCTCTCTCCTCCGGCCAACTCAGGCGGC
This sequence comes from Fragaria iinumae, assembly GCA_009720345.1. Taxonomy (NCBI): domain Eukaryota; kingdom Viridiplantae; phylum Streptophyta; class Magnoliopsida; order Rosales; family Rosaceae; genus Fragaria; species Fragaria iinumae. The sequence goes on from CM019117.1 coordinate 21,996,751, forward strand.
GCCACAACCTGCATCTTAAAGGTATTCCTTTGCATAGCAAACCCTCAATGGGTCTCAGGCCAGTTCACAGTGAGGAGGGAAAATCGAGCTTGGGAAGAAAACCGGTAGTGTTGGTATTTCCAACCATTCGAGGTAAATTCCGGCTTCTCTGTTTAGATTTGGACTTAGTGATAGTTGAGAAAGTTGTTGAGCATGTGGAGAAGAGTATTGTGTTAAATTTTGGTGGCAATCGGAGGTGGTCGAAATTTGGGGGTGGCCGACCGCCGCTGCCAGCGGAGCAGACGACGGTGCCGCCACTTCTGGGTGGTTTTTCAAGCCATTTTAGTAGAGTATGATGTGAGGAGTTCATTGATGTTAAGTTTGAAATTTTTAGAGGAGTTTTGGTTAGGTTTGAAATTTTTCAAAAATTGGATAACTTGACGGTTGGTAGAATAGATCCGACCATTGAATTTTTTGATTATGGTCCTAAAGTACTAGAATCGATGAAGTGAGGTTGTAGTTGAAGTTTGGTGAAAATCTAATTAGCTTAACCCTAGCTTGATTAGTGGGTTGAGTGGAGGGATTTCGGTGCTTAAGTTAAAGCATTTATTTTCTTAAATTGAAGAGTGGTTCTAAACATATTTATTGTGCAAGGATGCGAAGGGAACCTCGCTTGAGTAGCGATTCGGATTTCGTCGGGTTTATGCCTAAATTTGTGAGTAGACATTTTGGTTTTAGATAAATATGCATGCAAGATTTTATAATTTATTATTTTATTTTCCGAGCTTATATTATAATTTCGGCTTATGAGATGATTTTAGAAATTATTTGAGTTTGAAGCATTGATTATTGGTTGGTCATGATTTATGGATTTGAGCTCAGATTATTAATTATTTAATGAATTGTTGGCTTATATTTGAGTGGCAAGTTGAGTCTTTTTGTAGGTATTAATGATATAGAGGACATGCAAGTGAATGAAGGATAGAGAAATTTCTAGATAAGATTGGTGTTAAAACAAGAGATTATAAGGGAGTTAAGTAAGTGTTCTCTGGCCTTGAGATAAATAGTAGAGAGGTATTGTTTGAGTTAATTAATTGTGGATGTTATTGGATACGTTAAATGGGGTTGTTAAAGTTTGGTTTATGCATTGAAGTTTGATTTCTGAAATTGTTATTGGTCGATTTAGGGTTGTATTTGTAATGTGGGGTTCGCCCTCCTGCTTATGTTGAGTGTTTTAGATGGATTGTAAGTGTAAAGGGTTTTGAAATGTAATAATAAAACGGATGCGAGATGGTTGTGGTTGTTTTGGCTTTACGGCAACAGATGGAGAATTTGATTCATGGTGTAGTTAAGTTTTTATAAATGCTATCTGAGAAGGTTGCGTGGAGATGCTGGAGTTATTCGTAAGCTGTAATTTGTTGATCGATGATTGAACTCGGTAAATCAAGTGGAGAAATGGAAATAAAGCTATTTGTTTGGATGCCTAGTGGTAGTATAGAAGTTTAGTACCACTAGTCCCTAAACCAACTCATTCTTATCATTGAGTATTTCGGTTACAGGGGGAGAAGTGAAGAAACATGTTGAGAATTTAGGGAGTTCTAGGTAACTCTAATCTCCAGCGACGTTGATCGCTAGAACAAAAAAGTCAGGAAGTTAGGTGTGGCGTGGTTATCCATAAGGGTGTTCTTCACATCGAAATGTGAAATTGTTAAGAGAGGAGTGTCGGGATAAATTTGGAGTGGCAATGTGTATGATGATACACAAGGATAGAGCGGTGTGGTTCGAGTTGTTGATCTTGTAATAATTGTTCTTCGTTTTAGTTATTGTTGTTAGCTGATGCAGATAATTCTTAAGAGAATGAGTGAGATGTAGATCTTGAGGTAGCCAATCCCATGAATTTAGCTTCTGGTTGGAGACTGTTCCAGTGATGAATTTGACTGGTTGGGATTTGAAGTTATTGTCGAGGCTCTAACAAATTCGAGCAATCTCATTGCTTCCACTTGAGCATTACGAAAGTGATGATGTGGTTGACGCATAGTCTTGAGATGGAGCATGCGAATGTCAATTGCGCGGTGCTCGAGGGTTAGCACATGAATCAAGGAGATTTGGGGTGTCTCACTTATGTGCAGAGTGTGTGATTTGTTTCTAGAGCGCATTTTTAGACCCCAAATTCTTTGAGGTAACTGCTGGAGCAGCGTGGCGATCGATGAGTATTGTCGATATGTCAGAGCATTCTAAGACCGACTTGTTATCGATATACGTAAATTTTCGACACGAGCTGTAGAGTTAGGCCTTGCAGGGTGTTGATCAACATAGGATTGTGGATCAGTCATATCTTATATAGAAAGGCATTCTAGATTTTGTACGTATTTGTACATTTGGCATTCTACGAGGAGTATTTATCTTTGGCATCTAGCAGTTTTGGCGACTGGAGCATTTGACTCCAGTTTTGTGCTTTTATCTTCCTTGAACATTATGGACCTGGGTGATCAAGCTAGTCTAATCTAGCAATCAAATGGAAGAAAGAAAATCACTTTGCATCATATGGGGGCAGCAAGAGAGGACGACCAAGTGTCAAGACCCACCCTGAATTTCACCCTGAAACCTGAAGTAAATCTTGCGGGGTCCACTTTTAAGGAAAATTTACCGAAAATTCGGTAAACCTCCCTTGAAAATGGACAACCCTAAGCCGGAAAGATTCAGAATACCCTCCTAAAAAGATTCAACGATCCTCGAACTCATCACATAAATATCGAGTCTCTTAAGCTCAAAAATATATATATTAATATATATGTATGTATTTACACACGTTCATACTCCCTATATAAATTTTATAGATTCTATGAAATTTACATAGGGCTACTACGCTCGCGTCTATAGCTCACGTCACGTCTTAATGCGGTAATACACTACGCCATTAAGATGGACAGACGTGTGTATAAATATGTGCCCATACCCCCTTCTAATTAGGCATAAGCCTGATGTTGGTCCGATGCCTCTTCTGCTCGAGCCTCCTCACGTCCTGTTTCAAAAACAAAAATTAATCCCCAACTATATACCAACGCTTATATAAAAATAGGCAAAATTAAATGTAAGCCTTATCCACGCTCATCCTTGCTCAACATCACCATTCTTAAATAGATACGGTCCAAACTTCACCACAAATACCGGCAGTGTTAAACCAACCTTCTACAGCCTAAACAACATTAATCTAACGGCCGGATTTCTAACCAATTAACCGCCTTCACCAATCTTTCAAAAAAAATCCAAAACCTATTCAAAACTCCTCAAAAAATTCTAAACTTCATACCATTAAACTCCTCTTAATATTACACATCTAAAACCATGAAAATCCTCCTAATAGCAGCGGCCGGCGGCCTACTCCGGCAACCTCAATGCTACCAAATTTTAACAGCATCTTCCTCTCAACCTCCTCTACAACTTTCCTAACTAGCACATGATACCAAGCTAGTAAATAGGGTAAAAATCAAAAGTTGGGATGTGACAGTTGAATGATAGACTGCCAACATCAGCTGTGCTGACACTTGATTCGGTCAACTCAGAGTTTGTATTTTGGTTGTAGTACGATTATTCGATTGGTTCTTAGATGGTTCAACTTTAGAGTTGATGCGGGAATTTCCGTGCTTTGGCAGCTATTAGTTGGTACGATTTATTAGGGGGACTCCGACATTCGTTAACGATAACGAGAAATTCATGGGCAAAGCTCTACTCAGGAAATGCAAGTAGGTTTTCGTGATCTTTGGCATCTTTAGCAACGCATAATTATGCGGAAGAAGTATAACCCAATGACGATTTTTTTCTTAACGTTATGCGTAATGGCAGGGCCATTACTTGAAAATTCTTGTTCATCGACTTGAGTTGATACGTAGTCGCTATTATACATGATAATACGTGAGAAGCAAGTCATCGAATAGTGAACTTCCAATGGTGATTCTTGGGTTTAGTTGACTCTCACTATTTTGATTCTCCTTCGTTCGACCAACTGGTATTATTAAGGTGAAAGTGATAATTGCAGACATGAATTGTCGCAGTAAATAGTGAGTAACTCATCTCTTCTTATTCATGGAATAGGTACTGTAACCTAAAGGCTTGTCTGCATGTAAGTTTGAACGAACTTGGTTCGTACGAGGAGATACTCGTAACTTACTCGTAACTTCTAAGGTATCGTCATACGCCAAGTCATCGTATTTTCCTTATTTTTGGAGGTGCCAGTTTCGGGTATGTTGATCGATTTTGAGGGTGATATTTTTCTTGTGTTTGTAAGTCGTTGTTGGTGGCAATTGTTGAATTTATTATTGAGGGATGAGATTCTGACGGTTATTATTGGTTAGTAATGATTAATTCGCGGGGGGAATTGTTGGAAATAATAATATGGTTGGCTGGTGGTATAGCTTTAAGGAAAAAGATTCCCAATGACTCAGGAAATATTTCTAGTCAAGGCTTGACAGTTCGTTGGCATAAATGATAAAATTGTGACAGGTCATGTTAAATGTCTTTCTTGTGATGCCTATTCATGCGTGATCGTATTATGGTGGGACCACTTTTGATCCGTATAGGACCTGGGAGGTCATTGTTGTATGGATATGATTTGAGATACAAGAAATGTTTAGTGTAAGGATTTGGTAACACAGATCGCATTAGCGTAATCTGGAAACAAGGGAGATATTCGCCGATCAGCATAATGAGTGAGGCCAACCACATAGGTGGTGAAGGTTCAAATTCGATGCAAATGATCGAGTTTTGTTTTGATTAATTGGTGACGAAAGTAAGATGGTGTTGTGAATTATGAAATGTATTGACCATTTTGACTTGACGAAAGTCGAAGTCATACGTGTGATTTGGAGTTGTGTATCATAAGTAACTTTAATTGGGCAAGCCACTCAAATAGTGGAAGGTAAGTCAAAGAGCAAGGTGTATTATGTGAGTGGTGTCATGTGGAACATTGGCGGAGTATTTTAGTTGACCCTGAGTTTGAGATTTGTTAAAGCATTTGCACACGCCTAGGGTTTGGCAAATAAGTTATGACGTGCCAATATAAGTGGAAAATAATTCGGTTAATTGTTTCCACAAGTGAAAGGGTGTACTTTGTGGTGGAAGAAAGTTGGAAGAGCATTGTTGATGGAACAATTTAGCCTAACGCTTATTGGAGTCTGAGATGAAAAGAAGTAACCTCTACCCCCCTTTGCATGATATGAAATTTCGAGGACGAAATTTTTATAAGGGAGAATTGTCACATCCCAATTTTTAAGTTAATTTACAGGTATTTACTTTTGTGTTACTTTGACATTTTACCGTTTTCAGTAACTGTTTACTATTTAAGGCTCCAAAAATTAACTTTTTCCTTCGTCTAGAATTTGGGAAAACTTTTTTTCATAAAAGTCGTAAAGGACGTTAAACGGAATTCGCGGACACGTGACACGTTTAAAACGGAGTTCGTATGAAGAAGTTACGGTCTAAAAACCTAAAGTTACTAGTTAGGGAAGCCACTATATATAGGAAATGTAGGATTCCCGTTCGGGAAACTCTTTTTTTTTTCTGGAACCTTCATTTTCTCTTCCCAGCTGCTCGACCCGCATACCCGACCCGAAACCGGACGGTTTTCCGGCGATTTCTCCTCTGTCCGGCGACGTATCGGCTCGCCACCGGTCTCGTTCGAACGAGCTTTTCCTCCCCGACATTTCTGTGGTGGTTTTGTGGCACGACTCGAGCTGTGGACACCGCTTGAAGCTAAAAACAGTGAGTTTAGACCGATCGGTTCTCTCTTCTCCGGCCAACTCAGGCGGCGCCACCACCTGAATCTTAAAGGTATTCCTTTGCATAGCAAACCCTCAATGGGTCTCAGGCCAGTTCACAGTGAGGAGGGAGAATCGAGCTTGGGAAGATAACCGGTAGTCTTGGTATTTCCGACCAGTCGAGGTAAATTATGGCTTCTCTGTTTAGATTTGGACTTAGTGATAGTTGAGAAAGTTGTTGAGCATGTGGAGAAGAGTATTGTGTTAAATTTTGGTGGAAATCGGAGGTGGTCGGAATTTGGGGTTGGCCGGCCGCCGCTGCCGGCGGAGCAGACGGCGGTGCTGCCATTTCTGGGTGGTTTTTCAAGCTATTTTAGTAGAGTATGATGTGAGGAGTTCATTGATGTTAAGTTTGAAATTTTTGGAGGAGTTTTGGTTAGGTTTGAAATTTTTCAAAAATTGGAGAACTTGGCGGTTGGTATAATAGATCCGACCATTGGATTTTTTGATTATGGTGAGGTTGTAGTTGAAATTTGGTGAAAATCTAATTAGCTTAACCCTAGCTTGATTAGTGGGTTAAGTAGAGGGATTTCGGTGCTTAAGTTAAAGCATTTATTTTCCTAAATTAAAGAGTGGTTCTAAACATATTTATTGTGCCAGGATGCGAAGGGAACCTCGCTTGAGTAGCGATTCGGATTTCGTCCGGCTTATGTCTAAATTTGTGAGTGGACATTTTGGTTTTAAATAAATATGCATGCAAGATTTTATAATTTATTATTTTATTTTCCGATATTGTATTATAATTTCGGCTTATGAGATGATTTTAGAAATTATTTGAGTTTGAAGCATTGATTATTGGTTGGTCATAATTTATGGATTTGAGCTCGGATTATTAATTTTGTATTTGAGTTTGGATATTCTTTATAAATTCTGGATTTCATTATGATTGTTTTATTCGTGGACTTTGAGATTTATAAAAGATTTCCGAAAATAGGATTTTCGGTAGTTCGCTATTTGTAATTTTTGTATTTATTTGTGGAATAGCGATCTTTACCTTGAGAATATTTTAGCGAGTATTTTGGATTGTGATATTAATTACGAGTTTTACTTGTTAATTAATTCTTACTTATATTATGGTTTTGAGAATAATTTGGCGTGTGAGACACGTCATTGAGTTTTAATATAATTTCTTATGATGATTTTCAAATACGGTTAGGAACCGTACCATTCGTATGATATTGAGGAAGTTTAATGGATTTAAGTGATTCCGTATGTTTTTAGTCATCATAATATATGGTCGCTTATATTTCATTACTAGTTAGCTTTATTAGCGGTCATCACCATAGGTGTGTCGAGCGCTTAGCGTATGACGCTATTATAGCCTGGGAGGCACCGATCGGATATTATTATTTATTGCTAGATAGTCTTATTAGCGGTCATCACCATAGGTGAGTTGAGCACTTAGCGTGAGACGCTACTATAGCTTGGGAGACACCAGCCCAAGCCTTGGAGGCTCCTCTTACATGGTGATAACTCTTCTTCTTATTTTATTTTTCTCAGTTATGTATTTGAATAACCACCGAGGCTGGTTTATCTCTTCTTACGAGATTTCTTTATTTGATTAACCAGCGAGGCTGGTTTGTCCATTCTATTGGGTTTCTGGAATTTAAGTTATATGATTTACGAAAGTTGCGTGCAGCTAAGTTTTTAAAACTGAAACGTGGGAAAGTATTTAAATTACGTATTTTGTTAAATTATTTAATTTATTTTTGTCAACTTACTCTAACGTTTTTAAATTACTTTCCCCTTGACCCTTTAGTTTTAAATGTTCAGTTTGCATGTTAAGTTTAATTGAGGTCGAGCGTACATGGAGTCGAGGCATAGTTAGAGGCTGCTTCCGCTTAATCTTTATTCATTGTTATTCTTTCATTATTAGATATGCTCTGATAATCAGTTAGTGATTCAATGTTATCTTTGTTGTTGGTTGTAATATTCCAGAAGTTGAGTAATTGATATATTGGGAGATGTGATGAACTTTGGGAGCATGAAGTCTCCAGGAGTTGAGGATGAATGATTTTTAATAGAAGTGTTTATTTGAAATTTTTCAGGTAAGGGTTGTTCATTTTCAAGGTAGATTATGCCGAATTTTCATTTAATTTTCCTTGGAGGTGTACCCCGCAAGATTTATCTCGGGTTTCAGGGTGAAATTCGGGATGAGTCCTGACACAATGTACACTCTTTTATGGCCCTCCTCATTAAGTTCAAATTTTTGCAGTGTTCCATCATTTCCAACTTCCTCCATCTTCACTACCAAGCTAGCAATAAATTCAAACTCAAATAAATTATAAATTTTTCGGGTGTAGACCATACCAGTTTGCTTCTTAATTCCACTACTTTTTGCAGCCCTTGAAGGTATTCCATTATTGCATCGAATAGTCTCTTCCAATTCACTTGAACGCATTTGTTCTGCCTGTTTGTCATATTGATCCACAAATTCAGTAAGACTCATTGTCTTAGTAGACATGTTGGTAAACACATTGTTTGTGCTCTCACTTCTCTGTGTAGATAGTATATCGGTAGAAAATGTATCCTTGCTAAATAGCGCACACTATTTTTCACGAGTATCATAAAGTGTCTAGAGCCATGTGCTCTCTTTATCTGTAAGGTCAAACTTCTCTGTTATTTCAATCCAAGTAGACTCAAATTCATATTCTGTCACACGTCCGAAAAGAAACTTCTTGAAAAGCTCACTAAATTTAAGATTATGAATGCAATTCAAGTTCTGTACCGCATTCTTTGATATGTGCCACAAGCATAACTGATGACGTGAATTTGGAAAAACCTTCTCGATGGCATTTGCCATTGCCTGACATCGATCAGTGAATATAGTCTTCGGCTTTTTACCTTCCATCGCTTGCAAGAATGTCTCAAATAACCAGATAAATGAATCAGTCGTTTCATCTAGCAAAAACGCACACCCAAACAACACATTCTTCCAATAGTCGTTTCATCTAGCAAAAATGCACACCCAAACAACACATTCTTCCAATGGTGGTTAACGCCAACGAAAGGAGCACAAATCATGTTATATTTATTGGTTATGTAAGTAGTATCAAATACTACTACGTCGCCAAAGCATTCAAAGTCTGTCAAGACCCACCTCGAATTTCACCATGAAACCCGAAGTAAGTCTTGCGGGGTCCACCTCCAAGGAAAATTTACTGAAGTACTCGGTAAACCTCCCTTGACAATGAACAACCATAACCCGGAAAACCCAAGAATTACCCATAAATATCCAAATAATATAACATAAATCTTAGCATACCCCATTAAAATATTCGCTAACCCCCAGGGTTAGTCAGAGCTACTAAATAACAATTACAGGAAGTATGAAGATACACTGGTAGGTTTATCAGGTAACCTACTGGTGAAGAGTGGTGGAGAAGTGCGTAACTATGCCTCGCCTTCTACTAGTGCCAACCCAGACTCTGCAGATTGGACATTTTTAAAACGAAGAGCCCAGGGGAAAACATTCGAAAAAGTTAGAGTGAGTGGACAAAATAAAAAGAATAAATAAACAAAATAAATAACAATATTTCTGTTTTCCCAATTTAAATTTCTAATAAAGTCGAATGCGTACTCCATGCGATAAATCTTTTATCTCAAAAATATATACCAATATATGTATGTATTTACACACGTCCATACTCCCTATATAATTTATTTTATAGATTTAAAATAATTTATATAGGGCTACTACGCTCGCGTCGAACGCTCACGTCACGTCTTAATGCGGTGTTACACTACGCCATTAAGGTGGACGGACGGGTGTATAAATATGTGCTCATACCCCCTATATGAATTAAACACTCATATAGGGCTACTACGTTTGCGTCTAACGCTCACGTCACATCATACTGCGGTTATATACTATGCCATTAAGGTGGACAGACACATATGGCTAGCTAGCATTTATATACATACTCTCCTCATAAAAATATTTATAATTTACCGAAAAATCTCCTTTTCGGTAATTCCTCAAAATAAATATAACCCACAAAATAAAATGACCTCAACAGAAGAAATTGTTCAGCTCAGAACCATAACAGGTATATTATTTAAAACAAAAGTCAACTCATAAATTAGGCCTAAACCTGATGTCGGTCCGAGGCCTCTTTTGCTCGAGCCTCCTCACGTCCTGTTCCAAATATATAATTAATTTCCCAACTTAAAAATCCAATATTTATTCAAAATAGGCAAAATTAACTGTGAGCTTTAACCACGCTCATCCTTGCCTAACTTTGTCATTCTTAACTTAATATTATCCAACCTCACCGGAAAAATAACGGCAGCCTTAACGCAACCTTCCACAGTTTAAACAACATTAAACCAATGGCCGGATTCTACCCTATTAATCTGTCAAAATTACCAAACTTCAAAAAATTTCAAACCTATCCAAAACTCCTCCAAAAATTCCAAACTTATATTTCATTGAACTCCTCTTATGAAAACAAACCTAGAAACATGAAAAACTGCCCCCAAGGGGTGGCGGCCGGCGGCCGTACTCCGGCGACGTCCAAAGCTTCCCAAATTTTAACACAATAATCCTCTTAATCCGCACAACAACTTCCTTAACTAGCACACAATCCAATTTTAAGCTTAGCTAGGACAACCGGACCAAAATAGAGAAATGAGCCCTAGAACTTCAATTATACATTTGTCTTCACCAAGATCGAATTGAGTCTATTCCTTTTGAGGGATTATTAACCTTGATGAGAGCTACAAGATGAGACAAGTTTCACGAGCTATGGTGGCCGGAGAAGCAATTTCCGGCGACGGGACTGTAAACACGAAAATATCTGCAACAAATAACAGAAAGACACGTGTACAAAGAATAATTTAATTTAAATCAAATACGAATGCGGGTTACAATCTTTGTGAATTCCTCTGATTCTATCTCCGAATCTAGGTCTAACTCAAGGGTGACAAGCACTTGTTCTTGAGGGTTACGCGGGTTGATTACGTAACGGGTATTTGGGATTTGGATTTAGGTTTAGTGAAGAACTGGCTATTTGGGGAGCTTGATAGTTCTTCAAGGATCTAGTGAAGAACTGGCTATCTGGGGAGCTTGATAGTTCTTCAAGGGTTTAGGGGAGACTTCTGAGCTCGCGGAGGGATTTCTCTCTCTCTAGTTCGCTGCCTTCTTTTATCTCCTCTTCTTGGTTTCGCTCCCCTCCTCTTGGTATGAGAGGGGGTATTTATAGTGTTAACATGCCTCCACTTAAGACAAGTAATCAAGATTCTGAATCAATAATATTTCCTTAATCGAATCAATGAATCTTGACTGATTGATCTACTTGCCGATTTTAACATAATCAAATCAATCAAATCTTGAGATTTAGATATGCCCAGATCGCTTTTGGATTGAATGTCCCGTTTTGGACAAGATCTTTAGTAAGGGGCGAGCTATCTTACGGACATGGAAAGTATCCCGCGAGGAGGCTTGATCTCTGAGTGAACCGTGATTTCCAATCCCTGCATGCATGCGAACTCTGTCGTCTAGCTACTTCGCGAATTTCCCAACGCGGAGCCAACTCGCCTCGCCACTGTTTAAGTCTACGCGAAGTGAAGTCCAGTTCGCCTCGCCTTCATTTATCTCTACGCGGAGTCATTCCGCCTCACCACTGTTTAAGTCTACGTGAAGTGAAGTCTAGTTCGCCTCGCCTTCATTTATCTCTACACGAAGTCATTTTACCTCGCCACTGTTTAAGTCTACGCGAAGTGAAGTCGAGTTCGCCTCGCCTTCATTTATCTCTATACGAAGTCATTTTACCTCGCCACTATTTAGGTCTACGCGAAGTGAAGTCTAGTTCGCCTCACCAAGCTTAGCTTGCCTCGTGAAGTCAAAGTCACCTCACGGAGTCAATTTCATCTCGCCAAGCCTAGCTCGCCTCGCGAAGTCCATTTCGCTTGCGAAGTCAAAGTCACCTCGCGGAGTCAATTTCATCTCGCCAAGCCTAGCTCGCCTTGCGAAGTCCATTTCGCTTGCGAAGTCAAAGTCACCTTGCGGAGTCAATTTCACCTCGCTAAGCCTAGCTCGCCTCGCGAAGTCCATTTCGCATTGCGGAGTCTATTTTGCCAGGCGAAGTCTTGTTTGTCTGGCAAAGTCTATTTTGCTTGGTGAAGTCACATCGTCAATCCACACTTGATAATTGATTTCAATTGGGGGTTTAAGGTTTTGTTGTAGGCCGATCATTTCCACGTTGCCACGTGTTATTTCTGGCAGCTTTCCAATGTTGTTGACTCACATGCCACATATTTACTTGGATTATCCAACGACTATTATTATCGTTAAATTTTATATGTCTACAGGGACAGTCGGGCTGCTAGAAGCGGTTTCCTCCCGCTCGGCGGCGTCCCGCGCGCGATCACCGGCCCGAGAAGAGAGAGGAAGTGGAGGGGGTCCAAACGGGACCGGTCCGGCGGTCTCTGGTGGCCGGACGGCGATGGACGAGCAGCTGGAAGTTCCGGTAGCGGGAGAGAGAGGAAGGCCGGGAGGAAGAGAGAGAAGTGAGGGAAGAGAGAAAGAAGTCTGGGCTTGGCCCAACCGGTCCAACACCCCTCTTAAAACCCAACTCCAAAATTTAACACCTAAAAAATAATACCCTAATAAAACTTACCTTTTTACCAGATAAAATTTACCATTTTTACCGTCGTCACATTTTTCAACTACGAATAATCCCTTCGAAATAATCGTCCCCCAATACCCCTTTAGGGACCATTTAAACTAATAATTCGTTGACGAAGACGGTAAAATTCTTATTATTACCAAGCTAGTAATTAAGGTAAAAATTTATGAGTCTGGATGTGACAAACTCATTTTTCGACTTTCCATCTCTCTAGAAAAAGTTTGTCATCCGATTTTCTTGATCCACTTGCACGGTGTAGAAAAACATTGGATCTTCAATTTGCTTTTTCTTGAATAAATTTATCAAGCTTTGAGCATCCCCTGCTTTAAGCATGATCATTCTCTCCCTGCTTACAAAATTATAGCAATCGGTCTTTGTAAATCCAACATTTTGAGGTCCCCTAACTTCTTCTGATAAATATGAATATGTATTAATAGTACTCATGTCTGCGCTTTTTATTGATTTAATCACCCCTTGATGAGCTTCTGCAACTTTTCGATTACAATGCAAAAATTGTATTTCTTCTGGTGTTGCAAGCCTATGGTTGTGTTCAGAAACAAAGAATGTCACTTTCCATAAATTATTATCTTGAAATCCAAATCGAATTTTTGCTGGGTAACCAGTTCTGATGTTAATCCTGTAAGTCTGGTTCTCTTCCGAATGATCACTGTCTAGCTTAAAACCTTCTTTTGAACAGCAATAATTCACTTGCCTCACAACAGATTTTCCTCTTCTGGTCAATCCGAATACTGAACCCTGTTCTAACACCATACTCGAAATAGAGATTGTATGATTCCTCCTCACTATTCACAATTACTCCATACAAGTTTTCTTCAGTGCTAGCTTGACGGTTCACAACCATAGGATGTCCATCCAAATCAGATATCCTGCGATCTTCATCATCATCTTCTATTTGAATTACTATGACAAAAGACAAATAAAGAAGCTGCTCGGCCACATAGTGTATATATAGCTACTAATGCTATGCTGGGACTTTTCAATTATCAAGTTCTAATAACCTAATAAAGCCTTTATGCATAAGGACAGACCTACATCATGATCAGTTAATCCATCACCATGAAAATGGAGACTCATCTAATCGAATATACTATTAGACCTCATCTTTCCAATTCTAATAAACTTGTGATAAACTCATAAAAGAAGCAACATGGTTGTTAATAAACAATAAACCACATAAGCCACTCAATCCCTAAAAGACAAAGAAACAAGAAAAGAAGAAGAGATGAATACCTTGATCATCATCATTGTCAGCCATATTCACGTGCTATTGGAGAGAGAAGAAGTCACAGTTTGTAGCAAACTGTAGTAAACTGACAACTTGCAGACTCTGCAGTCTTTTTCTTCGATGGTGAGTCTTTCCAGTCTTTACACAACCCTAGGGTTTTACCTGGGTGATGAGATTAACTAACGATAATTAACCGGAGACGACCGACGGGAGTCTGACGTTTTCTTTTTTCCTGTGGTTGTCTGGTTTTACTATATTGTTTATTAATCCTTGTCTGACATGTGAAAAAGGAGCACGTGTAAGCTTACTATTGGGGCGTAGGACCACTGTATTATAACAGGTGGTGCTACGGTTGCATCGAAAAATTTCTCGCTTTGGATGGGCATTTTCACAGCTACGCTTTACACAATATTTTTAGATTTTTTTATTTTTTTTATCAAAGCACATTTTTTTAAATTGAAGTGAACCTGAAATTAAAATATTACACCTTATAACACTGACCAAAACCCACTACTAGAGAACATAATAATCGAAAAAAATATAGCTAACTACATATACACCCTTTCAAAAAATTTGAAACACAAATAGATCCATATACATTTCTTTTAAACAAATAAGGAAAATTTTTAACAAATAAGGACCGATATTTTTCTGTTTGTCATGTGTCATGGTTTAATTTATCAAAATAATCTTATACAAATTAAATCAGACATCACCGTGTCTTGCTTTAGCTGCTACTGCTGTCAGGACTTACCCTGGATTTCCTCTTAAAATTCGAGATAAACCCTGCGGGACCCACCTCAAGGGAAATTCTACCAAAATTTTTACATAACCTCCCTTGAAAATGGGTAACCCTACCTGAAAGAAAAATCACCACAACCCAAACACTTCTGAAACAATTAAATCCACATCTTCTGGAGCCACCCGCTCACCCAAATAAACATCCACCACCTCAACAAAAGTAATAATTTAAAATAATTTCATGAATTTAATCTCTCATACAAACAAACTAAATAACTCTTTTTCATCACTCCTAAGTGGAGTCACAAGCTCTTAACACACACAACCTCAATAATATCATTTAAACCAATACATGGTTATCAGAGCAACTACTAGGAAAGAGACAATATACAAGTAGGTCAAACTAGTAACCTATGAGAGAAAACTGGATGAGGTGAGAAATATGACTCGCCTCCTATCCTCGCCGAACAGAACTCTACAGACTGGGCATTTAAAACGAAAGGCCCAGGGGAGAAGCATTTAAAACGTTAGAGTGAGTGGACAAAAATAAATAATAAAAATATTGACTTAATGATAGAGCCTTGAAATCAAAATTTATGCTTTTCCCATATTTTCCATTGAGAAAAATATTTATGCATGCCACTCTCAGAAATCAGTCCGAAAATAATTATAGATAAAAATAATGAACCAATCCCATTGGTTCTCAATAAATCAATAAAAATGGGGAAGAGGTTTCACCATAACGATGAACCTCCCAGGCTAGGGTCGGAGCCTCCCAGGCTATAATGCTAGCTAACATATAAATATAAATACCGATCGGTTGCCTCCTAGGCTATAATAGCGTCCCACGCTAAGCGTGTCACACCCCGGTTCTTAAGTTATTTTACGGTTATTTACCTTTGGTATTACTTTGGTCTTTTACTGTGATGAGTAACCGTTTACCCTTAAGGACCCTAGGGTTGACTTTTTGTAGGAAAATTATTCTGGGAAAACTTTCTTCATGAAAGTTGTAGAGGACGTTAAACAGAGTTCGAGGACACGCGGCATGCTTAAAACATAGTTCATATGAAGAAGTTATGGTTTAGAAACGAAAGTTACAGAGTACGTAAAAAGGGGTAAAAATTTAATGGGGTTTTAGTGTTGGGTTTTAAGGTTGGACCGGGTGGGAGAAAGCCCAACCCATTTTTCTTTTCTTTTTCTCTTCTTTCCCGAGTTTTTCCCCCCCCCCCCCCCCGAGCTCTCCTCTTGCCACCAGAGACCGCTGGAACGGTCCCGTTCGGACCGCTGCCGCTCCCTCTCTCTTCCTAGGCCGGTGACCGCGCACGGGACGCCGCCGAGCGGGAGGTGTGAGGGTTCTTTTTGATTTGGAAGTAACTAAGCCAAAGTTAACTCAAAGAATTGAATTATCGAATTAACCTTGTGCGTGTTTCAAGATCAGGGAGAGGCTTGTAGCATGAGCTGGCGTGGGAGCTGAAGGCACGCTGCGGTGACGAAGATTGGACTAAGTTTTGAAGTTAGATTTCTGGGAAGGGACCTGGGTTTCTAAGACCGAGACTGCAAGATGGCTAGAAAGGGGGATTTTGGCTTGAAGGTTGGAAGGCATGAAGGCTGGAGTGTTTTAGGGACTTTTCTGGGTTGGTTGCCTGATGCCCCCAGCAGCTCCCCAAACCTCCCTTTTATAGAACCGAATTGGAGGGTTTTGCGATGGGTTGCTATGCCTAATCCACTGTGTAAAAGGATTGTTCTTCTCAGATACATGATCTTGGCTTCAAAAGTTGGCAGAGAGAAGTTGACCTTGAGAGATGGAAAAGACGACTCACTGCGGGGAGGCTGCGAGGACAGCTGCAGAGAGGGAAATCCTGGAACAGGGCACACAAAGTAACTTGAATCCCACAATCTCGCCATCCAAGGATGAAAGGGCTGCCTTGGAACCAGTCACTGACCTCCTTCCTCCTCGGATTGGGAGCGGATAACACTTTTCTGTTGTACAAAGCTTGTCGTCGTACTGCTGCGAGGAAAACGTGAGATGACTGACTGTGTAGTCAGTAAGGAAGAGAGGGCGAAGGATTGGGCTTTTCTTAAAGGAAAAGAAAGTTTGGGTTTTTTTTTCTAAAAGAGAAATAAAAAGGGTGTTGGGCTTCAAATTTAAATGTGTTTTGGGTTTAAAAGATGGGCAGTCCAATTCTCACGTTCTTTATCGATTCGTCGCCGACTTAAGTTATTGGGCTTGAGTTTCGGGCCCAAGACCGAAACTTCTTAACAACGTTAAACCGGCGGACGAGCGTTACGTGCCTCCGTAACCATCCACACCATACCCACTTCTACAAGCCCTAATGATGCGTGTATGTGGCTTGGGCCCACATGGGTGCATGGATATGTTCGCTTGGGTTAAATCAAGGATTTAACGTAAGATTGTAAGAAATTATTGCGTGACGAAGTATTAATAGATCGCATGATTTTTTGGGTATCAACATTAGCCCCCTTGATTATGTGGGCCAATTGAGGCATGAAATGGGCCACATAATCAAAGAAAGGCCATAAAAATCGACCCGGCCCATGTGCTTGTTTTATGCGAACTGGAATTAGGAATATCCCCATCCCGCGGGGTCAAAAAGCTTGTCTCCATCTCGCGGGGTCAAAAGGCTTGTCTCCATCTCGCGGGCCTTTCTAGCTCGCGGGCTTTAGAAGGGCTTTTTATATTTAAAAGGGCCGCAGGGATTGGCCCGAAGCGTGTCAAAGACTTGTAAAAGTTCTCAACGATTAATATGGTGCGCGCGGACTCCGCCTGTTGCTTCCTCGCGAAGTCTCCTATGCGAGCCAGCTCGCCAACTCGCCTTGATGTATTCCGCCTTGCCTACGCGCGAAGTCATTCCGCGCGCGAGATTATTAAGTGTGCGAGCTCTGTATTTTGTGCGAAGCGCGCGAACTCTCTACTCCGCGCACGCGAACTCTGCAAGTTAGCTCGCGTGGTCTATTCCGCGCGCCAGCTAAGTGTTCCGTGCGAAGTCGTTGTAATTCATCTCGCGTGGTCTCATCTGGCGGCCATTACTTGTAAACTTAGAGAACTTGGGGCTCGCCGGTACGACATGGGCCAAGAATTTAATTAATATTTTACTGTCTAGTAAAATATTATGCATTGATCAACCTAGTTAAGCCCAATTTGACCATCTCCCAATTTCACTTGTTCTTCTTCCTCTTGCTTTGCCTCTTGATTCGTCTGTCCCGAATTGCATCCTTTAACCCTTCTGCCCTAAATTACGTCAGTGCTCAAAGAGATGGCTTTCTTTGATTGAAGATTCATTGCAGCTCTAAGGTATGCTAGCTCTCTTCTCTTCCTCTTACTTCGAGCTCTTGGAATTCTGTGCTCAGATGGTGTTTTCTGTTTCTTTTTGCTGCGGTGACGCACAACTTCTTCTTGTTGCAGGGGTCAACTTGCTGATTAAGTTTGCCAGGATTGCTCCCGACCTTCCTTGAATTGCCATTGCCCGACCGCGCCAGATCCGCTCAGGTGAGCCCGTGTCCACTAAACTGGACACCTTTGCTTTTGGGTTTTGAATTCGAAAGGGGTGTGCTTGCTGTTAGCTTTTTCTTGTTTACTTTGCTGGGAACGTTGTGGGGACGTATCATCCCTGCAGCAACGATCTTAGGATGCTCGAAGGAAAAGAGATGAGGAATTGGATTACTGATGTTGATGATGATAGCGTGAATGTAACTGACTCGGAGTTAGCTTGGAATTTCGGGTTGTAAGAGATGATCTTTGGTTTTAGTGCGTGTGTCTACTATGCTTGCATGTCCTTTTCTTTGTTATAGACTCTGCGATGTCTAAGCTTGGCAATGAATATGTCACACCCCAGCTTGGATTGACTTGCTGTTGTTGATTGCTCTTGCTTGTGGGGACTTGCGTCTTATCTCAGTACTTACTTTTTGTTTCTTTGCATAGATAGTGCTTTTACTATCGAGTGTTGTTAGGATGCATGTATCGATATGCAAGGCTATGTCTGCTTGGCCATTATGGCTAGGCTTGGGGTGGTGTACCGATAATAGATTGGTTATGGGGGTTTTACCATAGTGTGACATGTTTTAGCTTGGTGTTGCTTGGGGTGTCGTATCTCAATCTTTGAGGTACCCGCGTGTTGGTCTTGAGTTGATGCATATTGGAGCTTTGATTAAATGTTGCAATCTCGCTTATATGTGCCTCCCCTCATCCTTTGCAGGAAAAACTCGTTATGGTTCCGAAGATTAAAGCTTCTCAACCTGTTGAGCTCTGTGACCATTATTTCTCACTAGAAGATGGCCTTACAGTTGCACCTACGACGGCAAATGGTGAAAGCGATTCAAGGGAAACGCCTTATGAGTTTGCAGCTCACTTCGTTTCCCCGGATTCTATCTCCAGGCTATTGATTGAACGAGGGGATTACTCATCAGCGCCTATTTGCTTTAAGTACTCTTCGAAGCCTGTCACGGGTTGGTCAGAATGGATATGTCATGAGATGGAGCAGGAGGAGTACAGAGAAGCCATCAACGAGGCAGGGGTGAGAATTTCTCTGTTCATCTCTGGTTTCTGCGAAGTTTATAAAGATGACATTTGCCTCCGTCATGTTGTGCGAAGATGGAGTTCTGTTACTCACACATTTATTTGCTCTTGGGGGGAGTTCACTCCTACCTTGGAGGATGTAAACAACATCATGAGGCTCCCGTTGACTGGAGATGCTGACCCTTTCAACATAGTGCTGGATCAGGATGAAAAAGAAAAAATGGGGATTTTAGAGTCAAGCGCCTACTTTTCTAGAGAGAGGTTCCGATTTTGCTATTGGGTGCGGCACTTCTGGGGTTCAGCTGATGGGAAAGGTGCCGGTTTTGCTTCTGGTTGCCGCCTGGCGGCCATGTTTGCTTATTGGTTGAGTAGAATCTTATTCCCTGATTTTCCTTACAAGAATGTCCAACGACGCTTCTTTCCTCTTGCCATCAAGCTAGCAGCCGGTATCCGCTTTCCCTTGGCCCCTCTGTTCCTTAGCCATCAGTATCAGATGCTAGATCAGATTTTTAAAGATGAAAAGGCAGGCGCGGGGAAGTATGGTATTGGTTCTCTGGTGTCTAGCTTTTTCCTACAGGTATTTATTTGGGAGAGGATTAAGAATATGGAAGTACAACCAGCAGCTCCTAGCATGATTACTCAATTTGAGAGAGCCAAGAGGAGCTTCAATCTTGCCGGGCTACCTCTGTGCTTTAGGTGGTTAAGAAGGAGACCAGCGAAAGGGGTGTTTAAGCCTGCCATGTTGGATGATGTTGATTTGTTCAGATTTCGGCCGTACATTGCTGAGCATGACTTTCAGAAAAACCCTTTCTTCTATCCGAGCAGCCAGTCCTTGCCATACTTGAGTGACTTGGAGCTATTTTTGGCTACCGGTATGCAATCTATACCTTCTTATAATGCGTGCCCCGGTCCCTCAACAGAGGTGTATGCCCCTCACAGAGTTAGGAGGCAGTTTGGTATTAACCGGGGGGTTCCGATTCCTTTTGGCAGTGAGGATGTTGAGGGGTGCGTCAAGAAATTCCTCGGTGAGGCTGAGGTTCCTTGTAGGGAAGAGTTCTCCGATTGTGTGGGAAAAAGGTGTGACGTTGGTGCCGTTACGCTAGCGTTTGAGAGTTTAGAAAATCACAGCAGCTTGAATTTAGGAGATTTGTTGAAATTGAGGGTGTTAGGATGTGCCCTGTTGCGGAACGTAAGAACAAAAGGCTGCTTCCTAGTAGCACTGTAAGGGGTGTGGTATCTAAGCTGAATCTGCCCTTCCTTGAGGTGTACTCGGATGGCAGGATGCAAGAGGTTGGTCGTTTTGGCGAGGTCCTTAAGGTGGCGGAGGACGAGGACTGTGCTGCCAGGGGTGAGGCCTCTATCAACAAAAGGAAGCTCAAGAGCAAGGGCATTTGTCGCTTTAAACCAAAGGCTGCGACGAGTGGTGCTTCTCTTGTGGAGGTGCAAAATGCCAATGGAGTTCTTTTGAAAGTTCCGCCGCACATGGCTGAAAGCATGGAGAAGAAAAGGAAAGCTGCTTTTAACTTAGGACTCGGTGGCAACCTAGGGAAGAAAAGTGCGCAGGTTACTCCTTCTAGGCGGAGCTGCCGCATTGCTAACATGGTAAGACCTGATCCCGGACCACCTGTTTATGTGGACTTGAGCGGTATGCGAGGTGATGACAGAGAGGATGATGCCTCGCTTGATGACGACGACAGCCGGGTATTTTCTTCTTCTTCTTTTTTTTTTTTTTTTGGTAACTTGGCACCTGAGCCTTCTTTCTCCTCCTTTTTTTTTTTTTCAGACAGAATCTCTTGAAGGTGCGAGCCGTAAGGATGATGACGATCAAACGGAAGGTGGGGGTCAGGTGAGTTTCTTGGTGTTTTCATTGCGATTTGCGTATAAGGGTATTTGAAGCACGTGTTATAGTATCTGCATACTTGAGATTTTGGCGTTGTTTGTCATGAGCATTTACTTTTCGCGCATTGGTGCATGATCTTGGCATGTGGTTGTTTTGCATGGTGCATTTATGATGACTCGTTTGTTTTGCAGACCAGGACTCCGGTGAATAAGGGCAAACCTCATAGCACTCATGGTGCTACTTCAATGGATCATGACCATAGTGTCAATGAGGTATGCTATAAGACCCGCTGCTTGTTCCGATTTTCTTCTTCCTTCGCTTCTCATGATGACTTTGCTATCTTATAGAGTAATTCTTCCGGCGAGAGGGACGGTCGCAGCGATAGCCAAGTATGTAATTAAACTTTGTTGCATGGGGCATTGTCTCACCAGTCACCTATATGGTGATTGATTTTTATTTTTGTGCCTTGCTAGGATGCTGGTATTGATAGTCCGATTAAGGAATCTGTTGTCGCAGGCACTGTTGTTACCTTAGCGGAACAGTCTGCCGATCCTGCTGCCGTGGATACTATTGACATCTTGATGGAAGAAAGTGCTGAGGTGAATGTCGACTCTCATGGAGATAACCGCGATCTCAAATCTATAATTATAAGCGAGATTTACTTATGAAACAGTAAGTTTTTTTTTTTTTTTGTAGCATGTTTTAGCCCCCATGATTACGTGGAGTATGGAGAAGAAAGACAGAATTCACGTAATCAAAATGCTCGGCTTGTCGGGATTTGCATATCATGTTGAGGCTTGAAGTATAGTTGTCATGAAAATCTCTTTATCTTCTTTCTTGTGCAGGCGGAGTTGGCCTTGTCGGTCATTGGAGAAAAACACGAGTCTCATTTCCTTGCTATAACTTATGGGGGCAAGGATCCTGCATCCTTGATTAGTGAAGGGGTGCCCTCCTGGGCTACTCTAACTTTCTCCTCTGCTCCTGATTCTGGCGAGGCGCAGGGGGTTTCGTTCATTGACCTGGAGGCAAGGTTCAGCAATTTCGTCGCCCATTTTGATGACGTGAATCATCGCTCTAGCATCACTATAGATAGCATTGCGCCGCCGTTGAGTGGCGACCAATCTTCTTTTGAGGGTAGCAAAGTTTTTTTAGAGTTTATGGCTCCTCTGACTAACTTTGTCTGCAAGCATGGCGGGGGCAACTTTTCTAACTTGCTTGTTGGGGTAAAAAGTACTCGTCAGAAACAGGTCTTAATTGAATATCTTGGTCAGCTATTGCATAGCATGGAGTCTAAGGAGGTGAGCGATGAAGAGACTTTTCTGATTTGGAGGGATGCATGCTGTGATATGGTGGATTGGGGGCTTAATGTTGGCTTTATATGTGATCATTTGAAGAAGGTTGCCAAAAGTTACTTTGGGCTCAAGCCTGCTGGCTTAGAGGATGACGTGTCGCGTAACCGGGGTCAAACAACTTCAATTTAATTACCCTGCAATCGTAGTAATATGGACAAGTAGGGATCGTTCTAGCCGGGGAAACCAAAGGGCGATCGAAAGAAGAGAAACCAAACAACTTATAAACAAGTATTCACAAATATACATCGAAATATTGGGGGTTTAAGATTGATTAATTCTAACAAATAACCTACTGAAAATTAAACCTAAGATTATTATATACAAGTGATCAACATACTCATGCAACACGTAACACGAAAAACTATCTAGAACACATAACAATTTCATGCAAGGCCGGGCAGCAACGTTCAAATTGTCCTAGACTCTAACCAATTCCGATTCTAATTAGAGCCTTTGCGGTTATCTAATCGTTAAGACTCCTCAAGTATTTAGAACCATCTTTGCGCTTGATCCTAAACATGAATGCTAACTCATTTAAAAACACGTTGCGTAGAGATTAAACAAGAAAACACTTTAACACATGAATCAATCGGAAACATGATCTAAGGCATGGCGTCACTCATCCTATTAGCATGCAAATTATCAGAATTAAATCCGCCCTAAGTTAATAACAAAGACCAAGACAACTTTGCGTATGAATTGATCCAAAATTATTATGGTAGATGAAACCGCACCTTGAGGACAACCATGGCCGAGGCAGCCTCAAGGATTGATTTAGATGCACGAATTCATGACAATTAATCAATTAGAAATCAAAAACACATAAGAACATGCTACTGCCCCAAAACCTAAATCATGAAATCATCATATATTCAAGAAGTTACAAATCAAAACATAGAACAATCAAAGATCACAAAGAAATCCGAAAACCATGTTTGATAAATAAAACCAAAATCGAAAAGTATATTACAATAGAGTTCGAAACTATACAGAAAATAATATAAGAAGCCATGAGAAAATCACACTTTTACAACCTTGAAAGATTCGGCAAGTGTGGGGAAAATCGGTGGAAGGATGGAGTGATTCTTGTGGTTTGTGGTGGATGGATCGGCTAAGTAATTTTCTGTATAGGGTTTGGTAGAATTTCGGCTATGTAATTGCAAGAGTAGTGATGATCCTTTTTGTCCTTGAAGTCGTGCTTTATATAGAGGAAAAACCCTAGAGAAGTCGGCCACAAAGCCTAAACCAAGTTGGTTTAGGATTCCTAGTTCTTCTCAATTTCGGCAGAATGACCTCCGTCTAATGATTACGTCATAACTCCCTCTAGAAAACAGATATTGAGGTGATTCCAATTGATTTGGAAACTAGACTCCTGTAGCTTTCTATCCATATTTAGCACGTTTTCTGATTCATTGTGAGCTGTCCTGGAGAGTCCGTTGAAGTTGACAGACGTGCACAGGAATTCTCCCGATTTAATTTGGATTTTCAAAGCTTGGATATTCTTGAAATTCTGCCGAATTTAGATCTTCTTCTCCATATTGAACTTGGTTTGGACCTCTCCTTCATGGACTAGGCTTCGTGGATCAGATGCTTTGCTTCCCTAGGTCCATCAAAAACACTCCTCTCGGCACTCTTCTACATGTCACCTAAGTATCAGAGAAGTTAAATCAATTTGTGACAATGTAAAAGCTTTATAGAATCATAAGAACATCTCTAAGACTCCACAAATCAGCTTTTGACAATTTTCTATATCAATCATCTATGTTTAACACGTTTTACGCATAACTCTACCAAAAACTTTCGACTCTACATTATGACTCTATTCTACAATAATAAGAGATAATCAAAGTACAAATGAAGGTAATAACATATTAAGAATGTCGCATTTTATGCTCCTATCAACTACCCCACACTTATCCTTTGCTAGTCCCTTAGCAAACTAAATACAAGACTCTACTACAAACATTACTAATGCCCTTAAACAAATGTCTCAGAATCTTTATTATGCATAGCTTTCAAATTTGAACATTCGAGTGTAAACATGTAAATTCCAAGTTTCATAAAACATGTATCATGGCATGAATAAGTAAGAAGTGAGAACAAATAGCATGAACACACAAGGTCAACCGATCCTCCTCACGATGGCATACTCTCTTCTTTTCACTCGATCATGGTATTCACTCATAAGTATATGCAAGAGAAAAGATAGTAAGGCAACAAATAGCTTGCATATTTCATCAAACAAAAGCACTTTGTGAATTCTCTTTTGGAAAAACCTCATTTAACAACTATATGCCGAATGGACCAAAACCATATGCTTAACTCTAGAGAAAATCTCCACAAATCAAAGTTCACCTATCTTAAGAATCATGAAAAGATCTCAAATAAAGGTTGTAATGGGGCTCGGCTGCATAAGGTAGGAATTTTTAGGATAAGTGGTGCTTTAAGGCATCACCAAGACTTTAGCAAAGCTCGATCCTCCTTATATCTTCACTCCAAGGGTCGGATTCCTTCATGTTGGACCCCAAATCGTCATTCTTCACTCCTCCAATATTGTGAAAACGAACAAAGGTCAAGTATAACAATGCTAGACCTTCCAATACATAGAAACTGCAAATTCACAAAATTTTTGGAAGGACTTAATCCTTGCTCATTTTTTTCCTTTTCTGCTGAACCTATATATATTTTTCCTTTTTTTTTTTTTTTTTTTTTTATCGAGTTCGGCACACATAACATTTTTTTAATACTTGGACAAGTCCACCCCACACTTATTTCATGCATCACTCCATCATATCTCCGTATCGAATGTAAGCTTTGCCAAGTCTTGATAACAAGGTAAAGGATATAACTATTCTAAGCAAGGGAATTTTATGAAGGTGATGAAAGAAAAGGCTCAATGTAGGCTCAAAGGGGTTAAAACTAAGGAGTCCCACGACGGGCACAAATAGAGCACATGCTTTCTTTGGCTTTGATGGTCATCCTAAAGAGATCTTTTTCAATCCTTTTCGCAATCAAGGCATTTTATGATATAAAAGTTTCGAAAATCATCAAGAGTAAGTTCTAGTAAATTCTAGAGTCCATTAAAAAGCTATAGCACATAGTCATTGAATATGCAAAGAATGATGAGGTTTCAAAACTGAAATTGCCGAAACTTTTTTTTTTCTTAAGTCATTCATGAAGAAAGCATTTAGGCTCAAAAGCTCACATAGGATGTTATAAACACAAATTAACCAAGACATGCATGTTTCCACAATCGATCAAATCTCAAATGTTCATACCGATCCACATTATTCATGAAACTTACAATTTCTTTAAGTAAATGTCAAACCATCATCTATGCATTGAAAGACATAATCATCATTGACTTTAAGGGCATTCTAAGACTCAACAAAAAAAACAAAACACTCATCTTTTTGTTGGATCCGATTTTCTGTTTTTCTGAATTTTATCTTTGGTTTTCTTTTTATGACTCAAAACTAAAGTTAAATGACTCAAACAAACATGTTATCATGTAAACCTCTACCCCACACTTAGAAAATTACATTGTCCTCAATGTAATACCCGAAATCATGTCATAATTTCCTAAGCATGCGTCTAAGTTACACAACAAACACATATACAAATCGACCATAAAAAATGAAGGGATAAAAATGATGCAAACTCTCGGTGACGGGTCCTCCACTGCTACGGTTGAAATGAGTTGCCTCTCATGCAGCGCTTAATGTTTAAAGTCCTTTAGCCTAGACTCTTCATCTCCATAGTGGCGTCACTCTCCATGTCGTGGGTCTTTAACATTTTGCTCCTCAACGTTGTACTCCTTGAATGTCCCGTAATAAGGTTTAAGTCGATGACCATTCACCTTGAACGTATTTCCTGATGTACTGCTTTGAATCTCAACGACGCCATGAGCAAACACATTAGTAATAACAAATGGACCTTGCCAACGTGAACGAAGCTTACCTGGAAAAAGTTTAAGTCTTGTGTTAAATAAAAGAACTTGCTGCCCTATTTCGAAACTCTTTCCCCTTATCATCTTGTCATGATAAGCCTTTATTTTCTCCTTATAAATCATAGTCGAATTGTAAGCTTCGTTCCTAATCTCCTCAAGCTCACAAAGTTGTAGCTTCCTATGCAAACCGGCCGAATCTAGGTCCATGTTGAATTGCTTCACCGCCCACCATGCTCTATGTTCAAGCTCAACCGGCAAGTGACATGTTTTCCCATAGATGAGCCGAAAAGGGGACATCCCAATAGGTGTCTTGTATGCCGTCCTATAGGCCCACAATGCGTCGTCTAAACGATCGCTCCAATCCTTCCTTGTTGGACCTACAGTTTTCTCCAAAATCTGCTTGATCTCTCGGTTTGAGACTTCGGCCATTCCGCTAGTCTGAGGATGATATGGCGTTGATATCTTGTGAGTGACTCCATACTTCTTGAGCAAAGCCTCTATGGTGCGGTTGCAAAAGTGAGAACCTCCATCACTTATCAAAACTCTTGGAACTCCGAACCTAGAATATATGTTAGTTCTCAAAAATTCTGCAACAACTTTAGAATCATTAGTCTTGGTGGCTTTTGCCTCCACCCACTTAGAAACATAATCAACAGCCAATAAAATGTAAAGGAATCCCTTAGAAGAAGGAAAAGGTCCCATGAAATCAATTCCCCAAACATCAAAAATTTCAACAACAATGATAGGGTTTAGGGGCAGTTGATCTCGCTTACCTAAATTACCTGTTTGTTGGCAACGATCACACGTCAAGCAAGTGGTATATGCATCTTTGAAAATCGTTGGCCAAAAGAAACCAGCCTCAAGTACCTTCATGGCTGTCCTCTTTGGTCCAAAATGTCCTCCACACGCCTCCTTGTGACAAAAATCAAGGATGGACTTATGCTCGTCTTCAGGAACACATCGTCGAATGACTTGGTCCCCACAATGTCTCCACAAGTATGGTGCGTCCCATATGTAATATCGAGCCTCCTTCTTGAGCCGAACCTTGGTTGCATACGGCATGGTTCTAGGAAGCTTCCTAGACACAAGATAATTCACTAAATCGGCATACCAAGGCTCCCTCACATCCAACCGAAACAATTGCTCATCCGGAAACATCTCCAATAATGGAATCAGCTCCTCCTCTTGCACAATTCGGCTCAAGTGATCCGCCACCACGTTTTCGGTTCCCTTCTTATCCTTGATCTCGATATCAAACTCTTGAAGCAATAGAATCCATCGAATGAGCCTCGGCTTTGCATCTTTCTTTGTCATCAAGTACCTTAATGCTGCATGATCACTATACACAACAACTTTAGAATTCAAAAGATAAGATCGAAATTTTTCTAAAGCAAAAATAACCGCTAAAAGTTCTTTTTCCGTTGCTCACATCATTCAATGTCCGCGAAGCATAGTAAATGGCGCATGGCTTCTTCTCCCTCCTTTGGCCGAGCACTGCTCCAACTGCATAGTCCGAGGCATCACACATGAGCTCAAATGGCAATCTCCAATCCGGCGGAATCATGATTGGTGCCGACGTCAACAAATCCTTAAGTCGCACAAACGCATCCTCACACTCCGTCGTCCACTCGAACGGCACATCCTTTTGCAGAAGTGAAGTAAGTGGTTTTGCCACCAACGAAAAGTCCTTGATGAACCTCCTATAGAATCCTGCATGGCCAAGAAACGAACGAACCTCTCTCACCGTTGAAGGTGAGGGTAAGTGATGTATAATATCGATCTTAGCTTTATCAACTTCTATTCCCTTTGCCGAAACAATATGTCCTAAAACTACCCCTTGATTAACCATGAAATGACACTTCTCCCAATTAAGTACAAGGTTAGTTTCTACACAGCGTTCTAAAATCAATTCTAAATTCCTCAAACATGCATCAAAGTCTTTACCATAGACACTAAAGTCATCCATAAAAACCTCAATGATATTCTCAATATAATCCGAGAAAATAGAATACATACAACGTTGAAACGTACCTGGCACATTGCATAAACCGAATGGCATGCGTCTATAGGCAAACGTGCCAAAGGGGCATGTGAACGTTGTCTTCTCTTGATCGTCCGGGTGTATCATGATCTGATTGTAACCGCTATAGCCATCAAGAAAGCAATAGAATTCGTGGCCGGCTAACCTCTCGAGCATTTGGTCCATAAATGGTAACGGCATGTGATCTTTCCTTGTTGTTGCATTAAGTCTTCGATAGTCGATACACATCCGAAACCCCGTCACTAATCTTTGTGGTACAAGCTCATTCTTCTCATTCTCTACGACGGTGACTCCACTCTTCTTTGGTACCACTTGGACGGGTGAAATCCATTGACTATCCGAGATCGGATATATCACTCCACAATCTAACAACTTGATCACCTCGTCCTTCACAACTTTCATCATCGGAGGATGCAGTCGTCGTTGTCCCTCTCTTGTTGGTTTCGCACCTTCCTCTAATAGTATCCTATGAACACACTTAGTAGGGCTTATTCCCTTGATGTCTGCCAAAGTCCAACCTATGGCAGCCGTGTTCCTCTTCAAAACGTCAACTAGCTTGATCTCTTGTTGCTCACTCAACGATGAAGACACAATAACAGGTAAAGTGTCCTCGTCTCCTAGAAATACATACTTCAAGTGCTTGGGAAGAGCTTTTAGCTCTAACTTTGGGGCCTGCTCCACAGATGGTAAAATTTTGTTAGTGGTAATGGGAATTGACAAAGGAGAATCGTACCTCTTGGTGTAAGGTTGCGCCTCTAGCTCAGCAACAACCTCACGTATTCTTGGCTCAAGATTACGCCGAGCCTCCTCATCCCATTCTCCATTTTTGTCAAATCCAGCCCCTTGCTCAATAGCTAATTGCTATGCTTGAAGTGGAGACGCCGCATATTGTGCAACAACCTCCACAACGTCTTCAATTTCTCCCTCCTTGAGATCGGCAATGGGGTACCTCATGGCGTCAAAAACGTTGAACTCAATCACCTCACCATTGAACTCTATTGTCAAATTGCCTTCGGCAACATCAATCCGTGTTCTTGCTGTCCTCATGAAGGGTCGTCCCAACAATAGTTGTGTTGAATTCCCGCTTGACTCCTCCATTTGTAACACATAGAAATCTGCAGGAAATATTAGTTGATTCACCTGCACAAGATAGGTTGGCATGTGCTTGGCATGTATGGCATGTCTTCACTCTTATGTAAGCATCCTTTCTCATTGTCGGCCAATAATAGCCAAGGCTCAATAGCTGCCGATAAAGCCTTCTTTTGCCTTGATGCTCACCACATTCTCCTGCATGTATTTCCTCCAGGGCTTGATGTGACTCTGCGCTTCCCAAACATCGCAGTGGCTTACCATTGAAACCTTTTCTGTACAGTATTCCTCCATCAACAACATACCTTGCAGCTGTTTTTTTTTACCTTGTACTTGATGTTTGCATCTGCTGGGAGTATTTTGTTGAGTAGGAATTCCAAGTACGGAGTTCGCCAATCATCGGCCGATGTTACTGCGAGGACTTCCTCTTCTGAAGGAAGCACAGAACACTTAGAGCATGCAGCTTGCACTCTAGATGCATGTTCCTTCATCTTTGGCCAATAGTATCCTTTGCGCAAGAGTCTTCTGTACAAGCTAACCACTTGTTCAAGTCCACACGTGGCCTCATGCACTTCACTCATTCTTTGCTTGGCTTCCTTCTCACAGATGCACCTAGCCAAGATATTGCCTGAGAGCCGTTTGTACAATTCGTCATTGAGGATTACATAATCTTTAATCGTCTTCAGGTCACTGCCAGCATTTCGACTTGTCAGGCTACACTTGACAGATTTTCGCCAATCATCCTCTTCAGGTAACTCAGTGAGAATTATTGCTTCTGTGCATGGCTTGTTCTTTTGTATTACTGCGATGTTAGGATGGTCTCTTGTGAATGACAGTTTAGACCCAAGCATGGCCAAAGCATCTGCATATCTGTTGGTGGATCCTGGTATATGCTCCATGGTGACGTGATCAAACATCCCCATTATCTTTTCTGCTAGAGTTTTGTATGGCGCTAAGGTTGGCTCTTTCAGCGCGAAATTACCCTTTACTTGGCTGATGACCAGGTTTGAGTCCCCATCACTCTTATCCTTTTAACTCCAAGTTCCACCGCGGTAGACATACCAGTGATGAAGGCTTCATATTCAGCTGAATTATTGGTGCAGGGAAAGCTTAACTTGAATGATAGAGCTTTGGTGTTGCCTATAGGATCTACTAACACAACTCCAGCCCTTCCTCCATTGCTTGTGGCTGACCCATCAAAGAAAAGGGTCCAGGGCAGCTGGTTCTTTGGTTCCTTTTCAGTCACCACTCCCACCATTTCTGGTAGCTCCCCTGGAATGTCTTGTATGAGAGAAATTTCTTCATCGCCGGGAAACAAAGCAAGCATGTCAACCACAGCTTGCCCTTTGATGGCGCGAGGCGTTATACATTCGATATCAAACTCTGACAATTGCAACAACCATCTGGCAAGACGTCCAGAGACAATACTGGTTTTGTGAGCAGGTACCTTACGGGGTCAGTCTTGACCATGAGTTGAAGCTTGTGTGCAAGGAAGTAATGACGGAGCCTTTGTGCTGCATATATAAGAGCTAGACAGATCTTTTGGGTCTTAGGGTAGCGTGCTTCAGCTTCTCCCAACAAACGGCTCACATAGTACACAGGGTGCTCCTCTCCATTCTCATCATCTTGTGCGAGGAGCGCCCCCACTGCAGTATCAGTCGCAGCTAAATACAACTTGAGGGGTACGCGAGGGATCGGCGCCTTCATGGTTGGTAACTTTGTAACAAGTTGTTGCACCTTCTCATAGGCCTTTTTGCATTCTTCCGTCCATGAAAACTTGGTGCCCTTTTTAAGGAGAGGAGAGAAAGTTTTTATCACCGCAGCTAGGCCTGATATGAAGTGCCTGATGTAGGATAGCCTGCCCAAGAAGCTTTTTAGCTGCTTTTGGTTTGATGGTGGTGCAGTGGAAGCTATAGCTCTTGCTTTATCTGGATCCACGTCAATTCCCCTGCTATGAACCATAAAACCAAGAAATTTTCCAACCGATACTCCGAAAGAACACTTCTTTGGATTCATTTTTACCCTGTATTCCCTACATCTCTTCAAGACTTTCCTCAGTATGCTCCAATGTTCGCCCCTTGTTTTAGACTTCACCACCAGATCATCGACATAGTCCTCAACTTCTCTTCCCATCATATCATGAAAAATGGCAGTCATTGCGCGTTGATACGTTGCTCCGGCATTTTTTAAACCAAAAGGCATGACTGTGTAGTGAAAATTTCCATAAGGGGTGCGGAAAGCAGTCTTCTCAGCATCTCTGGCAGCCATTTTTATTTGGTTGTAACCACTGAATCCATCCATGAAGGAGAGCATGCCTTAGCCTGAAGTTGAGTCAATAAGCATATCCATATTCGGTAGCGGGAATTCGTCTTTTGGACAAGCTTTGTTTAGGTCTCTATAATCAATACATACCCTAACTTGGCCATTTTTCTTCTTCACAGGGACAATGTTGGCGAGCCATGTGGGATGCTTGATGGGCTTGATGAAACCACATGCTAGAAGCTTTTCAATTTCTTGCTTGATTTGTACTTCATCCTCCTTGTGGTAATTTCTCCTTGCTTGTACAACTGGCTTAGCCCCAGGTTCCACGTTCAGTGTATGGCATACAAGGCTCGGGTTTAACCCTGGCATTTCTTCATAATTCCAAGCGAAAACATCGCTGAATTCTTTACGTAACTCCACAAGATGTTTCCTTTCCTCAGTTGACAGGTTACTGCTGATGAGTATGGGTTTCTGTGTTGTGGGGTCATTACTCAGATTTATAGTTTCCAGTTCTTCAGCCACTGCGGTGGATCCATCTTGCATGTATTTAGGTGTTGGCAAAGTTTCTTGAAGGGCATTGGGGTCAGATGTCACAGGCATCCCTTCTGCGCTTGCGCATTCATTCTTTATGACACCTCTCAGTATGGGACCCTCCCACGAGTTGCGGTCAGGCCCCACCGTCCGTCATAAGCGGTATATAGTGCGCCCATTGGGCAACACCACCCTGGTGCATCTTGGCGCTGCTTGAACGTGAGCACTAGCCTCCCCTTCTTGTCTCATTACTGTCGGGAGATCACTGTCGCTGATATCCCTGATATCTTGCCATGACGGCAATGGCACACCAGAAGCTTTAGCAGGTCCCCCATCGTTAGTAAATTCATTGTAATACTCAGCTTCAATGTAGTGAGCTTCACTTTGGTGAAAAGGGAGCTGATTCCCAAGAATTCTTATCAGTTTGAGACCGATTCGCCCTTTGACACACTGGTGGTAGGTGGAGGGGATCAATTTATGCTTGTTGAGCCACGGCCGCCCTAGCAAAGCATGGTAGCTTGTGTCAACATCCAACACTTGGAACTTTGTCCATGACCGAATTGGTCCTACCTTAAGATCCAGCTGTATGTATCCAATGGAGGTCTCATTTGTTTCAGCAAAACCAGATATCTTCAGTTCTGACTTCACTATCCTTGATTGTGGGATCCACACAGCCTTGAGGACATAAAGTGGTATGATATTGAGAGAGGAGCCAGTGTCTACAAGCGCTCTTCTTACAAACACGTCATTGATCTGAGCTTCCAAGTAAAGTGGCCTCCTGTGATCCGGGTATGGCACCTCCATATCCGAGTCAGTAAAGATTACAGCATTGTTGCTCTCTAGCATGGATGCGGTTCTTACTGCTTCAACAGTAAAGCATTGAGGTCCATACTCTTCAGAGATGTGCATGAGAGCTTGAGCAGCAGCTTCCCTAGCTTGTGGACCATACCCCAATTGATCAAACAAAGACTTGAACTTGAGATTCCGCTGAAGTACTTGTGAGGCATTGGGCTTATCGCTCTTGTTAATGTATTGTTTCATGTCGTCAGCTTCTGTTACAAAGAATGCCTGACTTGCTTCACCGCGGCAATAAGGTCTGCTACCCCAGTAGCGTGTCTGTTCGGCTTCCCCGAACTGATAAGTATGATTAGCCCCCAAGTATTGGTTTGACGAACTCACATCTCCTTCAGGAATATCAAAGTGAGACCACGGGGTGCTATAGCCTTGAGGTCTAGAATACCTATCCCAAGCATATCGATCCATGACATTTGACCCCTGATACTGGCATAGTGCATTCTGATAATCCATCATGTCTCTGTCATCTTCCTCCATATGGTCATTAGCTGCAGTGATTACACAACATGTTTCCTTCCCCTTCCGTTTTGGCAAGGGATCTTCGTCAATGGCTTGTTGCCTGGTGGATAACTCAAGCGTTCCATCCTTTATCTTCTCATGGAGTATTCTATGCAGAACTTGGCATGCTTGGCTTGGATGGCCAACATATTGATGATAGCGACAATAACGGGCATCACTCTTTTCTTCCTTTGTTGGAGGCTTCTGTGGGCGTGGCAACTTGATGACACTATCAGCAAACAGTGAATCTAGTATGGCATGAAACTCTTCATTGCCGCAGGGAACGGCCGGAAAGGTCTCTCTTTTCCTCTTCTAAGAAGATCTGTCTTCTACTGCCAGAGTTTGGTGAGTGTCTTTCTTTTCTGATCTCCAACTCTTTTGTGCTTTTACTGACATGCTTGTCTTCTTTGCCGCATCCATCAGTCCGGTGAATTGGTTGATGCCCATATTTTCCAAATAAACTCTGTATTCTGGCAGCATGTTACTGATGCAAATTTCAACCAGAGACTGTTCACCTTTCTCATCATAACAGTCAAGAGCCAAATCTCTAAACCTGCGAACAAAGTCCACAAGGTTTTCTCCAGCTCTTTGGCGAGTGTAGTTGAATTGAGTGATGGTGACTCTCTCTTCATTCTCAAAATACTTTTTGCAAAACCTGCTTGTCAAATCTTCCCAGGACCAGACTGAGCCTGCAGCGAGTGTGGTATACCATGTGTAGGCACGGTCGGTGAGTGATTTTGAAAACTCACGGAGCCTGAGGTTATGATCCGCAACATGAGGCCCAAGTGCATCAATGAAGCGACTGACGTGCTCCTTGGGACTTCCCTTCCTTCCATAAAAAAGAGCGAAGTTTGGCGTTTCATAACCCTTGGGGTAAGGCATGGAAATCAAACTTGCTGGATAAGGGAGTTGAGGAATATACTTCCAGTCCTCATTAGTGCGGTGTAATTCTCTTTCCAACATAGCTACAACGTCCTGCTGAGTGACAAAGGATGTCCCTTTCTGCTCAGACCCCTTAGCTGCTTCGGACTCTTCTTGTAAGACTTTTTTCTGGTGGTCGGTGTTTGGCTTAGATGCAGGGTTGGGATTCTTCAGGTCTTTCACAGCTTGTATGAGTTCTTTTTGGGCATCTCCAAGCTTGGTGAGGGTGCGCACAAGATCAGTGACGGTGAGCTCATCCACCGTCTGCTCTTCGTGGGTTTCTTGCTGCTGTTCATCCTGCTGCTGCTGGGATTGAGGGTTTGCAGCAGACTCGCTGACATTCTCTTGAGAGCGTGAGCGTGCATTCTTGCTTCTCCTGCTTGGGGCCATGACTTGAATCACAACCTAGTTACTCCCTAGCGGAGTCGCCAAAATGTGAGGGTTCTTTTTGATTTGGAAGTAACTAAGCCAAAGTTAACTCAAAGAATTGAATTATCGAATTAACCTTGTGCGTGTTTCAAGATCAGGGAGAGGCTTGTAGCATGAGCTGGCGTGGGAGCTGAAGGCACGCTGCGGTGACGAAGATTGGACTAAGTTTTGAAGTTAGATTTCTGGGAAGGGACCTGGGTTTCTAAGACCGAGACTGCAAGATGGCTAGAAAGGGGGATTTTGGCTTGAAGGTTGGAAGGCATGAAGGCTGGAGTGTTTTAGGGACTTTTCTGGGTTGGTTACCTGATGCCCCCTGCAGCTCCCCAAACCTCCCTTTTATAGAACCGAATTGGAGGGTTTTGCGATGGGTCGATATGCCTAATCCACTGTGTAAAAGGATTGTTCTTCTCAAATACATGATCTTGGCTTCAAAAGTTGGCAGAGAGAAGTTGACCTTGAGAGATGGAAGAGACGACTCACTGTGGGGAGGCTGCGAGGACGGCTGCAGAGAGGAAAATCCTGGAACAGGGCACGCAAAGTATCTTGAATCCCACAATCTCGCCATCCAAGGATGAAAGGGCTGCCTTGGAACCAGTCACTGACCTCCTTCCTCCTCGGATTGGGAGGGGATGGCACTTTTCTGCTGTACAAAGCTTGTCGTCGTACTGCTGCGAGGAAAAGGTGAGATGGCTGACTGTGTAGTCGGTAAGGAAGAAAGGGCGAAGGATTGGGCTTTTATCAAAGGAAAATAAAGTTTGGGCTTTTTTTCTAAAAGAGAAATAAAAAGGGTGTTGGGCTTCAAATTTAAATGTGTTTTGGGTTTAAAAGATAGGCAGTCCAATTCTCACGTTCTTTACCGATTCGTCGCCGACTTAAGTTGTTGGGCTTGAGTTTCGGGCACAAGACCGAAACTTCTTAACAACGTTAAACCGGCGGACGAGCGTTACGTGCCTCCGTAACCATCCACACCACACCCACTTCTACAAGCCCCAATGATGCGTGTATGTGGCTTGGGCCCACATGGGTGCATGGATATGTTTGCTTGGGTTAAATCAAGGATTTAACGTAAGATTGTAAGAAATTATTGCGTGACGAAGTATTAATAGATCGCACGATTTTTTGGGTATCAACAGGAGGAAACCGCTCCTAGCAGTCCGACTGTCCTATCACCGGAAATCGCTCCTCCGACCACCATAGCTTGTGAAACTTGTCTCATCTTGTAGCTCTCATCAAGGTGAGTAATCGCTCAAAAGGAATTGGTCTAATTCGATCTTGTTAATGAGAAATATATAATTGAAGTTCTAGGGATTTATGGATGTTTTGGTTCGATTACCCTAGTTAGCCTTAGAATTGGACTAAGTGCTAGTTATGGAAGTTGTTGGGTATGATGAGAGGATTATTCTGTTAAAATTTGAGAAGCATTGGAGGTCGCCGGAGAATGGCTGCCGGCCGCCGCCCGTTAGGGGCTGGTTTTTCATGTTTTTAAGATGGTATTAAGGAGAGGAGTTTAATGAAGTATAGTTTGGAATTTTTGGAGGAGTTTTGTTAATGTTAGGGATTTTTCAATGGTTAAGGATTTTGGCGGTGATTAAAATGGAATATCGGTAGTTGGGTTAACCGGTTTTAAAATGTGTATAAGGAAGAAGATTAATTTTAGACCCTTAATTTTATAGAATTATTTATTGAAGTTTTAATGTTGAATGAGAATTAATATTAATTATTGTTCAGGACGTGAGGAGGATCATTTAGAGGAAGCCTCGGGTCGTCGACAGGCATTGCCGAGCACAGTGAGTGGACCTTTGATTTGAATGTCTTGCATGCAATAAATCTTATTAAATTTTCAAATGCATGTTGGAGATTTTAATATTTTCTTGGAGTAATGAGTTTAGGGTTCCATTCATTTTTCGGGATCTCTCTTCAGCATTTTATTTGACATGTGGGACATGTCAAATGATTTATTTTATTACGCAATATTTCCAGGTACAGTTGGGAACTGTACTGAGTTTAATGGATATGCTTGCTGACGACCCGAGACTTCCTCCAAATGATCCTCCTCACGTCCTGAACAATAAATAATTATTAAGCGTCCAAACTAGGATAATACTTTAATAAAATTTCCGAAATAAAAGGAAGCCTATAATTTCATCTCTCTTGCCCAACTTCTCCACTTTTAATCTAATAAAGCTCACAATACTCCGCACTTACCGAAAACCATAATTTAACCTTTTTAGAATTTAAAACTTGCTAAACCAACTGCCGAAATTCCAATCTAATAACCGCCACAATTCTTAACTATTGAAAAATCCCAAACCTTATCAAAATCCCTCCAAAAATTCTAAACTATACTTCATTAAACTCCTCTCATGAAAACAAACCCAGAAACATGAAAAACTGCCTCTAAGGGGCGGCCCCGCCGCCTGCTCCGCCGGCAGCCGGCAGCCGTACTCCGGTGACCTCCAATGCTTCTCAAATTTTAGCACAACACTCCTCTCAACCCGCACAACAACTTCTTTAACTAGCACAAAAACCATTTCCAAGCCTAATTAGGTTAATCGAACCAAAACTTTAAATTGAGCCATAGAACTTCAATTATACATTTCTCATTAACAAGATCGAATTAGACCAATTCCTTTTGAGGGATTACTCACCTTTATGAGGGCTACAAGATGAGCCAAAAATCCCGAGCTATGGTGGCCGGAGGAGGGAACTTCGGCAAGAAGACAGCCGGCGTCTCCGGCGGAATTCCTCTCGAACGGCGGCGTTATGGCGGCACTCACGGGTTCAGGGAGGGAGCTGGGTGGACAGCCGACAGTTTGAGATCGGTACGGCGGTGTATGGCGGCCGGACGGTGACGGGAAATGGCTGGGTCTTTGGCGGGTCGGGAGGAGCTCACGGGAGAGAGAGAGAGAGAGAGAGAGAGAGAGAGAGAGAGAGAGAGAGAGAGAGAGAGAAGAAAGAGGGAGAGAGAGAGAGAGTGTGGGTGGGTGTTGGGCTTCTCCACACCTACTCGGTCCAACTTAAACACCCACCAAAAAAATAAAACCCACTAAATTATACCCTATTTTTACCAACTCAAAATTTACCCTTTTATTTGATAACTTTTTCACACTAACTCCGATTTTAACGTATAGCATGTCTATGAACTCGTATTAACGTCCTCTACAACTTCCTTCAAATTATTTTTTCCAAAATAACTTTCCCACAAAAATTCAACTCTAGGGTCCTTAACGGTAAACGGTTACTCAACACAGTAAAAGATCAAAGTAATACCAAAAGTAAATGACCGTAATTTAATTTAAGAACCGAGATGTGACAATTGCCGATTGGAATATTGTTGCTACTACCATTGAAATGTTGTTGCTACTGTCGAAAAAATGTTGCTGCTACTCTCGGTTAAAATGTTGTTGCTAATTGCGATAGAAAAATGACATGGGATATAGGATAGGGAAATTCATTTGAGATTCTTCACTTGGAGTAGCATCAAAGAATGATATGGGTGAATGGAAAATATGAATGGGTGTATAATGGTTGTCTTGTAACCTATTCTTCCAAGAAGCAGACCTCTGCAAAGGACACAATTATAAGCATATAACGTGTAACATTATATTTCACGTCTGCTGACAGTTGCCCAAGTCATCCAATAATTGACTTATTGCTTCCCAATTGAAGGAGTTGAAATAGAATTTGTGCAAACATTATAAATGATACAGGACTTGCTGCTACTGTCCTTGTGACGCTACAATCGTCGTGTAAATCTGTATATATCACGGAAAATTCTACTATAACTTAAGGTATGGTATACCTTATGAATTCCTAGGAAAATTTTCTTCAACTCCCTACCCCACCCACCCCTTTTAACAATTGCAACCACATATTAATGTCATGTATGCCATACCTTAAGGTATTGTAGACAAACCATATTCCATATATCACTGCTACTGTATTATTCATATATATGACTGCTACTACCAAATACTCTAAGTTCAATGAATTCAATTTCCTCCGACCTTGTTGAGAGACAGAGAGAGAGAGAGTGACAGAGATTGCGTACGTAGACTACGATCAAAAAGGTGAAATCAGAAAATGAATTGGAGTCATTAAGAAATAGAAAATTGAAGGACCTTTCTTGTGGAGTACATCGATTTCAACCAAAATTAACGAAACTTATCTCAATCTCTTCCTCTTAACGAGCCCAGTAACTTTCATAATTAGCCCTAAACCTAGAAATCAAAGAATAAGTCGGAATTTACCTCAAAAGCTCAAGAACATAAAAGTTCTGATTTAGTCCACACTCCAAATCGATCTTCCACCTTTAGAAGGATGATTACCCAGCAAAAGAGCTTCAAAACCCAACCTTCGGTTTCGAGACTAGTGTTATGAGTCATTTCCTAATGGGCTGAGGAATAGCTGAGTTGTGGGCTCGGCCGAGTGGGCTGTCTGGTTTATGAAACCCTAGTTTAATTACTATTATTCTATTAATCATGTTGTTAAGTTAGTTAAAACAGTTATTAAGGTTTATTGAAGTAACCGTTAGATTGTTGACATCTGCCACAATCTGGTAATCTTTGTAAAACCTATTTAAGTCTCGGTGCTAGGGTTTGTGCCGCATCTGAATACAATTTGCTATTTTGTTTCTTCTTTAGTGTAATTTCCATCTCTCCCTCTCTCGATTTCCACTGTTAGTAATACGTCGCTAACAAGTGGTATCAGAGCTCTGATCCACAGCCATGGCTAAGAACAAAGCTGTAATGGGAGCCTCCGGTACGCATACTGGTTCTATAACCATCACTGAGATCTCACCTGTGGAGTATGACCTACAGGCTCTTCGAGCTGAAACTACAACTCAGATCTCAGCTCTCAATGACTCTCTGGTCCAACATCGGGAGGATGACGCCACTTTGAGGGCAGACATGTTGGCTCAGTTTCAAGTAATGCAAGACCGAGCAGAAGCTAGGTCTGATGTGCACTTCGGGTCACTTCCTCCATCCTCTGGATCTCTTACTTTGTAGGCTCGAGGGACCACTCCATCGTCTACTGACAGTGTCTCCATGGCCATGACTTTGGTCAACTCAGCTGCAGCGTCTCAAAGTCACGTCATCTTTTGAATCTCGGAGATAGTCAAGTGATTTTGGGTTTTGCTGGTGACAACGACGCAGCGCCGGTGGGAGCCACACAACCTCTGCTCTCGGTTGTTGGGGAAGGAGCGTTGGGCCCTTACAGTCACGAGCATGGGGAATCAAGTGCTCAAAGAACTCCTAACACGGGAAAGCAACCCATGACTCAACCGACGACAGAGTTTTTTCCAGCACACAGCTATGGGAAGCCACCCTTTTAGCTATGGTATGGACCTCAACATCCCACCTTACTATAATGTTTTTAGCTCTCAACCCATGTGCATCCCTCCTCAGTACATTCCCCAAACTCAATCTCTTTCCTTTGATCATCACCACAATGCTGCTACCTATGGTCCACCTCCCATTTCATCACAAAACCATAACTACACATCTTTTACACCACCACAAAACACTACCTATACCACCACTACCACCTCCGTCCCTGCTCCAAACCCAACCCAAAACCCCAATGTCAGCAACAACCAATCATTCAATGGCCAGCAATGTGCACCTATAAGATATATTTGGACCTAATATAATCTATATTAAGAAACAATTGAAAGATACATTTCTGTTTAATAGGAAATTTATTAGGAGAATATTTCTTGTTATTAGATGAGAGTATATCACTCATCTGATTAGAAATCCATTATGTTGATTGTGATATGATAACATCAAAACTCCTTTGATGGAGTATTTAGCTAGAATCACTCGCTTATGGGAAGAAGTTTTTCTAGCCTTATATACAGGTGCTTTAGAGTCCCTATTCACTCAGTAAGAAACATTTGGTTCTGCCCCATAGAAAGAAGTTGAAATCTGAGTTGAATAGAAGACTTAAGGTGTGTTGCAGCAAGGTGCCAAGGCGTTGGGATTGCAGAGGCTACTCAATCTCGTTGCTGTGTTTTTGCTGCTCTAAGCGCTATGGCTAGGATGGATCAGAATGGTGAGTACATTCCTAGAACTCATAAAGATGGTGAATTCTTGTTTCATGTTTCAGTACTGTATTGATCATTGTGTTGTGTTTATATGCTTGTGAAATGATCTTGGATGCTCATTAAGTTTTACAGCACCACCCAACTATGATCAGCATCAACCCTACTATGATCAAACCCTGCCCTCTATGCGTCAATTGAAGCTTGAGTTCACTACTTTTGGAGGAGATCTAATCGAGTGGCTGCATAAGACAGAACAGTTCTTTGAGTTTTACCAAGTATAGCCACAAGGCAGAACAGTTCTTTGAGTTTTACCAAGTGTCAGAAGAGAGAAAAGTCCCCATTGCTGTTATGCATCTTGTGGATAAGGCAGTTGACCGTTGGTTTATGTTTAATCACGAATTTTGAAACTCATGGAGAGGCTTGTCAGAACTACTGATGAGCAAGTTCAGTATCCATAACTATGAGGAATACTAGTCTATGCTGGCACGAATATCACAAACCGGTTCTGTTGATCTGTACATGGACCAGTTCACAAAACTTTCAAGGAGAGCACCAGGGTTCTCTTCCCAAGCCTTACTGTCATTTTTCATTGAGGGCTTGAAACCACACATCAGGGCCACTGTAAAAGCTCATCGTCCTATGACTCTCTATGCTGCTTGTGAATTGGTCAAGTTGTTTGAGAACAGTCCTGCAGCACACCGAGCACAGCTTGAAATAATGGCACCAAGAGCTCAATATATTCCCGCACCTCAACATAGAATCCAAGCTCCTACAGCCCCATGAGCTCACATAGCTCCAGCTCCGGTGCCTAACCATAAGGCCAATGGTACTCGAAGGTTGACACAAGCAGAATATCAAGAACATCGTGCTCGTAACTAATGTTTTTTCTGTGATGAGATATTCCGGCCAGGCCATAACTGTCGCCGAGGGCAAGCTATCATGGTGATTGAGGTAATTCAAGAGGAGCAACCACAACCAATCCTAGAGGACATGCCAACAGTTGATCAAGAAGAGGAAGTTAATGTAATGGATGCTGAGCAACAACTAGAGATGGAATTGAGAGCTATCGGGGATGGAAATAGTTCTTCCACAATGCAACTCAAAGGGAAGTTACTCAACAAACGAGTTCATATGTTGATCGATTCTGGAGCATCCCATAATTTTATCCATCCAGCTTGTTTGAGGTCCACAAAACACTCAATCACTAACATCAAGCCATTGAGAGTGAGACTGGCCAGTGGTGTTATGATGTACACAATGGGGCAAGTAAGAGTTGAATTGAAGCTACAAAACTTTGTTTTTTCAACTGATTATTATGTGTTGCCAATCTCAGGTGTGACCTTATATTGGGAGCTGCATGGTTGAAGACATTAGGAGACATCCTTTGGAACTTTGAAACTATGCGGATGCAGTTTGTCTATAAGGGTAGCGAACAATGCCTCCAAGGAGAAACCTCACCTGATTCAGCTGTAGTCAGTTGCAAGGCAATGTCTAGGTTGTTAAAGAAAGAGAAGGAGGTTGTTTTAGTACATCTAAAGTCCAGGGGAGAGCACCAAAAGCACCACAGCAAGAAAACGGTCCACCTTGAAATCCAAAAAGTGCTAAACAAGTATGCATATGTGTTTGCAGTTCCATCATCTCTCTCGTCCTCAAGACCACAAAATCAATCTTCACCCTCAAACTCCTCCCATTAATGTCAGGCCATACCGCTATCCTTATTTCCAAAAATCCGATATAGAGAAGATAGTTCAAGATTTACTTGATCAGGGGGTCATTAGACCAAGCACTAGTCTTTTCTCTTCACCAGTTTTATTAGTGAAGAAGAAAGATGGGTCTTGGAGGTTATGTGTTGACTATCGAGCATTGAATTCAGTCACCATCAAAGATAAGTATCCCATACCTGTGGTTGATAAATTGTTAGATGAGGTTCATGGAACAGCTTACTTCACCAAGCTTGATTTAAGGTTCGGATACCATCAAGTGAGAATGGCAAAAAGTGACATCCACAAGACAACTTTTAGGGCCCATTCAGGCCATTATGAGTTTTTGGTGATGCCGTTTGGCCTTACAAACGCTCCCTTAACTTTCCAGTCACTAATGAATGATGTGCTGAGGGTGTATCTCAGAAAGGGTGTGCTTGTGTTTTTCGTCGACATCTTGATCTATAGTCCTTCCCTTGACTCTCACCTATGACTTTTGGAGTTGGTGTTTGGAAAAATGAGACAACACTCTCTGTGCATCAAGGAAAGCAAGTGTTATTTTGTAGCTGCTCAAGTGCAATTTTTAGGACATGTTGTATCACATGAGGGAGTTGTTATAGACCCTTCAAAGATTGAGTGTGTTAAGAACTGACCCTTACCAAACACTCTAAAGGCTTTGAGAGGTTTTCCTGGACTAGCTGGTTACTACAGAAAATTTGTTATACATTTTGCAACCATTGCCAAACCACCTACTAATATGTTGAAGAAGGATGGCTTCAAGTGGACAGACCTTGCAGTTCAGGCATTTGAGAAACTGAAGGCAGCCCTCATGTCTACTCTTGTGTTGGCTACACCAGATTTTTCCAATGAATTCACCATTGAATGTGATGCTTCGGATGTAGGTGTAGGAGCAATGCTCTCTCAGTGTGGTCATCCTATTGCATACATGAGTAAGGTGTTATCCCAAAGACATTTAGCTTTGTCAGTTTATGACAAGGAGATGTTGGCTGTGGTGACAGCTGTACAACATTGGTGGCCCTATCTACTTGAACAACATTTTATCATCCACACTGGCCATGAGACAATCGAGCATTTCCTCAAACAGAGAATCACCTCCCCAGCTCAACAAAAGTGGTTAATCAAGCTTCTAGGATATGACTACACTATTTAGTACAAGATGGGGAAGAACAATGTCGCCTCGGATGCTTTGTCGAGAGTGGTGGACTTATATGCTCTTGTTGGCTACTTTCAACCAGTTCACTAGTTTGTCACTGACATTCAACAGTCCTGTCTGCGAGATCAAGAGTGTGTAACTCTTATTCAGAAACTGAGAGCTCAGCCACAGTGCTACAAACATTTCTCATTGAGGGGAGACCAACTGTACTACAAAGGGAAAGTGTTTGTTCCCAAATGTGATGGTTGGAGGGAGAAAATTCTAAAAGAGATGCATGATGGGGTAGTTGGAGGCCATGCTAGA
The DNA here is from genome assembly GCA_009720345.1 of Fragaria iinumae. Classification (NCBI taxonomy): domain Eukaryota; kingdom Viridiplantae; phylum Streptophyta; class Magnoliopsida; order Rosales; family Rosaceae; genus Fragaria; species Fragaria iinumae. Next base: position 22,040,686 of record CM019117.1, read on the forward strand.
GCTTTAAGAACCTACATGAGGATCAAGAAGAATTTTGGTTGGCCAGGGCTGAGAAACATGTCAAATTAATCCTTTGTTGTTAAATGTGATGTATGCCAACAACATCATTATGAGAGGATTAACCCTCCCAGACTGCTTCAACCAATTGATGTGCCAGAGAAAGCTTGGAGTGTCATAGATGGATTGCCAAAGTCAAAAGGAAAAACAGTCATATGGGTGGTCATTGATAAACTCACCAAGTTTGCACACTTCATACCTCTCTCACATCCTTATACAGCAGCTTCTCTTGCACAAGTGTTTATTGTGGAAATCTTTCAACTGCATGGTTTACCAGACTCCATCATCTCTGACAGGGATCCCATCTTTATGAGCTTGTTTTGGGAAGCCTTCTTTGAACTGCAGGGCACAAAGTTGAACAGATCAACATCATACCATCCTCAGACTGATGGTCAGTCAGAAAACCTCAATCGCACACTGGAGCAATATTTAAGGTACTTCACTGGAAACAAACCACATAACTAGGTGCATGTCTTAGCCTGGGCAAAATGGTGGTATAACACATCTTAACATTCAGCCCTTAAAATGACTCCTTTTGAGGCACTGTATGAATCCACCATCCATAAAACCATCTCACCTGGTTCTACTGCTGTGGTTGAGGCTAATGCACAGCTTCTAGCAAGGGATGAACTTTTGGCTTTGGTGAAGAAAATTTGCAGCAAGCTCAACAAAGGATGAAAGCTCAGTATGATAAGCACCACTCAAAAAGGACCTTTCAAGTTGGAGATTGGGTATATCTTAAACTCAAGTCATACAGACAGAAATCAGTAGCTGCTGAGCCTTCATAAAAATTTGCATCTAAGTTCTATGGACCATTCCAGGTTCTTGAAAGAGTTGGTCTGATGGCTTATAAGCTGCAGCTCCCAGTTCAGCAAAAATTCACAATGTCTTTCATGTTTCTCTTTTGAAGAAGAGAGTTGGAGATATAGTGCTGGTACAAACTGAGCTGCCAGCAGTGAAGGATTCTTCTACTTTGAAGTGGACACCTGCAGCTGTTTTGCAGAAAAGGATGGTGTACAGACATGGGGCCATAGCTACACAGTGACTGATACACTAGTTGAAAGCATCTCCTGAAGAGGCTACGTGGGAGCTAGCTGATGACATCATGAAGCGGTACCCAACATTTCAGATCTGATGGGAACTTGAGGACAAGTTCAAATTCATGGGGGTTGGAATGTTACGAGTCATTTCCTAATGGGCTGAGGAATAGTTGATTTATGGGCTGGGCCGAGTAGGCTGTCTGGTTTATGAAACCCTAGTTTAATTACTATTAATAGTTAAAACAGTTATTAAGGTTTATTGAAGTAACCGTTAGATTGTTGCCATCTGTCACAATCTGGTAATCTTTGTAAAACCTATTTAAGTCTCGGTGCTAGGGTTTGTGCCGCATCTGAATACAATTTGCTATTTTCTTTCTTCTTTAGTATAATTTCCATCTCTCCCTCTCTCGATTTCCACTGTTAGTGATACGTCGCTAACAACTGGTGGCCGGAGGAAGAAATTCTGGCGAGAACGAACAGAACCGACACCAACCTCTTCTAAGCATCACCGCGCTTCGATGACGGAGAGTTGGAACCAGCCACCACCTCCTAAAGGAAAGGCAGCGTCCCAGCTCTCGTACGAGACCGACGCGGCAGTCTGGTTTGGCCGGACGACGTCAAACGGAGGAGAAGTACCTCCTTCGGGGTCGGGGGCGACGGGAGAGATAAGGAGAGAGAAAATGTGAGAATAAAAATGCGGCTAGGTTAAATAAATCTAATATCTACCTAAAGTGGTAAGTTTTCTTTGTATGCCCCCACCCAAAAATGTTAGTTTCAGTTATTTAGCTATAACTTTCACTTACGAACTCCAAATTGGGTAAACTATGTGTCTTCGAGCTAGTCTAAACCACCTCTATCGTAAATGACGTGCTCGTAACCGGGCGCGTAATTTAAAAACCCTTTTGTTATCAGAGTGTAGTATTAGTAAATAGGGTTCGATCAATCCGGGGACTTAAAGGGCGCTCCTGCAGTCACGGTTACACTAAAGAATTAGTAACTAAAAGTATTTACAAGTATTTAGTTACAAATATGCACATGGTACAATAGATAAGGGGGATTCTTTTGAATGTTTGTTCTACGTTTCTACTAAAACAGAAAATAAAATATATACAATTGATCGATTCATTCAACATCGCAAACAGAGGCAAACTCGAATTCTATCGAATCTCATTCCAGCAATCTGATTATCATGCAAGTTTTTTAACAAGAGAAACAATCTCGGAACACAAGCCTGAAGAGAACATGAATTCCTTTAATTCTACTTACTTTATCACCTAAGCACAGAGAAGTCTAGAACTTTGATTATTTCATGTAAATTGCTGCATTCAATACTGAAGAGTACTTGTCCACAATAAACACAAATCATTAAGAAATAAAGAATTGAGATTGAACAGCAAGGCACACCCGAGAAGTCGTGATATGCATTTACTGGAGTTTACGTTTTCAACTATTATTACATAGTTTTCACCACTTAGAGAAACATACTTACTTGAAGAAGCTTAACACGAATCATGGCAATAGTTAGCATGCATTCTAACTTTTTTATTTAAACATAAACGCAAACTTTCAATCATTAAAACTCACGAGATCGCATCGCCAGAAAATCATTAACGAAACATCAATACGTTTTATAAAATTCTGAATCTATTGAATACAAGAACAAACAAAACATGCTTACAAATCCAAAGGTTAACATCCGAAACATGCTTTCAAGTTGTAAAGAAAATCAAAACAAAGTAAAGGCAGTGTTTACACTTTTTTTTCAGTTTCCAAGGAAGCTTGGCGACGTCAAAAGGGATGCTTGGCTTCAGTGCTTCAAGTCTCCAACTCTGCTACTTTCATGGAAAAGTCCTTCAAGGTCTGGCAAGAGAGGATGAACTCGGCAAAAGAGGAAAAAAAAGCCTGCTGCTGCTCTCGTATCTCTCTGGTTTTAACGTGAATGAATGATGAAAATTGTGAAGCAGAGAGCCTCTATTTATAGTGAACAAGTCAAACCCTAGGTCGTCTCCTAGCCCTTGATCAACTTCTGATCCAATGCTAGTGAATTATTGCTTCAAATCTTGATTTAGAACTCCCCAGAATTCTCTGGAATATCTTGCGCAATCATATCTCGAATAGAGCTTGAATGAAGACCAGGTTCGTTACTTGTTATCCAAAGAAAATAACAGCAGTGAATAACTTTCCTTCTTCTGCCTTCAATCAGACTTCTGACGAAAATCCATGATTTTCCTTCCTTTATTTGTGCGCAATTAGGGTTCCTGGAAAAGAAATAAAGTCAGATAAATATGGTAGGGAATAACATAATTCAAACCATGAAATTAAAGGAAAGAATCTCCCTTAATTTCTGATTTATATTAGCACAGATAACTCCTTGATTATTGCAGAATTCGTCCTTCCCTTTTATACCCGTTCAAACCATTCCTATTACAACTTGGATTAGGTTTCCTGACTTCAAATGGTTTCCCTGTCTCATTAGAAAAGAAAGTTTCCTAAATATTTTAGGAAAGTCATAATAGGAAAGATTCAGAAATAGTAAGTTTCCTAAATCAAAATAAGAAAGTTTCTTAAAATGAAATAGGCAACTTTCCCTTTTCAAAACAGGAAAGTTTCCTAAATGACTTATCCTAAGATTTTGCGACTTAATGAGACTCCTTGCTGCACCAGGAATCCTTCTTTGATTAGGATTTCTCTTAACTCTTGCGTTTTAGCCTTCTTTTGTGTGAAACTGCCTCTTTCGACCTATAAAACAGAAACAAGCTAGAAATGACATTATTAAGGAAATAACAAAGCTAAAGAAGGTTGAAAATACATTAAGAATATAGCATAAAATGCGTGTATTAGTAAAATAAAAGAAAATTTTCCAAATTTGTAAATCTACCAATTAAAGGTCGACTTTCAATGTCGTTAGGAGTGTAAAAGTATCATGTAAGAAGTATAACTCATTTAAATTGAAGACCTCAATACGAAAGAAATACTAGGTTCAGGATGTATCATAAAAGATCAGTGTAGTTCTTGGCCGAACCTAAGAGCTTAGTTCTTTGTCTTATGATACCGAGATTTGTTGCGTTGAAACACTGATAAACAAACTGACACAGCAAAACTCGCCACTCCAAGGAATCCACTAAGGAGATAAGAGCAAAACTCGTCACTCTTATGAATCCACCTAGAGATAAGAGTTTAATAGTAATTGGGAAGAATTTCTTCTCCAATTTAGATTATATTTCTGACCAAAAACAAGTCTGATTACATCTAACAGCAAAACCCCCTTTTATAACCAAGGCTGGGAAAACAAGAAGACTAAATAAAACTTTTAATAAAGATAGCTTATTCAGGGCTCTTAACTTAAGGGGCTAGGAGCTCAAACATCATGATTCAATGATTCCTTAATTAGAACTGATCAGCTTCTTCAAATAATGCAACCAATCCACGGTTATGTATAGGTTCATAGCCGTCCTCGATGTCAGTCTTAGGAGTTAGGATAAGATTATTACATATGCGGCGGGTGAGAATCTTTTCCGAAGATGTCGTTTTTGTTTGATTTGAACAAGTTGTGATTTTCATGCTCTTAAAAGACCCACACCCAAACCCAACAAGAGCCCAACCTAACCCCCACACCATTGGAATTGAAAGGTAACCACCAAGAACCTGGCCTAAAAAGGAGAAGGGCATCTGGGCGCTGATCCGCCTCCTCGCCACCAAAGCTGCCGCCATCCAATTGCCTCACCGTCCCTGCCAATGAAGGAGTAGCGCGCATCACCCTCTAAAATCTACACCAAACGTAGCAGGGGGATCCGACCCAAATCGGGAAACACCGCCACGTTATTCCCTTCACCTAGCGCCACTGATCCAGAACGATCACCGCTGATAAGACTGAAAAGGCCACGCTTGATCGACGACTGACTCTTGCCAGATCCCATTGAGGGGTTAAAATTAGTACTAAATGAGCATCTTCACTATAAAGAGAAAGAGAGATGGAGTGTATAAATAGAGAAAGAAATGTATGAATAACTAGGGCTAGGCTCGGTACGAAACTGACCCAAAAATGCCCAAACCGCCAACCGTACCGACTGAATGTGGTAGGAGAATTTTGATGTCGCTATCGGCCAATTAAGGCAGTATCCCGAGTGTTCGGTATACCGAACTTTTGGTTGGTTTCGGCACAGTTAGCCCTCCAACCGAGACCTATTCAGGCCTCCTAATATGCAAAATAATAATAATAATAAAAAGGAACATCAGCAAGACAACAATGACAGAACTACAGAAGCATAAAGTAGGGACTAAGGAGTGCAATAACAGACTAGTCAGACCTTGCCTAGGCAGCCTAGCTTGCCCGCCTTGTGGCCTCTGCCTAACATTGCGAGCACTTTGACCCATTGAGACGATAGAGTACAAATGAGCAGGTGAGGGTTTGGGATTTGCGAAATGATGAGCAGCAAATGGTTATGGTTTTAGATTAAGTTCTTCTTCAAATCTTCTTCTTCAGAATTCATGTCTTCTTCTTCATCGACATAGAGAGTTTCTGAGTTTGAAATTGGGAAACTGAGAGAGATGCAATCACATTTGGGAATTGGTATTAGGGTTCTGGTTAAATCAACGGTGAGGATTCAATCTTCTATAAAATCAATCGCTGAGAATATAAGATTTAAGTAAAAAAAATTAATAATATAAAATTGTCAGTACTGTACAGTATACCGTGGTATACGGAAATCTGATACCACTACCGTACCGTGTACATGGATTTGATACGGTTTGCCAAGCCGATATCTTAGTATCCGACATCGGCGGTTCGGGCCGTTGTCAGTTGGCTGGTTTTCCTCGGGACAAAATGCCGGCCCTATTTAGAATAACACCACCCAACTTCCTCGGGACAAAATGCCGGCCCTATTTAGAATAACACCACCCAACAAGAAAATCGATTGCTTAAACAAGTGCCCCGAAAAACACTGATTGGATCAAACGGTCAAGATAAAGTCGAACCATTTTCGTTATCCTTTACACAGTCTGAGTGTGACTTTGGGCATTATCTCTCTCCCACTCTCAAAGTCTGAACTTGTTCGATGGCCACTGTCCTCAGAAGTCCACCTCTGCGGGCGCCAACACCAAAAGCTTCATACGTCTGGTCTCGACGATTCAGCCATCAAACCTCTCTGCCATGCCTCCGCTCCCTCAATATGTTGCCGTTGGCTTCCCACCGTCATATTCCAACCACCAAACATGTCGAGGTACCATTATACTTTCTGAACACTTGTTTCTCCAGACATGTCCTCTTCGATTGTTTCTCCTTCGTATTTGTTAGCAATTGCAATTACTAACATGTAGTTCAATCATGGGTGAAGGCAGATATTCCAAGGAGAAGGACTAGCAGTGGAAATCCATACCTCAACAAATTTGCAGAGTAATGATTTTCTCCATTAATGATTTTCACTGTAAACTTCATCTATTACGCTAAATTTCTTGTAATAATATGGTTTTACTGGACTCATTGCTCCATAATACAGATGGCAGTCATGCCAATTTAGCTTTAATTTTTATGTCAGTTCAAAAAGTATGCTGATATTAACTGAGTCCAGTAATACATTGCATAATGCTCTGTGAGGTTTGCATAAATTGTCAACTACGACTTGGTTGATTTTAGCCAAAGAAACGTTTCATTTACTAGCTAATATCTGTAAAATTTGAAAAAAGAAAAAAAAAGTAATAGGGGTGTCTACATTGATCAATGCAGAATCATCTCATATTAATTCTCCACCTGGAGCCAATATGAAATATAGTTTGGATTTTATTGTGAACACTTTGCTGTTATCTTTATTTCAATGTGGTCTGACTCTTAATGTCATGAATTGTGTGAAAAAGAAGTGTCTAGTGTTATGGGAGACTATTTTATTGCACAGCCCTATTTCTTTTCCAGTTATACTTTCTATCGAATTATAGGGATCTTTGTGATTATAACATTTTGCTCCAGAGCTTTTTAGGAAAACCTTGGTTACCAGAGGTACTCAAGATGTTAAGAAGCCTTACACATGGATACCTGCATTTTTAACTGGACTGAGCTTTTGGCTGATCTCTACACCAATGGCACAATCACGTGAAATTATCAAAACAAATGTGGTTTATGAGACTGGAGAGTTATTTGAATTAGGAATTCAGCTTTCGTACTTGCTACTATTGTTGGGTTTTCTGGGGATTGGAACCTTCTTTGTGATTCGTCAAGTACTTGTACGTAGAGAACTTGATCTTTCTGCCAAAGAATTGCAGGTAAGAGTCTGTTTCTATCATGCTCTGTTTAAAAGCATACTTCTCTAGAATATTGACATTGTGTAAAAGGATTCAAGTCTCAAAGATTTTGTTGTTGTTGTGGATATTAGACAGATTCATTGATAACCAGTACTTACACTGCCTTTTTTGTACTTTGTTTTATTTTGTTTCCGAATAACAGGAGCAGGTGAGAAGTGGCGATGCTAGTGCAACTGAGCTTTTTGAACTTGGAGCAGTAATGCTGAGGAGAAAAATTTATCCAGCTGCTACAAAGTACTTGGTTCAAGCAATTGAGAAATGGGATGGGGATGATCAGGATCTTGCTCAGGTTTGACAGACTTTCAATATTAAATACTCACTTTATCTTCAAATAAACACACTGTACTGGATCGAAGAAGACAAACCTTATCATTTATAGCATACAATTGTTTCATCGACGTAATGGTGCGTGCCTGTCTGACAGCTTTTGTATGCCATTCTCTTCAATCTATTGATTGACAGAGGTGGCTGTTAGTTATTGAAAGAAAAGTATTAATTGGAGAAATTTGTTCATTTGGTCATTTGAGTATACCCTACTTGTGTCTAACATTATTATTGTTATTGTTTCTTTTTTCTCTGGTGTATCCAATTCTAAAGCTCATAAAACCTGAAATTTCAAATACATACTTCGTACTTCATTCCATTGCATCTGCTAATGGTTTCAATTGCCACTAAATTCTTAGTTAGTTTTGAATATGTAAATGTTTCCAAAACAGCACTAACTCTGTGCTGTTATATGTGTTGGTGTGTCCAAGGTTCATTTAAATAAATGCTCACATTATATGGTAGTGGGACTATGTATTGGGTTTAAGTTTTGACCTTTAATAATCTTTCCATGCTGTTCTTTGAGTTCATTAAGACGCAATCCATAGAAGGAAAGAGAGGAAAATAAACAACAGAATTGAGTTCATTAAGATGAAAACCGTATCAGGAAATAGTGAAAAAAAAATAAAAAATTAAACAACATCATTTGAACAAGATTCTATTTTTGTATGTTATTTACATCGTGTTATGAGGCATGCTTTATGCTAATATTATTGTTCACCATTTATATGTTTGAATAGGTTTACAATGCCCTTGGGGTCAGTTATGTCCGTGATGGGAAGCTTGCTAAGGGAATCACCATGTTTGAAACTGCGGTGAAGCTCCAGCCTGGCTATGTCACTGCTTGGAATAACCTTGGTGATGCCTATGAACAGAAGAAAGACTTTAAGTCTGCCCTGAATGCATTTGAAGAAGTCCTTCTGTTTGATCCTAACAACAAAGTGGCCCAACCACGGCGAGATACTTTGAAAGAACAAGTGAAATTGTACAGAGATGTCCCTGTTAAAACAAAGGAGAGATAATTTTACCTGGTGTGTATCAAGTCATCTGCTCTATGGTTGGTGTGATGATTAAATTGGCATGATGATCTGAAATAGCTAGTGATAGTTGAGGTATCATTTGTTCTACTTTTACGTGGTCCCAGATTACGAACTGAATAGTCCCATTCTGCATTTCTAGCACCTGAGTAATTTAATCTGTACAACTTGATTCATAAGTAACTTGTCTTTGTTGTCGGGATATGAGTAACTGTAAGTATCATCATTTTGGCCATCAACATCCCTTTGGTTTTGAACTGATATTCCAACCTTGTAGGCCTGCTGTGGTCAAGCCAGTTTTTGCATAATTTGATTATCTAGTCAACAAATGAATTTTCATGCTATATTTTAAACAATTTTTTTTAATGTTACACAAAGGAGTGAAAATTTACAATCCACAAATCTATCTTCATTTGGTTGAAATCCTTGCAAAAAGAAAAACTGAAATTACTGAAAGAGTTGGCACTTGGCAGGCTGGTGAGCCGATCAGGGTGCTGGGTAAGGCTTATGGTGACATATTCTCCTGGGTGATTTGATGAATTTCTTTACGACTCTGATAAGTGGTTGAAGCCATTCTTAAGTGAAGCAGCTGATACCTTGTGCATTATAGACAACTGTGGCACTTAAAGCAGCCTTGACAATATTGGGAGTATAATGGATACTCTGACTATTATGATACTGGCGAGTGGTAAGTGCCAAAGAGTAATAAAATTCTATCCCAAAAAAGAAATTTTACATCTGCCTATAAGCAAGAGAATCAATTTTAAGTAAATTCAGAGGCCGTGACTGCTGAGATGTTGTGTGGTAGCATCGAGAGTTGGAAGCTTCACCTTTGGTGGCTCACCGCCATAAGACCTTTGAGGCCGGAACACGATGTACATGGTTTCAGAGTCGTCAACAGCTTGCAGTTGCAGGGTATAGAGTAGCTGTCCTGCAGCATACCGGCCTAGAAGTTGGTACGATCTCTCTGATCGATCCATCGCAACACAAACATCATCTCCACCTATGAAATTTAGAGGTAAGGAAAAATTTTAAGAATAATACATGACAAATGATCCACTCTTAATTTTGGTGTTTCAAGTTTCAAAATAATCATAACGGTACATGAACTTATAATCTCAATCGAAAATATATACTACCGTTACATTCTCCGTTATCTAACGTGTTTTTCGTTAAACTTTGAGGGACAAATCCGTCACTCCTTAATTTAGCAGTAATAAATTATTAAAATCAATAATTAAATTAATAATTAATAAGGAGAGGGAAATAAGAAAGGAAAAAGTATTGTTGTCTCTCTTTTTCGTCCTCGTTCAAACTCAGCATACACAAAAATGATGATCGAGATAGGACTGTAGGAGGAATTTAGAAGATGATTTGATTTGGTAAGTTATGGAAGAAATTGTTTGAATATATATCGGTGGGTATTGAGTAAGGAAACTTAGAGCGAGAAAACTATGTCCTAGTTTTACTTGGATTGGGACGAGTAGCAAAGTCTTTTTTTCTTTTTTTTTTTTTGATGAATATGAACCTTTCATTAAAACCAAACCCAGTAAGTTACAAATACAATGAATAGTAAGCAAAGAAACCACGTAAGGGGAAAACATCAAAGTATTTGAGAATATATGTTCTGAGTTTACAAGATTAAAAAAGTATATAAATAGAAAAAAAGAAAAAGAAAACATAATATAAAGAAAGAGAGAATGGAGAAAACCCGAAACCATCATTTGAAAAATGAGAAATTACACAGAGTTAACAGTGTTATTGACGGTATGTGCTAAAAGTGTGCCGGTTTTCAAACGTCATGTACCACTTTGATTGTTTTGAATTTTGGAACACCAAAATTGTGATTAGACCGTTTGTCATGTACTGTTCTTAAAATTTTCCCGTAAGGTAAATATGAACTTATGTTCGATCACCACCGTACCCAGCTAGTCATGTAATTTGCATATCTTCACTCTAAACATTTTTATCAGTCTCTTAGAGAAGAATTGATATGTGATTTAAGTGTATATACATACATACATATATATATATATATATATATATATATATATATATATATATATATATATAGGATCCAAAGAAGACGTCCGCACGCCCTTAAAGTGCGGACGACCTTCCGTTCTCCACCGTCCGGCGCCGATGACGGCGCGTTTCTACCCGAGTGGACACCAGAGGCGTTCCCGATCACTTTCTCTCCCCGGCGAATCCGCCGAATTCCAGTTTTCCGGCGAAATCAATCTTCTGTGAAGTTTTGGGTGGAGGTTGCTGCCCAGACCTTCAAATTGATCTCGTCGAGAAGAAAAAGTGATCAGGGACGTCGCTGGAGTCCGTTCGGGTGGAGGCGCGCCGTCGTCGGAGCCGTCCGGTGGACAATGGAGGGATGCCCGCACTTTAAGCCCAGTGCGGACGTCCTCTTTGGATCCGGACTGTGTGTGTATATATATATATATATATATATATATATATATTTTACAAGCAAATAGTCTATGTGTTGACTGTTGAGAAGTAGAATAGTCGATGGGAACTCACAGGCAGCTAACTCTATTTGCGTTTGGTAAATGAAATCCAGAGCTGCAGAGATTTGTTGCTCAAACTCGTAAAATGGCCCGGTTTTGAAGTTCATCTTTCTAAGCTTACACAGTCCCTCTCCCAGCTCCATCATAGCCCCTTTATGGTTCTAAATTAACCACACAACAGTATCAAAGTCTAACTAATTAACAATTAGTAAACCAAGCTTATCTACTGGGATTGCTCTAAGTATGCACCTGGTTGAATAGGTGGTGGAATCCCACAGCGCATTGTAAAATACCATGAAAAAGAGTTCTGGTGGGTTCTTCAGCCTTGTTCCAAAGTGACTCAAGAAAGTCATGGCACTTATAGTATTCTCTTGTGTTGAAAAGGACGACTGCTTCATCAAAGCTGCAACCTTCAGCTTCGTCTTCACCTTCTTCAGCATCAGAGGATCGATATGAAATACGGAAACAAGACGAGTAGTGCCTGCAACTGTAACTGTGTTTACTTGTGTAGCTGCTGAGAGGCTTTGAACAATAATCAGTAGAGAAGAGGGCGGTTGGGTTGGCTTGATAGGGGACGAGAGAGTTTGAGATGGACGAGAGAGAAACAACAGGACTAGTTGGACTGCAGATAGCAGAAGCTGGAAATGCCATGGAATCTCGTGGAGGAAATATGGTGACAGGTCTTGCTATATGTCCTTTTCTTTTTCAACATTTCGTGTGGTGCCTGGCGGAATCAAGTTAAACTAGCATATGCGGAAGGTCAATGACTCGATGCAGCCCCAACACACAAAAGGCTTCTCACGTTAGAGGCAGATTCAAAATTTGGGCCTAGAAGCTATCACTTTTCATCAATGTAACAAAATCTTTTTTGTTTTTTTTTTTGAAAGGCTGCCTTGATCATACTAGAAGATTGAGACATGATTTCACAAATATGGTTTCATTTGTTTTATGCCTTACAAGATAAGGGTTTGTGTTCCATATCATATGATATGACATACATATTTCATACCCTATAATATGACATACCTATTACAAATATGTCTAGTTCTGTGGCACATGTGAGCTTTTTAAAGGGACAAATGATCATTACATTGTCATTTAGTTGCTTCTTCAATCAATGATAGTCACACATTTGATAAGAAGTGCTATACCATACGGTATACTATAATTTTTCACAAGATAAAACATCTAACCTTAACATCCCCAGATAGAAAAGATGACGAGAGCTCTCCTGGCGGCGACAAACCCTTCTAGGGTTTTGCTCGTCGAGCAATTTGGCCTCCGATGAGTTCTTCTCACCCCGTGTAGCCTGCCTATCGATCTCGTCGAGGTCGTATTCTCCCCTCCTTCATCATGTGGGTGTCGGCATCAATCTTCTCTTGGCTTGTAGGCTGGGTCGGCAGTTTGACCCTTTGAGAGAAGCTTGGCCGATGGTGTCCTCCTCGAAAGTGGATTTTTGGGGACAGATCCGCATTTGGGATCTGGGTTCTGTACCGGAAGTTCCACCTGATGGTAAGAAGAGGTGGTGGTGCTGTGTCGCGGACAGTCGAAGTTGGCCTGCGTGGGAGAGATAAGGGTTGAATACCCATCAGAGGGTGGATCTGATGCGACTGCGACGGTCAGAGCTTTCTGTCCGACGCAAGGTTGAGACTGGTACTGGATTTGTCCGACGGAAGATGGCGGGGAGGCAGCGAAGAATGGTGACGAAGCAACGGCAATGGTCGTCGGCTAGAATGTCTAGGGTGCCCAAAGTAGTTCTGGAATCTTCTTTGTGGGCCGGGACTGTTTTGGGCCTGGGTGGTGTGCGTAAGGCTTTAATCTTTAGGCCCACTAATTCGTGGACTCGGATTTGGGATCCAGGTGGAGGGGTTAGGCGGTTTTGGGCTCTGACTATATATTGGAGACTTAAACTTATGGTTCTTGTCTTTGAGGGTACAATTGCTATTCAAGTTGCTGACTCACTTGGTAGTTTCAGACTCTCGGGAGTCACATCCCGCTCTTCTAGAAGGGTGTATCTCTCCAGTTACGGTTACAATCCTGGTTACTGTTAAAATTACTACTGTCTTTACACTGCTTTTGAAACATACGCAGTATCAGGACCCACCACAGATTTCACCTTCAAATCCAGAGTAAACCCTGCAGGGTCCACCTTAAGGGAAATTTTACCAAATATTTGGCATAACAAAAACACTTCTATAATCAAATCAAACCATCTCTAAACTCCTGAGGCCACCAAGCTCTGAATTCCATATCAACACCCAAAACACAACACACTTTCATTAATTAACAACAATCTCAAAGGTCATCAGAGCAATTCTAACAAGGAAGGAAAAACATATATCAAAGAATAAGCGGAAGCTGCATCTGACTATGCCTCGACTCCGTGTACACCCGACCTCAAGTAAGCTTAGTCTGCAAACTAGGCATTTGAAACCGAAGGGCCCAAGAGAAAATAATTTAAAAGCGTTAGAGAATGGACAAAAATAAATCGAATAATTTAACAAAAATGTAACTTACATACTTTCACACATTTTAAACTTTAAAAACTGCAAAACATGCAACATTTTCAACATTTAGTTAAACGTCCAGAAATCTCGTAAGAAGAGACAAATTAGCCCAATTGGTTAATCAAATACATCAATGAGAAAATAAAACAAGGGGAAGAGATATAACCATGTAAGAGGAGCCTCCTAGGCTTGGGTCGGAGCCTCCCAAGCTCTAGTAGCGTCCCACGCTAAGCGCTTGACTCACCTATGGTGAGAACCGCATATAAAGGCTATCTAGCAATGAATAAGAACGACCTTAGTATGGTGACTAAAAACTTACGAAAACACATAAATCCATAAAGCTTCCCCAACGCAGTCATGAGTAGAGTTCCCAACCGTACTTAGAAATTATCATAAGAGAAATAAAGTAAAACTCAATGACGTGTCTCACACGTCAAAATATTCTCAAATCTATAATTATAAGCGAGATTTAATTATCAAGTATAAATCGTAAATAATATCTCTACCCGAAATACTCGCTAAAATATTCTCCATGTCAAGATCAATATCCCACAAATAAATGAGAAAATTATGATGGAGAACTACCGAAAATCCCATTTTCGGTAATCTTTTATAAATCTCAAATTCGACAAATAAAAACGATATAAATTAAATCTGGAGTCCTCTTTAAACGTATACCATAAAGACTCAACTTATAACATAAGTCCCAATAAGAAAACAACATCGTATTTGAAAATCAATCAAGAAAGATAATCCCATGTCAACTCTAAAATCATAGAAATGATAAACAAAACCAAACTCAAACTTTCTTTCTTTCTTGAGAACGATATTTGTAGAAGAGATAATTATAAAGAGATCGTTGCTTGCAATTTATTCAAAATAAAAATCCACTCACAAATTTGGGCATAAGCCCGACGATATCCGCAACGCCACTCATGAGAGGTCTCCACGTATCCTGACACCATAAGAATGTTTAGAACCACTCTTCAATTTAGGAAAATAAATGCTTTAACATAAGAACCGAAACCCTTCCACTTAACCCACTACTCAAGCTTGGGTTAAGCTAATTGGATTTTCACCAAACTTCAACCACAACCTCATTACATCGTTTCTAGCACTTTAGGACCATAACTAAGGAAATCCAATGGTCGGATCTTCCGGAGTAGCACACCGACAAAACCAAACTTCGAATAATCCCAAATCTATTCAAAACTTCACCAAAATTCTCAAATTTCATACCATTGGACTCCTCTCATCATAAACAAGTTGAATATCTCGAAAAACTACCCAAAAGAGGTGGCGCCGCCATCTGCTCCGCCACGGCCACTGCCAAACTCCGACCACCTCCAATGCCACCAAATTTTTGACGCAATCTTCCTCTCAACTAACCAAATAACTTCCTCAACTAGCACGAAGATCAATTTTAAATGTAAGTAGGAGAAATTACCTCGTGAAGTAAAATTCCGAAATCACAAACCCTAGAATTTGGATTCGTCAATTCTCTCTCCATGTTGCAAATTGATAGAAACCCTTTGGAGGTTTTGTAGAGCTTGGCAAGACGAACAAATACAAATTAGTCACACAGTCTAATTTGGCCGAATGTGAAAAATAGCCGAAAAGATAGTCATACATTATTCCCTTCGATTCGTCTCATATGGTCAGAAAGAGGTTGCATGGCATATATGGTTGGAAAGAGGTTCCAAGACGAAGAGAGTGGGCCTGGTCTATCACCAGAGGTGGGCGGAATTGGCGCCGGTGAGGCCGAGAAGTTTCGGCAGAAATTTTGGAAATTCTGGGCATTTTCTAGAACTTTCATGAAATGGCAAGTCTGACTCTGATTTGCTATTTATAGAACTTGAGTTTCTTATAAAATTACAAATCTGCCCCTGACTTTAAACCCTTGTAACTTTTTCGTACAAACTCCGATTAAAAATGTGTCACGTATCCACGAACTCGGTTTAACGTTCTCTACGACTTTCATGAGGAAAGTTTTCTCATATTTCGAACAAAGGAAAAAGTAAAATTTTAGAGCCACTAAAAGCTCAAATACGATGGTAAAAGTAAAAATGATGGTTGCTTCGGTCCAAATGATGGTAAACGGTGAAATAAGGTTCGGGGTGTTACACGCAGTGTAGTGATGTCGTACGACATCAAGTCCTACGGTTACCTTTCATTTTCATTACATCTTGTTAGCTTTTATTGTTTTTGGCTTAGATGCATTTTGCATCTTGTTGCATTTTTATTTATGTTTTGTTCGATGCTCTGTATCGCCCGATGTACTCTTTAGCTTTCACTTAATAAAATACCTATCGTCTTCCTTTCAAAAAAAAAAGAAGATAAAACATCTAAATGTATGCTGGCATTAAATGTTTTTATTTCTTTCCCAATCACATTGAATTTACAAAGAAAATCGATATTACATCAACATATGCTCAAATAGAATGATATCTTGCACGAGCAATGTTACACACACCAAAATATTTTACAAAATATGAATCCCAAATGATGTGGCGGAAGCCAACTCACCTTTTTTTATTTATCAATATTAATGACATGGATTTTAAGTTTTTGACTAATTTGAAAGAAACGATTTCTTTATTAGAAAAAAGAATGAAAACAAGAAAGGGAAGGACATAATTATATGATTCATATCCAGAAAAAAAAAATCTTCATTTCCATTCAAAGCTTTCGTACACCATCCAAGATGCATCTTGCTTATGTAGCCAAATCTACTCTCCAAGGGTTTCTCGATCAGATTGATTCAAGATCCAATCTACTATGGAATTTTATTTTATTTTGGTTAATCTACCATGGGTTGCTTTCAGTGCTCAACTGGATCTCTTAATTACCTGGTGCTAATACCAGTTTTATGAGTCTTAGATTATCTCATAAACTGAGATATCAGATACAATTGAAATTGCCACCATATAATCAATGTATGAATATTTGATGTTCATGAACAAGGTCCCTCGGGTATGAAGAAGTGAAGAACTCCAGGTTAATTGGACTTGGAATGAATCTCCAATTAATCATGACACGAGAGTTAATCACACCGATTAATATATTTCAGTGTGGTTGCTGAAGGGATGAATCACATAGAATGCGGGAACACCATCTTCAAGACCCATAACCTGTCAATCATGAATAAAGGGCGTTAGAGGGAAGACCGGGTTTGTCGGCCTTCGACCCTCCGATGCCTAAGTCAACCATATGTGAGTAGAAATGAGGTGTGAATAGGGTGGAGATGGAGTGTCCCCGAATGAGGGGTGGAGAGTGTTGTTTATAGAGATAAGGTGGATGCACTCTAAAAATACCACTTTGCCCTTATTAGAGAGTGTATTACCATTATGCTCTCAAGGGATAGTGTAGGTTTCTTGGGCTTAGTTAAGGCCCAAGCCCATTTTATGCGGCAATACGTGTCTTCTTAGGAGAGTATGACCGATGTTCTACGATGTACTAACAAGTCCGCAGTCAAGAGACTCTCTTGGGTGGGGACTTTATCTGATAGGATATCGAGAGTACCAGTCTTACTAGTGGCGACATAACCAGTCCCCAGTCCCCCAAGTCCCCATGCAAGGGAGGGGATGGACCGGCTTCCTCTAAGTGGGGTATGTCGTGCGTTGCTATATATGATTGAGACACTGGGGTCGTTGCTCCCATGTAGTGTCTGGAGATTGCAGGGCGATCGGGGGTCGAAGTTGAGGTTCCGCTGGCGAGCATCTCGTGTGGGCAGCGGGTACCGGCATGTTTGTATGCCTTAGGCGTTTTAGTAGCCTTTGATTTGTACCAGCTATATGCTCTAGCTAGCTGAGCTATTCCAGCATGCGTTCCAAGGGGAAATTGTGGTGATATATTTTGTGGTTGGCTCTAGGTGAGTGCTAGAGTGCCTACGTACCCGTTTATGGGATCAAACCAAACGTAGTTCACCATTTCGCCATCGAGGCAAGTGTGCCATCAAGGTGTGGCGAAGAGTGCCACTGAGGCATGACGATGGGTGCCGCTAGGGGCATAATGATGTTGCCGATAGGGCATGTGTAGAGCTGTCAAGGGGTGACTATCGAGAGCACGCTAAGAAGCGTGGCAAGGATATCGAGAGCACGCTAGGGAGCATAGCCGAGATGTCGGGTGGTGCCAAAGTGTACCGAGAGCACGTCATGAGGTGCGGTAAATGCCGGCATATAAGGCTGTTGCCCAAGTCCCCCAGTGCCGGGAGAGAACATGGTGGCGGGGCGTGACGGTTCGCGCTAGTGGCGTAACGGTCCGCTTTGGTGGCGTGACGGTTTGCGCTAATGGCGTAACCGTTTGCGCTAGTGGGCGGAATGGTTCGCGCTGGTGGCGTGACTCGTGGTGTGTGTAGCCTGAGATTAGCGGGCGGAATGGTTCGCTCTGGTGGCATAATGGTCCGCGCTGGTGGCGTAATGGTCCGCGCTGGTGGCGTAATGGTCCGCGCTGGTGGCGTGATGGTTCTTGCTAATGGCGTAACTGTCCGCGCTGGTGGCGTGACGCGTGGTGTGTGTAGCCTGAGATTAGCGGACGAAATGGTTCGCGCTGGTGGCGTAATGGTCCGCGCTGGTGGCGTGACGGTTCGCGCTAATGGCGTAACCGTCCGCGCTGGTGGCATGACGGTTCGCGCTAATGGCATAACCGTTCGCGCTAGCGGGCGGAATGGTTCGCGTTGGTGGCGTACACTTGTGGTGTGTGTAGTCTGAGATTGCACCTTTGGGTGTTGGCTGTTTACACATGTTGTGTGTGTAGCCTGAGATTGCACCTTTGGGTGCTGGCTGTTTACACATGTTGTGTGTGTAGCCTGAGTATGTAGCATGTAGCGCGTATAAAAAAAAAGAGTGTTTTAGGTAACTCTCTATGCCATGTAATAAGCATGCTCAAGGATATGATGATGTATGAGGTATGTTATTTGTATGATAATAACTCAATTAAATAGTGTAAAGTAGGACTTATATGAAGCCGTGTAGAGCCGCTATAGATATTGTAGAAAAATTGGAGTTGTCGATATAAGTCTCGATGTCGACAAAAGAGCTTGGTATAAGAATCCCAATGGAGTAGTCATGATGGCCAAGAAGATAATATTGTAGTGCATCATTGAAGATAATATTGCTTGACCAAGAAGTAATGTATGTGTACCGATGTAGGGAAAAGAAGCCATGATGGCCCAAGTATGATAGTCTGTAGCCTGTGCCTGTCATATTTGACAAGTAGATAGGTAGACGAGGCGTGGCCATTGATAGGGGCATGACTCATGAGAGTTTATTGTCATTTTGCCCACTGATAAATCATAGAGAAGTATGTAGCATTGTAGGTGGAGTGTAGTTGACATATAATGCTGAGGGGACATGGCAATTGGGGTCTTCAGACGTTATTAAGTAATTGAACAATCTTGTTGTGTGACTAGGTGTGTAGAACCCATGCTATGGAACAGACTTGGTTGACATGAACCAAGTAATAGATATAGTTCCCATAACTCCATAGCTATAGATGTTTCATATATGTGCCGCTGCATGTACCACAAGATATGTGGTTGTCCATTAGCTTTCAGAGCCAGAACGGAAGTATCAGTGTGAGGTGTGCTTATGAGCTAGTATAAGCATTGTTGCTCCCATATATTTCATTATGCAGAATCCATCTGCAGATTTGCTAGAGAACTCTGAAAGAGCAGAGGTAATTGGCGAGGGCACACTAGTTGCTCTGGGGTTAATAATTGTTTCTGGGTTAAAGGAAGGGTGCCGAGAGCAAGCTGTTGGGTCCCGAGATCATATTTTTTTTTTTTTGGCGGGAACCAGGGAAGGGTGAGGGCTGTACGGTTGGTCCCGGGAGGAAGAGAAGTTTGGCCTCGGGAGAGAGGTACTGAGACCCGGGAGAGGGGTGTCAAGAGACCAGGGGTGTCCGCGGGGGAAACTAGGGAGAGCAGGGGAGTCAGCTCGCCAGGGGAACTAGCGAGACCAGGGGAGTCCGCGGGGGAACTGGCGAAACCAGGGGAGTCTGCGGGGAGCTGGCGAGACCAGGGGAGTCCGCGGGGACTGGTGAGACCAGGGGAGTCCGCGGGGAGCTCGGGAGAGAGACACCGAGACATGGGTGGGCATCCTCGGGAGAGGGGTGTCAAGCGGGTGCCAAAGGCGAAGGCAAGTTCCGGTGGTAGGGGCCCGAGGGGAGGGTGCCGAGATTGGGGTCACGAGACCGAGAGCATATCCCTGCCGGGACCTTGTGTCGCCGCTGTGATTGGTGTGGCTGGTCTCGCTACTAGGATGGGTGTCCATTTTTGTATCCTATTGCCGGGAGAGAGGAGTCCCGGGAGGTCAGGATGGAGAGCTGTGTAGTCTGGATGAGATTGAGACCTGGGGAGGGGGGGCACCGGGAGCTTGGGAGGCCGTGGAGGGGGTGGTCGGGTGCTCGGGAGGCCGGGGAGGGCTCATGGGTCAGAGCAGTTCTGGGTGTCCCTGTATGGGTGTCCAGATCAATTCTGGGGGGGTGCTGCTCACCGGCGCGTGGGCCTTGGCCGAAGGTCGGGAGGAGGGGGGGGGGGCACCAGATTCATTGGAAGATGGTGAGTATGTTGGCTGGGAAGGTGAGCTACCTTTTCGGTGGCTGAAACCAACCATGGAGAAGAAAGGAAATCCAGATCTACTTCCTCTCTCGTATTTCCCACACTAAGAAACCCCGAAGCTTGAAAAGCTGATTTTCCCAGAGAAAGTGGAATTCCGGCCAAATGAGGAATATGCTCATGGTGAGCTATGCGGAGGTTCAAAGCCCTCCTTCTAGCGCCAATTGTTTCAGTGTGGTTGCTGAAGGGATAAATCACACAGAATGCGGGAACACCATCTTCAAGACCCATAGCCTGTCAATCATGAATAAAGGGCGTCAGAGGGAAGACCGGGTTTGCTGGCCTTCGACCCTCCGATGCCTAAGTCAGCCATATGTGAGTAGAAATGAGGTGTGAATGAGATGGAGTGTCCCCAAATGAGGGGTGGAGAGTGGTATTTATAGAGATAGGGTGGATGCATCCTAAAAATACCACTTTGCCCTTATTAGAGAGTGTATTACCATTATGCCCTCAAGGGATAGTGTAGGTTTCTTAGGCTTAGTTAAGGCCCAAACCCATTTTATGCGGCAATACGTGTCTTCTTAGGCGAGTATGACCGATGTTCTACGATGTACTAACAGTGCACATATAACTATTGTAGTTCTATAGAATTGAAATCCAAAAACCAAAAATATGACCAACACGTGAAACTATTGTTAGATCGGAGTTTTGCTGAAGAGAAGAAAACTCCATTTAAAAATTTGTAATGACATAATTTGAGATATATAGTTTTGGTATAATTTGTAATGACATAATTTGGAAATAATTACCTATTTGTTTAAGAAAATTATATTTCCGTCTTTCTGTTATGTGTCTTGCCCTAATACACATAGGATTGGTTAATCCAGTTTCCTTATTAGAATAGATTACATTTGATAGAACTTCTAGATCCTTCGGGAGACTCTATGTAATGCCTATAAATATGTCTTTCTATCAATGAATGAGTAGACCGTTATTCTCGTTATCTTTTCTCCTTCAACACGTTATCAGCATTGTGCTCTAACCGAGCTTGATAACGAAACCCTACTAGCAAAAAAAAAAAAAAAAAAAAAAAAACAGAAAATCCCCATCGCTGGGCACCCAGAAAATTGCTCTAGGCACCCACCTTCCCTGATCCGGCAGCCTCGCTCCGACTGCTTACACCGAAGGCGAAGCGCACCGGCCTCCTCTACCACCCAACACCAGCCGAGCCGAGCCCCCTTGCAACCCAGAACCACAGCCCTTTCTCGGCCACAACACCGACGAGTGCACAATCCCCACTGTAGACATAGAAAATTTAACGATAATAATAGTCGTTGAATAATCCAAGCAAATACGTGGCTCGTGAGTCAAGAAAATTGGAAAACCGTCAGAAATGACACATGGCAACGTGGGAATGGTCGGCCGACAACAAAACCTCAAATCCCGATTTAAACAAATTATCAAGTGTCGATTGATGATCAGATATCAATTAAATTAAATTAATCGGACATCCCCAAAATAATTGGTAATAGTTCGCCAGCGGTCAGGCGAGCTAGATAGCTTGACTTCGCGAGGTGAAATTGACTCCGCGAGGTGACCTTGACTTCGCGAGGCGAGCTAGGTTGGCGAGGCAAAATAGACTTCGCCAGGCGAACAGGACTTCGCGAGGCGAAATAGACTTCGCCAGGAGAACAGGACTTCGCCAGGCGAAATGACTTCGCGAGGCGAACAGGACTTCGCGAGGCAAAGAAGACTTCGCCAGGAGAAATGACTTCGCGAGGCGAACAAGACTTCGCCAGCGAAATGACCTCGCGAAGGCAAACAAGACTTCGCGAGGCGAAATGACTCCGCGCGTGTAGGGAAACTCGCAAAGTAGCTAGACGACAGAGTTTGCATGCATGTGGGGGCAGAAGGCATGTTAACACTATAAATACCCCCTCTCATACCAAGAGGAAGGGGGCAGAAACAAAAGGAGAGGACTAGAGAGAGAGAAAAAAATCCCTCAAGAGCTCAGAAGCCTCCCCGAAATCCTTGAAGAACTATCAAGCTCCCCAAATAGCCAGTTCTTGGGGAACTATCAAGCTCCCCAAATATCCTTGCGAGTTTCCCTACACGCGCGGAGTCATTTCGCCTCGCGAAGTCTTGTTCGCCTCGCGAAGTCATTTCGCTGGCGAAGTCTTGTTCGCCTCGCGAAGTCATTTCGCCTCGCGAAGTCATTTCGCCCTCGCTAAGTCATTTCGCCTCACGAAGTCATTTCGCCCTCGCGAAGTCATTTCGCCCTCGCGAAGTCATTTCACCTCGCGAAGTCATTTCGCCTCACGAAGTCTTCTTCGCCTCGCGAAGTCATTTCGCCTGGCGAAATCATGTTCTCCTGGCGAAGCCTTGTTCGCCTGGCGAAGTCTATTTCTCCTCGCGAAGTCCTGTTCGCCTGGCGAAGTCTTGTGCACCTGGGGAAGTCTATTTTGCCTCGCTAAGCCTAGCTCGCCTCGCGAAGTCCATTTCACCTCACGAAGTCAATGTCACCTAGCGGAGTCAATTTCACCTCGCGAAGTCAAGCTATCTAGCTCGCCTGACTGCTGGCGAACTATTACCAATTATTTTGGGGATGTCCGATTAATTTAATTTAATTGATATCTGATCATCAATCGACACTTGATAATTTGTTTAAATCGGGATTTGAGGTTTTGTTGTCGGCCGGCCATTCCCACGTTGCCATGTGTCATTTCTGACGGTTTTCCAATTTTGTTGACTCACGAGCCACGTATTTGCTTGGATTATTCAACGACTATTATTATCGTTAAATTTTCTATGTCTACAAATGCCCCCACTTCAAGGTGCGTCATAGCCATGCTGTCGTCATGTGCCAGAGGCGCGACTTGAAGTCCATGGTTTTGTTGTGGATGGTTCTGGGCCAACTTCTTGGGCTCAAATGCGTGTAGGAATTCTAGAATTTGTATAAATTCCTGACTTTGTCGGGGCTCCTTGAGTTTATAAGGATCCATGCATATGTAGAGACTCCTCAAGTTTTGTATATCTCCTCTTTGACATGGGAAACACCTTGAGCAAATTCATTTTCTTGTTTTGATATGGCAGTGTTCTGAACAACCCGAGCAAACTCATTTTCATGCTTTGTTATGACTGGACTTAGAAGCTTCTTCCAAGCTGCCTACGTACTCTTATGAGAAAGAGATCAAGTCATGACGTAGTTCAAGGAATTTTTTTTGAGTGCCTTGTGCAGTTTAGGCTCATGCAGACTAGAAGTATTTTTTTGTCATTTGCAGTTTAAGCTCGTGCAGACAAGCAGCGTTTTTTGTCATTTGCAGTTTAAGCTCGTGCAGACAAGGAGCATTTTTTTTTTTTTTGTGTCATTTGTAGTTTAAGCTCATGCAGACAAGGAGCATTTTTGTCATTCGCAGTTTATGCTCGTGCGGACAATGAGCGTTTTTGTCATTCGCAGTTTATGCTCGTGCGGACAAGGAGCGTTTTGACTTTGGTGTGGTCTATATGAGGCTTGGCAGGTTGCATGCCCCCAGCAAAGACATCGATGATACTGCTTTAAGTTGTTCATAGATGAAGGTAGCATGATTTGACTGAGCTACGTTATCTTCAACGTCTAAACATATCTTTCCTTGCTATGCGAGCTTCATGATGAGGTCTTTCAAAAAAAAGCACTTCTCCACCGGATGACCGATGATACGGTGGTACTTGCAGTATTTTGGATCATTGATGTGATGCATCTCTTCTGGACGCTTGCAGTTTGGCAATTTGATTACTTCTTCTTCAAGCAAGTTTTCCAACATCTCAGCAACATCGGAATCTGGAAAAGGGTAACTTTTAGCGTACACCGAAGGCGAAGTGCACCGGCCTCCTCTACCACCCAACACCAGCCGAGCCGAGCCCCCTTGCAACCCAGAACCACAGCCCTTTCTCGGCCATAGCACCGACGAGTGCACAATCCCCACCTCAGCAAATCACCACCTCCGCCGCTCTCGCTTCTCTTCCGGCGTGAGCCCCAGTCGAGCCCTCATCTCCACGCGCCCAGGAGGCTTCCCTGGCGCCTTGAGCGCCACCCCTTCAACCCAGATTCGGTTGCTTGACCTGCAATTGACGACCACTGCCCGGCGACACAGACCCGGCCCAACGCAGCCCAGCTGCGCCTACCCTCCCCGGCGGCGCATCGTTTTGCTTCCACACCGACGCGGCCCTAGACCACCGCTCGACGCCTGCGCCTTCACTGCTGCTCTGATCGATCCGGCGCAAGGATCCTAGGACCCGAATCAATACTCAGATCTGTAGCAAAAGAGAGCAGAAGAGAGAACGTATAATTGTATAATTGTACGAGGGGCAAAACGGTAAATTTTCCCCCTAGGTAAAAAGTTTTTACCCATAAGTAAAAACAATTTATTTACAGTTGTAACTATTTAATTAGTTTTACTGTTTTATATATATGGTGAATATGACTAACCATATATTATATTTTATCATGAAAATTTTTGCATGATGAATCGCTATAGAATTGCGAGAGTAACTTCGCAGCATGGAAGCAAACATGAAAATTACAAAGACAACTTCTCTTACACGGCAAACCAGCAAGTAAGCTTTTATCAAAGTTGCCGCTTTTGAATTTCATAGCCGGGCTTCGTAGCCTTCTTCTACCCCCACATTTCTTATAACGTGGGTTGATATGAGGAATTGGGACCCCTCATATCAAAGTTGAAATTTGTGACAGTTTGACAAGTCACGGTATTACGACAAATTTGTCGTGGTTAATAAAGGGACAAACATCTATTTGCGACAGAAATTGTCGTGGTTACATCGATTTGTGACGAAATTTGTCACGGTTTACATCGAATTGAGTTACCATAAACTATGGTCTTGACCAAATTCAATACTTGGAATTAATTATCGTATATCGATAATAGTCAATCTTTCATCTTGTTGTTTTAAGATAATTGACCGAAACATGAGCCCCATATTTGAAAAAAAAAAAGTGACAAAATTTGTGTCACGCGTTCTGAAAAATAGGGGGAGGCAACGCCTCGAACCCCACATGTCATATAAAGATTGGGCTACTAAAGAAAAATCATGTTATTGATGTGGTTCTACATTGGTTCACTAATTGCAATGAAAGCAATATTATGGTCAATGTATACAAAATATATGAAGTTCTTGCATCAAGAAACTCACTATATCGAAGAAGATGAGAACATTATTCTCACAGTTACGGATTTTAAAAGCAAAATGTATATTGCGGAATATATGAAGCATATGACTTCGGTTTAACAGTCTAAGTGACTACAAATCCATTTATTTTTTTAAGTTTTGTGAAGGCATACACCTCACATATTTGACTAAAGTTACTTAGTCGTTATGTTTTGAATTAAATTCATGGTGAAGACCTCGTTATCATTGTTGGCATATATATTCAAATTTTGTCTTGCACACATGGTTCGATCTACATAAGAGATATGATAATGCAATATATCGCATTACAATATGACACTACATTGGACTACATTGGACCACCAGTTATTATAAGGTGGCGTTTCTAAAGGCTAAATATCATGATGTAGAGAAATGCACATCAGTTTTGGATCAAAAGAGGATTTGTGATGTCAAGTGTGGCACAATGCACACTTATACAATTGCAAAGACATTACAAACAAGAGTAGTTTTCTACACTCTTCAGCGGATTCACCATTGCAAAAAGGAATTTGCGTTACGCTATATGTCATCCAAAATTGGATGTTGAAAAATCCTCCTCTTTCTCTACAAGATCCAACAGTGGGCCGTTGGCGGCGCCGCAGCCCTGTATAGGGCTCACGACCAATTTTGCCCAGTTTTGGCATGTTTTATGCCTTGTTTCGTCCATCTATATAGTATTACATGTCATGGAATGCACTCTAAAGGGTTCCAATACCTTTTTTCAATCTCCATTGAAATTGTTAACATATTTCGGTTTCTATGTCTTGACATAAGACTGTTGTCTCTACATTCTAGTATATGAATGTGTTGTAGCGAGATTGAGTGCTTAGCTTATTGCAAGGAATAGACAACTATTCATGGATTTAGTGCTTTATAAATCTGTTGTGACTACGATGACTATATCATTACAAATAATCAGAGCGGATTAATGCTCAAGTTTCAATGCATAATGGTGTTATGATTCAAGTCACATATGCTATTTATGCATAAGGAAGCAATCGAACCGTGCTATGACTTAATGATATTTACGCCAACGTTTATCACTTGGAAACACATTGTGAGAATTGATGAGAATTTCGTATGTATCACTATAATGAATGAGCAACATTCATGTGTCACTAAGATTCGGTTAATTGAATCGGTTATTGTCACCAATGATGAGAATGGAGACATCGACTCATGTAGGCTTTAACATAAATCGTCCGGGAAAATATTGGACGTGTTTTGATGATCCGTATACTATAGAGTAAAGACTCGCACGGACATCCTTTCTTTTGAGCAAAGTAACCATTGAGATCAAAGATCACCAAAATACAACTTGGTGGAGCTATGAGCAATGCTCACGGCCTATGAATGGCATTAAAGTCATTCGCGTCATCCTCCTATAAAATGGAGGCACTACTCATGCTTTCACAAGCACATATGACGCAAAAGAACCCCCATGATCTCCATTGGCCATGCTCGTTAATCGTTTTGTAAAGCCTATTCTTTAGCAACGATTAGGAGTGACACCCTCTTACGCTAAAGATAATGATATGTAGAGACTAGCATAAACAAGATGCTAAGTCGTTGTTCACTAAGTAAGACATTACAATGTCTATGAGTGATTATACAAGAATGATACTTAAGATGTTGGCCTAGATGGCTTCTCATTGTTCACTTTGAGGCATAATGATGCTATGGTGATGTTCACATTGGTTTAACTTAAGCCATAACAATTGGATGTTATGGGAATCTTAACAATGATTGAAAAGTTGAAAAAACCTAGAATTTCCGGTTTTTTCAGCTTGCGGACTAGTCATTTTGAGGACCGGTTCACCAAATTTTAGAACGGTTCTTGAGGTTCGGTTTGTGGCCACGGATTTCTAGCATCCAAGTCTACTGATTTATAAAATTTCGTGGCATTTGGAAACGTGGAAGGTGGTGAACCGCTCAACATAAGTGTTCACGGATGTCCAGCGACTCTGACGGATGGTTCGGCATGTTTTAGGCCGGTTCCGTCGTTCAGGCTAGTGGTTTTGCAATTCTAACGCCCATGTCTACCTGCTTACAAAATTTGGTAGCGTTTGGAGATCTGAAAAATAGTGAACCGTTAAAGGAAGTGTAAAATAGAGGTCCGGTGATGCCGGCGGTCGGTTCAACCGGTTTCTTTTTTACCGGTCCTGGCGGTAAGGCCAGCGGTTTTTTGGACTTGTAAGACCAACGACTACGGGTTGTAGCAGGGTCATAGTTTTACTTATTCATCTTTACCCACAATCATTCAAATCTTTATGTTACGGTTGTAACGGTATGCATATTTGTTAACGGATTGAGTTAACGTTCTATAATCTATATCGTCCATATGTTGTATGTGCCAAATTGCGCCTCCACAAGCACACAATGATGGGTTATTTGATGAATATTGTCTTTGAATAAGACACACTACGCCAATTTTGTAATCAGACGATAGGGATCAGACGACAGAAGTCGTTTTTACTGTCGTCTGATAAATTTTTACGACAGATATTTAAATATCTGTCGTTTGAATGTTACAACGCGCAGTCAGTTAAACTTAGCATGTTCATTATACGACAATCATCTGTCGTCTTAAAAACAAGCCAAAATGAGTAATAATATTGTTCATTTTAAGACGACACTCTTCTGTCGTCTCTTCAATTGACGTAATTTTTTTTTTGGGACGTGTAAGGCGTTATTTTTACATGATAGAGTTTTTCTCTCCCGAAAAATTGTTTAAGTTCTCGATTCCCTCATTCTCAACACAAACTGAAACCTCTATTCCTCACAAACCAAATTCTCTCCTCTAGATCTCTCCCTCAAGCGAATTAAAATCCCAGCCCCTCAACCCTTAAAACTAGAAGATCTTCATCCCCCATCGATCTCTTCGAAAAACACAGAAGAATCTCATCCCCATCTCAATCGTGTTTGTGTTGGAGCTGAAATTGTAATTTCGTCAACATCATCAGTCTCTACAAACCAATTGGGGATTTGTTGTAAGCCTTTCGATTCACTATGACTCGATTTGGAGAATCTATTGGATTCGTATTTTGGTTTTAGGGTTTTATCAGAAATCTAGTTTTCTTAGTTTCGAAATCTTCCTTTGAAATTTAATTCAGTTTTTCTGGGTTTTGCGAATTGGGGATGCAAATGGGTAATTGTATCTTTTTTTTGATCTTTGTCTAAGGATTTTTCTTCTTGCCTGCTGATTTGTGATTACGATTTCATGTTTTCGAGGAAATTAGGTCTTACAGTGACTGACTTTATGCTTGAATATTCATTCAAATGGGTTTACATTCAAATACATCCCCTGCTAGTTGTGCTTATGTTCTTTTCTCAGTAGATTAGTATATGGCTTTCCAATGTTGTTGACTCACATGCCACATATTTACTTGGATTATCCAACGACTATTATCATCATTAAATTTTATATGTGTACAGATATTTCTGTCTTTTACCTCAACATTTTTTTTTTCACATCCCGATTCTTAAAATAAATTTTGGTTACTTACTTTTGAGTTACTTTGACCTTTTACTGTTTTGAGTAACCGTTTACTATTAAAGGCTCCAAAAGTTGACTTTTTTCTTCGTCAAAAATTTGGGAAAACTTTCTAGATGAAAGTGGTAAGGATGTTAAACCGAGTTCGTGGACAGGTGGCACGTCGAAAACGGAGTTCGTATGAAGAAGTTGCGGTTTAAAAACCAAAGTTACTATTTCAGGAATGTGGGTATTAAAAAGGGGTCAAGGGTGGAAAGTCGAAAGTGAAAATCAGAAATTTCACTTCCACCCCTCTCTTCTCCTCCGCGCGTTGCCCGACCCCGACGCCTTCTTCACCTTCGACCGTCGCCGTCCGGCAGACTTAGGCTGCAATCTTGGTGTCGACAGGAAGCTCTCCTCCTCCCCAATTGATCTGGGTTGGTTACTGGCCGTGCCTTGCTGCCGTGTAGAAGAAATTCGGTCAAGAAGCCGCGTCTCTCCTTTCGCCGGAAATCTCTGTTCCGGCCACCATAACCGGAGTTGTTGGTCTCGTTTGGAAGCTCTCTTCATGCGCAGCAAAACCTCAAAAGGTTTCAATCCATCTTGACCTAGTAAGGAGATTCGGGCATTTGAAATTCTAGGGCTCAATTTTATGTTTTGGTTCGATTACCCTATATAGGCTTGGAATTGGTGTTTGTGCCAGTTAGGGAAGTTGTTGTGCATGTTGAAAGGAAGTTTAATTAAAATTTCTCATTAGTAATTTAGGAGAAATTTTTCAGTGCTACGGGAGGACCACGTGTTAATCTGACGTGGTCCTACATTCCAATCAAATTTAGACATGTGGGTTTTCTTTATGAAAAATTATTTCAGCTATTTTGTTAAATACCATTTTGGGTTTTTTGTTGTTTTTTAAATACTAAACCCTAAGCCCTAAACCCCAAACCCTAAACCCTATACCTTATATCCTAAACCCTGTACCCTATACCCTAAACCCTAACCCTAAACTCTAAACCGTAAACCCTAGACTCTAGTTTGAACTTGCTAAATACCCATGAATGTCATTTCACAAAAAATATAAAATATTAAATTATATTTTAGTTGTAAACAATCAACATGTCTAAATTTGATAGGAATGTAGAACCATGTTATACTGTCACATGGTTCTCCCATAGCATCTAAAAATTTCTTAGTAATTTAGTATCCAATATTGAATACAACACGTATCACTAATTTTTAGGGCTAATCTGTCACATCCCAATTTTCGAATGATAATTTTCAAAAATTTGGGCATGATATATCTCAAAAATATCACTCCCAAAACCTGCTTAACAACTCCCAAACTAAACTCAAATGCTGGAAATGTAAATGTCAACAAAACTCAACAACTCAGTTAAACATTACATCTCCTTAATTACATCAACTTTAAAAGTCTAGTAAAATTAAAGTCGCTCACATGAGCTTAAAAACAAACTGCCATAATATACAAATAAATGTACATTGTTTTAAACCCAGCCACTATGTCTCTGCCTCAACCCTGCTGATCACCACCTGCAGGTCTAATCCCTACACCATCAATTGGTGCACCGGGCTGTAAAACAACAAACCCGGTAAGCTAAAAAGCCTGTATGAGTAACTCCCAAAAATTACTCAATATTTCCAAGAACCAATAAAACACATGAAACAATATAAGAACAAATATTAAAATCACATAACCAACACTTTTACAAATATACATGTACCAATGAGTCCCATATACCAATAAGGTATCTCCCATGACCTACAACAGACACATGTACATATGGGTCGCAGATACTAATAAGTACCTCTCATGACCCACAACAACAATTTCGCCTCGCCTTCATTTATCTCTACGCGGAGTCATTCCGCATCGCCACTGTTTAAGTCTATGCAAAGTGAAGTCGAGTTCACCTCGCCTTCATTTATCTCTACGCGGAGTCATTCCGCCTCGCCACTGTTTAAGTCTATGCGAAGTGAATTCCAGTTCGCCTCGCCAAGCTTAGCTCGCCTCGTGAAGTCAAAGTCACTGTTTAGGTCTATGCGAAGTGAAGTCGAGTTCGCCTCGCCTTCAATTCCAGTTTGCCTCGCCAAGCTTAGCTCGTCTCGCGAAGTCAAAGTCACCTCACGGAGTCAATTTCATCTCGCCAAGCCTTGCTCGCCTAAGGGAAGTCCATTTCGCTTGCGAAGTCAAATCGTCAATCCACACTTGATAATTGATTTCAATTGGAGGTTTAAGGCTTTGTTGTAGGCCGATCATTTCCACGTTGCCACGCGTTATTTCTGGAGGCTTTCCAATGTTGTTGACTCACATGCCACATATTTACTTGGATTATCCAATGACTATTATCATCGTTAAATTTTATATGTCTACAAATGCCCCCACTTCAAGGTGCGTCGTAGCCATGGTGTCGTCATGTGCCAGAGGCGTGACTTGAAGTCTACGTTTAATGGGTTTGTGGCAATTCCCGAATTGATAGGGATTCCTAATTTTGTAAGGATTCCCCATCTTCTTGTGGGAATTCCTCGAATTTATAGGATACCCAATTTTGTAGGGATTCCTTAATTCGCAAGGATTCCTCCGAACAGAAAGATTTGGTAAAGTTTCCAAGCAGTGGGTGGAAACCTTTGATGTATTCCTTTCTTGATTTGCTTGATTCTCCATACTTCTCCAGTTCCAATGGGGAAATATTGCACTATAAATTAGAGCCTCCGGTTGAATATTATTCATCACAAAGTCACAACCATCTCGCTGCAAGATCAGCAGTATACTCTCTCTCCTTTTGATTTGATTGTTATGGTGCAGAGTTATATAATCCGCTGACTTCTCCCCTTTTTTTTTTGTCTTGTAGGTCGCGAGGTCTTTCTGAGTTATCTACCTTCAACAACAGAAGAAACCCTACTCGGCGAAGCGCTACAGAGTTTTAAAGCAGCGAGGCGCGGCAAAAGTTTAGGGCAGCGAGGCGCAGCAGAAAGTTCTAGGCCGCGAGGTGTTGCAGAAAGTTCAAGCCCGCGAGGCAAACTCCTGTACATTACTTCGCATGGCATCCTTCAAGAGTTTCAAGAAAGGCACAATCACTATCCTTGAAGACAGCAACGACGTTCAAAGTGATGGCACCACCTTATATGCCTACCCTCCATTGACTGGGCCGCGCGCCCTAGAGTCTCCCTTGTATGATGGGTCAGGACATATCCCTCGGTGGTCTTTCCAACAATCTTGTCAGCTGGCCACCTTTCAATCAGCCAAATCTACCAGCGAGAAACGAAGCACGGACGTATGGATGTTGAGGTCTGCCCATCATGACCATAACATTCCTCAAATACCGTTCGTGCTTCTCAGCGACCGTACGTGCAATGGTTCAGTGCAATGGAGAGGGTTTCGTGCTAACGGAGCCTTCTCCTACACTAAACATTACTGGGAGTGGTTAGAAGATGTCTTGAGGCGAAGCAGAGATCTCATCCACAAAACAGGTCTCTATCGAGCGGTGTTTGCATCGCTCTTTAGCTATGATCGTGTTGCACCTGTGATGCGGGCCTTCTGTGAGTATTGGTGCCCTAGCACAAATACTCTTCACACATCATGTGGGGAGATGTCTATCTCTTTGAGGGACTTGACATATATTTGTGGCTTGCCCATAACTGGAAGGTTCTATGACGAAGTTGTTCCATGTATTGAAGAATTTTCGGCCAAAGGTAGAAGTGGTGAGCCAATCATTCCCAAGAGCTGCAGGTTTTTATTTCTCGCGTACCACAAGCTTTGCGGTAAAAGGCAAAAGGTGAAGATTGCGTCATGCATCCACTACTGGTTCAAAGGGGATTTGAGATACAAGAGACCGCCTGCCAAGAGTACACGGAACAAGAAAGATGCACCTCATAACCCGTACAACCCGTCTGGTGAAATCCACGAGGTTCAAGGCCGGACCGATGACGACTCCACACCGTTTGATGACTTGGGCGTGGATGACGAAGACATAGAGCCTACTTACTTGGCGGCATTTTACGCGTGCTGGTTGTGTCTATTTGTCATTCCTATGGACGACACAGGCTTGATCCGACCTAGCGTGTTTAAAGTCGCCAGTAAAATGTCCCAAGGCTATCAATTTTGTCTAGCTGTACCTGTGTTGGCCAACATTTATCAAGGCTTGAACAAGATTTCTGTTTCCAAAGATCCAAGGAATTGTTCAGCCACATTACCCTTTCACTACGTGTACGCGTGGTTGGCAGAGTATTTCGACACCCATTTTTATTCTCCTCTTCCTGATAGCTTTAAACCACGCATGGTTCACTTTTCAGGGCATTTTCGGCCAAGCACTTTGGAGAAGCACAAGCTCGTTCGTTGTTCAATGCGTGTGATAATGTGGGGATGGACATCTTAGCCATAGCCCCTAAAGAACGCAAAGTAATCGTTGATCGTGAGAATGCTAACCGTTCAGACATTGTCTACCTCACCTGCCTTCGATCCGGATTTTTTACTCTTAGGCAGGACAACCGGCGAGTCATTCAACCCTATAGTCCTCATCGTTTTAGCCGTCAATTCGGCTATGTTCAAGATGTTCCAGGAAGCCTTCAAAAGGACATTCGGACGGGCGCATTATCCTTGATGTATTGGCATTGGGAAAGCTTTACCAAACGTGAGACAGGAAGCACAGTGACGTTGCCATCTGAGAGCGCTCTAACAAAGTGCATGGTGACTCGCGACTATGTTGAATGGTGGTCCAAAGTATATTGTTCCATGCCTAAGATGACTACAACAACAATGCCTATTGTTGGATCGCCGCACAAGCTTTTAAAGGAAGACAAGGTTGCTGCTCACGTGGTACTGCCTCGCCAGAAAGTGGTTCCATGCGAGATGCCACCTCGCCAGAGAGTTGTTACTCGCGAGATGCCATCTCGCCAGAGATTGGTTCCTCGCGAGATGTCGTCTCGACAGGAAGTGGTTCCCTCACGCGAGATTCCATCTCGTCAGGAAGTGGTTCCCCGCGAGATTGAACTTGGCAATATAACTCGCGCATCCTCTATCCAGGCGCTGCCCCCAAGTGGCAATTCGCCCAATGAAACACACCAAGCTTTAGAAGGCCACGGGGATTCTGATAATCACCTCGCCCAGAGTCAACTTAAATTGAAGGGGATCAACACTCAAAAAAGGCTCAGTGGAAGCAGCAATAGTTCTAAGGACGTGAACTTCAAGCGTCGAAGGATTGAACCCGACTTTGGCTCCGTTTATTTTAATCCTAACGATGAATTTGTCCTCAATAGTAATTTTCTTGGCGAAATTCCGAGTCCCTTGCAACAAACACCAAATCGCGTTGAGGTATGTTCGTCACCACCGCCATGCATTTTTTTGGCATTATATGCATGATCTGGACTAACTTTGTTTTACCTTCTTGTTTTCAGCTAGGAGAACTCCCACTTTTTGAAGACGAAGCTTGTTCGAAAAAGGTTCGCGTCCTTTCAACAGAATCGATGAAGACCAACTCTTTTCACGAAGACGATGCATGCGAACAAAGCGAATCGCAACAAGTTAATCGTGAAGATGCTTTGGTGAATCCTCCAAGACTTTTAAGCAATATGGCATTCTCCGAGGTCACCCTTGGTGAAGTTGATGTTATGGACACCAACCAGGGGCTCCAAAAGATTTGCATGCAGGCCGCCACTCTAATTTGTAAACAAATTGAAGACGTCATTACGAAGTACTCATCAAGATCCATTCTCTCTAAAAGAAAAGACATTGACGAGATGGTGGCCGAACTTCAATGTTATGGGTTTGATCCTTCGCCAATAAAAGTCAAGGTAGAAAGTTTGATGACTTGTGCTACTCAATACAACGCGGCGAGGCTTGTATGCAGGCATAAAGCTACTCCAGGCACATGTGATCAACGTTTGCCTCTTATGGAGGCTGAAATTGCAAAGTCGATCGAACTCCGCCAAACTGATCTTGGTCAACGTCAAGTTGTGATTGAGTCTTTGGAAAATTTGAAGGAGAAGCAGCGGAGATTGGAGCAGGAGATAGCTTCCCTAGATGCGAGCCTTCTACTTCATGACAAAAGGCTTGCCGATTTAGAGAAGCGGAAAGTCCAAATCAAGGAGACTCCAGAATTGACTGTTGAAGAACTTGAGGAAGCAAAGAGGTTCCGAGATGATTTTGAAAAGCGACGCAACAGGTTCAAAGGCCTATCTTGGACATGAAGGGCTCATCATCGTTTAGAGACTTATGATTTATTCTCTTTTTGTTATTTTTTTTTTGCGCATGTAATAAGTCATTTTGACAATAGAACTCATTATGCAATAAAAAAGAGATTTTTTTTTGATGTGACTGAACTCAAGAATATAATTCTCAAACTGCCTACGTATCCTTCCAAAGAAAGAATCAAGTCATTACGTAGTTCAAGGATGAGGATTTAGAACTCTCTTTTTTTTTGAGATTTTTTTTTGATTAGTGCCTTGTGCAGTTTAGGCTCATGTAGGCTAGGAGCATTTTTTATTTTTTTTTTAATTTTTTTTTGTGTGTCATTTGCAGTTTAAGCTCGTGCAGACAAGGAGCATTTATTTGTCATTCGCAGTTTATGCTCGTGCGGACAAGGAGCAAGCTTTAGTTGTTTCAGGCATAGTATTTCTTTAAGAACTTGCCGTTGATTGGGCCAATCCTCAAACCGTCTTCAGCCACGATTTTATAAGCTCCGTTGGTGTAGACTTCGCTGATGACATAAGGGCCATCCCACTTTGATTTGAACTTGGGACCAGTCTTGTGTGTCATGATGATGGGTCTGCGTACAGCAAGAACCAAGTCGCCAATTTGAAAGGATCGAGGCCGAACCCCTTTGTTGAAGGCACGCGACATCCGGGCTTGGTAGCATTCTAGATGTTGGTGCGCATCAAGCCTTTTCTCGTCTAAAGCTTCCAACTCTTGAAGTCGTAGCTTGATATTTTCTTCATTTGTGAGGCCTTCTTGCAAAGCAATCCTCAATGAGGGAATCTGCTTCTCTAATGGCAAGACGGCTTCAACACCATACACTAGAGAGTAAGGTGTAGCATTTGTGGCAGTTCGATATGTCATTCTATATGCCCATAATGCTTCACCCATCTTCTCATGCCAATCTCTTTGTGACTTGCCGACGGTCTTCTTCAAGATATTGCAGAGCGTCTTATTAAATGCCTCCGCCAGACCATTAGCTGGTGCATTGTACATCGACGAAAAGTGTAACTTGAAGTGATACTTTTCGCTAAGTTTTTGCATAGCACTATTTGAGAAGTACTTGGCATTGTCTGTGATGATGCAACGTGGTACACCATATCGCTGGATGATGAATGTCTTGATGAAGTCTACAACGGTTTCTTTCTTTATCTCTTTGAGTGGTACTGCCTCCGACCACTTTGAGAAGGAATCTGTGGCTGCCAAAATGTACATGTGGCCTCCGGAAGATTTCAGATTTATAGGTCCCACAGCGTCTATCCCCCAGACATCAAACGGGTGCGAAGCGATTGTAGGATGCAATAGCTCAGGCGGTTGATGGATAAAGTTCGCGTGGAATTGACAAGCTTGACATTTCTATGCGTATTCCATGCAATCCTTGACCATTGTGGGCCAGTAGTAACCTATTTGCCTTACTTGAAAATGTAATTTAGGACCTGATTGGTGAGCTCCACATATTCCGGAATGAACCTCTTCCATGGCCTTGGATGCCTCTGCTTTTCCCAAGCACCTAAGGAGTAATCCGTCAAATGATCGTCTATAAAGAGTCTCTTTGTAGTAGAAAAAACGTAGGGCTCTTCGTTTGATATATGTCCGCTGTTTTAGATCGTCAGGTAGCTTGTTGTGCTCGATGTAGTCGACCAAAGGATGTCTCCAATCTTCGACGTCAATGACATAGACAGAGACCGCATTGGAATTTTCGCACAATGGGACAATCCCTGTTGAGACAACCCATCGTTGGCAAATTGAAAGGTCCATAATTTCATTATTTGATAATGCCAAAGTTGCTGCTAGGTTGGCCAAGGCATCCGCCATTTGGTTTTCCTTCCTTGGCACATGTTCTAGTGTGACAACATTGAAACATGTCAAGAGTTGTGTAGCGAGACGGAAATAAGGAACCAAATCCTCTTTCCTGACTTCGTAATTAGTTAGTAGCTGATCAATTACTAACTTTGAATCCCCGTACACTTCTAGATTTGCAATTTGCATTTCTAAGGCCGTTTGCAACCCCATGATGAGAGCTTGGTATTCCGCAACATTGTTGGAACACAACTCACCGAGAGTGAAGGCATATGGCAATATTTGCTTTTGGGGAGTGACGAAGACAACGCCAGCCCCTGCTCCATCTATTCTTGAAGATCCATCAAAGAACATCTTCCAAGTGGGGAGAATTTCTGCAAGAAAGACTTCTTCATCCGGCAAGTCATCTAAAATTTCCCAATCTGCAGGGATTGGGTGATCTGCTAGAAAGTCAGCCACAGCTTGGCCTTTAACCGCCTTGGCAGGTACATAAACGATGTCATGTTGATTGAGGAGCAGAGCCCATTTTGCCATTCGTCCTGATAAGACTGGTTTAGACATGACAAACTTGACTGGGTCGGCTCGGGCCACCAAATGCACCGTGTAAGCTTGCATATAATGCCTCAACTTTTGGATGGAGAAGATGAGAGCGAGACATGTCTTCTCTATTGGAGAATAATTTAATTCAGCTCCTGTGAGAGTTCGACTTAAATAATATAAGGCCATCTCCTTTTTTTCCTCGTTTTCTTGGGCTAGAAGCGCTCCAAGTGATCTTTCTTGAGCTGTAATGTAAAGGATAAGAGGTTTCCCAGGAATGGGTGCACCCAACACCGGAGCGTTAGCCAAGTAGTTTTTAATGCTTTCGAAGGCATTATGACATGCTTCATCCCATACGAAAGGCAAATTCTTCTTCATGAGTCGACTAAAAGGTTGACATCGACCTGCGAGGTTGGAGATGAACCGCCTGATAAACGCGAGTTTTCCTTGGAGGCTTCTCAATTCTTTTAAGTTTGTTGGCTCCGGCATCTCTTGAATGGCTTTAATCTTTGATTGATCTACTTCAATGCCCCGATGCTTCACAATGAATCCAAGGAACTTGCCTGAACTCACACCGAAAGCGCACTTCAAAGGGTTCATTTTGAGTTGGTACTTGCGTAACCTATCGAACACTTTTCGTAAGTCTTGCAAGTGATCACTCCTTTTTCTTGACTTGACAACCAAATCATCCACATAGCATTCAACGTATTTGTGAAGCATGTCTCCAAAGACCTTCTGCATGGCACGTTGGTATGTTGCACCGGCGTTCTTTAATCCAAACGGCATGACTTTGTAACAGTAAATGCCTTTGGGAGTGCGAAATGCAGTTAACTCCTCGTCTTCTTGCGCCATCTTTATTTGGTTGTAGCCAGACGATCCATCCATGAAAGACAAAGCTTCATGACCTGTGGTTGCATCCACCATGAGTTCAATGATAGGCAAAGGAAAGTCATCTTTCGGACATGCATCATTCAAGTCGCGAAAGTCTACGCACACACGCATTTGTCCATTCTTCTTTTCAACTGGGACAATGTTTGCGATCCACTTGGGATATCGGACTTCTCTGATGAAGCCTGCAGCAATCAACTTGTCAACCTCTTCTTCAATTTGAGTTTGAACCTCCGTTCGAAAACGTCGTGTCAGCTGTTTGATGGGTCGAGCCTCCGGTTTAACAGCTAATCGATGAACTGCTATTTTTGGATCAAGACCGGGCATTTTTGTATAATTCCAAGCGAAGACATCCTTGTATTCAAGCAACAAGTGATGGTACCCTTCTTCCTCTTGAGAGCTTAGCGACGCGCTCACAAATATCGGTCTTGGGTCTTCTTCCGTCCCCAGATTGATTTTTTTAAGTTCATCGACCGTAGATTTCACCCCATCTTCGAGTTCTGGAGGAGCTGCCTCTACTTCATATTCGAAGCCTTTATGGTCATTCTCTTCATAAGCTTCTACTTCGGCTACTGTGATGTGATAAGCATATTGAATAACATCATCCTCATCGCCACTAGCATCATTGTCTTCTTTATCTTGACCGGTGAGTATGAAGGTATGTTGCCTCACTTTAAGTTGGTCAGTCGAATTCACCTCTAGCACGCAACGTCTTTTCATGCGTGATGGGATGAGACTTTGGATTTCTTTATTTTCCGATTGGCCAACTTTTTCTTTTCTTTTTCTATCTTGTTGGCCTTTAGGAGCTCGGATCCTTTCAAGTGCCGACTTCCGAGGAGTTGGTTTTAACTGTTTACTTTCTTCATTTGATGATGACAACCTTTTGAACACAGAAGTTCGTGTTGCTGCAATGTCAAGACGATTGAAGACGGAGCTTCGACTTGTTGACTTATCAACACGTTCAAACACCGAAAGCCGGCCTGTTGATTTAGTAGAAGTACTTTGGGAACTTGGGCAGATGCGATCGAACGTTGAAGTGCGATAAATGGATTGGATTTGTGGAATCTCGTCTTCTACTTCTTCGACGCTTATGTACTGCATGCTTGCTTTCTCCGCCTTTCTTCTACCTGAGATTTTGATCGGCTTGTTTGGGATAAAACCAAGACCCGTTTTAAACGAATCACTTATTTTTCCCTGTTCCCTTAGCTTCTTTTGAAACTCATCGAGCTCATGAGCTTTCTTACTGACGGCTCGATCATCCTCTTTACTTGACGAACCGAAGTCGAATCCACCCTTTGCCAGCAGTTTGTAAGCATTGGGGTCAAACCCTTCATTTGTTCTTTTCTCGGGTAAAGGCCCGTGCTCTACCCTTCCTTTGATTGGTTTGACAAATCCTTTCAATGGTTGCTTGGTAGGAGTTTGGTCGTTTAAATTTGTCAATGGCAATACTGATGCTTCTTTCAATAATTTTATGTCCTCTTCACTCAGCTTCCGAGGACTGACTTGCCGCTTTGTTCCCGCAAATGGAGATTCTCCTTCCTTGCGCTTGGACTTTGGCACATATTGAAGAATTGGGATGATTGGACTGGTCTTGTCTGATGTCACAGTTGTGGATGGAGACTTGTGTGACTCTTCATTTCCCTTACCCTTCGCTTCAACTTCCTTCCTTGTCACCATTGTGGCTTTCCCTGTTGAGGGTGCTTTGACTGGCAGAACTTCAATTACTGATTCCTCATCTCAATAGAACTTGGAATCTGCGAAGTAAGACTCAGCCTCGGTGAATGGCTTGGTATCACCTATCACTGTTTTTACGCCTCCGTGGTAAAACTTGAAGCATTGATGCAGAGTTGAAGGCACGACATCATTTTCATGAATCCATGGTCGCCCCAACAATATGTTGTATGAAGTCTTTGCATCGATCACGTGGAACAAAGTGTGTGACTCCAATTCGCCAATAACCATGTCTAGCCGAATCATGCCTATCGCTCTTTGCTCTCCTTGGTTAAAACCTTGGATCATGAGGCGACTTTTAGATAACTCGTCAATATTGATGCCGAGTCGGGACATTGTCGATTTTGGCATGATGTTCATGGCAGACCCTCCATCTATAAGCATGCGGTTTAATTTTTGCTCCCGCATGTAGCCTGTCACAAAAAGAGGTCGGTTGTGTGGCTTTGAACCCAATTGTAAATCTTCATCTGTGAAATGAATAGCGTCACAACATGCTACGCATGCCGCACACTCATTGATGCTTGAAGAGTATTGTCCTTCATCAAGCAACAACTGGACTAAAGCACGTCTCGCCGACTGGGAAGGCTGCGACACGTTTGAGAGGCTAAATTTTAGAGGCAAGTCTTCCGATTGTCTCGACACTTCAGTTTCTTCAACCTTCTCAGCACCTTTGGAATTACCTTCAAAGCTGGTTGTCATTGAATTAGCTTTCCAACTCATTCGCCTCTTGGGCAAGCACCTTACTGGCGGATTTTGATTGAAGGACTTTTGTATACAAAGAGTGAATTTCTCCTTTATACGTCTTGTCTTATCCCTTGCGAGGCATTGACGACTCCCAAGTGGTCGTTTATGATCTGGCTGCGAGAGTGGTGGACTTGACAACACACCTTTGCGCGCTTTTCGACGAGTGACAAGTATCCATCCTTTATCATCATCACATGGGGCTGTTTTAGGAGCGAGGTTTATTTGCCGGATTGGCTTCGCTTCCTCTAACTTTCTATCATTGCTCGTCTCTTTTGAGAAATGGCATGGCGCCTTTGCTGGCGTGGAAGGTATTTGAACTGGTTCAAAAGACCCAAATGAAATAGTAGTGCAGTTGACCGCAGCAACCTCATCGACATCCAGCTCGATTCTTCCTTGCTTGGCAAGCTTCATGATTAAATCCTTCAAAACAAAGCACTTCTCAACTGGGTGGCTTACGAGGCGATGAAACTTGCAATACTTTGGATCATTGACCCGATGCATCTCTTCTGGACGCTTGCACTCTGGAAGTTCTATGACCTTGTTCTCAAGCAAATCTTCCAACATGCCTGCCACGTCGGAATCTGGGAATGGATAAGTCTTTTGCTCCCACTCAGTCAATGAGTGCTTCCTCCTTCCGTAGGCTTGAGTCGGTTCTACTCTCTTAACCTCCTTCTTGTCTCGTGTGGAGATCTTGATTGGAGCAACGCTTACAGTCATCGACTCCTTTGTAGATCTTTTCACGACCTTGTCAACTTTGCTGCTGAAGGCTTTATCCTTTCGCTGATCATTGACAAACTCCTTCTTACCCTTGTGGCTAGCTATGCTCAATTCCATATCATGCGCTCGCGTAGCTAGTTCTTCAAAGGATCGAGGCTTGATACCTTGGAGAATGTACAACAAATCGAAATGCATGCCTTGGATGCACATTTCTACCGCAGACGTCTCCGACAAGCGGTCTTTACAATCAAGGCTGAGCAAGCGCCACCTGTTGATGAAGTCAATTGCTGGTTCATCTCTCCATTGTTTTGTATTGGTGAGTTCCATCATGCCCACAGTTCGCCTTGTACTGTAGAAGCGATTTAAGAACTCACGTTTCATTTGGTCCCAACTGTCAATGGATTCGGGCTCTAAATCCGTGTACCACTCAAAGGCATTGCCTTTCAAAGAGCGAACAAATTGCTTAACAAGGTGGTCACCCTCCGTTCCGGCGTTATTGCAGGTTTCGATGAAGTGAGCAACATGTTGCTTTGGATTACCCTTTCCTTCGAATTGCTGGAACTTTGGCGGCTGGTATCCCAACGGCATCCTTAGTCCATTGATTCTTTTGGTGTAGGGTTTGGAGTAGGTGAGAGAATCACGAGAAGGACCTCCATATTGAGCTCTGATGGAGTTGGTGATGATGTCTTGCAATTGCTGAAAGGACATAGATCCAAGCGAGCCATCATCATCTTTGTCAACGTTCTTGGAGCTCTCGCCTACTTTGTACTTCTTTTCTTCATCTTGACTTTCAAGCTTGCTGTAGAGCTCGGCGATCTGCATGTCTTTTTCTTCCACCGTCTTGGTGAGCTTCTCAACTGCTCCCATCAGATTGGCTATCTGCTCTTCAATGGTGGATGCCCATGTCACCATGACTTGCATGGGGATAGGTTGTGATGAATAGTCCGCAGGCATGCCATACGTGCGGTCTTCATCATTATTTGGGCTTCCATCATATGAAGCCGTGCTTGATTCATCATCCGTGGCAGGTGAGAATGATCGCTCCCTTGATTTGTTTGGAGCTTCCTTTTCTTCACTTCGCGAGGCGCGCTTGCCTTCACTTCGCGAGGCATGCTTGTCTGCGAGATTTGCCAAGGTGATGACCGGTTCGCGAGGGTTGGAAGGCAAAGCCACAAATGTTGTGGGTTGATTCCTCGCCATGCTATGGGTGACATGACCAGAGGGCTCGCTGTTTGACCTCGCGGTCATTGGTTTAGACTTCTTCGTCGAGATGGCTTGAGTGCTCTTGGAGGCCATTACGTCGAACGAATTTGAACTTGCTTGCGGAGAAGGAGAGGAGAGGCAAAGTTGTCCCACTGGGCGTGCCAATTTTGTAAACACGAAATTGTCTGCGACAAATAACAGAACAACACGTGTACAAACAATAATTTAATCAAATCAATGCGAATGCGGGTTACAATCTTTGTGAACTCTTCTGATTCTATCTCCGAATTCAGGTCTAACTCAAGGGTGACAAGCACTTGTTCTTGAGGGTTACACGGGATGATCGCGTAACAAGTATTTGGGATTTGGATTTGGATTTGGTGAAGAACTGGCTATGAGCTTGATAGTCCTTCAAGGATTTGATGAAGAACTGGCTATGAGCTTGATAGTTCTTCAAGGATTTGGCGAAGAACAGGCTATGAGCTTGATAGTTCTTCAAAGATTTGATGAAGAACTGGCTATGAGCTTGATAGTTCTTCAAGGATTTCGCGAAGAACAGGCTATGAGCTTGATAGTTCTTCAAGGATCTTGGGGAGACTTCTGAGCTCGCGGGAGGGATTCTTCTCTCTCTCTCTAATCCGCTGCTTCTGTTTATGCTCTCTTGGTTTCGCCCTTCTTCTCTGCCCCCTTCCTCATGGTATGAGAGGGGTATTTATAGTGTTAACATGCCTTCACTTAAGGCAAGTAATGAAGATT
Organism: Fragaria iinumae; assembly: GCA_009720345.1. NCBI lineage: Eukaryota > Viridiplantae > Streptophyta > Magnoliopsida > Rosales > Rosaceae > Fragaria > Fragaria iinumae. Next base: position 22,084,278 of record CM019117.1, read on the forward strand.
TTGAATCAATAATATTTCCTTAATCGAATTAATGAATCTTGACTGATTGATTTACTTGCTGATTTTAACACAATCAGATCAATCAAATCTTAAGATTTAGATATGCCCAGATCGCTTTAGATTAATGTCCTGTTTTGGACAAAATCTTTAGCAAGGGGCGAGCTATTTCACGGACATGGAAAGTATCCCGCGAGGAGGCTTGATCTCCAAGCGAACCGTGATTTCCAATCCCTGCATGCATGCAAACTTTGTTGTCTAGCTACTTCGCGAATTTCCCAACGCGGAGCCAACTCGCCTTCACGTACATGCACGCGGTATCATTTCGCCTCACCACTATTTAAGTCTATGCGAAGTAAGTCGAGTTCGCCTTGCCTTCATTTATCTCTACGCGGAGTCATTCCGCCTCGCCACTGTTTAAGTCTATGCGAAGTGAAGTCGAGTTCGCCTCGCCTTCATTTATCTCTACGCAGAGTCATTCCGCCTCGCCACTGTTTAAGTCTATGCGAAGTGAATTCCAGTTCGCCTCGCCAAGCTTAGCTCGCCTCGTGAAGTCAAAGTCATTGTTTAGGTCTATGCGAAGTGAAGTCGAGTTCGCCTCGCCTTCAATTCCAGTTCGCCTCGCCAAGCTTAGCCCGTCTCGCGAAGTCAAAGTCACCTCGCGGAGTCAATTTCATCTCGCCAAGCCTTGCTCGCCTAAGCGAAGTCCATTTCGCTTGCGAAGTCAAATCGTCAATCCACACTTGATAATTGATTTCAATTGGAGGTTTAAGGCTTTGTTGTAGGCCGATCATTTCCACGTTGCCACGCGTTATTTCTGGCGGCTTTCCAATGTTGTTGACTCACATGCCACATATTTACTTGGATTATCCAACGACTATTATCATCGTTAAATTTTATATGTCTACAGATATTTCTGTCTTTTACCTCAACATTTTTTTTTTCACATACCGATTCTTAAAATAAATTTTGGTTACTTACTTTTGAGTTACTTTGACCTTTTACTGTTTTGAGTAACCGTTTACTATTAAAGGCTCCAAAAGTTGACTTTTTTCTTCGTCAAAAATTTGGGAAAACTTTCTAGATGAAAGTGGTAAAGGATGTTAAACCGAGTTCGTGGACAGGTGGCACGTCGAAAACGGAGTTCGTATGAAGAAGTTGCGGTTTAAAAACCAAAGTTACTATTTCGGGAATGTGGGTATTAAAAAGGGGTCAAGGGTGGAAAGTCGAAAGTGAAAATCAAAAATTTCACTTCCACCCCTCTCTTCTCCTCCGCGCGTTGCCCGACCCCGACGCCTTCTTCACCTTCGACCGTCGCCGTCCGGCAGACTTAGGCTGCAATCTTGGTGTCGACAGGAAGCTCTCCTCCTCCCCAATTGATCTGGGTTGGTTACTGGCCGTGCCTTGCTGCCGTGTAGAAGAAATTCGGTCAAGAAGCCGCGTCTCTCCTTTAGCCGGAAATCTCTGTTCCGGCCACCATAACCGAAGTTGTTGGTCTCGTTTGGAAGCTCTCTTCATGCGCAGCAAAACCTCAAAAGGTTTCAATCCATCTTGACCTAGTAAGGAGATTCGGGCATTTGAAATTCTAGGGCTCAATTTTATGTTTTGGTTCGATTACCCTATATAGGCTTGGAATTGGTGTTTGTGCCAGTTAGGGAAGTTGTTGTGCATGTTGAAAGGAAGTTTAATTAAAATTTCTCATTAGTAATTTAGGAGAAATTTTTCAGTGCTACGGGAGGACCACGTGTTAATCTGACGTGGTCCTACATTCCAATCAAATTTAGACATGTGGGTTTTCTTTATGAAAAATTATTTCAGCTATTTTGTTAAATACCATTTTGGGTTTGTTGTTGTTTTTTAAATACTAAACCCTAAGCCCTAAACCCCAAACCCTAAACCCTATACCTTATATCCTAAACCCTATACCCTATACCCTAAACCCTAACCCTAAACTCTAAACCGTAAACCCTAGACTCTAGTTTGAACTTGCTAAATACCCATGAATGTCATTTCACAAAAAATATAAAATATTAAATTATATTTTAGTTGTAAACAATCAACATGTCTAAATTTGATAGGAATGTAGAACCATGTTATACTGTCACATGGTTCTCCCATAGCATCTAAAAATTTCTTAGTAATTTAGTATCCAATATCGAATACAACACGTATCACTAATTTTTAGGGCTAATCTGTCACATCCCAATTTTCGAATGATAATTTTCAAAAATTTGGGCATGATATATCTCAAAAATATCTCCCAAAACCTGCTCAACAACTCCCAAACTAAACTCAAATGCTGGAAATGTAAATGTCAACAAAACTCAACAACTGAGTTAAACATTACATCTCCTTAATTACATCAACTTTAAAAGTCTAGTAAAATTAAAGTCGCTCACATGAGCTTAAAAACAAACTGCCATAATATACAAATAAATGTACATTGTTTTAAACCCAGCCACTATGTCTCTGCCTCAACCCTGCTGATCACCACCTGCAGGTCTAATCCCTACACCATGAATTGGTGCACCGGGCTGTAAAACAACAAACCCGGTAAGCTAAAAAGCATGTATGAGTAACTCCCAAAAATTACTCAATATTTTCAAGAACCAATAAAACACATGAAACAATATAAGAACAAATATTAAAATCACATAACCAACACTTTTACAAATATACATGTACCAATGAGTCCCATATACCAATAAGGTATCTCCCATGACCTACAACAGACACATGTACATATGGGTCGCAGATACTAATAAGTACCTCTCATGACCCACAACAACAATTTATGTAGCTATGGGTCCCAGATACCTTAAGGTACCTCCCATAACCTACACCGACAGACGGACTAGAGCTCTATTCCTAACTGTAACCAATCCCCCGGCCAAAGGCTTGGAACCCAGTTTGACTATCCAATATCAAATCACAAAATAATAATAGCATCATAACCGTAGCCAATCACCCGATTAAATGCTTGGAACCCAGTTTGACAATCTACACAACAATTCACAATAGAGTAGAATCATCATAACCGTAACCAATCACCCGATTAAAGGCTTGGAGCTCAGTTTGACTATCTACACAACAAATCACAATAGAGTATAATCATCATAACCGTAACCAATCACCCGATTAAAGGCTTGGAACCCAGTTTGACTATCTACACAACAAATCACAATAGTACATCATAACCGTAACCAATCACCCAATTAATTGTTTGGAACCCGGTTTGACTATCTAAACAACGAATCACAATATAATAATATAATAGGAAAACTTGTTTTATCTTACCTATGAGCCATTGGCGATCAAGCTCATATATTAAAAAACAAACAATAGCATATTCTTTAATTCAACGTCATCAACAACATAAAGAGCACATCATAAAAATTATATCCTTCCACATAGATATATTTATATGAACAAACATAGATATTCCCACAAGAATAATCTATCAAGAACCAACAATATTATGATCACATGAACATTAAAAATAATCATATAATAGGAAAACTTGTTTTATCTTACCTATGAGTCGTTGGCGATCAAGCTCATATATTTAAAAACAAACAATAGCATATTCTTTAAATTCAACATCATCATCAAAATGACCATAATGATTTGGTCCAAATGTGAAACTTGGTGAGATTTACTCACCTAAAATACTCCTACTGCGTCTTCAACAACAACACAAGAGCCAAGCTCAAAATTGATTCCACAAGTTTTTATAACACAAAGTCATCCTTAGTAACTACTCAACAAAAGATCAAAGCACCATTAACCAAACCTTAGCCTAAAGGTTACCCAATGGAGGACAATCCTTCCTCCGAGACCTCCCAAGGTCGTCGGACACTCAACAACCTATCCATGTTACCTCCAAGCTCAACTTCCAAAGTTTACAACTTAACCAACATCGATGATTAACATAGCACCTAAGATGCAATACCTAATCAACACTTAACCTTATCACACAACAACACACTAACAACTACACCAACTAGCTAACACGGCAACCAAAATCCCTCACACTGCCCGGACGCGCTTCCACTCGCCACCACAGGCGGCGGCGAGTGGGCTCCACGCGCCACCCCAAAACTTCAGAATTTTGGGAAACTTACAACACCAAACTTGTAGAATGAAGCAAGATGAACAACTTTAATATATGAAGGATCAACCAGTTTGGACGGAATCGGCCGGAAAACGCCTTGAAACACCACCCCAAATTCAAACTTCAAAACTGCAAATCCAGCGCCCAAACTTGATCATTAGGTCACCAAAACATCTCTAGAGGAAGGAGGATGGCCGAGTTCTATGCCGGCAAAAATGGAGGTGCGCGGACGGTCGGGAGAGAGGAGAGAGAAAGCTGGTCTGCAATTTCTAGGGTTTCCAAAAATAAAACCCACCACTTTCTATTTATAAACTTCCCAAAATCAGAAACTAACTTCCTCTGACCATAACTTTTTCATACGACATCCGTTTTACGCGTGCCGCATATTTACGAACTCGTATCGCCAAACTCTACAACTTTCATGAAGGAAGTTTTCGAAAATAACTTATGGAAAAGAAAGTCAACTTTTGGCCTCTTAAAAGTCAAAGCACCTTAATAAAATTGACTCCCGAAACTTCAACTTTGCACACGAATGAGAATTTACACAAAATAATCCTTTATTAATTTCAGAAATAATACAAGAAAATTGATATGAAAATCTAGGGTATTACATAATCAATCGGGATATAAATCTGACATAACTCGGAAAAAAGTCATCAAGCTTCTAAACCTCATGTGCAACTTCCTTTGAACCATCACTACTTCCATGCACTATATAGATCAGTTAAAACTAAAAGGATTGCAAGTTGAGTGAGCTGTTGTTGGTGAAAGTACAAAAAATTACAACAAAAATTATAATTTCAAGAATTAGAAGTTTGTTGACAATAGGCTAAGACGCATGGATCTCGCTCTTTTTTAGGAGATTCAAGCCCTCTGCGGAATATCACCGGTGCACCAAACTCTTGACTTGTCTCCTCCAGGATACAACAGCTCAACAACAAGTTGTATGGCTCACTCCAATCAGCACAAATCGGAGGAACCCACAGCTCCACCACAAGAACATCTTTCTTTGGCCGACTAAAAACACAAGACACTTTTTGGGGAATTTTGATAGAAAGTTGATGGGTGAGTATGTTGTTGTATCACATCTCTTCATGTAACAAATGGTGGTATATATAGGTGTTTCTGCCAGATCCCGTAGACCTTGAAGAAACTCGTTCTGGATCTGTCTTCTTGCCTGCAAAAGGATACTGACCGGGACTTTCCGGTCTTTATCTCTCCGATGGTAAAGTTAGTTTATCGGTAGGGGAGTATTTAAATGTAAGGAGATGTTTTCTTACCCTTTTTGTTGACTTCACCATTATACTTATAGCCCCGGGTCGTCTTGCACTTCAAACATTCTTCGATGTGGGACAAGTATGACTCCCGTGTAGTCGTCCTCTCTCCCGGGCGGGACCGTTACAACTGTTTCTGCTTCGTAGCATCACGGGCCGGGGGAGGTATTTGTCGACTACCGACTACAAGTCCCCAAGTTCCCGTTCAAGACACGTCTTAAGTGGGGACTTGAAGAAATGGTCCGTGATGCCGAATTGTTGACGGGTACCCGATCATAGTCCCCCCAAGTTCGTACTCAGGACATGTTTGAACGGGTTGCCGTTGGGATGGAAGGTAGCGAACCATTCCACGTTAGTTGTTGCTCGAGCGTGGGGTATGATCCCCGTGTGGGTTATCAGGCCACTATTCTCCGTGTGAAGGGAATGATACAGGCATGCCCAACTTCCGTGTTTCCGGAGTCGTACAAGGGGCTTACAGCTCGCAAGGCTTGGTTGTTTCAACCTTGCATTCAACCGGTGGAGTGCGCGGGGCGACCACAGCTTGCGTGTCAGTTATATACGCGGCGCGAACTTTTCAATCCGCGTGAAAGTGTTGCCTACGGAGTGAACGCAGCTCGCGTGTAAGTTAGGTACGCGGAGCGAACTCTTCGCCTCGCCCGGTTCGTGTTCGCCCGGAGGAATATTCGGGTCGTGCGTTGTGCCCTGGTGGCTTGATTGATGGGTCTGTGTAATCCCCGGGAGCTCGGTGACCACTGGCGAGTGCTACCAGGTAGTGTTGTTGTGCATTAATGGTATGTCCGCCAGGTGGCGCTGTGGGGGGGTGAAGGGATGTGCATTTAATGCGAGGCGTGTCACGCCTGTCGTGTTGGAGAAGCTACTCGGTAGTGGGGCACGTGTCTGGATCCTACGGTGGGCGCGACTGGTTGGATTGCCTCGATGGGAGGGGGAAAAACGAGGCGTTCCTTCCCCGGCTTCGTACATAAGGAAGCGCTGCCTTATCTCCATTCCCGTCTTGCCATTGAAGCGTGGAGGAAAAAAAGGAAATTCGAACGCCTGGGGGAGTGCTGCTGCTCTGCTACAGTCGATCTTTCGATTGCGAGGTGCTATCCGTTTGCTGCTCTTGTGTGTCGTCGGCCTTCGCTATCTGGTTAGTTTCCCTTCTCTAGCGTGTAGTTGTGTGGCTGTGAGTATCTAGTAGGGTGTGGATTGGTAGATGTTTCTGGGTTTCTAGGTGTCGTCGGGTGGCGGAAACGGGTGGTGTCAAAACTTCCCGGTGGCGGTACACGGTGTAGGTATCTGATAGGGTTTTTTTTATAGGGTTAAAATGGAGTCAAGGGCTTCCGATGCGAGCATTTCTGATTCGTTTCGGCTGGCCCGTGCGGATGAGGACGAGAGGATGGAGGGGTATCTGCGCCGGGAGACTAATAGGGATGCCGAGCGGGCGAAATCAAATTCTGGAGTCTCCAGCTCGAGCACCGAGTACCCAGTGATGGAAGCGATCCCGATCCCTCGCGTCCTTCACCGTTTGGAGGATGGGAGGGTGTGTGATGAGCCCATATGCAGTTACACGCCTGAGGAGATCGAACAGTTGAGGGAGTAGTGGAACATTCCTCCCGAGATCCCTATGCGTGGCTTGTACCCGGGAGAGCTTGCGTACGCTCCGAGAGATAAGTATGTAGCGGTGCATGACAACATGTTCAGGAATGGGTTCTCCGTACCGCTACCCCAATGTGTGCAGTACATACTGAGTATGCTGCAGCTCGCTCCCGGCCAGGTCCCGCCGAACCAGTGGCGTCAATTGCTGGGACTAGGTTGTCTGTATTTCCTTTCAAACTTGGGCTGGCCGACAATCAATGAATTTCGCGCGCTCTACAGGCTATCATACTCGAAGAAGGTGGGAAGCTCCGGGTGTGTAGGCTTTACCGCGCGGGACTATGAGTCAGTGATCACCGATCTCCCTTCTTCGATAAACAAGGAGTGGAGGGCGAAGGTAGTCCTGGTGGGGGGGCCCTGGCAAAGAAAGACGAGGCGGCACACGGTTCCCAACTACTTCCGGGCTATTGGGGATCAGAGCTACTCGTTGACAGCGATCGAGCGGGAGCGGATTGCCCGTATATTCGCTGTGTGGCCCCACGACGAGGATCGTAGCTTGTATCACTTGACGCGGTGGGTCGTTCTCGCATACTGTGAGATGGGTAGAGTGCCCGGTGGGTTCATCTTGATTTCCGCTTTATATCTGAAGTCTTTAGTATGCCCAGTGTAATTAATGTCGTCCTTTATTGTGCAGGAAAGATCCCTAGGCGTGTTCCGCGCCCGAATCATCCTCTTGACATGGAGAAGGATCAAGCCCTCTTGAAGAGGCTCCTGACCAAAGGGGATCTGGCGTCGCGCACTGAGGTGGACGTGGACACGCATACGGTACGTGTTTTGAATAAACAGGTGCTGCATGTTCCCGAAGAAGTATACGGGTCAACGGAGACTCCGCCGGTACCTCTTCATGCAGGCTCGCCGATCACTTTGGGTGAAAGGAAAAGGCGGCATCATCACTCGAGGAGAACTCAAGGTGTCGAGGAGCCCCTGGTGACAGACACCGGCAGGGTCGTGTCCGGGAGTCACGTACCAAAACCGAAGAAGCATAAGGCGGCTCCCGGGGCATCTACGTCGACTCCCACGCTGTCCATACTTGCCTCTGCGGTTCTGAAGATTTCGAAAACTCCGATCAGGCAGGTTCTTGATGAGTATGGTTATGCGGACGAGAAGTTCGTCCGGGCGATGGTTGGTGACCTGAAGGGGATTGATCTGGACCGGGTGAGATTCAAGGAGAGTTCTCCCTCCGAGTCCCGAAGGATAGCACGGGAGCACCTGATGAAGGTAAGCGTACGGGACGCTTGTGTTTTGTTGTGAATTGTGTTTGGGGACTGGTATTTGTAGGCTCATTTTTTTGTACTTGTAGGCTTTGTTCGCGGTGTATTCCATTGACGCCAGCGAGGACACTGCTGTACTGAAAGAGCAGGTGGCGAAGCTCAGCGGACACGTAAGCTACCTTCGACTGAGAAGGGGTCTCTCGAAAGGGAGAAACAAGTTTTGGTCGAGAAGCTGGCCATGACTCAACAGCATGTCCGGGAGGTGGAAAGCAAAGCGGATCGGGTCCCGGAGCTCGAAGCCGAATTGCAGTCCTTGAGGGTGGAGGTGGAAAAATATCGCCCGCTGGAGGATAGGCTTCGTGAGAAAGAGGCCGAGATAGCGGAGTGGGAGAGCTTGGTTCCCGCGCGCTGTGAGCAAGCTGTTGCGGCGTTCAAGGAGTCGCAGGAGTTCAAAGGTCTGCTCCAGTCTGCTCGGGATGAGGCCATCACGGAGAAGTTCACAGAGTGGAGTGCGCACGGGTACCTCGACAAACCCCGGATGCTTGCGGATCTGCTTGCTGCGTAGGAGAAGAGCGAAGCACAGGGCTCCCAGGCTATCGACCCGGAGGGTCCTATCGAGGCCGATCCTGAATGCGCTGGGGCCGAGGTGCATGTGTCCGAGAGTGAGGGCGAAGAAGATACACCCGACTCGGTCGAGAATGACATGGTATAGGGTGTTGAGCTGAGCGCAACTGGACTAATTTTTTGATTTTGCAGTGGAATGGCTTTGTGTCGGCCCGTGGTCCTGTTGGTATATTTGTAATGTGTTTCAAGTGTCCATGTTGAATTCTCATTGTTATGCCTTTGAATTGTGTGTTGCCTCTTTGTTTTGCCCGTTGGAATCCGGTGTATCACACCCACAGTTTTACTCCAGTGTTACGAGTTTAACTGTACAAATGTTGTGAATTTAACTTCTTCATTTCTGTAAGTTGTTAACAAAACAAATGAAGGCATCTTCCCGGGTCGACTTAACCAGACCCGGTAGGCATGATTTACAATTCCTGACCTCGATTAAACGGGGTAGAATTTAAGGTGTTCGGTGTTCCACAGGTGCCCGGTGACGATGTCGTCCCTGTCTCTTAGGAAGAATGTTGCAGGGCCGACTTCCTCCACGATCTCGTAAAGGCCCTCCCAGGTCGGATCAAGGGCCATTGGTTGGGCCATCACCCGCTTCATTACCCAATCTCCGAGACCCAAGGTGCGCGGTCTGACCTTGGAGTCGTAATGCCGGGTGACGCGCTGCTTGTAAACTTGGTTGTGTATGTCGGCCCTGTCCCTTCTCTCCTCAATGAGATCCATGTTTAACTGTAGCCCCTCTGTGTTGGTTTGTTCGTCGTATCCCTCGACTCTTCCAGTCGGTATCGTCACTTCGATGGGAATGACAGCCTCCGTGCCGAAAGCCAAGCTGAAGGGTGTCTCTCCCTTTGATGCCGTAGCAGTAGTTCGGATGGCCCACAGAACCTCCGGGAGGGTTTCCGCCCACAAGCCTTTAGCGGCGTCTAACTTCTTCTTCAGCAGTTTCTTGATAATCTTGTTGACCGCCTCCACCTGCCCATTGGTCTTTGGGTGTGCTACCGATGCGAACACCATCCGGGTTCCCATGTCCTTAGTGAACTCAATGAGCCTTGGGTTGTTGAACTGCGTGCCATTGTCGGTTATGATAGTCTCCGGGACACCGAATCTGCAGTAGACATTTTTCATGAGGAACCCCATCACGCTGTCGGTGGTTATCCGACGAAGCGGTTCTGCTTCAACCCATTTGGTGTAGTAATCCACCGCTACGATGGCATACTTGTACTCTCCGGGAGCGGTAGGAAACGGCCCGATCAAGTCCAAGCCCCACTGTGCGAAGGGCCACGGAGACAGCAAGATTGAGAGTGCAATGGGAGGGGAATGGACCGCGTTAGCGTGTTGGTGGCATTTATGGCATCTTGCTGCTACTTGGTCCGCCATCTTCCCCATGTTGGGCCAAAAATACCCCGTTCTGAGTGCCTTGAACGACAGGGATCTCGATCCGGAATGATTGCCACAAACACCCTCGTGGATGTCCCGGAGGATCGTTTCACCGTTTTGTACCGATACACATTTTAAGTTGGGAAAGCAGTAACCCCTGCGGTACAGTGTATCGTTGATGAGCGTGTATCTGGCGCATCTTGATTGCAACTTCCTTGCCTGTTGCTGATTCTCCGGGTGGACACCCTCTTTGAGGAACTCAATGATGGGGTCCATCCACGTCGGTTCTGCGGGACCGGTAATGATGGCGAAGATTTCGGAGATCGTCTTGTCGATACTCGGCCGGTTCAGGATCTCCACTTTCATTTCTTCGTGTCTTTGCTGACGGGTGCCGGTGGCAAGCCGGGCCAAAGCATCGGCATGGCTGTTTTCCTCCCTAGGGATCTGGGCCATAGTTGCCGACTCGAATTCGCACATGAGAGCTTTTGCGAGTGCCCGATAAGAATTGAGGTGCGGCTCTTTAACTTCAAATGTCCCGTCTACTTGGTTCACCACAAGCTGCGAGTCGTTGAACACCTCGACTCTTTTGACCCCAATCCCCAATGCCAGCTGTAATCCTTCGATCAATGCCTCGTATTCGGCTGTATTATTGGATGCAGGGAAATTAAACTCCTGGGCGTGTGTGTATGCGAACCCGTCCGGGCTAACCAGGATGATTCCCGCTCTGCTCTTCTCTTTAGTGACGGAGCCGTCTACGAACAACTTCCAACACGGCTGGACTTCACGGGGAGTCTCCGTGTCCTCTTGCTCTGCCACTGAGCACTCCACGACTCTTTTCATGGGGGTCAATTCGGAGATAAAATCCGCCGCCGCTTGCCCCTTGATGGCCACTCTCGGCACGTAGTGGATGTCGAACTCTCCCAGTTCTATCGCCCATTTGGCCAGTCTCCCGCTGGTCTCTGGCTTCTGGAGGACTTGCTTGAGGGGGTAGTTGGTGAACAGGGTGATGGAATGAGCTTGGAAGTAATGCCGCAGCTTCCGAGCGGTCACGATGAGTGCTAGGGCCAACTTTTCCAAGTCCGGGTATCTGCTTTCAGCCAGTGTGTAGCCCTTGCCTACATAATACACCGGAAGCTCCACGGTGTCATCTTTTCTTATCAGAGCTGAGCTTACTGCCTTATTAGATGCTGCAAGATAAAGATATAACATCTCCCTGGGAGTTGGTTTGGAAAGCTTCGGCACGGATGCCAAATATTCCTTGATATTCCTAAAAGCCTCGTCTTGCTCCGGCCCCCAATTGATTAGCTTGCAATGCTGGCTCTTGAGGAGTTTGAAAAACGGTGCACACTTGTCCGTGAGTCTGGAGACAAATCTAGCGAGAGCTGCGATCTTACCCGTTAGGGACTGCACATCACTACGGACCTTCGGGACCACCATATCCATGATGGCTTGGACCTTCTCTGGGTTCGCTTCAATTCCCTACCGGCTAATCACGTGGCCCAAAAACTTCCCTTTGACAACCCCGAACACGTATTTTTCCGGGTTCAGCCTCATACCGTACGCGAGTATAATATCGAAAGTTGTTTGCAGGTCGCTAACGTGCTCGACCGCAGTGAGACTCTTGACTAGCATGTCGTCCACATACACTTCCATGGTGATCCCCAGCTGCTTAGCGAACATCTTGTTCATCAGGCGCTGGTAGGTCGCTCCCGCGTTCTTTAGTCCGAACGGCATCCTTTTGTAGTAGTAGACTCCCTTGTCGGTCGTGAAGGCAGTATGTTCCTCGTCCGCGGGGTCCATCATGATTTGGTTGTAGCCCGCATAAGCGTCCATAAAGCTCAGCATTTCGAACCCGGAGGTGGAATCGACAAGCTGGTCGATTCGAGGCAACGGGAAGCTATCTTTGGGGCACGCCCTATTAAGACTGGTGTAGTCCACGCACATCCTCCATTGCCCTACCGCCTTCTTGGGGACCATAACCACGTTGGCCAACCATTGCGGGTATTTCGCTTCCTTGATAAACTGGATATCCAGCAGCCTCTGCACCTCTCCCTTGATGACGTCATACTTGGCCACGTCGAATGACCTCCGCTTCTGCCGTACGGAGGGTACGCCTTTACGGACACCCAACTTGTGCGTGACTATATCACTCGAGATACCGGGCACGTCAGCGTACGACCAGGCAAACGCTTTGCTGTTTGCCTTCAGAAAACGTACGAGTTCCTCCCGCATGGCGACAGGTAAACCGGTCCCAATCTTCGTGGTTCGGGCTGGGAACTGGTCCGAGATGCAAATGAGCTCTGTTTCCTCAACCGACCCTGGTCTCTCGGATTCAGTTCCTTCCGTTGCAGCATTAATTCTGGGATCCTCGTAAACATCTCACATGAGTCTATTCGTACTTCTGGAGGTTAACACCTCTGCTCTTTTCCTGCCAGTATCCCGGTCGATAGCGTAACATCCTCGTGCAGCCACCTGATCGCCACGGATGGTAACGATACCCGTGGGGGATGGTAGTTTCATCATCAGCATGTGACCGGCGATGAACGCCTTGAGTTTCCACAAGGCCGGTCTCCCAAGTATCCCGTTGTATGACGAGTTACAGTCGACTATGATGAAGTCTACTGTTGATCGCAGCGTGCTCCCCTCTGAACCTCCGAGGAGCATAGGTATGTAGTCAGATCCGAGAGGTTGCACCATGTCTCCGGAGAAGCTTATTAATGGTTCATTATCCTGTGTGAGCTTGCTGCTCCCCCTCTTTAGTGCCTGCCAAGCATTTCTAAACAGTACATTCACGGACGCCCCGGTGTCGATCAGAATTTTCTTACAGAGATAATGATCCAACTGTGCAGTGATCAGGAACGGATCCTCGTGAGGCAGCCTGGTCCCTTGCTCCTCTTCTTCTTCGAACCTCACGGATTTCCACCTCAAGTTGACATTCTGAGCGCTACAGCTCCTGAAGGCGTATACCTCCCGCCCATCTCTGATCCTGGGGCATTGTTTCTTGGCCCTGTTACTTCTCTGGTCGATCGGCTCCCCCCCGCGGATCGTGTTGATCGTCCCGTACACGGATTCCGCAGGCGCTTGCCGTTGTCCTGACACGTACTGCTGAAGCTTTCCTACTTTTAGCTGGCTTTCGATCGTCTTTTTTAGCTCAATGCAGTTATTTATCGCGTGTGTCGCTTCCCCGTGGTATCCGCAGTACTTTCCGGTATCTTCCCGTGTTAATCGGGACGGCGGAAACTTTCTAGTCGCTGGTCCCGGGATCGTTTCCTTGTTCTCGTTCCATACTACCTCGGGGGTTGCTGTTAATGGGGTGAAGCGTTCCCTGGCTACAGGAATTGTTGCTCCAAGTCCGCCGTCCCGAGAGCTCCCTCTGCGTGGACCCCCCAATGGCTTGGTTTGCTTCCTGCCCCCGTCCTTGAACTTCTTGTTCGGGGTGCATGCTTGTCCCTCTGGGTCCCTTTGCCAGGTTCTTACTTCTTGGATCAATTGCCCTCGGGATTCGGCCTTCCTACCTTCCTTTCTTTTGTTCGCATGCCGATCCCCATACGTGTCGTGGTCTGCTTGGGCATGTCTGATCGCCATTTCCATCAGCTCATCATAGCCCCACGGGTTTTCAATCTGTACTGCGTATAAGAACTTCCCGGGAAATAGGGCCTGGACGAAGGCTTCCTCCGCCACCTTCTTGTCGAAACTCCTAACCTTGGCCGTGGCTCCCTGCCAACGATTCACAAAGGTCTTTAACCCCTCGGCGTGCCCTTGCTTTACCTTGAAGAGTTGGGTGGTATTCTGCCCGTCCGTACGCAGTATGAATCGGTTCACGAATTTGTCCACGAGCTTCCTAAAGCAATCTATTGAGCCGGCCGGGAGCTCATAGAACCAGCTCAGCGCCTCACCCGATAGCTTCTCCTGAAACATGTTGCAGCACGCGGCATCCGAATAACCCTTTGCGTTTGTATGGGATTTAAAACTGTCGAGGAAGAGATGCGGGTCCCCTTCCCCCCCGTAGCTCAACTTTATAGGCTTTGCTGCGTGAGAACGTACGGTCTGTGTAATGGTCCGCGTGAACGGTCCCCTTCTTTCTTCGAATCCCACACCGGGCGGGTTGTGGGCCGCCCGTCTCTCCGCCTCGTCTACCCTGTGTAATGGTTGCAACTCGCGAGCCTTAAAAGGGCTTTTTATATTTAATTGGCCACAGAGGTTGACCCGAAGCATGTGAAAGACTTGTAAAAGTCTTCAACGTTTGTCGCGGTGCGCACGGACTCCGCCTGTTTGCTTCCTCGCGAAGTCTCCTACGCGAGCTAGTTCGCCAGCTCGCCTCGCCTACGCGGAGAGTCCATCTCGCCTCGCCTCGCGAAGTACATTTCCGCCTCGCCTCGCGAAGAGTCCATCTCGCCTCGCCTACGCGGACTGGCAAATAGTAATTTCGTGCGAAGGCATTCCGCGCGCGAGCTAAGTGTTCCACGCGAACTACGTAGTCCGCCTATGTCCATTCCGCGCGAAGCTAAGTGAAGTCCAACTTGGCTCGCGTGCGTTCATTGCCTACGCGGACTATCATTTGTAAACTTAGAGAAACTCCATCTCGCCGGTATAACATGGTCCAAGAAATAATTAATATTTACATAGACATTTACTGTCCAGTAAAATATTAATTTAGGCGTACACACAACCAACATAATCATATTTTTTCAAGATTTATTTCTCAATATAATGTGACTGAGCAAGAAAAATACCATCACATGTTTTTGTTATTTTCATGCCCAAAATAACATTAGCCTCACCAAGATCTTTCATATCAAAATTTCTCTTGACCACATTTTTGGTCTGCTCAATAACTTGCAAATTAGAGCCAAAAATTAAAAGATCATCAACATATAGGCTAATAATAACATGTGAGTTTTTCCAAGATTTATAATATATGTTGTTGTCATATTCATTTGATTTATAACCATTCTCAATCATGTATGAATCAAATTTTTCATGTCACTATTTGGGAGCTTGCTTTAAACCATAAAGTGATTTGGATAGCTTACATATATTATGCTCTTGACCAGGTTCAATAAAACCCTCGGGTTGGTCCATATAGATCTCTTTCTCTAGATCTCCATTTAAAAAAACTGTTTTCACGTCCATTTGATGAACATATAAATCATGTATTGCAACAATAGCAATCAACAATCTAATGGATGTAACTCTTATAACCGGAGAAAAAGTATTTAAAAAGTCTAGAACAATTTTTTGCTTGAAGCCTTTAGCAACAAGTCTAGCTTTATATTTATCTATACTTTCATCCGGTTTGAGCTTTTGTCTAAGGACCCATTTACAACCAATGGTCTTAAAACCTGCAGTTAAGTCTACCAATTTTCAAGTATTGTTAGAAATTAGAGACTCCATTTCATCATTCACAGCCTCTTTCTAGAAAACTGCATCTGGTGAAGATAAAACTTCTTGTAAAGAAATAGGATTATCCTTGACATGATAAACAACATAATCTGGGCCAAAATCTTTTTCAACCTGAGCTCTCTTACTTCTCTTAGGTTCAACATCATGCGTTTCTTGTACCTGCAAACTAGAAGAAGAAGAACTAGGTTAAGAAATAATATTTCCTCTAGCATATCCAAGCCAGAGCTGGAGGAATTAGATATCGACGTCATCTAGATCTTGACAACGACGACTACAACGACAATGATCGAAGAGCTCAAGGTGGACACTAAAAGGTACTAGAGGGGCTGAGGTTAGCGAACTTGCTCTGTCACGCCCCGACTCTTAAATTTTTACCTTATTTACTAGCATGGTGTTAATAAGAATTTTACCGTCTTCGTCATTGGGTTTTTAGTCTTAAGGTCCCTAGAGGTGTGTTGAGGGACGAATATTTCGAAAGAATTATTCGTAGGAGAAAAATGTGACGACGGTAAAAATGGTAAATTTTAGCTAGTAAAAGGTAATTTTTATTGGGGTATTATTTTTGGGGTGTTGAATTTTGGAATGGGTATATGGTGGAGTTGGTGGACTGGGTGGGCTAAAGACCCAAATCTGTTTCTTTCCTTTCTCTCTCTCCCTCCCGTTTCTCTCTCTCTCTCTCCCCGAGTTCTCTCCCGCTGCCGGACTACCCGTCGCCAGTCCGCCGCCGTCCGGCCGCCCCAGACCGCCGCGCCAGTCCCAATCGATCGGTCTCCGTCCGAGCTTCCATTCTACACCGATGGGAGCAGCCCTAGTGCCGCCGTGCGAGAGAGAAGCCGCCCGAAAGCCCCAACTGCCGTGGTGGTTTTCTCGCCGGAACTTCCTCCTCCGGCCGCCATAGGTGGAGCTGCTTGGCTCAAAAGGAAGCCCTCCTCCCGTGCTCCAATCCCTTCGAAGGTTTCTTCCCGATTCGGCTTGGGTAAGGAGAAATTGGTGTTTGAATTTTCTAGGGCTTTTACTTATGTTTCTTTTCGATTGGCATAGTTAGGGTTGGAATTGATGTATGTGCTAGTTAAGAATGTTGTAGAGGAGGTTCAAAGGAAGATGCTGCCAAATTTTGGTGGGCATTGGAGGTCGCCGGAGCTAGCCGCCAGCCGCCGCTGAAAAAATGTTTTTAGTAGGAATTTTTATGAGGAGTTTAATGGAATGAGTTTTAGAATTTTTGGAGGAGTTTTGGATAGGTTTGGAAATCGTTAAAGTTTGGTATTTTTAGCGGATTAATAAGTTAAAAATCTGGCCATTGGATTATTTATGGTTAGGAAGGTAGAAGGTGCTTTTGAGGATGTCGGAAAAATTGTGGAGCTTTATGGTTGACAGTGAAGTTAAGATTTAGGGCGATAGGCATGGTTGAGCGCGAGAAGCTCATATTTAATTATGCATATTTTCTTTAAGCGTCGGTGTTTTATTTAAGGATTTATTTATGTTTTGGAACAGGAAGTGAGGAGGCCCGAGCGGAAGAAACCTCTGACCGACATCAGGCTTAGGCCTAATTTGTGAGTGGACCTTTGTTTTAAATAATGTGCTTGAAATGTTTTATTGTTGAATAATTTCTTTTGTTGGAATTTAACCGAAATTGAGAATTTCAGTGTTTATACTCATATATTGACGTTTATGGCAATAGTATGTATATAAGTAAATGCTAGCTAGCCATACGTGATTTTCCCCCATAATGAGATACAATTCCATTATGGGGCGACGTGAGCGTTAGACGCCAGTGTCGTAGCCTTGTACGACTTTCTATTCTTCGTATTCATTCATAGAATTCGTACAAGGAATCAGCACGTATATATATCCACTCGTGCGATTCCCCCACGATGAGGAAAAATGTCATTATGGGGTGACGTGAGCGTTAGACGCCAGCGTCGTAGCCTGGTATGACTATCTATTTTTCGAGCTTATTCATAGATAGCGTACAAGGAATAGACGAGTGTAAATACATACTGATATATTTAATTCTAGCCTGAGAGACCATTTTATAAAGTTTGGGAGTCTAGCGAGGCTAGACACCATTCAAGAATTTATGAGTTAAGTTTTTTAAGATGTCGCTTGCATAGCGCTTTCCTTGAAAGTTTTCTTAGGGAAATATAATTGTTTGTCGTAATTACTTTTATCCACTCACTCTGACGTAATTAAATATTTTCCCCTGGGCTTTTCCTTTGTTTTTTTAAATGCCCAGTCTGCAGAGTTCATGTGGGGTCTAGAAGGAGGCGACGAGGCATAGTTACCCATCTTTCCGCTACTTTCCGCCAGTAGGTTATCTGTTTAATTTACTAGGATTTTATCAGCTTCCGTTGTACTTCTTGTAGTAGCTCTGAATACTTTCGGAAAAATAATTGTGTATTATTTTATTCGGTTATTTGGGTTGAGTTGAAGATTGATATTTTAGTTAAGAGGGTGTTCTATATTTTTTCCAGGTTAGGGTTGTCCATTTTCAAGGGAGGTTTGCCGAGTTCTTCGGTATTTTTTCCTTGGAGGTGGTCCCCGCAGGACTTACTTCGGGTTTCAGGGTGAAATTCGGGGTGGGTCTTGACAGTTGGTATCAGAGCTCTAGGTTTCATTTCCTGCCTCCTTAGTACTATCATATTTGCCTAAGAAGCACGTAGTTCCTATAGAGTGGTGATCCGACCGCGACGGATTCACTAGCATTTTATGCTTTGGATGCTATGTGTTATTAGGTATGTGTGATACTTCTGTTAGTCTTGTGTATAGACTACTAAATATCTCCTTCCTCAGGTACTATGCCTCCTAGACGCAGACCCCGGGTGGCTACCTCGACCAACACGAATGAGGGTGATAAGGTTAGAGGATTAGTTGATTCCATTGGGAATATGCTGAGGGGTGTATTAGACAGGGTTCAGCACCCACGGTCTGTGAGGAAGAAGGATGTCTTCGATGCTGGGGCAATTGAGTTCAAGGGTGTCAAGGGACCCCTTGATGCATATACATGGGTAGACAAGATGGAAAAGGCTTTTGAGAGCACTGATATACCGGAAGAAAAGAAAGTGAAGATGGCAGTGACTTTTCTGGATGACTCAGCGCATCATTGGTGGACTCTCGCTAGCAGAAATAATGGTGGTGCTCAGGACATGACTTGGGAGCAGTTTAAGGCGCTCTTCTTGGGTCAGTATTTTAGTCATGCTCATCGTAGTAGGATTCAGATGGATTTTCTGAACACGAAGAAGAGGGTTGATGAGGGTGTCATCGAGTTTGAGCAGAGGTTCACTACCCTGAGCTATCATGTGCCATATTTGGTTCCTGATGAGAGGACCAGGATTGATATGTTTATTGGGGCACTTGGTGGAGTGTTTGCAGATAGGATGACATGTGTTATTTACCCGACCTTTCTAGATGCGGTTACTGCAGCCATGGCCATTGAGACCAGGGGGACTTATAGTGCTCGGCCCCGAGATTTCAGTGGTCCCAGCCAGGGTCCATCAAAGAAGGCCGCTTCCTCATCTGCTTCTGGATCTTCAGCGGGTAGTGGCAGTAGTGGAGGATCGGGTTATGGTCCTCAGAGTAGAACTAGAGGACGTTTCAGGAGACCTTTCAGGAGCCAGTTGGGTAGGCAGCAGACCGGTCAGTATAGTGCTGGTGGTAGTTCCCAAGGGGGATCATCTGGTGGTCAGACTTTTTCCTTTGGTCAACAGCAGTCATCTGGGTGCTTTGAGTGTGGTGGTTATGATCATTTCAGAAGAGATTGTCCCTTATTGGCTCAAAGGACCACCCCTACTCAGCCAGCCGGTCAGTCTTCAGCCAGAGGCTCCAGTGGTGGTTCTCAGGGCGGTTCAGCAGCCAGGAGTGGTTCTCAACCGGGTGGTGGTCAGCGTGGACGTCCCATGACTCGCACTAGACTTCATGCTATGACCCAGCAGGAGGGTCGTACTTCTCCAGAAGTCATCATTGGTACGTTATTAATTTTTGGTCAGCCAACATTTATTTTAATTGGTCCTGGAGCTACGCATTCATTTATGTCTAGTAGATTTGCCTTCCATGCCAATGTGCCATCATCGTCTCTTCCAGGCAAGTGGCATGTGTCTCTACCCTCCGGTGAGGTGATGAGAATAAATTGGGTGTTTAGTGGTTGTGAAGTGTTGATTGAAGGGACTAAGTTTAAGGCGGATCTAATCCCTTTAGATATTGTGGAGTTTGATGTGATCTTGGGAATGGACTTTTTAGAGGCTTATAGAACTATGGTAGATTGTTTTCGAAAAGAAGTGGTGTTTCGAAGTCCAGATGGATTTGAGGTTGCATTTCAAGGGGAAAGAGATGTGATTTCGAGTTGCATGATATTAGCTGTGGCCGCCAAGAAATTGTTAAATAAAGGTTGTCAGGCATTCTTAGCTCATGTTGTGGACACAAGTATAGGAGTGTTGGAAGTAGGGGATATTCCTATAGTAAGAGAGTTTCCGGATGTGTTTCCCGACGAGTTGCCTGGTTTGCCTCCTATAAGGGAGATAGACTTTTCTATCGAGTTACTTCCTGGAACTATGCCTATTTCACAGGCACCTTACAGAATGGCTCCAGCAGAATTGAAAGAGTTGAAAACTCAACTGCAGGAGTTAGTAGACAAGGGTTTCGTTCGGCCTAGCATATCGCCATGGGGTGCTCCGGTGTTGTTTGTTAAGAAGAAAGATGGCACCATGAGACTATGCATTGATTATAGGAAGCTTAATCAAGTCACTGTGAAGAATAAGTATCTGTTACCTTGCATTGATGATTTGTTTGATCAGTTGAGGGGTGCTTCTGTTTTCTCAAAGATTGACTTGAGATCTGGTTATCATCAGTTGCGGATCCGGGAGAGTGACGTAGCCAAGACTGTCTTTCGATCACGCTATGGTCATTATGAGTTTGTGGTGATGCCTTTTGGACTTACTAATGCACCCGCGGCGTTCATGGATCTCATGAATAGGGTGTTTAGTCCATATCTTGACCGCTTCATGATTGTGTTCATTGATGATATTTTGGTATACTCGAAAAGTGAGAAGGAGCATGCCAAACATCTAAGATTGATATTGCGGACTTTGAGAAATGCTCAATTGTTTGCCAAGTTCAGCAAGTGTGAATTTTGGCTGGATAAAGTGGGGTTCTTGGGTCATGTAGTTTCAGCAGAAGGTGTTAGTGTGGATCCCCAGAAGGTGGAAGCAGTTTCAAGTTGGAAGATACTCACCACTGTGACTGAGATTCGTAGTTTCTTGGGGTTAGCAGGTTATTATCGACGCTTTGTGCAATATTTTTCAAAGATTGCTGCTTCACTTACAAGATTGACGAAGAAGGGAGTTAAGTTCGAATGGTCAGATCAGTGTGAGCAAAGTTTTCAAGAATTAAAGGATCGTTTGACTAGTTCTCCTGTATTGGCACTTCCGGATGATAGTGGGGAGTATGTGGTTTATTGTGATGCTTCTAGACGAGGTCTAGGCGGGGTATTGATGCAGCATGATCGAGTGATTGCCTACGCTTCTAGGCAACTGAAGCCGCATGAGGTGAATTATCCCACCCATGATTTAGAACTTGCAACAGTAGTTTTTACTCTCAAGTTATGGAGACACTATCTTTATGGAGCCAAGTGTCAGATTTTTACCGATCACAAGAGTCTTCGGTATGTGTTTACTCAAAAAGAGTTAAATATGAGGCAGAGAAGGTGGATGGAATTGATCAATGACTATGATTGCACTATTGAGTATCATCCTGGAAAAGCTAATGTGGTAGCTGATGCTCTTAGTCGAAATCCCACTATATCTTTGTCTCACCTGAGGATGGTTCGAGTTCCACTTCTTTGTGAGTTGCGAGCTACAGGGGTGGATTTGGCGGTGGATGAAATGGGTGCCTTTGTAGCTAGTTTCCATGTGAGGCCAGTTTTGGTGGATAAAGTGCGTGAGGCGCAGTATAATGATCCTTCCATAGCTCAGTTGATAGAAAGAGCATTAAATGGAACCGCCGTGGATTTTTCGGTAAGAAGAGATGGAACTTTATTGTTCAAGAATAGGCTATGTGTTCCAAAGAGGAATGAAGAGTTAAAGATAGAGATAATGGAAGAAGCTCATAGTTCTGCATATGCTGCTCATCCGGGTAGTACAAAGATGTATCGGACTTTGAAGGATTATTATTAGTGGCCAAACATGAAGAGAGAAATTGCAGCTTTTGTTAGTAGGTGTTTGATCTGTCAGCAAGTGAAAGCTGAAAGGCAGAAACCTTCAGGATTGCTTGAGCCGTTGTCTATCCCAGTGTGGAAGTGGGAGCACATCACCATGGATTTTGTTTTCAGTTTACCTCGTACCCGTGAAGGGCATGACGGTATTTGGGTGATTGTGGATAGACTCACCAAATCTGCACATTTCTTGTCTGTGGGAAAGAAGTATACACTGGATAGATTGGCGGAGCTTTATGTGAATGAGATCGTGAGACTTCATGGCGTACCTGAATCCATAGTGTCAAATCGGGATCCTAGATTTGCTTCTAAATTCTGGGGAGCTCTTCAGGCAGCTTTAGCTACCCGACTACACTTCAGCACTGATTTTCATCCTCAGACTGATGGGCAATCAAAGAGGACTATTCAGACTTTGGAAGATATGATGAGATCATGTGCCTTGCAGTTCAGAGGGAGTTGGGATAAGAACCTATCTTTGATGGAGTTTGCTTATAACAACAGCTTCCATTCGAGTATTGGTATGGCACCTTTTGAGGCACTGTATGGGAAGCAGTGCCGTACACCTCTATGTTGATCTTCTCATTTGTGTCATGGATAATCTCAACACGTAATTAAATATTTCCCCCTGGGTCTTTCCTTTGTTTTTTTAAATGTCCAGTCTGCAGAGTTCGGGTGGGGTCTAGAAGGAGGCGACGAGGCATAGTTACCCATCTTTCCGCTACTTTCCGCCAGTAGGTTATCTGTTTAATCTACTAGGATTTTATCAGCTTCCGTTGTACTTCTTGTAGTAGCTCTGAATACTTTTGGAAAAATAATTGTGTATTATTTTATTCGGTTATTTGGGTTGAGTTGAAGATTTATATTTTGGTTAAGAGGGTGTTCTATATTTTTTCCGGGTTAGGGTTGTCCATTTTCAAGGGAGGTTTGCCGAGTTCTTCAGTAAATTTTCCTTGGAGGTGGTGCCCGCAGGACTTACTTCGGGTTTCAGAGTGAAATTCAGGGTGGGTCTTGACATGCTCGCTCTCACCGAAGGCAGGTATGCCGGTCTGTTTCCGGTGTGTAATAATTTGGGGAAATGTAGTTAAGGTTTCTGGTTTGTATTAATTTGGGTAAATGTAGGTGAGGTGATTCAGGTGGAAGGAGTTGTATTACTGTAATTTTCGTAGTGTTGGTTTCTTATTGATCCCAAATTTGGCCACAAGTTTCTGTAAAATTGAGTGTTATATATGCTGTATGTCTCATTATGTATAAAGATTAGACGGATAGACCCCCAGATAGTAGTAGCAAGATTAGACGACCGACCCAGGCAATAGCAGCAAGACTGGACGATCAGGTCCAGGCAATAGCAGCAAAATTGGACAACAAGATTGAACTACCAGGAAGTAGCAGCAAGATTGGACGACCATGGAATTTGAAGATAAGACAGTAGCAAAATTGGAGGATAAATCTTCAAGTAATAGCAGTAGAAGTGGAGAAGGCAGTAGCAAGAAGTGGAAGATAAGGCAGTAGAAGAATTTCAATACAAGGCAGTAGCAAAATCAGAGGATAAATCTTCAAGCAATAATAGTAGAAGTGGATAATTGTAGTAGCACAGAAGTGGAGGATAACGCAATAGCAGAGTTAACCTTCATTATCTTAGTCTTCAAGCAGTAGTAGAACTAGAGGATTGCCAAAACATACTTGTGCTACTACTGAGATGTTAACCACTTCTACTACTTTTACTGGAATTAACTGGTAATACACTAAGTTATTGAAAACCTGCTATTATATTCTATTTACTGAAAAATCTCAAAAAGAGAAACTTTTCTCTTCTAAAAACATATTTAAATTAAGACAAAAATTCAGCAACAGTCCCTAAACTATTGTGTCAAGGCCAACTTAATACCCGAACTCTAAAATGTATCAATATGATACCCAAACATGGATTTTGACATCAACGAGATACCTTTGTCCAATTTTCGTGACGGAGCTTTTAATTTGTCGACGTGGCACAGACATATGGGTCCTATAACAAAGGGTAGAATAGACTTTTTAACCAAAAATAAAATCACATCCCCACAAAAACTCAAATCTGCACACTTCAAATCTTAGAAAAAATCTGCACATTTATTCAATAACATCCCTACGAATCAGGAAAAAAAAAACCTGATCCAAAACATACCCAAATCCACCAAACTCAAGTTTTTGCCTTTATCTCCAAAAGATTACTCCCTTGCCACTAGTGAGCCCATCTCAAATATGACCCGAATATGAAAAAACTGGAGAATACTGCTACGAAAAAGACTTGCCAGCGGCGCCGGTGACGAGGTCTTTGTCGATGAACATGCAAAATGCATCGCCGATTTGCTTGAGCCACCACAGCCAAATTTTCTCTTCTTCTTCGCCTCTTTCTCATCAATTTGGATTACAGAGACGAATGTGAGGGCAAGGAGATAATCAATTTGGATGACATGGATTTGGGTGTCCAAATCACTTTTAGACATAGCTTGGTCGGCGCGTGACCGTCGCCCTTCGGCGTCGTCGGATGGCTCAGAAACTGGGCTTGATTCGTTGGAGGTCGTGGGCACAGTGGTGGAGGAGATAAAATCTCAGATCTAGATTATTTCTCCTTCAATCTGTTGTAACTTGTAAAATCAAAAACTCAAATGCTTGATGGTTTAATCAACATGATTGTGTGTATGAGATGATAAATTTCAGGTTGATAAATGCAACTATCACAGCAGAGAAGAGAGGAGAGATTGGTCGTGAGCTCATAAAATAAGAGTGATGAGAATGGGGTAAACTGATGAACACAAAGAACAAGACGAAGAAACCAAAAAAAAAATGATTTTACAAGTAGAATGAGGGGCAAATTGGTCATTTAATTGCTTTTTGGTCTCAATGTTCTTGCAAGGTCAGAAAATTAACGGTTCCGTCATATAAATTAGTTGAAGGTATGTCGTTAATGTCAAAATATCTGTTTGGGTATCACATTGATACTCTTTAGAGTGTAGGTATCAGGTTGGCCACAATAGTTTAGAGACTGTTGCTGAATTTTTATCTTTAATTTAGTGGTGTTCGTTTGGTAAATTAAATTATGACAACATGTTGAGAAAAGATTGTCTTTAATTAAAAACTGTCATTATTTGTTTAACAGCACAAGTAGATTTATTAGTGTTTTAAATCCTTTTGAATGATGTATATGTGATTTGCTTTATTTCTAAACTAGAAAAATGAAACCCGGTATCATTTAGTCTAGTAACATAGTCTCCTTTAGTAAGTGGGAGGTTGTTAGTTCGACTCACACAGTTGTAATTTACCTAATGAAAAAAAAAATAAACTAGGAAAATAAAAAAGTGAACACATCAAATTGATTTTTTCAGTTTTTTCTCGTAAAATTGAATTCTTGGTTTTTTTTTTTTCAACGTTTTCAGAAATATCTCTCCGAACGCCTTTTTCATGTTATTTCATTTTCAAAAATGAAAATACAAGCATGAAAACATTACCGAACACCAAGATTGTATCATCTGTCCACTTGAAACTTAAAAGATACAAGTTCTGAGGAAATGCCACATTCAAACCATCGTTGATTTGCACCGACATCAAATATATTAGTATCACAGCCACGGAAACCATGGAATTTCATAATAGCAAGAATTCGTCTAATTCACTTGCTCTAATGAAGAAGAGGAAAGTCCCAAACTCAAAGCAATGGGAACTGATAGTAAGTTGAAGGCCGGAAGAGAGGATCAGAACTGGAACTGCATATGAGGGGCATATTCAAGTGATTCAAGATGAGCAGCCATGGCCTTGTTCATGGGTGGTGGACCACATCTTAGGATCTACAGATTCCAAAAACATAGTAACCATTTCTTAGCAAACGCAATGCAATCTATTTTCATTTCTAAGCAGCAAGACACAACGCTAACATTTCTGCAAGAGTTTAGGGGACATGACAGCAAATCAATTAATTCAGAAATAGTTAATTACCTGTATATCAGGGCCAGGGGCGGGCAAATGGGTTTGAATCATTTCTTTTGAGACAAATCCAACACCCCCATCCCATACTTCAGGAGGCTGAAAAGTAAATAGTTTGTTAGGAGAAAAAGAAAATAACCAGTCATAGACTCACTTCTCTCATGGCATATAATATGAGCTACAGTACTGTAGAATACCAGTAATAACTCTCGCATCTCAGTATAAGTCGAACGTATGACTAACATGTTAATAATTGAGTGCACAAGAAAGCTCCGCTGGCTATTTGAACTAAAAAGATGTTCACACACACCCACGATTAACAGTGTTCACCAGTTATACTTGCTTCAGTTACATTAATTGGATGCCATGACAATGTTGAAGACCAACTTCTCGAAGAATAACAGCAAAGAATATTAATGTGGCATAAAACAAAGAAAAACTTAATCACTGAAAACTAACAGGTAATTTCAAATTTCTATATATTTATTGAGCAACAAGACAGTAAGAAGTATAGGAGAGAAAAAAATTGTTTAGAAATTACTGCACGAGCAACGCAACTAACCTGGTTCAATACGTAGAAGATTTGGAAGCGATCAGGGTAGGTAGTAGCAAGGCCATCCAACTCATCCTGCAAATAGAGAGGAATAAAATATGATTCAATTGCCTCAAAAGCAAGTTTATATTATCAGAAACAAACAGCATCTTCCAACTATTTTCTAAGAACCAGCAACTAGATCAACAGGGCAACCCGAAAGTAGATGAGTAGACAACACTCACATTGCCGTGAAAATGAATACTTATATAAACACAAGGGGTTGTCAATGACATCTCGATTAAATTGAAAGGTAGAATCTTCTCAAATATTCCCAATATAACTCATCGTTTAGAAGCACAAGAGAGTGGATACCTTTAAGAGAATGTCCTCGTATGTCACGTTGGCATAGATCAGGTGAACCCTTGTTTTGTCTTTTGGATTTTCTAATATTGCCCTAGCAACCTAAAGCAGATGTCAAAAAGATGAAACATATTTTCCAACAGTAAAAGAAAGCACAGAAATTAATGCACCCATTTCATATACATACCTGGAACATCGGAGTGATTCCAGAGCCTCCAGCAAGCATCCCAAAAGCTCTAACTTGGCCAGGTTCATACTTGAAACGGCCCTGGTTGCAGAAATATTTTATAGATCAACTTGGTGAAAAGGAACATAGTAGTTCATAGAAAAGTACATGAATTATTTTAGCCAAGCCATTAATAATGTATTCAGACAGGTAACATAAGAATAGCAGGCTTTACTTGGTGCAAGATTTTAACAAGATCAGTTCAAAAGCATTGTGCTTAGAGAAGTATTAAGTGTAGACAGGTAATATGGTCAATATCAAGTTTCTACTGTATAGTGCAACATTCATAACCAACAGTCACAAACTTCCACATGGATATAGAAGTATTAGATAATTTGAATTAGGTAACATTTCTTTTTTCAAATAATCAAAACACATGCAAAACTACCTGCCTAGCTATATGAGGGACGAAAATGAATAAGGTATCGAAAGTGAATTAAATCAATGAACGAATTAAAACTGTTCAACCTGAACCGTTCGTGGTTTTAGTTCTAAATCACATCTTTGAATGCCTTAACGATTATCAATTTGGCTGAAAATTTGTAGAGATGATCTACTCATATATACCTACAATGTGAACGGTTAAGATGATAAATATGATCTAAAAGTGGGTCAATTAAGAAAATCCGTACCTTTTGAATAAATAAGGATATTTGGACCTTATAATAATTGTGTGTGTGTGTGTCTATATATATGCAGAGAGAGAGAGAGAGGTTTCCCAGATACTAGATAATGAAGCATGTACCTTGGGTCCCTTGACAGCAAGATGATCTCCAACACGCATCTCACGGAAATGGTGTGACATTCTTCCTTGAGGATACATCTAAGACAAACAAAAATTCAAAGTATGATGATTTTATAAACAATCACATGCATCATTTTGTGCCCCTTTATAAACTCAAAACTAGATTAGATAAATACCTTTATCACTAGTTCAAAGTATCCAACATCAGAATCCAATGTGGTTGGGGTATATGGTTTGATAACCTCTTCACCTTGGCTATCCTTGCCCCTATTTGATAAAGTAGCTCATTTAAAGGCTACAATGATTATATATATATATATATATATATATATATATATATATATAAACTAAGCAAAATTCTGTTTTCTTTTTCTATATATTAGCACATCTCACAAACCATTTAGTGAGTCGAGTTTCATTCATTAGATATCAATAACTGAAAGACTCATGAAACACCTATTGACCATACCTACAACTTATGTGTTGTCCAATTGGAAGACCTAAAATTGAAGTCGATGTCAGAAGTTCAAATTTGAACTTTGCCACATTGTGGCTCAATTGTGTGCGCTTGACAAGTTTGAAGTCCTTGAAATTCTGGGGATCTAAGCAACCTGTAAGAACACCACAAGGTGAACAGATTAACAGAAAAGCACATGGCAAGACCCGTTTTGTACATCAAAGAGATATAAAAGTACAAAGCGAAGTAAATAAACTTTCATAGAAGCTGCATTTTTGAATACTGAAAAAGGAATAAATAACAATAAAAACGAGTGAAAGCAAATGGTTGAAAGTTTAGGTGCATGATTCCGAATCTTCCTAAACTGTTAAAAACTGGGTAGAAACATATTCTAACCTTTTTTGTAATAAAAGGACACTAGGAATGGATAAGTAGTAATAGAAAGAAAGAATTATAACACAAAAGCATATCAAAACAACGAAAAACCAAACTAAAGGATAACAATCAGATAACCGCTGGCTACTAATTCAACAAGATTGCAGACAGACTTACACACCTTAAAACTACTGAAGCAGAAATATAAAGAGAGGGACTGTTAAAAAGAAAAAAAACCACTGGTTCTTCGACCCCAAAAACAAATCTATCTAAAACAAGCTTACTGGATTAACATGAACCTATAAATCGTAGAATGACATGCAAATTACTTCAAGCAATCCCTTTCTACATAATTCAAACACAAGTCCATTCCTCTAATCATAAGTTTTAAAATAACTATATACCAGGCTTTCAAAACTATTTAGGTGATGAACACATAGTTTCTTAAATAATTCATCACTGAACTGGTTCTGTACATTCTGATATCAAGGGCGGATTCAATTAAACATTTTGAACATATCATACTAGGTTGCTACTCAACGTTTGGCCAAGTATGAGGAAAGGAATGGAACAGACACAAAGAATGAGTTGAAGATTATATCTTGTCTCCTCCATTATCTATATCTTGTTCCTTGCAATTCTCTGAGTAGAAGGAAATAAAGGAGTACATAAAATAGGCCAGCTGGACACTAAAATTTAACGAAAGCTATCAAATTGATCATCAATATCCCAGATCATACATTTTCTTGCAAAGAACAAAGGAAGAAGAAACATCGAAAACCCAGTACCAAATCAACATAGAAAAGAAAAAGGAACAAACCTTTCGGCTTCTTGGAGGAGAAGAGAAAAGCTGCAGCAACAATGACCACAAAAGCAACAGTTACACCCACAAGGATCTGAGGATCGAGTGACTCGATGAAATCCATAGGATTCATGTTTCTTTGTTTCTATCGATTCTGAATTAGTTCTAAAGTTATACGGGGAGTAGAAGAAAGAGAGTGTTCGCTGCTTATATTTAAAGTGCGTGTTGAAATGAGAGAGGTGGTAGGTCAGTCGTTCATGGGTGCCTCTGTGTGACTTGCGAGTGGATCTGGTATACCAACCAAAGCTGACTCACAAGAGACGCCACAAACCAACCAAGAAAATGAACCCACAATTATTTAGAAAAACAACATTGTAAATCAGCGACGCACACAGAAATTGAAGGGAACAAAACAAATATTACCATCGATTTTATATCCAAGAAGGATCCCCAATTTCAACATTTTCTTCTTAATTCTTATCAACCAACGGTGTGCTTTTCTAAAAGAAAAAAAATTAAAAAAAATAAAAAAATCAGTTGGGAAGGACGGGTTTGTTGTGGAGACCTCATCTCTCCGCTACCAACAGGCCTCGTTGGTTCGCGATCTGTAAATCTTCTGTGGAAATTCATACCTGGAGGCTAGTGTTATAGGTACGTGTCCACTATTAGTCCTTCACGGTTGAGGTTGCATGTTTGCCCTGACGATGGTGGTGTAGCGTAACCAAGCTCTCACCTAAACTTTTCTTCAACAAGTAAAAAAAAAATTAAAAAATTATTCACGGTGATTGATAGATAATTCAGAGCACCCACACTTGTGTAGTTGTGTATAGTCGAAGTTTCAAAGTTTATTTACTTCTTATTTTTCCTTTATATCCAAACAATGTGTGAATATTCTGAAGAACATGATTTAGGGTTTGTCTATCATACCATATGGTATGGCATATTTAGTGTAAATGTGTCTAATTGTATGACACATGGAGCTTTTGAAAGGGTAAATAGTCATTACATAGTCATTTAGTTGTTTCTTCAATCAATGATAGTCACACATTTTATGAAGTATGTTATACTATATGATTTACTAGAATTTTCTCGATTTAAGCTCCAAACAAAACTCTGGCAAAGAAAATCTGCACAATATATTTTGTGAGAGTGAACAAGTTTCAAATTAGCAACATGGCTATCACTATGAGCCTATGAGGAAGTGGTCCAAACATGTTGTATATAGAGAGTGAAGTCTTTCTCACGGCCAAGGAGTATGGAAGAATGATCAACATTTCTGTTCGGTGTGAAATTGGATTACTTCGAACAACCGGCTTCTGTGGCACGCTTGTACTTCTGAGTTAGGTACAACTTGATCTTCTTTTCCTATTCACACTTCTTGACTTCTTCTTCAAGCAATTGAGAGCAAGCGCGATCAAACCTGGTGCAAGGTTCTTTCTTTAGACCTAAGGAAATCCTTAGGATTTTTCTCTACTCACATAAACAGACGGATCCTACTTGAGCCGATAAGGTCAAGCAGAGCTAACGAATGTCAGGATAGGATATTTGTCAAGGATTTCTCCTCAACAATGGATATTTGCTAGGTTTTTACACCCAACAATGGTTTGGCAGGGATTTGCTGACGGATCAGACTTTATGAGTTGAAGTTGCCGACGGATCGGACTTGGTTTTTCCCAACAGATTGGTCTTTGGGTTTGTCGACGGATCGGTCTTGAATATAAAAGACACCGGAGAGTCTTTTTCTAGGTGGGTGCTCCGGGGAGACTTTGATATTTGCAATGTGCAAAGTTTGATTGTAAGATTGGGTTGTCCTTTTGCTTGTTCCCCTTGACCCCTTTATATAAAGAACTAGGGTTCATATTCCTTGTGGATCAAGGCATATCGGACCTCTATCTTAACTAGAAAAGTATCTCTTAATCAGATTATAAATTAGATTCTTAAGCAACCACAATATCTCTACCATAATTTACCCAAGGGAAAGAAATATATTTACAAAGATAAATAGGACCGTAGGTGTCGGTCCAATGGGCTTTCAATACTGGACTAATCCGAAAATATTAATATAGGCCCAAACATTGCCCCCTAGGCCTCGAAATTAAAGAGGGCTAAACCCCAAGAATGGTGTAACGTTTAACTGAACTGCATTGTTTCCCTCGCTTCTCCTACTTCTCACAGAAGCTAAAGACATAATTGTTCACATAAACCCTTTTAGTTTCTATAAACCCATAACACTTCTCTTGTTCGATCTCAAACAACACAATGACATTCTCCAAATCTAATCCCAAAGCTCCCATGCAAGGCGTAGCCGAGAATTTCAAGATGAACATGGTCAATCTGAAGCCCCATCTCAAAGCTTATGGTTATTATATGAAGATCAATTCTGATAAGACAATTGCGTTGGGACCTTGGGTGAAGTCGATCCCTGAAAAAGAATTACACACCTTCCAACATCACCCAGCACGAACCCCAATCGTTGTCTTTCTCGAAGAAGAAGCAAATTTCCCGGATTGGCAAGCTAATGATACGGCAGCGCGAATTGGGATTTGGCCTACACCCCAGCCGCTAGAGCATCGGTGGTACCTAAATCCCAACTTCATATGGGATACTTCAAGCAACACCTTTAACTTCACATTTGGACAAATGGGAATTACGATGCTGGATCTCTATGCCATCACTAGCCTACCATCCCATGCAAAGCACTATAGCGAATGGGATTATGAAGATATCCAGGTAAACCACCAAATTGATCTTAAACACCATCGTCCTAACTCCTCTTATGATGCCTGGGATAAACACTACATGAAGCTTGATGATGAAAGAGGAGGATTTGTAATGCCCCGTACCTAATTTTACTAATTTACCTGTCATTCAGACGATAAATGATGAATTAAATTCACTTTTTACATCGTCTTAACACATTAGAAGATCTAAAACGTGGACGTTTATCTGAAGACTTCTTTGGACGTCGAGACTAGCATTTGGGTTTGCATTCATCTTTTTGGCCTCTCTAATTTTAATTGGGCTTAAGTTGTATTCGAGAAGTAATTAAGGATGTTTCGACGAAAAACGACTTAAGTAAAAGAACCCAAAAACCTGAAGGAGAGCAGCTAGAATTTTACAAATAGTTTTGTCGCAAGGGCAAAGCTATCTTTCGCTTATGGTATAAAAAGAAAGAAGGGAAACCCTATACCCATTCTCTCTCTCTCTCTCTCTCTCTCTCTCTCTCTCTCTCTCTCTCTCTCTCTCTCTCTCTCTCTCTCTCTCTCTTCTCTTCACTCTTTCTTATGATAATTTTCAAGTACGGTTGGGAACCGTACTCGTGACTTTATTTGCACGATCTTGGGGAGGCTTTATGGATTTAAGTGTTTTCATATGTTTTTAGTCACCATACTAGGGTTGTTCTTATTCATTAATAGCTAGCATTTATATGTGGTCCTCACCATAGGTGAGTCGAGCACTTAGCGTGGGACGCTACTAGAGCCTAGGAGGCTCCTCTTACATGGTGATACATCTTCCCCTTGTTTTACTTCTCTTTTAAGTACTTGATTAACCAGCGGGGCTGCTTCGTCTTTTTGTACGGGATTTCTAGACATAAAGCTAAATGTTATATCAAATTTGCATGCATCGAGGTTTTTAAAGTTTAAACGTGGAAAAATATTCAAATTACGTTCTTGTTAAATTATTTAATTTATTTTTGTCCACTCACTCTAACGTTTTTCCAATACTTTCCCCTGGGCCCTTCGGTTTCAAATGCCCAGTTTGCAGACTAAGCTAACTTGAGGTCGAGCGTACATGGAGTCGAGCCATAGTCAGATGCAGATTCCACTTATTCTTTAATCGTTGTTTTTCTTTCCTTATTAGATATGCTCTAATAACCTAGTTAGTAAATTATTAAATGTCATTGTTGTTTCGGTTGTGAGATTTGAGTATCATGGGGAGCACGAAACCTCTAGATTTTGATGTTGGGTTGTGATTTTAGAAGTGTTTGCAGATGTTGATTAGGAATGGTAGTCCATTTTCAAGGGAGGTTATGCCGAATTTTCGGTAGCATCTCCTTTGGAGGTGGTCCCTGCAAGGTTCATTCCGGATTTCAAGGTGAAATCCAGGGTGGGTCTTGACAAGTGGTGTTTCGAAGTCCATGAGTACCTGAGGTCACATTTCAAGGGGAACGAGATGTCAGTTCGACTTGTTTGATATCTGTTGTCGCTGTTTGGAAATTGTTAAATAAAGGTTGTCAGGCTTATTTAGCACACGTCGTGGATCCAAGTGTGGGAGTTGTGGGAATTGAGGATATTCTTGTAGTAAGGGAGTTTCCGGATGTTTTCCCTAAGGAGTTGCATGGCTTGTCTCCTGTAAGAGAGATAGATTTTACTATTAAGCTACTTCCCGGAATGATGCCTATCTCTCAAGCACCTTACAGAATGGCTTCAACTGAATTGAAGGAGTTGAAGACTCAATTGCAGGAGTTGGTGGACAAGGGTTTTATTCATCCTAGCATGTCTCCATGGGATGCCCCGGTGCTATTTGTTAAGAAAAAGGATGACACAATGAGACTATGAATTGATCAGTTGCGGATCCGGGAGAGCGACATAGCGAAGACTGCTTTCCGATCATGTTATGGTCATTATGAGTTTGTGGTGATGTTGTTTGGACTAGCTAATGCACCCGCGACTTTCATGGACCTCATGAATAAGATGTTTCGTCCATACCTTGACCGTTTTGTGATTGTATTCATAGATGACATCTTGGTCTACTCAAGAAGTGTGAAGGAGTATGCTAAACATTTAAGAATGATATTACACTAATTGAGGAATGCTCAGTTGTATGCGAAGTTCAGCAAGTACCAATTTTGGCTAGATAAGGTGGGGTTCTTGAGCCATGTGGTTTCGGCTGAAGGTGTGAGTATGGATCCCCAAAAGATGGAAGCAGTGACAAATTGGAGTAGACCTACTAGTGTGATGAAGATTCATAGTTTCTTGGGGTTAACAAGTTATTATCGACGTCTTGTGAAAGACTTTTCGAAGATTGCTGCTCCTCTTACAAGATTGACCAAGAAAGGTGTTCAGTTTGAACAGTCAGAACAGTGTGAGTAAAGTTTTCAAGAACTAAAGAACCGCTTGACTAGTGCTCCTGGTTTGGCACTACCGGCTGATATTGGTGAGTATGTGGTTTACTGTTATGCTTCTAGACGAGGTTTCACTATGTCAATAACATCATCAGACGACACAAGAGGCACCCCAAATTTCATCATGAAACCCGAAGTAAGTCTTGCGGGGTCCAAGTCCAAGGAAAATTTACCGAAAATTCGGTAAACCTCCCTTGAAGATGGACAACCCTAACCCGGAAAGATTCAGAATACCCTCCTAAAAAGACTCAACCATCCTCGAAAATCATCACATAAATATCCAACTAATAAAACCAACTTTATCCTCCGAATATTCAAAAAATATATCATCAGTCTTAGCACACCACCGAAATATTGTACAATAACCCCAAGAGTAATCAGACCTACTAAACACTAGAGGAAGCAAGAAAATACTCTAGTAGGTTAAACAGGTAACCTACTGATGAAAAGTGGCTGAGAAATGGGTAACTATGCCTTGTCGCCTCTTACTAGTGTCAACCCGAACTCTGCAGACTGGGCATTTTTAAAACAAAGGGCCCAAGGAAAAACATTCGCAAACGTTAGAGTGAGTGGACAAAAATAAAAAGAATAAATAAAGAAAAATAATTAACAAGATTTATGCTTTCCCAATTTAATTTTCAAAGAAAATCAAATGTATGCCTCAAGCGATAAATGTTTTATCTCATAAATATCGAGCCTTTTGAGCTCAAAAATATATATATCAAAATATGTATGTATTTACACACGCCCATACTCCATATATAAATTAATATATTTAAAATAATCTATATAGGGCTACTACGCTCGCGTTTAACGCTCACGTCACGCCTTAATACGGTGATACACTACGCTATTAAGGTGGACAAACGGGTGTATAAATATGTGCCCATACCCCCTATATGAATTAAACACTCATGTAGGGCTACTACGCTTGCGTCTAACGCTCACGTCACACCATAATGTAGTTATAGACTACGTCATTAAGGTGGACATACACATATTGTCACGCCCCGGTTCTTAAGTTATTTTACGGTTATTTACTTTAGTATTATTTTGGTCTTTTACCGTTTTAAGTAACCGTTTACTATTTAAGACTTCAAAAGTTGACTTTTGCTTCTGTTTGGAATTTGGGAAAACTTTCTTCATGAAAGTTGTAGAGGATGTTGTTACGAGTTCGTAGACATGCTATGCGTTAAAATCGGAGTTAGCATGGAAAAGTTATCAATTAAAAAGGTAAGTTTTATTGGGGTATTATTTTGGGGTGTTAAATTTTGGAGTTGGGTTATGTTTAAGTTGGACCGGGCCATTGTTTTGGTCAAAGCCCACAATCATTTCTCTCTCTCTCTCTCTCTCTCTCTCTCTCTCTCTCTCTCTCTCTCTCTCTCTCTCTCTCTCTCTCTCTCTCTCTCTCTCTCTCTCTCTCTCTCTCTCTCCCGCTCCCGATTCCTCCTCCCTGCCGGAATTTCTTTCCGCCCGCCCGCCGCCGTCCGGCTACCGTTCGCCGCCGTACCGGTCCCAAACGGTCGGCCATCTCCTCCTCTCCCATCCTAGACCCGTGGCAGCCTCCCTAGCACCGTCGTGAAGGAGAAATCAACCCCGGATGGTCCGACTGCCGTGGTGATTTTCTTGCCGGAACTTCCTCCTCCGGCCGCCATAGCCGGAGCTGCTAGCCTCAAAAGGAAGCCCTCCTCCCGTACGTTCATCCCTCCAAAGGACTCCCTCCCTCTTGAGCTAGGTAAGGAGAAATATGGAGATGAAATTCTAGGGCTTATTAGGTGTTTTCGTTCGATTGGCATAGTTAGGCTTGGATTTGGTGTTTGTGCTAGCTTGGAAAGTTGTAGAGGAGATTGAGAGGAAGATGTTGTTAAAATTTGGTAGCTATTGGAGGTCGCCGGAGTCGGCCGCCGCTGTTTGGGGAAATTTTATGATTTTAGATGTGGAATATTAAGGGGAGATTAATGATGTGAATTTAGGAATTTTTGGAGGAATTTTGGATAGGTTTGAGATTTTTCGAAGTTTGGTATTTTGGCCATTAATTGGGATAGAATCCGACCGTTAGATTATTGTTGTTTTGGCCCTAGAAGGTGGATTTAAGGCCGCCGGTATTTGTGGTGAAGTTTGGACGGTATCAATTTTAAGATTTGCAAAGTTGGGCAAGAATGAGAGCAGATAAGGCCACATTTAATTTTGCCTATTTTTATATAAGCGTTGGTATATAGTTGAGGATTTAATTATGTTCTTGGATCAGGACGTGAGGAAGCTCGAGCAAAAGAGGCTTCGGACCGACTTCAGGCTTAGGCCTAATTTGTGAGTGGACTCTTGGTTTAAATAATGTGTATGCAATTGTTTATTTGGTTGGAGCATTGGTCGTCATTTTTATTTGACGATTTTACTCATTGTGGTGAGTTACCGAAAATGAGATTTTCGATAAATTATAATATATTTTTAAGGAGAGTATGTATATAAATGCTAGCTAGCAATATGTGTCTGTCCACCTTAATGACATAGTATATAACTGCATTATGGTGTGACGTGAGCGTTGGACGCAAGCGTAGTAGCCTTATATGAGTGTTTAATTTATATAGGGGGTATGAACACATATTTATACACCCGTCTGTCCACCTTAATGGCGTAGTGTATCACCGCATTAAGGCGTGACGTGAGCGTTGGACGCGAGCGTAGTAGCCCTATATAGATTATTATTAATTTATATAGGGAGTATGAGCGAGTGTAAATACATACATATTTTGATATATAGTTTGAACTGAAGAGACTCGATATTTATGAGATAAGAGATTATCGTTTGAGGCATGCATTCGTTTTCTTTGAATTAAAAATTGGGAAAGTATAAATGTTGAAAAATATTTTATTTATTTATTTTTGTGCACTCATTCTAATTTTTGCGAATGTTTTTTCCCTGGACTCTTCGTTTTAAAAATGCTCAGTTTGCAGAGTACGGATTAGTACGAGTAGGAGACGACGAGGCATAGTTACCCATTTCTCAGCTACATTTCACCAATAAGTTACCTGTTTAACCTACTAGGGTATTTTTCGGCTCCTCTGGTGTTTAGTAGCTCTGAATACTCTTTGGTGTTTATCGTACATTTTTTTTTGGTGGTGTGCTAAGACTTATGTTTTATTTTATAATATACAAAGTTTGTAATTATATTCTCACTTTCGTATAATTGTGGGTTGTTTTGGAGGATGCTCAATAATATTTAGGAAAGTAACACTTTAGTTTTCTAGGTTAGTGTTGTCTATTTTCAAGGGAGGTTTACCTAGCTTATCGGTAGATTTTCCTTGGAGGTGGTCCCTGCAAGACTTACTTTGGGTTTCAGGGTGAAATTCGGGGTAGGTCCTAACACATATGGCTAGCTAGCATTTATATATATACTCTTCTCATACACATATTTATAATTTACCGAAAATCTCATTTTCGGTAACTCTCCAAAATAAACAAAATAGTCAAATAAAAATAACTTCAAATGCTCCAACAAAATAAATTACTCAAGAATAAACAATTGCATGCATATTATTTAAAACAAAAGTCCACTCACTAATTGGGCCTAAGCCTGATGTCGGTCCGAGACCTCTTCTGCTCAAGCTTCCTCACGTCATGTTTCAAAAACATAAATTAATCCCCAACTATATACCAACGCTTATATAAAAAAAGGCAAAATTAAATGTGAGTTTTATCCACG
This sequence comes from Fragaria iinumae, assembly GCA_009720345.1. NCBI lineage: Eukaryota > Viridiplantae > Streptophyta > Magnoliopsida > Rosales > Rosaceae > Fragaria > Fragaria iinumae. The sequence goes on from CM019117.1 coordinate 22,122,407, forward strand.
CTCATCCTTGCCCAACTTCGCCATTCTTAAATCGATACGGTCCAAACTTCACCACAATTACCGGCAGTCTTAAACCAACCTTCTAAACCTAAACAACATTAATCTAACGCCCGGATTTCTAACCAATTAACCGCCTTCATCAATCATTCAAAAATCCAAAACTATTCAAAACTCCTCCAAAAATTCTAAACTTCCCACCATTAATCTCCCCTTAATATTACACATTTAAAACCATGAAAATCCACTTCACAGCAGTGGCTGACTCCGACAACCTCCAATGCCTACCAAAATTTAGCATAACCTTCCTCTTAACACGCACAACAACTTCCCTAACTAGCACAAACACTAATTCCAAGACTAGATAGGGTAATCGAACCAAAACATAAAATTGAGCCCTAGAATTTCAACTCACCGATTCTCCTTACTTAGTTCAAGAGGGAGTGAATCATTTGGAGGGATTGTTGCACAGGAGGAGGGCTTTCAAACGAGCCAAGCGGCTCCAACTATGGCGATCGGAGGAAGGAGTTCCGACGACGGAACACCACTGGCAGTCGGACTTTTCAGGCTCGATATCTCCCTCACGGCGGCGCTAGGGAGGCTGCCACCGGTCCAGGAATGAAGAGGAGGCATCGGTCTACGGTGGCCGGACGGCGACGGATGGGCGCGGGGAAGATCCGGCTGGGAGAGAGAGAGAGAGCGTCGGGAGGGAGGAGAGAGAAGAGAGAGAGAAATGTTTTGGGCATCTCTATTCCAAACCGGTCCAACACCACCAAATAAAAACCCAACTCCAAAAATTAACACCCCAAAAATAATACGCTAATAAAACTTACCTTTTTACTAGTTAAAATTTACCATTTTTACTGTCTTCAATTATTTCTCCTACGAATAATTTCTCCGAAATAATCGTCCCTCAACACCCCTCTAGGGACCTTTGAAACTATAAACTCATTTACGAAGACGGTAAGATTCTTATTAATACCAAGCTAGTAAATAGGGTAAAAATTAAGAGTTGGGATGTGACAGCTTCATTTTTTCTAGGTTTGGAAAAATCATTCGACATATAGATGTGGTGTCAACAAACACAGAAATTCTCACTTTCAATTGAAAATTGAGACCTCATATATATGTTTTGTGAGGAAAGCTGTCCAAATCGAGTTTCCAGCGCTTTTAATTGTAGTTCTGGAGACGACAAATATATGTCGTCTGAAAGAAACTGAAATTTTCAATTCGAACTTCCCTGTGCGAGTTTTAATATGCTTATCTTTCAGACGACATATTTATGTCGTCCAACAAAAACCTTAAATTTTCAATTGGCACACGAAAGTTTTCTCACCCTTAGCGAAATTTTCCCGCTCTTCACGAAATAGGGCGCCACTTCTTTGTGTGACTCAGACGACATAAATATGTGGTTGTAAGAGGTCTGAAATTGGTCAACAAACGATATGCCTATTATCCATACGGAAACACTCTTATCTCCTCCGGCCGAACTTATTTTTTTGATTCGTGAATGCTAGAACTCTCATTGAGTACTCACGAAACTAATCCATGAGAAAATTTAGACACGTTTATAAACCGATTATATAGCTTCCTATAGAGAAGTTTAAACGTAAATAAAGTTGACTCATACAATCGAACTCAAACGTTATCGAAAATTGGTAAGTTTTCTACCGTATCCATATTTAACTACTGTGATCACATCGTACGGTCAAATTTTTCAAATTATATTTCGTCCATACAATTGGCTTATAAAGATACACGTTTAGGTATAGTCTAGTAAACATCTTATAGCACATTAGTAGGCTCGTTATGATTGAGATGACTAAAACTTAAAAAATTGAAGTTTAAGTATTGGATATTATCATGATAGCGAAACATAGCTATGGTGCAAAATTCAGACACTTTCGATAATGTTCGGGTCTCAGTCGATGCAGTCAACGTTAGATCGATCATTCTTCAATAAACTCAGACTACATATACATGTTATCTGATTAATACTTGAAAAAGTCAACACAATTATCAAAATGGAAACGCTCTTATCTACTCCGCCCAAAACTTATATATTTGATTCATCAAAACTCAAACTCTCCTTTGGTATTGGCGAAACTAATCCATGTGAAAATTCGGACACTTTTACAAATTGATAGTATAGTTCCCCATAGAGAATCATAAGGAAGTATAACATAAATAAAGTTGACCCATGCGATCGAGACCCAAACGTTATCGAAAATCGGTAAACTTTCTATAGTATCCATATTTAACTACTTTGATCACATCATACGGTCAGATTTTGCAAATTAGATTTCGTTCATACATTTGGATTATAAAGATACACATTTAGGTATAATCTAGTAAACGTCTTATAGCACATTAGTAGGCACATTATGATTGAGATGACTAAAACTTAAAAAATTGAAGTTTAAGTATGAGATATTATCATGATAGCGAAACATAGCTATGGTACAAAATTTAGACATTTTCGATAATGTTTGGGTCTCGATCAATGCAATCAACGTTAAATTGATCATTGTTTAATATATTCAGACTATATATATATATATATATATATATATATATATATATATATAAAGAGAGGATCAGAAGCGGACGTCCGGACGGTCCTTAAAGTGCGGACGTCCCTCCGTTCTCCTTCGTCCGGCGCCGACGCCGGCGTGCCTCCACCCCAGAAGACTCCAGCAGCGTCCCCGACCACTTTCCCTCCCCGGGGAGTCCGTTATTTTCCAGTTTTCCGGCGAGATCACCCAAAGGAGGGAAAGTGGTCGGGGACGCTGCTGGAGTCTTCTAGAATGGAGGCGCGCCGTCGCCGGCGTCGGAAGGTGGAGAACGGAGGGACGTCCGCACTTTAAGCCGAGTGCGGACGTCCGCCTTTGATCCGGCCTCTATATATATATAAATATGTTGTATGATGAATACTTAAAAAAGTAAAAACAATTGACCTGAAAAAATAGTAGAATGTTGGGGTTAACAGTCAGCGGTTAGCGGTTAGGGTACAGCAAGGATGTGGTAATCTATTTCTGATTTTTAAAATGATTAATTAATCCTAGCCCTCTATTCTTTCTTTTCTCATTAAAATGGTAAGAAACCCTAGCCTCTCCCATTTCAGTTCGAGAGGTAAAGAGAGACTGAGACGAGAGCGGCTGCCGCACCGTCGTCGAGCCCTCTCTCCTCTGCCCTTATCACGCCTCCGGCCGAAAGGTCACCGTCAATCAACTCCCTTATCTCTACTCTTCCTCGTCCTACCCACCAATTCACCACATTTGGAGGAGGTCAAAAAGTTCCGGCTGATTCTCTTCTTCTCCTCAAGGTAAACATCCATCTCTATTCATCTTACCCAGCCCATCTTATCAAATTCTGAAGAAGGTACAATAAGTTTTCGTCTAATTTTATAGATCGAAAGAGCTACATGCTTCCTCTATAACTCTGTTTAAGAGATCTTGGTTTCTTGTCTGTCTATCTTTAAGAGATCTCGTTATGCAATTAAACATGGGCTTTGCTTGCAATTAATCTTGATTTCGTATATCAAAGATAGTTTGAGTGCAGACAAATGCATTCTTAGTTCATTTTTTCCTTGTTTTGTCAAAAGCTCCCCATTAATTAGGTAAGAGCTCTTTCTTTGTTACAAGTGATAATATCTCTTTCAACTTGTTGTCAATTTGGGTGTTTAATTAGTAGTGGGGGTCTGCAATGCGGACACAAAGTACTAAAGTGGGAGGGTATATAATTTTTTTCTATTGAAGCCAAGTTCTCAATGTTGTTTGACTCGTCAATGTTCTTAGTGTCTTAGTTTTAGTATGAAAGAGACAAAGTACTTGCTTCTGGTATTGCTATTTACTAGCCAATAAAATGGTGTGGATTAAAATTCACTGATCTTCTAATATGATTGAAAGTCATCCTTCTAGATTTTTTTCATTAGAGTAGAACAATTCTTTTTCCATGAGTTGTTATTGTTGTAGGCTTGTGTTAGAGAATTGATATTGTTGTTCATGAATTGATATTGTTGTGGGCATGAACTGATAAATAAATTGGTGTATATTGTTAACAGTAGGTATGTTATGACTCTTACCATTATTGGCTAATTTGTATTTCAGGCTGCTGAAGTGGCGGCTGGACTGAATTTGTAAGCTGAAAAGGAGATTAGTGCCCTTATTAAAGAGGTTCTCCTGTTGGATCAGTTGACGCTTCAACTAGGCTTGTCTTGGCAAATGTATATAGTACTTCAAGGGAGATTGGAGTGAAAGGTTTGAGGCATCGTTCACGAAAGATGCACATCCATATACGCATTCGCTCACACACAACTATTATAATTCAACTGAAAACAAATCTGGTTATAACTTTTAGTGCACTTGTTCATCTAAATTTCCAATAATGGTTACTTAAATATCTTTTGTGCCACCAAATTCATCACTGGAAAATGTCTTAAGTTGCTTTATTTTGCATACCATCCACTGATTCCCTATCATATGCATTCATGTTATTTATTCAAGTTAAAAGGAATGTTGCGTTATCTACATTTGTAGCTAGCTAACTTGGCAATGTCTTAGTTATTTGTAATCATAATGCCTAAATCATATAGCCTTTTATATAATTTGTGTTGGTGAGTTTCTGAGTTACGGAGCTTTTGCGACTCGAGATCACTGACACTTAGAGGATCGCAGCTTGGAGCATACGTTTGGAGCGGCATATTCCAGGTAGGGAGAGCTGACCCTTCCATTGTTAGTGGCCTAGAATGCTTATTTATGATGCATTTATGTTGCTCTGGAAAATCTTGCTTTACATTTTAAAATAGCATGGCCGACGCCTCGTGATTGCATATATATATGTTTTATAAAGAAAATTGTTTTTGTTTGGAAAACCGAGGCTATGCATTGAGAAATGTGATTGAGATATGATTGTTGAGTGACCTGAGAGTGAAGGGACCTAGTTATCTAATAATCCCATGGTGTCGATAACCTTGAAACCTCCGGAGGGGCATTGTACCCATGAGTGTTGAGTACCTTATGGTGTTGTGAGTTGAGAGTACCTTATGATGATGCATTAATGCCAGTAAATGGACACTCTCACTGATTGTGGACCAGAGCCATGTACCGGTCCCAAGGAAAGTAAGTCTGGCAAGTAAGTGATTTTGAGCTCTGACCCTATGCATGCACATTGTTTTATCAAGCAGGATGCCAAGTATTTTTCTAAAGTTTAAATTATATTTGTTTTATGGGCGCCCTGAACTCATTGGCACTTCTTTGGTTATATTTATGTTTTCATAAGTTTGGATTCTTACCTAACATGGTTGGCCTGGCCCCTATTAGGCGAAGCGAGGACGCAAGCTCACCCCTACATTAGATTGGATGCATGTACTATGTACTGGCACGGGATAGACATAGAGGGAGCCGAGCGTTCAAAGAGTCTACTTTGGTGTTGTCTCAGAGTATTTTTTCCTTGAGCTCACATTGTATTAGTCTTTATTCTAATACGAGTCTGAGTCTTGTTCTGTTATATTTCCTTACTTTCTTTTGTGTTGAGTATTTAAGTGTTGTCGCTAATAATAAGATTTGGCCCTTTAAGTTTCGAACTCTGATTTGTACTTGTTATTTAAAGTGCCGACATTGTTTGTAAAGTTTCATATTTAATTCCTAAAATCGCCTTGGATTTTGAGTTAATGGGTTGTCGGCACGCCCTTCGGACGTGTTTGTTTCTCATTGGCTTGAAATTGTGGCGCAGTAGCTACTCCCTTCCGAGGTGTTACAGTTGTGTTTGTCTTTTGGTGGATCATCTTAGAAGGTTTCACAGATGCAGATTTGTCATGAGACCTTAACAATAGAAAGTTCACTTTTGGTTATTTATTTACATTTTGTGGGGGAGCTGTGTCATAGCAGTCCAAGTTACAGAAGTGTGCTGCCTTATCCACCACAGAAGCTGAGTACATAGCAGCAAATGAAGCAAGCAAGGAAATGATATGGCTGCAAATGTTTATTAAAAGTTGGGTGTGAAACAAGAAAGGTGTTAGGAAACTAATCTGTGTTAGGAAACTAGTCTCAAATATCTTGTATATTAGGAATTCACAACCTGTAGATATATGTAGCCTTTTTCTACTCATTCATTCTAGCTTAATTGTAGGGACTAGTTACCTTATGCATATCTGTAGTTCTTGTATATGTAATCAGTCGATTATGAATGAGACTTGCTTCAGCCAATTCCTCTTTCGTTCATGGTACTAGAGCCAGTTTGAAATCTGGTCTCCATAGCCGCTTCACTATTCCTCTAGTGTAGCAGCTTTTTATCTATTTCTTATCATCATGGTTAAGGTGGATGATTCTATCATCTCTAAAGTCAATGATCCCAAATCGGATTCTTCCGCGTCCGATTTTCTCAAGTCTGATACTTCCAATCCATACTTTATTCATAACTCTGATCACCCTGGTTTGGTGTTGGTCTCAAAACCCCTTGATGGTAATAACTATGCATCTTGGTGCAGAACCATGTCAAAGTCTTTGAACGCCAAAACCAAACTAGGCTTTGTCAATGACACTATCAAGGCACCATCAAAGAAAACCAACCCTGATGATTATGTCGCTCGGACTCAATGATATGGTCCATTCTTGGATTCTGTATACAGTCACTCAAGATATCTCTGATAGCGTGGTCTACTATGTTACTGCCTGTGAAGTTTGGGAAGATCTTCAAGAGCGTTTCTCTCAAGGTAACGCCCCTCATATTTTTGAAATTCAACGAGAGATTGCATATCATAGACAAGAGTAACTCTCGATTTCTGCGTATTATACCAAGCTGAAGACCCTGTGGGATGAATTATCCTCTTATTCAGACACGACATGTACATGTTCTACGCAACATGGTCAACAGAAGCGGATGCAATTTTTGATGGGTTTAAATGATTCCTATAGTGCAGTACGTGGGCAAATTCTTCTAATGAGTCCTCTTCCATCAGTTCGTCAGGCTTATGGATATGTTTGCCAAGAGGAAAAATAGAGGCTGCTTAGTACCACACAAGTTGCATAGTCTAGTACAAGTGCTGCAATGGCTATCCGAAACAATCGACCTAATCAATATGATTGACGTCCCAATCAAGCAGTTGAGCGGTGTTACGCCCCGACTCTTAAATTTTTACCTTATTTACTAACATGGAATCAATAAGAGTTTTACCGTCTTCGTCAACGAGTTTATAGTTTAATTGGTCCCTAGAGGGGTTTTTGGGGACAACTTTTACAGTGGAATTATTCGTAGGAGCAAATTATGACGACGGTAAAAATGGTAAATTTTAGCTAGTAAAATGTAATTTTTATTGGGGTATTAACCCTAAACCCTAAACCCTAAACCCTAAACCCTAAACGCCTCAACAGAATGGGGTTGTGGAACTCAAACATCGCCATATCTTAGAAGTCACACGCGCCTTAAAATTTCATGCTCATCTTCCTACTCAATTTTGGGGCGACTGTGTTCTTTTTACTGTTCATATTATCAACCGACTTTCAACTCCTCTTTTTTCTTTTCAGACTCCTTTTGAACGGCTTTACAATAAACCTCCTTATTTTTCTCATCTTCGGACTATTAGTTGTCTTGCTTATGCAACAAACCCTCATATTACTCATAAGTTTTCTCCCCGGGCCATCAAATGTGTTTTCATCGGTTACCCGCTTGGACAAAAGGCTTACAAATTATTTGACCTTTCCACTCAAAAAGTCTTCATGAGTCACGACGTCATTTTTCATGAAAATGTCTTTCCCTATGCATCTATTGAGCCCAATTCTGCATCACCATGTTTGAGCACCACTCCAAGCCCACTATCTAATACCATACCCGGCCCATATCCAACTCCCTTAGATAACCCTAAACTCACATCTGACGCTTTCTTTGACAGCGCACCCAATCCTTCCTCATCAGAGACGATCGATTCTTTTGACCCCAGATCTTCTTCTTCCTCTCACTACTGGAAAATAGCACTTAGGCGACAAAATTAAAAAAATCCGTCTCCTAAGTGGTACTTATGCGACAGAATTTTCTACATAGGAGACGGAACAGTTTCCGTCTCCTAAGTTGTTCTTAAAAGACGAAATCAAAATATTTCGTCTCCTAAGAACTTAGGAGACGGAATTCAATTCCGTCGCTTAAGTACGACTTAGGAGACGGAATATTTTTACTTAGACGACAAGATTTTAAAAAAATAAAAATTAAAAAATTTATATGAATCACTTAGGAGACGGAACTACATTCCGTAGCCTAAGTAGAACTTAGGAGACGGAAATGTTTACTTAGGAGACGGAATGTTTTAATATATATATATATATATATATATATATATATATATATATATTTTGAATCACTTAGACGATGGAAATAAAATATTCTGTCGCTTAAGTTCTAAAAATTTGAGCACCCATCTTCCCGCATAAAATTTAATGAAAATTCAAACTAAAATTTTTCAAAACATATCAATTCTTTAAATCACACACTCACCAACCTTATCAATTATGGGAAACCCATCTTTTCCCAGAGCTCCCTCTACGTCCCTGACGTCTCTCTCTCTCTCTCCAGACCATCACTCTCATGCCGACCTCTCTCTCCATTCTCACCTCTCCTTCCTCTGCCGCCACCTCCAACTGCACCACCCCCACCAACGCCACCTCCAACTGCCACGCGCTCATGGACTTCGTCCCCACAAACGCCACCACTCTCAACGCCGTCAAGATTCTCTTCAATATCACCCGGCCACCTCCGCACCCTCCTTGGAGCCAACAACCTCCCCCTCTCGACCCGACCCGACTTACCAGTCCCAGCCGCCAGCAAGCTCCTCGTCCCCTTCTCCTGCACTAAGCCTCAGATCTGGGTCACCACAGACGCCGCTGCCGCCACCTTTCTCTCTCTACCAAACCTTCCCGCTGACCCACCATTGTCCCTCGAAATTTCAAAGGGGTAAGAAATCAAGGTAAGTTCTTCAATTTTTCTGGTTTAATTATCTTTAGGGCGGTCGAAGTGGTGGTGGTGGTGGTGGTGGTATTTGGGGCGGTCGGAATGAGTGGATAAAAAACCTGCGGTGGTGTTTTTATTTTTTTTTATAATTTTTTTCAGCCTTTAGCGACGGAATTCAACTATTCCGTCTCCTAAGTGGATAGTTTTTTTTTTATTATAAAATAAAATCCGTCGTCTAAGTGCTTAGGAGACGAAAGTATTCCGTCTCCTAAGAACCACTTAAGAGACGGAATTTTAGGTTCCGTCGCCTAAGTGTCTACCTCACCACACTTAGGCGACGAATCTTAGCCGACGGACGTTCCGTCTCCTAAGTACTTAGGAGACGAAATCTGTCACTTAGGAGACGAAATAATTCCGTCTCCTAAGTGCTTTTTTCCAGTAGTGTCTACACTACCACCGCCGCCTACATCTATTGATTTCGTCTCTGAAACCATAGCCTTACCGCCGTCTCCACCACCCACATTATCGGCATCCTATCCCGACTCTTCTTCCAATCTCATCGAACCCACTCCACCTTCACTAGCGTCCTCTCCACCATCCATGCATGTTACCGGCCTCTCTTCGTCGCTCCAGTCGCCCGACGGCGCCTCCGGTCAAATTTCGGGATTACATCACTTCATTGGTCACACTTCCTTTATCCTGCCAATCCTCTTCAATGTATCCAGGTCCGACAAAAGGTACCCGTTATCCCTTGAGAAAAAATGTCTCTTATCATCGTTATAAACCTGTCCACTGATCTTTCATTGCTCAGAATAGCCAAGAGATCGATCCCCGTTCTTATTCAGAGGCTGTTGCACACCCCGAATGGCGCGCAGCAATGCGGTCTGAGCTCGAAGCGCTTCAGGATAATGGGACTTGGACTCTCACTCCTCTCCCACCTGGTAAGACCCCTATTAATTGTCATTGAGTCTATAAGATTAAAAATATGGTTCTATCGAGCGCTACAACGCTCGGTTAGTTGCGAAGGGGTTCATGCAAATTGAGGGTGTGGACTATCAAGATACCTTTTCTCCCACTGCCAAAATAATTACTGTTCGATGTGTTTTAGCTTTGGCAGCAGCTCGTGGCTGGTCTATCCATCAATTGGACGTCAACAACTCCTTCTTGCACGACGATCTCAAGGAGGATATCTATATGTCTCCTCCTCCAGGGCTACGGAGACAGGGGAGGAAAATCTTGTCTGCCGACTTCATAAGTCATTATATGGCCTGAAGCAAGAATCTCGTCAGTGGTTCTCAAAGTTTTCTGAAGCTATTCTATCAGCAGGCTATACATAGTCCAAGGCCGACTATTCCCTATTCACCTAGAGAAACGACAAGTCCTTTACTGCTCTATTAATTTATGTTGATGATATTATGATTACCGGGAATGATCCAGCGAGTATTGATGCACTCAAAAAATTTCTTCATGCTCTCTTTCGTATTAAGGACTTAGGGGACTTGAAATATTTCCTTGGCATTGAGGTTTCAACTTCTAATAATGGGATTTTTATTTGCCAACGTAAATATGCTTTGGCAATTGTTAAGGATGCAGGATTGTTTGGGACAGCCCCTGTTGACAGCCCTATGGAGAGAGATTTGAGATTATCTGAGAAAAGTGAGTTGCTTAAAAATCCAGCCCGTTATCGAAGGTTAGTTGGTAGACTGATATATCTTACAGTTTCTAGACCGGACATTACTTATTCAGTTCACATATTGAGTAGATTTATGCATCAACCATGGAAGTCACATATGGAATCTGCTTTGCGTGTTGTTCGATATATTAAGAACGCCCCTAGTCAAGGATTGTACTTTTCTTCTAAAAGTGATTTCAGGTTACGTGCATTTTGTGATTCAGATTGGGCAAGGTGTCTGGTTACTAGAAGATCAACCACATGTTATTGTGTTTTCCTTGGCCCTTCGCTCATTTCATGGAGGTCTAAACGACAAAGAACAATTTCCCTCTCTTCAGCTGAAGTTGAATATCGAGCCATGGATTGTGCTTGTTGTAAATTGACTTGGCTTCGGTTCCTTCTCAAAGATTTGGGAGTGTTACATCATGAGCCTGCACTTCTTCACTGCGATAATAAAGCAGCATTGCACATTGCAGCTAATCCTGTTTTTCACGAGTGAACACGACACATTGAGATGGACTGCCATTACATAAGGGATACGATTCAAGATGGTTATGTAGTCACGAAGTTTGTGAATTCCACTCATCAATTGGTAGACGTCTTCACCAAAGCTTTGGAGAAGGAATATTTCATTCCCATGGTTTGCAAGTTGGGAGTTAAAGACATTCCCTCTCCAACTTGAGGGGGAGTGTTAGGAAACTAATTAATCTCAAATATCTTGTATATTAGGAATTCACAACTTGTAGATATTTGTAGCCTTTTTCTACTCCTTGATTCTAGCTTAATTGTAGGGATTAGTTACCTTATGCATATCTATAATTCTTGTATATGTGATCAGTCGATTATGAATGAGACTTACTTCAGCTAATTCTTCTTTCGTTCAAAAGGTATGTGGTACATTGTAATAGTCAGAGTGCAATTCACTTGAGCAAAAATTCAGTTTATCATCCTCACACTAAGCACATTGATCTACGTTATCATTGGATACGAGATGTTGTGTCAAAAAAGCTTTTACAGTTGAGGAAAATTCACACTAACAAGAACACTTCTGATATGTTGACTAAAGTTGTGTCGCAACAGAAGTTAGAGTATTGCAGCATGTCCGTCGGGATGGACTTCAAGTAGAAGTCTCATTTCATATTACCCCGAGAGATTGTTGAAATGTCCAGACCTATAACTCACAATAACTTATGAAAATAAATGTTAAAGGTTCATGAGTTGGTGGTGTCAGGAGTTAGTAACTCTTAAGTTACACAAGGTATATAGATGGTCTAATTGGAGTTATGGTGAAGGCATAAAGTCATGAGTTATAGAAAGACTCATGAAACACCATTAAATGGGAGAACACTAATGAGTGATCTAGAGTGTTCCTCCTTAAGCCTATATAAGAAGAGGCCATTTGCTCATTCTCATCATCTCACCATCGCAAGCATCTCATCCATTCTAATCATCTTCATGACTTCAGCCAAGTCGAGAGTGAAGAGTATCCAAGCAGCAAGTCTTCAAAGTAGTTCCCAAGGAAAGGAACGAAGTGAGGTATCCGGATTACCGTAAAACCCTACAATTAGGACCCAAACATCATCCACCTTCAACACCGCATCAATATGTGCTTGAGAGGTCTCTCGGTTTATGATGTCATCTGGGCCTCTTCGTTTACGTTTTTACTTCCGCTTGTGCTTTTTATGTTGCTAAAATTTTTTATTTACAAAAGTTTCCATTTTAACACCAAAAGACCTTACCTTGAGTGACGTGTAAGTTTCTCATTTGTAATGTAACTAATCGTTAGTGGATCGCGGCGCTGTGGCAACACAACCTCCCCTTCCGGGGTGCCAGATGCGAGGTCAGCCGTATGGCAAAACAAAAATAACGTCCGGTTGAGGAGACGAAGAAGCAAAAACTTATAATCGTTAAGGGCAGTTATGTAAGTTCAGATATCAACATCACTTATATAGCCCTTTGAAGCGGTTCATGTACTTAATTTATTATTTCCCTTCAACCTAGGTTTCAGGTTCAAGAACATTGTTTTCTTTTCTTCTTGTTTCTTTTTTATTTCCTTTCCTTCCTTCCTCACAGTAATGGAAGATCATCAAGGCCAAGCAGGCGGAGGCCAAGAGGCCAAAGAGCCAAACAGTCCAAACAGTCATTCTTCCTCAGAGAGAAGTACTGAACCAGTAAGGTCAAGGTGGATACCGAAGCCAGAGCAAATCCTAATTCTCGAGTCTATTTTCAACAGTGGAATGGTGAATCCGCCGAAAGAAGAGACTGTGAGAATAAGAAAAATGCTAGAGAAATTCGGGTCGGTTGGGGATGCAAACGTCTTCTACTGGTTCCAAAACCGACGGTCAAGATCCCGTCGCCGACAACGGCAGTTGCAAGCCAGCCTTGAGCAGAGGAACCAATTAGCAGCCGCTGATCAACAAGTTGGTGGTGCAATTCAATATGGAAGCTGCTCTAGTGCTACTAGTTTTAGTGCTCCACCACCACCACCACCCCCAGCAGCAGCTATGGCTTTTGGAGCTTCTACTCCTTCGACTTTTGTTTCTAATTATGATCTTGTGGGCGGTTCTTCTTCGTCTTCTTGTGCTCCTATGGCAGCCGATGACCATTTATTTTCCGTTTCCGGTCAAATGGGTTTTCCAGAAATCGAGCAGCACAGTTCCTCTGGTGAAACGTCTGCGTTAGGTCCTTCAGATGCCTCAAGTTTGCACTTCCAATCTGGTTAGTGCATGCCTAATTGGTCGACCGTTTCAGATTTAGTTTCACGTTTTCTCTCTTCTAATTTCTCTTTTACCATTTTTGTTTGTTTGTTTGTTTGTTTAACTGGAAACTTGACCTATCGATCATAAATTATAACTCAACACCGTTTCGGTTCATAACTTCAATGGTAAGTGCATGCCTAATTCATTTACATATTGAAACTATATTATTTCTTTTGTTTCATCTCTCTGTCTCAAATATTTTGATTCATACTCTCCGATTACTTCCTCTATATTTAAGTTGGAATTTATATGCAACTCTTGAGTGATCCATCAACTAATGATATATATTAAGAGCAGCCAATGCTGTTCGTTTTCTGGAGTACTTATTTTGCTGTCCGCCCAAAAAGAAAAGGAGAAAATTATTTTACTTTCCAGAAGTTCCTCGAGCTTTTTTTGGCGTTAATGAGTTCAGTTGATCGCTAACCTATTATCTAGTTTTCCTTTCCTTCAAAAACGAAAGAAAAATAAGAAATGTTAAAATTAGTATTTAACAGTTTGGAAGGAGGAGGTACTGATATTCTTCACTAGAAATGTTAATGTTTATGTATTCCGATTCATAAAGATAGGCAATGAAATGTTAATGTTGTGTGAAGGGTAGTGTTAAGATTCATGCATGGATATAGGTAACTAAAACTAATTATCTTTCGTCGATGCGACTATTAATTCTTCTAGTATGCTTTCTCTGAAATCATGCAAGTCCTTTTCAGCAGCTGCAGTACTCTTCTCACTTTTTGAAGTAAAACTTTCCGAATAAAACTTCGCCTTTTGTTTTCAGAGAAACGGATGATTTGCATTCCTCGTTTTATGCCCTTTAACCAAATAAATAAGAAACTGGACATGGAACACCAAAACTCTCACTGCTTTATGTATAGTTTAGATCTTTGATCAGCCAACTTTTAGTGGACTTTTTGTTGCTGCAGATTCTTATATATAGTATTTAAGAATTCATATCAAAGCTAGCTGCCTACATATTTTGTTACTGAATCCTCCTAAGTAGGTCTGTTAATTGTTAATAGAGTTTCTGGAGAGAAGAACGAAATTGCATATATATATATATATATATATATATGGTGCTGAATCAAGTTAAATAATTATTAGTTGCTAAATAATATGCAGGTGTGAATCTAATGATGACAGTGTTTATTAATGGGGTTGCAACAGAAGTTCCAAGAGGGCCGCTCGACATGAAAGCCATGTTTGGCACTCAAGATGTGTTGCTGGTTCATTCCTCTGGAGTTCCACTCCCAATCAATGAGTTTGGTTTCTTAGCCCACAGCTTGCAGCCTGGTGAAAGCTATTTCCTGGTCTCTCTCTCTCTCTCTCATGAGTCATGAGTCAGTACATCGTAATCAGTATAAATTTATATATATAGGAATAATGCACTTGCAGTTTTCTCCTGCCTTTTTTTATGCTAGTGAAAGATGGAAAGAATTCTATATGGTAGTTCATACAAATGGTACTTGATAAAAAAGTTGAAATCAGCATATGTATGAGCTGTGTGTCTTAATGCCTGAACTTTTTTCTGTGTAATATATATGGGGATATTGGAGAATTTACAGATTCCAAGGAGGGAACCTCTCCTCTAGTTGGACTGATTGTGTGTGTGTGTGTATATATATATATATGTCAGTTACATATATGTATGATGAACTGGTTTGTTTAATCAGTTCAAGATTCCAAATTGAGGTTTGCATTGGTAACATCTCAGGATTTTAGTTGGATTTTCTAGGAGTTTGCTTTCACCATTCTAAATGGAGGATAGCATATATTGGTAACATTAATTATGAATTCCACTATCTTATTTAATTTACGCTTCTGTAATCGCCTGGCTTGTTGTTAATTTCTTTGGTTTTTCTTGCTTAGTTTGTTTCTGGTAAATTAAAATTAGATGATTTAAGTTACTAAACATTATAAATTAATGCAGGTCTCCAGACCAACTTAAGCTACAAAGCGCGCTGCTGAACCTGCCAATTATATATCGAGGGATTCCTACATCGATCAGTCTAGCTTCTTCTTCAAACTCCCCGATCTTCATCATTCCCTCTTTTTTTTAATTTCCTCCTACTACAGCTAGCAGAATGTGATTATTATTAGCTAGACAATATCTACATGCACGAGATTCTCTGTCTCGTGCCTTTTCCAAGTAGTTTTTGTTTCAACCAATTAACTATCTCTATACCCTTTCTCTCATGTTTCTTTTTATTTCATGTTATTTGAAGTAAATTCATTTCAATAATATATATATATATATATATATATATATATATATATATATATATATATATATATATATTCCACTAAGGGATCCCTTTTTTTGACATATATGAGGGATGAAGAATTACTCCAACTTTTCGATTATATTTTTGAATCTCCACCGTTCAGTTTGTTAGTCCTTATATATAGATCAATTCTTCAAATTTTCAGCCAATTTAGTGATCGTTAAGATGTCGAACAAGATTAAATCAATGAACGAACTAAATCTGCCAAACCTAAACCGTTCATGCTTATAATTATAAATCGTAGTTTTGAATGCCTTAACGATCACCAAAATTTCTGAAAATTTGTAGAAATGATCTACTCATATAGAACTACATATTGAACGGTGGAGATGTGATTTTGTGATCGAAAAGTTAGAGTAATCCCTCATCCCTCATATATGTCAAAAAAAGGGATCCCTTAGTGGAAGGGTCCTGTATATATATATATATATATGGAAGATGACCACTAAGTTAAGGACTTTCTCATTAAATCGTTTATTGCATCCATTTTTTAATCATATTTAGACTAGGAAATGGTTTTGTTTACGCTAGTCAAGTAGACAACTAAATTTCTTGGACCCGTTTTGGGTCCTCCAAATATGAAAATTAGGTCTAACCATGCAATGGGAAAAGGATATATCCTAAATTCCCAATGCAGTACTTACCTTTATTTGATGATTTTGATCGGTAATTACGTACTATATATAGTCTCTAGCTGTAGAA
The DNA here is from genome assembly GCA_009720345.1 of Fragaria iinumae. NCBI lineage: Eukaryota > Viridiplantae > Streptophyta > Magnoliopsida > Rosales > Rosaceae > Fragaria > Fragaria iinumae. The sequence goes on from CM019117.1 coordinate 22,138,753, forward strand.
TATATATGTAGAGGAAATGGGGAAGACTAGGGTATGGAGGATGAGAGTGCATGGGGAGGGAGAGTACGTGGAGTCCTCCTCGAAAAAGAAGCAGACCGACCAATATAACCAATCCACAACTGACGGATGTTGTAACGAAAAACATTAGGGCGCGTCCATAGAGAAATACCATGTGATATCGAGTTTTACATACTTTTATTGGCTGGCATCTCCATTTTAAACTCCTCATATTTGGCTTCCATTTGATTCTACTCATGTATATGGTTCTAGATGCCGGCCATAAGAAACTTTGTGCTTGCTACCCACTTAATTTAGAGTATTTGAATTTGACCAAGGAAATTTTAATCATGCGCGCTCATGATTAACTTCATCAACAGTTCACTATCCATTTTGTTTGTTTTCTTACAATTATATCATGCCATTTCTCGATTGTAGTGAAAATTACGTGAGTAGCACTCTGAAACAGGGTTAACCACAGTGCCGCTATCCTAAGCCAACAATGAGCTGACACGTTTGAAAGGCGTACATGTCAACAACCTGTTAACATAAAACCATCAAGTAAATTTACTTATTAGGACCAACAAAACGAGTATCTTTAGGCTTTGTTTGGTTAGTGGAAAGTAACTATCAGAAAAAGAAAGTTGTTCATTTTATGTGTTTGGGAATGCTGAAAGAAAGGAAATATTTTCCAGAAGGTTAAGAAAATGTGAGGGAAAGTTCATTCCAAAATATATAGGAACCACTTTCCCATCTTCTTTCCTTCAATTTATTACTCATAATATATTATTTTATTATTTTAATTAATAAATTTCCGGATGATTTTCGTTGTGTTACCAAACATCAGAATGAAATTTCCCTTCTCTTTCCTTTCCTGTGGGAAAGACAAATGAACTATTTTTCTTTCCGCGAACCAAACGAGGTCTTAATTTTTGGTCAATACCCACTAGCACTAATTTTAAGAATTTTATTCCCACCAACAAAATCAAATTTTTAAATTCCCAAGAGCCAACTTAAACAATAAAAAGTCAACTATACCTTTAATGAATTAAATAAAATACAACAGACCATTACAAGAGCAAAAGAGGGTCTATTTTTTTTTAAGTCGGGCAAAGAGTCCCACCGATTAAATATTATTATTGGTAGATATTGGATAATACATTGAGGGGGACATATAGCCTAAACCTCGTGTCATAAAACAACCATCCTTTATAAGAACATCCTAAATAGTATCAGGCGTCTCCTCAACCTAAAATTCATCTAAAAGTGATTATCTAGCAAGGTGTGCAAGTCGATTCGCAACACCATTTGCTTCACGATAGACATGTCTAAAGATAACAATATTAAAAGCCTCCAAATAATGACGACAATCAAGTAGAATAGTGCTAACCTCAATCACATCCCCTTATTCTCAAGCCAAAGCATGCATAAGCACTGCACAGTCACTCTCAATTTCAATCTCATTCCAGCCTGCTTCATGAATTGCAATGAGAAGACCAGCCCTTATAGCTTCAGCTTCCATGTGTAGTGCAGAGTTGGCGTATGGTATATGGCGGGACAAAGCTGCCATGCAACTACCATTTTCATCCCTAGCAATTACACCAATGCCTCCCACTATTCTGTCCTCCAAAAACGCCCCAATCAACATTCAATTTAAGCCTCCCAGTAGGTGGACAACACCAACTTGAAATCTCAACCCCTTTTTCAAAACCTCATCTCGGCCCACCAAAATGCTTCTCCAAGCGTATGAAGGGTCACCCCCTAGAGAGGCATGCATGAAATCTGTATAAGGAAAGTATTTCGCTTTCAATAACTTCGTAACAAGAACCTCAGGTCTTTGAATGAGTCTCCGTCCCTGCTTAGCCAGAAGCGCTCGATTGAAGTGAAACATATGTCGAAACCCCATTCCTCCTTTTGCCTTTGTTTTGCATAACCATTTCTTGTCACATCCCGGTTCTTAAGTTAATTTGCGGTTATTTACTTTTGGTATTACTTTGACCTTTTACCGTTTTGAGTAACTGTTTATTGTTAAAGAACCTTAGAGTTGACTTTTTGTAGTAAAATTGTTTTGGAAAAATTTATTTAAGGAAGTCGTAGAGAACGTTAATATGAATCTGTGGACATGCTATACGTTAAAATCGGAGTTCGTATGTAAAAGTTATGATGTAAAATGTAAAGTTACTATTTCGGTTAGGGGAATTAAAAATGAGAACTTACCATTTCAGGTAAGGTAAAAACTAGAAGTTACTCCCTCACTCTCTCTCCTCTCTCCCGCGTCTCTCACCTCCGCTGGGATTCCCCGCCTCCGTCCGGCCGAGATAGGGGGCAAGTTTAGTATCAAATTGAAGCTTGGAACATCCTCTTCAAGTCTAGATAGGTGGCAGGCCATGTCGCACCGCCGTGAGGGAGCAAACTCGCCGTGAAGTAGTGGTTGTATCGTGGAGGTGTTCTCGCCGGAATTCTCTTTTCTAGTCACCATAACCGGAGCTGCTGGTCTCGTTTTGAAGCTCTCCTCCTTTACAACAAAACCTCAAAAGTTTTCAATCCATCTTGAGCTAGGTAAGGAGAATCGGGCATTTCAAATTCTAGGGTATAAATTGGGATTTTTACTGTTTGACTTCGATTACCAAAGTTAGGCTTGAAATTGGACTTTGTGCTAGTTACGGAAGTTGTTGTGTGTGTTGAGAGGAAGATTGTGTCAAATTTTGATGAGCATTGGAGGTCGCCGGAGTTAGGCTGGCCGGCCGTCGCTGCCGGCGGAGCAGACGACGGCGCCGCCTCTTAGGGGTGGTTTTGCATGTTTTTGAGTTTGTTATAATGAGAGGAGTTCAATGGTGGAAAGTTTGTAATTTTTGGAGGAGTTTTGGTTAGGTTTGAGATTTTTCAAAGATTGAAGATTTTGGCGGTTGTTAGAATAAAAATCCGGCCATTGGATTAACATGAATTAAACTTTAAAAAGTTGTTTTAAGGCTATTGATGCTTGCGGTGAAGTTCGGGCCTTAATTTATTAAAGGTGGAGAAGTTGGGCAAGGGAGAAGAATATTTAGGCTCACTTTTATTTCTGGTATTTTTATTAAAGTATCGACTTAGTTTTGAGATTTAATATTATCTATTGTTCAGGACGTGAGGAGGATCGTGTGGAGGAAGCCACGGATCGTCGGCAGGCATAGCCGAGCACTGTGAGTGGACTTTTGATTTTAATATCATGCATGCGCTAAAGTTTCCTTAATTTCAAAGGCATATTGGAGTTTATTATTTTCTTTGGAATAATGAGTTCCATTTGTTTTTTGGAACTCTTGCTAATTTTATTTGACATGTGGGACATATCAAGTGGTTTATATTATTACAGCATCTGTGATTATTATGTAATATATTTCTAAGTACAGTCGGAAACTGTACTGTGCGCTATAGATTTATTATATTTTTGGGGAAGTGTTGTTCTTATCATTTTTTTTATTATTTTTTTATTATTTTACTTCACCATAAAAGGGTTGATATATATTTATTATTGCTAGCTAGCCATTATTAGCGGTCCTCACCATAAGTGAGTAGAGCGTTTAGCGTGAGACGCTATTATAGCCTGGGAGGCACCGATCTGTTTATATTTATTGTTAGCTAGCCTTTATTAGCGGTCCTCACCATAGGTGTGTAGAGTGCTTAACGTGTGACGCTATTAGAGCCTGGGAGGCTCATCGTTATGGTGAAACATCTTCCCTATTTTTATGATATATTGGAACCAATGGGATTAGTTCATCACTCTTATCCATAAATATTTTTGGAAAATTTCAAGAGTGGCATGCATAAATGTTTCCCAACGGAAAATTTGGGAAAGCATAAACTTTGGTTTCATTGCTCCATATTTAAGTTAATATTATTGTTATTTATTTTGTCCACTCACGCTAACGTTTTAAATGCTTCTCCCCTGGGCCTTTTGTTTTTAAATGCCCAGTCTGTAGAGTTCGGTTCGGCAAGTGTAGGAGGCGAGTCATATTTTCCACATCATCTAGTTTTCACTCGTAGGTTACCGGTTTAACCTACTTGTATATTTTCTCGTTTTCTTCAATTAGTTGCTCTGATAACCATGGGATGTTGTATTAATTTATGGTTATGTGTGTTAAGAGTTTATGACTCAACTTAGCAGTGATTTGAAACATTTATTTGGTGTTGATGTTATGAGAGGTTAAATTATGAAATTGGTTTGAGATATTATTTTGTGATCTGGTGGTTGTTTATTTGGGGGAGCGGGTGGCTCCAAGAGATAATGATTGATTTAGTATTAGAACTGTTTGTTGGGAGTTGGTTATTTTTCAGGTAGGGTTGCCCATTTTCAAAGGAGGTTATACCAAAATATTGGTAGAATTTCCGTTGAGGTGGGTTCCGCAGGGTTTATCCCGGATTTCAAGGGGAAATCCGAGGTGGGTCCTGACATTCCTAGGAGAGCCAATGTATTTTCTTTTCTTCCCTTTTATCACCCCACCAAAACTTAGCAAGAAAAGAGTGCATAGCCGAGCAAAGGTGCTTTGGTAGTTCAAAACAACTCATCACATAATTGGGAATGGCTCGCAAGACAACTTTGATGAGGACTTCCTTTCCCGCTACACTAAGGGTTATCCCTCCACCCTTTCATGCGTTTGTCGATTTTCTCCTTCACATAGCGGAATGCTTCTTCTTTTGAATAACTAATCTTGGTTGGGAGACTGAGATATTTATCATGCTTTGCCACTCGTTTAACCCGCAATTGTTCTGATTGCTCCAATTGCTTATCAATGTGCACATTCTGGCTAAAAGAAACTCTACTCTTCTGAAAATTAACTTGTTGGCCCGAAACACGCTCATAAGACAGCAGCAACTCTTTCACAACCCCACACTCCTCCTCATCTCCTGAAAAAAATAAACGAGTCATCTGCGAAAAACAAATGACTTATTATTGGCGCATTAGGGCATATTGAAACACCATGCAGTTGATCATTCTCTTCACCCTTCATAATAAGTTTAGAGAGAGCTTCAGCGCATATCAGGAATAGGTAAGGAGAGATCACATCCCCTGATAGATTCATATTTCATACATTTTTTATACCCTTAGATGCAGGATTATGCTTAGTTCTTGTCAATTGTGAGTCATTTAGTTGGTTTTTATGTTTTGTAGGTCAAGTTGCAGAAAAAGAGAATTTGGAGCTAAAAGTCGAATTGAGGATTGCAAAGGTGCCTTCTATCCGAAGTGATCCAGAAACTGCCCTGTTATGCGTTAATTTTGAGGATTAAATTGTACCTGCTCACAAGGAATCTGGAGGCGAGCCATACACCATTGGAAAGCTACGGATGTTAGCTTTCTGAGCAATTTTACGGAAGTGGATTTGCATTTTTCTAGAGCAAGTTATGAAGGTTTGAGTGAACGCAGCGCGTGGAGGCAGATTCTGACGAATTTTGTGTTTCTTCTCATGATTCCAATTTGTGAAGCCTACGTCCATCAATCTTAATACTACAAAGAAAGAGGCTGAACGTGTCCACATATTTGGAAGGTTACTCTTGCATTGACGATAATAACCTTATGTTATTTGGAGAGAAGAAAACTATATTCCATATTGGATAATGAGAGCCAAAAAGCCCAAATCAATTGAGATTTCAAGAGGAATAAAAGTAAAACCACAAAGGACGTTAAAAGGAATAAAGACGCAGCAAGAACACAGAGGAGAAAGAAGAACAGAGCCTCACCATCACTCAACCCGAGTTCCTATCTCTTCCATTGTTTCTTCCATGCTTTCTTTATTTTTAGTCATGTTTTCTTTGATTATGAATTTCTAAACTTCTAGCTAGGGCTGAGATGAAGCCCCTAGTATTATTACTCTATTTCTTTAGTTGATTTGTTTTTGAATTCTTGGATTGCTATGTCAAATTCTCAATCACTATTTCAATAAACTTTTATTCAAAATCCTTGTTCGGGATCAATATGACCTAGGTTTTGTTTATTAGGTATTTGGTTTGAAAACATTGTAAACACGAAATAATCCTGTAACAAATAACAGAAAGACACGTGTACAAAGAATAACTTAATTTAATCAAATGCGAATGCGGGTTACAATCTTTGTGAACTCCTCTGATTCTATCTCCGAATATAGGTTTAACTCAAGGGTGACAAGCACTTGTTCTTGAGGGTTACGCGGATTGATCACGTAACAAGTATTTGGGATTTGGATTTGGGTTTAGTGAAGAACTGGCTATTTAGGGAGCTTGATAGTTCTTCAAAGATCTAGTGAAGAACTGGCTATCTGGGGAGCTTGATAGTTCTTCAAGGGTTTAGGGGAGACTTCTGAGCTCGCGGAGGGATTTCTCTCTCTCTAGTTCGCTGCCTTCTTTTATGCTCCCCTCTCTAGGTATGAGGGGGGGGGGTATTTATAGTGTTAACATGCCTCCACTTAAGGCATGTAATGAAGATTCTGAATTAATAATATTTCCTTAATCGAATCAATGAATCTTGAATGATTTACTTGCCGATTTTAACATAATCAAATCAATCAAATCTTGAGATTTAGATATGCCCAGATCGCTTTGGATTGAATGTCCTGTTTTGAGTAAGATCTTTATGCTATCTCACGGATATGGAAGGTATCCCGCGAGGAAGCTTGATTTCCAAGCAAGCGGTGATTTCTAATCCCACTTCGCGGACGACTTCTCTTGGACGTACATCCCCACATGCATGCGAACTCTGTCATCTAGCTCCTTCACGAGGTTCCCCCTTACGCGGGGCCAACTCACCTCGCCTTTATATTAATCTACACGCGTGGAACCATTTCGCCTCGCGAAGTCAAGTTCACATCGCGAAGTCAATTTCACGTCGCCAAGCCTAGCTCGCCTCGCGAAGTCAAGGTCACCTTGCGGAGTCAATTTCACATCGCCAAGCCTAGCTCGCCATGCGAAGTCGATTTCGCCTCGCAAAGTCAAGGTCACCTCGCGGAGTCAATTTCACCTCGCCAAGCCTAGCTCGCCTCGCGAAGTCCATTTCGCCTCGCGAAGTCCATTTCGCCTCGCGAAGTCAAGGTCACCTCGCGAAGTCCATTTCACCTCGCAGAGTCAAGGTCAACTAGCGAAGTCCATTTCGCCTCGCGAAATCCTGTTCGCCTGGCGAAGTCTTGTTTGCCTTGCGAAGTCTGTGTCGCCTCGCGAAGTCCTGTTCGCCTTGCGAAGTCATTTCGCCTGGCGAAGTCTATTTTGCCTCGCGAAGTCCTTTTCGCCTGGCGAAGTCTTGTTTTGCTTGGGGAAGTCTTGTTCGCCTTGGGAAGTCATTTCGCCTGGCGAAGTCTATTTCGCCTCGCGAAGTCCTTTTCGCCTGGCGAAGTCTTGTTTTGCCTGGCGAAGTCTTGTTCGCCTGGCGAAGTCACATCATCAATCGACATTTGATAATTGATTTCAATCGGGATTTAAGGTTTTGTTGTCGGCCGATCATTTCCACGTTGCCACGTGTTATTTCGATAGCTTTCCAATTTTGTTGACTCACGAGCCACGTATTTTCTTGGATTATTCAACGACTATTATGATCGTTAAATTTTATATGTCTACAAATGCCCCCACTTCAAGGTGCGTCGTAGCCATGCTGTCGTCATGTGCCAGAGGCGCGACTTGAAGTCTATGTTTAATGGGTTAATTTTGTGGGAGTTCCCGAATTGATAGGGGTTCCTAATTTTGTAAGGATTCCCTATTTTCTTGTAGAGGTTCCTTGAATTTATAGGATATCCAATTTTTGTAGGGATTCCTTAATTCGCAAGGATTCCTACGAGTTTGATTTGGTAAAGCTTCCAGGCAGTGGTCGGAAACCTTTGATGTATTCCTTTCTTGACTTGCTTGATTCTCCATACTTTTGCAGTTTCAATGAGGAACGACTGCACTATAAATTAGAGCTTCCGGTTGAATATTATTCATCACAAAGTTACAACCATCTCGCTGTGAGATGAGCGGTATACTCTCCCTCCTTTTGATTTGATTGCTATGGCGCAGAGTCATATAATTGGCTGACCTCTTTTTTTTTTTTTTTTTTAATCTTGTATGTGTAGGTCGCGAGGTATTTCTGAGTTGTCAGTAACAACAGAAACCTTACTCGGCGAGGTGCAGCAGTATCTTAAGGCAGCGAGGTGCAGCAGGAGTTTTAAGGCAGCGAGGTACAGCAGGAGTTTAAGGCAGCGAGGTGCAGCAAGATCTTAAGGCAGCGAAGCAAAAAAAAAAATTTAACAAGTCAAATTTTTTTTTTGTGTAGACGTACACTACTTCGCATGGCAACTTTCAAAAGTTTCAAGAAAGGCACTGTTTCTGCAAGAACCCGTAGGCTATGCGGAACCACAGTGGAACATGAACAGTAGACAACACAGGGGCATATAGTGGTTCACCATGCCTCGGAGGACATGGCTACGTCCACTTACGAATCCACTATCATGGCCAATAGGCCTTTGGTGTTACAAGAGCATCCATCCATCCCGCCCGGGAGGAGTGGGGGATGGGGAAGTCAGAGAGAGATGGGGAAGTCAGGGATCCCTTTCTACATATGGGAAGCCTTCCTTTTATAGCTAAGGAAGGTTCCCTCACATTATATGTTTCCGATGTGGGACTGATTACACATATATATTCTCCTGGTGTCTTCTTGTGGAGCTTGGAGAAGCATCTTCCCGTTGCTGCATTGATGATCCTTCACCACGGCGAGGTAGCCTGGATGTCAGTTTACAAGTTTCATGACTGGTCTATGGGCGGGGAAGGTAGTTTACTGACTACCGACTACAAGTCCCCCCAAGTTTCCGTTCAAGACACATCTTGAGTGGGGACTTAATATACAAGATGCCCATAGACCGGTCATTTATCAACGGGACCCGTCCCAGTCCTCCCAAGTCCGTACTCAAGACGTGTGGAGAACGGATCTCTGCCTCACACAGAAGGGTTGACACTCGGGCGAGCTGAGTATTGTGCGAAGTGCAAGGACATAAATTGTCATGCGAGCTGAGGAGTTTGTTCCGCGCGAGCTGAGGATCTCGCATGTACAAGGAACACTCGCGAGCTGAGAAGTTCACTCCCCGCACAAGGACTGCGCGCAAGTTGAGGAGTCCGCCTCGCCCAGGAGGGCTGACACTCGGGCGAGCGGAGTCTGCTCCGCGTACAATGCTTTCACGCGAGCTGTGGAAGTCCGCTCCGCTTATAATGACTATCTCTGTGATACACGCGAGGTGCATCTTGTTCCACGTGAGATGGGTCTCGGTGACACATGCGAAGTGGATCTCGGTGACACAGGCGAGATGGGTCTCGGTGATACGGGCGAGATGGGTCTCGGTGGATCTTGGTGTTATACTTTCACGGACAAGGGTAGCTGAAGATTCGGCCTCGCCCAGGAGGGCTGACACACGCGCGAGCTGAGGAGTTCGCCTCGCGGACATTGCCTACAGGCGAGCTGTGGAGTCCGCGTGCGATGCTTTCATGCGAGCTGTGTTCGCTCCGCGCCATAAAGAATTAACAAATCACGCGAGATGACAAGTGTGCTTCGCGTGCCAGAACTACCTCGTGAGCTGTAGAGTTCGCCTATAAGATAAAAAATGTCTTTGACTCGGCGGGGCGAGGATTGTTGTACCTTCACAATGAACAAATGATCGACACAATTATGGGGTTAACCAAGTATGGATATGGCAAAATAATTATCGAAAAGCAAAATGATTCATGCAAGTGTAATACTGGACGTCCAATGCCACTCTCTCAGTGGAATGCCAATCCTGGTCGAATGCCTATCTCTCTTCCCAATGTGGGACGAAGGTAGCGAACCTTCACATATCATGTGTTTCTGCTCGAGCGCGGGGTATTATCCCCGTGTGGGTTATTATGCCACTATTCTCCGTATGAAGGGAATGATATGAACTGCCCAACCCCCACCCTCTAGGAGCTGTGCAAGGGACTTGCAGTTTTCATGGCGTTAGTTGTTTCGCACATGCTTCCCGGTGCTACATTGTCGGGGTATGTTCATGCATATTAGTTCGTGTATGCTTCCCGCTGGTTCTTGCTCGGGTATAAGAATCTCATGAAACAGTTGTTGTATGTTTCTTCCTGTTAGTTCTTATCCGGGACTTACAATGTTCCTGCTATCTTTTCCCACACTTATCCGGGACTTACTACTATCATAAAGACTTGGAACTCCCTATTCAATGTCCGGGAAGCAGGAGTATCTATGTACATTTGCCTCACAAAGTTGAATGGACAATAGTGATCATGGACTGCATGTTATATAGTTCATACTTGGTTACAACAATGCATGGTGAGCCAACCGTACCATGATATAATTGTACGTGAAGCATGCTTTGTACTTTCATAAGAGGCAATTAAATGAAGGACTTATCTGTGGAAAGAGCTGCCGAATGGGTGCACATAGGAGGTGTTGATTCATGCCCGTACTACTCCCGGACGATGAATCCTTGTTGCCAGCACGGTCGGGGGCTGCCTACAAGATTTGGTGACTTTTTCCAGATAAATAGCTCCGGGTGTCCATAGTGTGTGTGTGTGTGTTTTTTAGTCCCGGTGTCTGCAGATACAAGACCACTTTTTGAACCTCAATCCCCCTCTGATGGCTTCTCCACTCAGACTTATCTTTCACTTTCAACCGGACTTAATTGTCCATGCTACTGAATTCATCTTTCTTGCTATTCATACCAGGCTCTCCGGGTGGCCAGAGTACGAGGACGGGTGTCAAGACCGAAACCACTTTCAGATGGAATTCCCGTATCATCTTGAGTCGGAAGCGGGGATTAAACTAAGACATATATGAATGCTTGATGGAGGCTCCCGGAGATGATCACCCATAGGGAAGCTGCCATCGGACGGCCAAGACTTTCAAGAAACTTCTCCCACGTTCCTATTTTACTATCCGAGCTCCCTTGCCTTTGATTTCTCTGCTACTTCCGGTGGAATAAATGCCTTGATTCTAAGAAACACCCGTGTGCTTGAAGCAAATATGTATGTTGGCTGATACACGAGAGGTAGCCCCGGGTGTCCATAGCAATTTTTCAGTGGGTACCATACTGAACACAGTTTCTCCGGCAGATCGAGTGACCCACTCCCAGGCAGGAGTTTGGAGTTGACAAGATATGGATGTCGGATGGTGCTTGCAGGAGATAACCGCTGGTAGATGAGGCTTACCGGTAGGTGCAAAGGGTAGATTCCCCGTGGGTAAATGGAGTTGTCCATGCATTGGTTCTCATGCCACATAAGAAGGTGTCCCGTTGATCTGGAATTCGGATATCCTTCTGCCCTTACGAGCGAACCCAACAGCAGGAGGGAGATGAAGCTTTGATCACAGACTACTTGAACATTTGAAACACACATGGGACCGAGTTTCACCGGGAGATTAAATTGCTTCCGGGAAGGACTTCTTCTGGACATAATGAGATGGGTGTCCATAGCAGTTGGGCAGTAGTTGGGGTGCCGAGATACGTATCGTCCGAGAGCAGATGAGTGTCATGTTGCTCTCATCGATAGGACTATGTGATCATCACCAGATAAGTTCGTGCCATTCCTATTCCCAGACCCTAACCATCGGGAGCCGACGATTCCTTCCTGGCAGTTGTTGCCTGCCGGGAGGATGACGCGACCTCATGTAACGTTGTGCTCCTGATAGAGATGTATCGTTGTGCTCCCGATAGCGGGCTCCCGATACACTAGCAGATTTCATCTTTATACCGGAGGGGTGTTTTCGGGTTCCAGACCAAGATAGGTGTTGATGTCATGATTTGGTTCGACAACGAAACATGCTCAACATAGATGAGTTTATAAGTGATGGCCCACCAGCGAGATCGTATAGTAGAGTTCGCATGAGGACTTCGCATGGAATCAAGAAGTGGCTTCCTGTAGTAGTCCGCAAGGCGAGATGGCTTCGCACAAGAGGCGGAGTCCGCATGCAGGTGGAGGCGAGGCGAGATGGCTTCGGGGTGATCGTTCAAGAAAGGAGACAGGTTCTCCTGGTGATATCTACCAACAAGTTAACAAAGCTGTCAGGCATGCTGACCAAGACGAGAAACTCAAAGCTAGATTTCGTGTTCTAGCTCCCGCTCGTTGATGAAACCGACAGGTGATAGTTGTTTCTTGCTTGAACTCCGGTCGTCGGATCTGTGAACTGTCCCAACCTGGCCACCTGTCAAATCAGCGGGTTGTCAAATTCATAGAGGCCTGATGAGTAACTAATTCAGGAGTAGGAGGTTGGAGGCATGTCCGGATGATCCCGGTGGCTTGCGCTCTACGGCATGGTGTACAAATCAACTTCTCGGTGCCTATAGCAACTCTCTGAGGGCCTATCTTTTCCTCTTCTTCTGCCTCATACGAGTTCCCGGGCATGACTTCGTTTAGAGCTGCATTCTCGACTCCCAGGCACCGTAAGCAAAGTGGGTGCCATCGGTAGGATTAGATGAGGATATCATCCAGAAGCTTTCTGAAGGCGCCTTACAGGTGGCCAGAGTAGGGTGTTGGGTGTACAGAGTGAACTCCCCTGGATTGGTCTCCGGTGAGCTCCGGCGTCGTGATCCCGATTGGTCTCACCGATCCATGATAGATTATCGATTATCGATTACACGTCCCCCGTGCCATCACCAGGCGAGCTGAGTTCGCTTCGCACGGACAATGGCATCACCAGGCGAGCTGGTTCGCTTCGCGCAGAGAGTGGCATCACCAGGCGAACTGGTTTGCTTCGCGCGGAGAGTGGCATCACCAGGCGAGCTGGTTCGCTTCGCGTGTAGAGTTGCATCACCAGGCGAGCTGGTTCGCTTCGCGCGCAGAGTTGCATCACCAGGCGAGCTGGTTCGCTTTGCGCGCAATGTATGACATCACCAGGTAGACCCTGATAACCCTTCTTCCAGAAACCAGCGGATTTTGATGATTCACTCTGCCCTTCGAGCCGAGGGATGCTCCCGGATACCGAACTCAACAAATGGATACAAAGATCTGTAGACCGCTGAAGCCTGCCAGAACCCGGCGAATTGTTTCCGGTTGGTGATTTGATGAACAAGACCCTGGAGAGATAATCGGGTCCCACCCCAAAGCTTCTCTGGGGGAGTTGCCCTGTTGATCGGGTGCCGGTTTGTATCGAGAATGATCATGATAAAGGTGCTACCGGTAGGGCGCCTGCCGATACGGTGCATGCATTCTAAAGATGACATAATCCCGGACAATACCGGCGGAGCGGAGCTACCGACGAGATCAGACAAATAGGATGCAGCGGGACACCAAGACACCGATGATGTTGGGCGGTGCGAGAATTTGAAGGCGATGAATTGGAAATAGATTTCTGTAAAGTTGCCAACGGGACACCGATGATGCATGGCTGATCCCCTCACATGAACTATTTCTCCAGGATCCCGATTAATTATATCCGAGTGCTGCTTGGAGCCGTTGTAGTCGGGCTCTTGGTGAGGACCCGGTGGTAAAGAGAACCCGGAAGGGTAATCTCGCTTCGCCTCCATGCGAATTCATCTCGCTTTGCTCCCCTGCGAGGTCAATGCTAATCTCTCGGTGGAATGCCTCTTTGAATGCCAATTTCACTTCGTTTCCACGCGAGGTCATCTCGCTTTGCTTCCACGCGAGCTATCTTGCCTCGCTTCCACGCGAGGTGTCTCGCCTCGCTTCCACGCGAGGCCTCTTCCTATTGCTCATGGATTTGAATGAAATGCCTCTCGGGGGGAAGAGCAACATGTCTTTTAGTAACTCTTCCCACAGACGGCGCCAATTGTTTCTGCAGGAACCCGTAGGCTATGCAGAACCACAGTGGAACATGAACAGTAGACAACACAGGGGCATATAGTGGTTCACCATGCCTCGGAGGACATGGCTACGTCCACTTACGAATCCACTATCATGGCCAATAGGCCTTTGGTGTTACAAGAGCATCCATCCATCCCGCCAGGGAGGAGTGGGGGATGGGGAAGTCAGAGAGAGATGGGGAAGTCAGGGATCCCTTTCTACATATGGGAAGCCTTCCTTTTATAGCTAAGGAAGGTTCCCTCACATTATATGTTTCCGATGTGGGACTGATTACACATATATATTCTCCTGGTGTCTTCTTGTGGAGCTTGGAGAAGCATCTTCCCGTTGCTGCATTGATGATCCTTCACCACGGCGAGGTAGCCTGGATGTCAGTCTACAAGTTTCATGACTGGTCTATAGGCGGGGAAGGTAGTTTACTGACTACCGACTACAGGCACGATCACTATCCTTGAAGATACTAATGATGTTCAAAGCGATGGCACCACCTTGTGTACCTATCCTTCATTGACTGGGCCGCGCGCCCTCGAGCCTCCCTCATACAATGGTTCAGGTCATATTCCTCGGTGGTCTTTCCAACAATCACGTCAGCTGGCCACCTTTCAATCAGCCAAATCCACCAGTGAGAAGCGAAGCGCAGATGTATGGATGTTGAAGTCAGCCCATCATGACCATAATGTTCTTCAAACACCGTTCGTGCTTCTCAGCGACCGTACATGCAATGGTTCAGTGCAATGGAGAGGGTTTCGTGCCAACGGAGCCTTCTCCTACACGGAACGTTATTGGGAATGGTTAGAAGACATCTTAAGCCAAAGCGGAGATCTCATCCACAAAACTGGCCTCTACCAAGCGGTGTTTGCATCGCTCTTCAGCTATGATCGTGTTGTACCTGTGATGCGGGCCTTCTGTGAGTATTGGTGCCCTAACACGAATACTCTTCACACATCGTGTGGCGAGATGTCTATTTCTTTGAGGGATTTGACATATATTTGTGGTTTGCCCATAACTGGGAGGTTCTACGACGAAGTTGTTCCATCCATCGAAGAATTTTTAGTCAAGGGGAAAGGTGGTGAACCAATCATTCCCAAGAGTTGTAGGTTTTTATTTCTTGCGTACCACAAGCTTTGCAAGGACAATAAAGGGCAAAAAGTGAAGATCGCGTCGTGGATACAATACTGGTACAAAGGAAGTTTGAGATACAAGAGACCGCCCACCAAAAGTGTACGGAACAAGAAAGATGCACCTCAGAATGGGTACAACCCGTCTGGTGAAATCCACGAGGTTCAAGCCCGGACTGATGACAACTCCGCACCGTTCGATGAATTGGGAGTGGATGATGAAGACATGGAGTCTACTTACTTGGCGGCATTTTACGCGTGCTGGTTGTGTCTATTCGTCTTTCCTATGGACGACACAGGCTTGATCCGACCTAGCGTGTTTAAAGTTGCCAGCAAAATGTCCCAAGGCTATCAATTTTGTCTAGCTGTACCTGTTGTAAACACGAAATTGTCTGCGACAAATAACAGAACAACACGTGTACAAATAATAATTTAATTTAATCAATGCGAATGCGGGTTACAATCTTTGTGAACTCCTCTGATTCTATCTCCGAATTTAGGTCTAACTCAAGGGTGACAAGCACTTGTTCTTGAGGGTTACACGGGATGATCGCGTAACAAGTATTTGGGATTTGGATTTGGATTTGGTGAAGAACTGGCTATGAGCTTGATAGTTCTTCAAGGATTTGATGAAGAACTGGCTATGAGCTTGATAGTTCTTCGAGGATTTAGCGAAGAACAGGCTATGAGCTTGATAGTTCTTCAAGGATCTTGGGGAGACTTCTGAGCTCGCGGGAGGGATTCTTCTCTCTCTCTCTAGTCCGCTGTTTCTGTTTATGCTCTCTTGGTTTCGCCCTTTTTCTCTGCCCCCCTCCTCATGGTATGAGAGGGGGTATTTATAGTGTTAACATGCCTCCACTTAAGGCAAGTAATGAAGATTTTGAATCAATAATATTTCCTTAATCGAATCAATGAATCTTGACTGATTGATTTACTTGCTGATTTTAACACAATCAGATCAATCAAATGTTAAGATTTAGATATGCCCAGATCGCTTTAGATTAATGTCCTGTTTTGATCAAGATCATTAGTAAGGGGCGAGCTATCTCACGGACATGGAAAATATCTCGCGAGGAATCTTGATTTCCAAGCAAGCGGAGATTTCTGATCCCAGTTCGCGGACTCCCTATGCGAGGCCATCTCGCCTCACCTTCATGTAAATCCACGCGTGCGGAGCCATCTCGCTTCGCCTTCATGTAAATCTACGCGAAGTTCGCTTCACCTCGCCAAGTCATGTTCGCCTCGCGACGTCTATTTCGCCTTGCCCAATCTGGTTCGCCTCGCCGAGTCTATTGCGCCTCGCCAAGTCTATTTCGCCTCGCCAAGTCTGGTTCGCCTCGCCAGGTCTTGTTCGCCTAGCCAGGTCTTGTTCGCCTCGCGAAGTCGTGTTCGCTTGACCAAGTCTTGTGCGCCTTGCGAAGTCCATTTCGCCTTGCGAAGTTCATTTCGCCTGGCCAAGTCAATTTCGCTTGGCAAAGTCAATTTTGCCTCGCGAAGTCTACTCTCTAGTTCGCTTGACTGCTGGCGAACCGTCACCAATCATTTTTTTGGGGGTGCCTGACTTCTTGGTTTTGATAATTAATCTAATTTAATTGATATTTGATCATTAATCAATACTTGATAATTGATTTCAATCGGGATTTAAGTTTATGTTGTCAGCCCACCATTTCCACATTGCCACGTGTTATTTCCAACGGCTTTCCAATTTTGTTGACTCATGAGCCACGTATTTACTTGGATTATTCAACGAATATTTTTATCGTTAAATTTTATATGTCTACAAATGCCCCGACTTCAAGGTGCGTCGTAGCCATGCCGTCGTCATGTGCCAAGGGCGTGACTTGAAGTCTATGTTTAATGGGTTTGTGGCAATTCCCGAATTGATAGGGATTCCTAATTTTGTAAGGATTCCCCATCTTTTTGTAGAAATTCCTCGAATTTATAGGATACCCAATTTTGTAGGGATTCCTTAATTCGCAAGGATTCCTCTGAACAGAAAGATTTGGTAAAGTTTCCAAGCAGTGGGCGGAAACCTTTGATGTATTCCTTTCTTGATTTGCTTGATTCTCCATACTTTTCCAGTTTCAATGAGGAAACATTGCACTATAAATTAGAGCTTCCGGTTGAACATTATTCATCACAAAGTTACAACCATCTCGCTGTGAGATCAACAGTATACTCTCTTTCCTTCTGATTTGATTGCTATGGCGCGGTACAATTTGCTGACCCCTCTCTTTTTTTTTTTTTTTTTTTTTTTTTTTTTTAATCTTGTAGGTCGCGAGGTCTTTCTGAGTTATCTAACTTCAACAACAGAAGAAACCCTACTCGGCGAAGCGCTACAGAGTTTTAAAGCAGCGAGGCGCGGCAAAAGTTTAGGGCAGCGAGGCGCAGCAGAAAGTTCTAGGCCGCGAGGCGAAGCAGAAAGTTCCAGGCCGCGAGGTGTTGCAGAAAGTTCAAGCCCGCGAGGCGAACTCCTGTACACTACTTCGCATGGCATCCTTCAAGAGTTTCAAGAAAGGCACAATCACTATCCTTGAAGACAGCAACGACGTTCAAAGTGATGGCACCACCTTATATGCCTACCCTCCATTGACTGGGCCGCGCGCCCTAGAGTCTCCCTTGTATGATGGGTCAAGACATATCCCTCGGTGGTCTTTCCAACAATCTCGTCAGCTGGCCACCTTTCAATCAGCCAAATCCACCAGCGAGAAGTGAAGCGCGGACGTATGGATGTTGAAGTCTGCCCATCATGACCATAACATTCCTCAAATACCGTTCGTGCTTCTCAGCGACCGTACGTGCAATGGTTCAATGCAATGGAGAGGGTTTCGTGCTAACGGAGCCTTCTCCTACACGGAACATTACTGGGAGTGGTTAGAAGATGTCTTGAGCCGAAGCGGAGATCTCATCCACAAAACAGGTCTCTATCGAGCGGTGTTTGCATCGCTCTTTAGCTATGATCGTGTTGCACCTGTGATGCGGGCCTTCTGTGAGTTTTGGTGCCCTGGCACGAATACTCTTCATACATCGTGTGGAGAGATGGCTATCTCTTTGAGGGAGCTGACATATATTTGTGGCTTGCCCATAACTGGAAGGTTCTATGACGAAGTTGAAGAATTTGCAGCCAAGGGTAAAGGTGTTGAGCCAATCATTCCCAAGAGTTGCAGATTCTTATTTCTTGCATACCACAAGCTTTGCGATTTGTGGCTTGCCCATAACTGGAAGGTTCCATCGACGAAGTTGAAGAATTTGCAGCCAAGGGTAAAGGTGTTGAGCCAATCATTCCCAAGAGTTGCAAATTCTTATTTCTTGCATACCACAAGCTTTGCGATTTGTGGCTAAAAGTGAAGATTGCATCATGGATCACTGCTCGCGCGGTACTGCCCTGCCAAGAAGTGATTTCCCGCGAGATACCGTCTCGACAAAAAGTTGTTCCTCGCGAGATGCCGTCTCGCCAGAGAATGGTGCCTTGCGAGATGCTGTCCCGCCAGAGAGTGGTTTCCCGTGAGAGACTGTCTTGCCAGAGAATGGTTTCCCGTGAGAGACTGTCTCGCATGCATCTTCCATCAAGGCGTTGCCCCCAAGTGATCGTTGATCGTGAGAACGTTAACCGCCCAGACAGTGTCTACCTCACCTGCCTTCGTTCTGGATTCCTGATAGAGTACATGGTGACTCGTGATTATTTTGAATGGTGGTCCAAAGTATATTGTTCCATGCCCAAGATGACAACAACAACAATGCCTATTGTTGAGTTGCCGCACAAGCTCCTAAAAGTGAAGGAAGACAAGATTGCTGCTCGCGTGGTACTGCCCCGCCAGAAAGTGGTTACCCCGCGAGATACCATTTCGTCAGGAAGTGGTTTCCGCGAGATACCATTTCGACAGGAAGTGGTTCCATGCGAGATACTGTTTTGCCAGTGAGTGGTTACCCGCGAGATTGAACTTGGCAATAACCCTCACGCATCTTCTACCAAGGCGTTGCCCCCAAGTAGCAACTCTTTGAATGATCCGCACCAAGTAGAAGGTCATGGGGACTCGTCTGATCAACATCTCGCCCAGAGTCATCTTAAGTTGAAGGGGACCAACACCCAAGCAAAAAGGCTCAGTGGAAGTAGTAACAGTTCTAGGGACGTGAACTTCAAGCGTCGAAGGATCGAACCCGGCCATCAAGAACCATTCTTTCTAAAAAGAAAGACTGACGAGATAGTGGCCGGACTTCAGTGTTATGGGTTTGATCCTTTGCCAGTAAAAGACAAGGTAGAAAGCTTGATGGCATGTGCTACTCAATACAATATGGCAAGGCTTGTATGCACGCATAAAGTTACTCCAGGCACATGTGATCAACGTTTGCCTCATACAGAGGTTGAAATTGCAAAGTCGATCGAACTTCGCCAAACTGATCTTGGTCAACATCAAGTTGTGAT
Organism: Fragaria iinumae; assembly: GCA_009720345.1. Lineage (NCBI taxonomy): Eukaryota > Viridiplantae > Streptophyta > Magnoliopsida > Rosales > Rosaceae > Fragaria > Fragaria iinumae. The sequence goes on from CM019117.1 coordinate 22,158,052, forward strand.
TGAGTCCTTGGAGAACTTGAAGGAGAAGCAGCGGAGATTGGAGCAGGAGATAGCCTCCCTAGATGCGAGCCTTCTACTTCATGACAAAAGGCTTGCCGATTCAGAGAAGCAGAAAGTCCAAATCAAGGAGACTCCAGAATTGACTGTTGAAGAACTTGAGGAAGCAAAGAGGTTCCGAGATGATTTTGAAAAGCAACTCAACAGCTTCAAAGGCCTATCTTGGACATGAAGGGCTCATCATCGTTTAGAAACTTATGATTTATTCTTTCTTTTTTTTTTTTTTTTGGCGCATGTAATAAGTCATTGTGACAATAGAACTCATTATGCAATAATAAAAAAAAAGATTTTTTTTTTTTGATGTGACTGAACTTAAGAATATGATTCGCAAGCTGCCTACGTATCCTTCCAAAGAAAGAATCAAGTCATAACGTAGTTCAAGGATGAGGATTTAAAACCCTTTTTTTTTTAGAGAGTACCTTGTGCAGTTTAGGCTCATGCAGGCTAAGAGCATTTTTGTCATTTGCAGTTTAAGCTCGTGCGGACAAGGAGCATTTATTTGTCATTCGCAGTTTAAGCTCGTGCGGACAAGGAGCATTCTTCACTTGTTTTAAGCATAGTATTTCTTCAAGAACTTGCCATTGATTGGGCCAATTCTCAAACCGCCTTCGGCCACAATTTTGTAGGCGCCGTTGGTGTAAACTTCGCTGACAACATAAGGGCCACCCCATTTTGATTTGAACTTGGGACCGGTCTTATGTGTCATGATGATGGGTCTGCGGACAGCAAGGACCAAATCGCCAACTTGAAAGGATCGAGGCTGAACCCCTTTGTTGAAGGCACGCGACATCCGGGCTTGGTAGCATTCTAGATGTTGTTGCGCATCAAGCCTCTTCTCGTCTAAAGCTTCCAACTCTTGAAGTCGTAGCTTGATATTTTCTTCATTTGTGAGGCCTTCTTGCAAAGCAATCCTTAATGAGGGAATTTGCTTCTCTAATGGCAAGACGGCTTCAACTCCATACACCAGGGAATAAGGTGTAGCATTCATGGCGGTTCGATATGTCGTTCTATATGCCCATAATGCTTCGCCCATCTTCTCATACCAATCTCTTTGTGACTTGCTGACGGTCTTCTTCAAGATGTTGCAGAGCGTCTTGTTAAATGCCTCCGCCAGACCATTAGCTGGTGCATTGTACATCGACGAAAAGTGTAACTTGAAGTGATACTTTTCGCTAAGTTTTTGCATAGCACTATTTGAGAAGTACTTGGCATTGTCCGTGATGATGCAACGTGGCACACCATATCGCTGGATGATGCATGTCGTGATGAAGTCTACAACGGTTTCTTTCTTTATCTCTTTAAGCGGTACTGCCTCCGACCACTTTGAGAAGGAATCCGTGGCTGCCAAAATGTACATGTGGCCTCCGGAAGATTTCGGATTTATAGGTCCCACAGCGTCTATCCCCCAGACATCAAACGGGTGTGAAGCGATTGTAGGATGCAATAGCTCAGGCGGTTGATGGATAAAGTTCGCGTGGAATTGACAAGCTTGACATTTCTGTGCGTATTCCATGCAATCCTTGACCATTGTGGGCCAGTAGTAACCCATTCGCCTTACTTGAAAATGTAATTTAGGACCTGATTGGTGAGCTCCACATATTCCGGAATGAACCTCTTCCATGGCCTTGGATGCCTCTGCTTTTCCCAAGCACCTAAGGAGTAATCCGTCAAATGATCGTCTATAAAGAGTCTCTTTGTAGTAGAAAAAACGTGGGGCTCTTCGTTTGATATATGTCCGCTGTTTTAGATCGTCAGGTAGCTTGTTGTGCTCGATGTAGTCGACCAAAGGATGTCTCCAATCTTCGACGTCAATGACATAGACAAAGACCGCATTGGAATTTTCGCACAATGGGACAATCCCTGTTGAGACAACCCATCGTTGGCAAATTGAAAGGTCCACAATTTCATTATTTGATAATGCCAAAGTTGCTGCTAGGTTGGCCAAGGCATCCGCCATTTGGTTTTCCTTCCTTGGCACATGTTCTAGTGTGACAACAACGAAACCTGTCAAGAGTTGTGTAGCGAGACGGAAATAAGGAACCAAATCCTCTTTCCTGACTTCGTAATTAGTTAGTAGCTGATCAATTACTAACTTTGAATCCCTGTACACTTCTAGATTTGCAATTTGCATTTCTAAGGCCGTTTGCAACCCCATGATGAGAGCTTGGTATTCCGCAACATTGTTGGAACACAATTCACCGAGAGTGAAGGCATATGGCAATATTTGCTTTTGTGGGGTGACGAAGACAACGCCGGCCCCTGCTCCATCTATTCTTGAAGATCCATCAAAGAACATCTTCCAAGTGGGGAGAATTTCTGCAAGAAAGACTTCTTCATCTGGCAAGTCATCTAAAATTTCCCAATCGGCAGGGATTGGGTGATCCGCTAGAAAGTCAGCCACAACTTGGCCTTTAACGGCCTTGGCAGGTACATAAACGATGTCATGTTGATTGAGGAGCAGAGCCCATTTTGCCATTCGTCCTGATAAGACTGGTTTAGACATGACAAACTTGACTGGGTCGGCTCGGGCCACCAAATGCACCGTGTAAGCTTGCATATAATGCCTCAACTTTTGGATGGAGAAGATGAGAGCGAGACATGTCTTCTCTATTGGAGAATAATTTAATTCAGCTCCTGTGAGAGTTCGACTCAAATAGTACAAGGCCATCTCCCTGCTTTCCTCATTTTCTTGGGCTAGAAGTGCTCCAAGCGATCTTTCTTGAGCTGCGATGTAAAGAGTAAGGGGTTTTCCAGGAATGGGTGCACCCAATACCGGAGCATTAGCCAAGTAATTTTTAATGCTTTCGAAGGCATTATGACATGCTTCATCCCATACGAAAGGCACATTCTTCTTCATGAGTCGACTAAAAGGTTGACATCGACCCGCGAGGTTGGAGATGAACCGCCTGATAAACGCGAGTTTTCCTTGGAGGCTTCTCAATTCTTTTAAGTTTGTTGGCTCCGGCATCTCTTGAATGGCCTTAATCTTCGATTGATCTACTTCAATGCCCCGATGCTTCACAATGAATCCAAGGAACTTGCCTGAACTCACACCAAAAGCGCACTTTAATGGGTTCATTTTGAGTTGATACTCGCGTAACCTATCGAACACTTTTCGTAAGTCTTGCAAGTGATCACTCCTTTTTCTTGACTTGACAACCAAATCATCAACATAGCATTCAACGTACTTGTGAAGCATGTCTCCGAAGACTTTCTGCATGGCACGTTGGTATGTTGCACCGGCATTCTTTAATCCAAACGGCATGACTTTGTAACAGTAAATGCCTTTGGGAGTGCGAAATGCAGTTAACTCCTCGTCTTCTTACGCCATCTTTATTTGGTTGTAGCCAGACGATCCATCCATGAAAGACAAAGCTTCATGACCTGTGGTTGCTTCCACCATGAGTTCGATGATAGGCAAAGGAAAATCATCTTTCGGACATGCATCATTCAAGTCGCGAAAGTCTACACACACACGCATTTGTCCATTCTTCTTTTCAACTGGGACAATGTTTGCGATCCACTTGGGATATTGGACCTCTCTGATGAAGCTTGCAGCGATAAACCTGTCAACCTCTTCTTCAATTTGAGTTTGGACCTCCGTTCGAAAATGTCGTGTCAGCTGTTTGATGGGTCGAGCCTCCGGTTTAACAGCTAATCGATGAACTGCTATTTTTGGATCAAGACCGGGCATTTCTGTATAATTCCAAGCGAAGACATCCTTGTATTCAAGCAACAAGTCATGGTACTCCTCTTCCTCTTGAGAGCTTAGCGACGCGCTCACAAATATCGGTCTTGGGTCTTCTTTTGTCCCCAGATTGATTTTTTTAAGTTCATCGACCGTAGATTTCACCCCATCTTCGAGTTCTGGAGGAGCTGCCTCTACTTCATATTCGAAGCCTTCATGGTCATTCTCTCCATAAGCTTCTACTTCGGCTACTGTGATGTGATAAGCATATTGAATAACATCATCCTCATCGCCACTAGCATCATTGTCTTCTTTATCTTGACTGGTGAGTATGAAGGTATGTTGCCTCACTTTAAGTTGGTCAGTCGAATTCACCTCTAGCACGCAACGTCTTTTCATGCGTGATGGGATGAGACTTTGGATTTCTTTATTTTCCGATTGGCCAACTTCTTCTTTTCTTTTTCTATCTTGTTGGCCTTTAGGAGCTTGGATCCTTTCAAGTGCCAACTTTCGAGGAGTTGGTTTTAACTGTTTACTTTCTTCATTTGATGATGACAACCTTTTGAACATAGAAGTTCGTGTTGCTGCAATGTCAAGACGATTGAAGACGGAGCTTCGACTTGTTAACTTATCAACACGTTCAAACACCGAAAGTCGGCCTGTTGATTTAGTAGAAGTACTTTGGAAACTTGGGCAGATGCGATCGAACGCTAAAGTGCGAGAAATGGATTGGATTTGTGGAATCTCATCTTCTACTTCTTCGACGCTTATGTACTGCATGCTTGCTTTCTCCGCCTTTCTTCTACCTGAGATTTTGATCGGCTTGTTTGGGAAAAACCAAGACCCGTTTTAAACGAATCACTTGTTTTTCCCTGTTCCCTTAGCTTCTTTTGAAACTCATCGAGCTCATGAGCTTTCTTACTGACGGCTCGATCATCCTCTTTACTTGACGAACCGAAGTCGAATCCAGCCTTTGCCAGCAATTTGTAAGCATTGGGGTCAAACCCTTCATTTGTTCTTTTCTTGGGTAAAGGCCCGTGCTCTACCCTTCCTTTGATTGGTTTGACAAATCCTTTCAATGGTTGCTTGGTAGGAGTTTGGTCGTTTAAATTTGTCAATGGCAATACTGATGCTTCCTTCAATAATTTTATGTCCTCTTCACTCAGCTTCCAAGGACTGACTTGCCGCTTTGTTCCCGCAAATGGAGACTCTCCTTCCTTGCGCTTGGACTTTGGCACATATCGAAGAATTGGGATGATTGGACTGGACTTGTCTGATGTCACAGTTGTGGATGGAGACTTGTGTGACTCTTCATTTCCCTTACCCTTCGCTTCAACTTCCTTCCTTGTCACCATTGTGGCTTTCCCTGTTGAGGGTGCTTTGACTGGCAGAACTTCAATTACTGATTCCTCATCTGAATAGAACTTGGAATCTGCGAAGTAAGACTCAGCCTCGGTGAATGGCTTGGTATCACCTATCACTGTTTTTACGCCTCCGCGGTAAAACTTGAAGCATTTATGCAGAGTTGAAGGCACGACATCATTTTCATGAATCCATGGTCGCCCTACCAATATGTTGTATGAAGTCTTTGCATCGATCACGTGGAGCAAAGTGTGTGACTCCAATTCGCCAATATCCATGTCTAGCCGAATCATGCCTATCGCTCTTTGCTCTCCTTGGTTAAAACCTTGGATCATGAGGCGACTTTTAGATAACTCGTCAATATTGATGTCGAGTCGGGACATTGTTGATTTTGGCATGATGTTCACGGCAGACCCTCCATCTACAAGCATGCGGTTTAATTTTTGCTCTCGCATGTAGCCTGTCACAAAAAGAGGTCGGTTGTGTGGTTTTGAACCCAATTGTAAATCTTCATCTGTGAAATGAATAGCGTCACAGCATGCTACGCATGCCGCACACTCATTGATGTTTGAAGAGTATTGGCCTTCATCAAGCAACAACTGGACTAAAGCACGTCTCGCCGACTGGGAAAGTTGCGACACGTTTGAAAGGCTAAATTTTAGAGGCAAGTCTTCCGATTGTCTCGACACTTCAGTTTCTTCAACCTTCTTAGCACCTTTGGAATTACCTTCAAAGCTGGTTGTCATTGAATTAGCTCTCCAACTCATTCGCTTCTTGGGCAAGTACCTTACTGGCGGATTTTGATTGAAGGACTTTTGTATACAAGGAGTGAATTTCTCCTTTACACATCTCGTCTTATTCCTTGCAAGGCATTGACGACTCCCAAGTGGTCGTTTATGATCTGGCTGAGGGAGTGGTGGACTTGACAACACACCTTTGCGCGCTTTTCGATGAGTGACAAGTATCCATCCTTCATCATCATCGCATGGGGCAGTTTTAGGAGCGAGGTTTATTTGTCGGATTGGCTTCGCTTCCTCTAACTTTCTATCATTGCCCATCTCTTTTGAGAAATGGCATGGCGCCTTTGCTGGCGTGGAAGGTACTTGAACTGGTTCAAAAGACCCAAATGAAACGGTAGTGCAGTTGACCGCAACAACCTCATCGACATCCAGCTCGATTCTTCCTTGCTTGGAAAGCTTCATGATCAAATCCTTCAAAACAAAGCACTTCTCAACTGGGTGGCTTATGAGGCGATGAAACTTGCAATACTTTGGATCATTGACCCGATGCATTTCTTCTGGACGCTTGCACTCTGGAAGTTCTATGACCTTGTTCTCAAGCAAATCTTCCAACATGCCTGCCACGTCGGAATCTGGGAATGGATAAGTCTTTTGCTCCCACTCAGTCAATGAGTGCTTCTTCCTTCCGTAGGCTTGAGTCGGTTCTACTCTCTTAACCTCCTTCTTGTCTCGTGTGGAGATCTTGATTGGAGCAACGCTTACAGTCATCGACTCCTTCGTAGATCTTTTCACGACCTTGTCAACTTTGCTGCTGAAGGCTTTATCCTTTCGCTGATCATTGACAAACTCCTTCTTACCCTTGTGGCTAGCTATGCTCAATTCCATATCATGCGCTCGCGTAGCTAGTTCTTCAAAGGATCGAGGCTTGATACCTTGGAGAATGTACAGCAAATCGAAATGCATGCCTTGGATGCACATTTCTACCGCAGACGTCTCCGACAAGCGGTCTTTACAATCAAGGCTGAGCGAGCGCCACCTGTTGATGAAGTCAATTGCTGGTTCATCTCTCCATTGTTTTGTATTGGTGAGTTCCATCATGCCCACAGTTCGCCTTGTACTGTAGAAGCGATTTAAGAACTCACGTTCCATTTGGTCCCAACTGTCAATGGACTCGGGCTCTAAATCCGTGTACCACTCAAAGGCATTGCCTTTCAAAGCGCGAACAAATTGCTTAACAAGGTGGTCACCCTCCGTTCCGGCGTTATTGCAGGTTTCGATGAAGTGAGCAACATGTTGCTTTGGATTACCCTTTCCTTCGAATTGCTGGAACTTTGGCGGCTGGTATCCCAACGGCATCCTTAGTCCATTGATTCTTTTGGTGTAGGGTTTGGAGTAGGTGAGAGAATCACGAGAAGGACCTCCATATTGAGCTCTGATGGAGTTGGTTATGATGTCTTGCAATTGCTGAAAGGACATAGATCCAAGCGAGCCATCATCATCTTTGTCAACGTTCTTGGAGCTCTCGCCAACTTTGTACTTCTTTTCTTCATCTTGACTTTCAAGCTTGCTGTAGAGCTCGGCGATCTGCATGTCTTTTTCTTCCACCGTCTTGGTGAGCTTCTCAACCGCTCCCATACGATTGGCTATCTGCTCTTCAATGGTGGATGCCCCTGTCACCATGACTTGCATGGGGATAGGTTGTGATGAATAGTCCGCAGGCATGCCATACGTGCGGTCTTCATCATTATTTGGGCTTCCATCATATGAAGCCGTGCTTGATTCATCATCCGTGGCAGGTGAGAATGATCGCTCCCTTGATTTGTTTGGAGCTTCCTTTTCTTCACTTCGCGAGGCGCGCTTGCCTTCACTTCGCGAGGCATGCTTGTCTGCGAGATTCGCCAAGGTGATGACCGGTTCGCGAGGGTTGGAAGGCAAAGCCACAAATGTTGTGGGTTGATTCCTCGCCATGCTATGGGTGACATGACCAGAGGGCTCGCTGTTTGACCTCACGGTCGTTGGTTTAGACTTCTTCGTCGAGATGGCTTGAGTGCTCTTGGAGGCCATTACGTCGAACGAATTTGAACTTGCTTGCGGAGAAGGAGATGAGAGGCAAAGTTGTCCCACTGGGCGTGCCAATTTTGTAAACACGAAATTGTCTGCGACAAATAACAGAACAACACGTGTACAAATAATAATTTATTTTAATCAATGCGAATGCGGGTTACAATCTTTGTGAACTCCTCTGATTCTATCTCCGAATTTAGGTCTAACTCAAGGGTGACAAGCACTTGTTCTTGAGGGTTACACGGGATGATCGCGTAACAAGTATTTGGGATTTGGATTTGGATTTGGTGAAGAACTGGCTATGAGCTTGATAGTTCTTCAAGGATTTGATGAAGAACTAGCTATGAGCTTGATAGTTCTTCAAGGATTTGATGAAGAACAGGCTATGAGCTTGATAGTTGTTCGAGGATTTAGTGAAGAACAGGCTATGAGCTTGATAGTTCTTCAAGGATCTTGGGGAGACTTCTGAGCTCGCGGGAGGGATTCTTCTCTCTCTCTCTAGTCCGCTGCTTGTTTATGCTCTCTTGGTTTCGCCCTTTTTCTCTGCCCCCCTCCTCATGGTATGAGAGGGGGTATTTATAGTGTTAACATGCCTCCACTTAAGGCAAGTAATGAAGATTTTGAATCAATAATATTTCCTTAATCGAATCAATGAATCTTGACTGATTGATTTACTTGCTGATTTTAACACAATCAGATCAATCAAATGTTAAGATTTAGATATGCCCAGATCGCTTTAGATTAATGTCCTGTTTTGATCAAGATCATTAGTAAGGGGCGAGCTATCTCGCGGACATGGAAAATATCTCGCGAGGAATCTTGATTTCCAAGCAAGCGGAGATTTCTGATCCTAGTTCGCGGACTCCCCTATGCGAGGCCATCTCGCCTCGCCTTCATGTAAATCCACGCGCGCGGAGCCATCTCGCTTAGCCTTCATGTAAATCTACGCGAAGTTCGCTTCACCTCGCCAAGTCATGTTCGCCTCGCGACGTCTATTTCGCCTTGCCCAGTCTGGTTCGCCTTGCCGAGTCTATTGCGCCTCGCCAAGTCTATTTCGCCTCGCCAAGTCTGGTTCGCCTCGCCGAGTCTATTGCGCCTCGCCAAGTCTATTTCGCCTCGCCAAGTCTGGTTCGCCTCGCCAGGTCTTGTTCGCCTCGCCAGGTCTTGTTCGCCTCGCTAAGTCGTGTTCGCTTGACCAAGTCTTGTGCGCCTTGCGAAGTCCATTTCGCCTTACGAAGTTCATTTCGCCTGGCCAAGTCAATTTCGCTTGGCAAAGTCAATTTTGCCTTGCGAAGTCTACTCTCTAGTTCGCCTGACTGCTGGCGAACCGTCACCAATCATTTTTTTAGGGGTGCCTGACTTCTTGGTTTTGATAATTAATCTAATTTAATTGATATTTGATTATCAATCAATAATTGATAATTGATTTCAATCGGGATTTAAGTTTATGTTGTCAGCCCATCATTTCCACATTGCCACGTGTTATTTCCAACGGCTTTCCAATTTTGTTGACTCATGAGCCACGTATTTACTTGGATTATTCAACGACTATTTTTATCGTTAAATTTTATATGTCTACACCTGTGTTGACCAACATTTATCAAGGCTTGAACGAGATTTCTGCTTCTAAGGACCCGGGGAATTGTTCGGCCACTTTACCCTTTCACTACGTGTATACATGGTTGGCAGAGTATTTCGGCACCCATTTTTATTCTCCTCTTCCTGACAACTTTAAACCGCGCATGGTTCACTTTTCAGGGGCATTTTCGGCCAAGCACTTTGGAGATGCACAAGCTCGTTCTTTATTCAACGAGTGTGGCAATGTGGGGATGGACATCCTAGCCATAGTCCCTAAAGAACGCAGAGTGATCGTTGACCATGAGAACGTTAAACGTTCAGATATTGTCTACCTCACCTGCCTTCCATCTGGATTTTTTACTCTTAGGCTGGACAACCGGTGAGTCGTTCAACCCTACAGCCCTTACCGTTTCAGCTGTCAGTATGGCTATGTTCAAGATGTTCCAGGAAGTCTTCAAAAAGACATTCGGACGGGCGCATTATCCTTGACGTACTGGCATTGGGAAAGATTTACCAAACGTGAGACAGGGAGTACAGTGACGTTGCCTCCTGAGAGCGTTCTAACAGAGTACATGGTGACTCGTGATTATGTTGAATGGTGGTCCAAGGTGTATCGTTCCATGCCCAAGATGACTACAACAACAATGCTTGGGTCACCGCACAAGCCTTTAAAAACGAAAGAAGACAAGGTTGCTGCTCGCGTGGTATCGCCCCGCCAGAAAGTGGTTCCCCGCGAGATACCATTTCAGCAGGAAGTGGTTCCCCGCGAGATGCCGTTTCGACAGGAAGTGGTTCCCCGCGAGATGCCGTCTCGCCAGAGAGTGGTTCCTCGCGAGATGCCATCTCGCCAGAGAGTGGTTCCCTGCGAGATTGAACTTGACAATAATCTTCACACATCTTCTACCAAGGTGTTGCCCCCAAGTAGCAATTCTCCCAATGAACCGCACCAAGCTTTAGAAGGTCATGGGGACTCATCTGATCATCATCTCGCCCAGAGTCACCTTAAGTTGAAGGGGACAAAAACTCAAGCAAAAAGACTTAGTGGGAGTAGTGACAGTTCCAGGGACGTGAACTTCAAGCGTCGAAGGATTGAACCCGACCTTGGCTCCGTTTATTTCAATCCTGACGATGAGTTTCTCCTTAATAGAAATTTTCTTGGCGAAGTTCCTGGTCCCTCGAAACAAACTCCAAATCATGTCGAGGTATGTTCGCCACCATCACCATGTATTTTTTTTTTGACATTATATGCATGATCTGAACTCATTTTCTTTACCTTCTTGTTTTCAGCTAGAAGGACTCCCGCCTTTTGAAGACGAAGCTTGCTCGAAAGAGGTTCGTGCTCTTTCAACAGAACCAATGAAGACTGATTCCCTCCACGAAGATGATGTCTGCATTATCAAACAATATGTATTGCAACAAGTTAATTGTGAAGACATTTCGGTGAATCCTCCGAGGCTTTTAAACAACATGGCATTCTCTGAAGTCACCCGCGGTGAAGATGATGTTATGGACACCAACCAGCGGCTCCAAAAGATTCGTATACAGGCCGCCACTCTAATTTGTGAACAAATTGAAGACGTCATCACGAAGCACTCATCAAGAACCATTCTTTCTAAAAAGAAAGACCTTGACGAGATGGTGGCCGAACTTCAGTGCTATGGGTTTGATCCTTCGCCAATAAAAGACAAGGTAGAAAGCTTGATGACTTGTGCTACTCAGTATAACGCGGCAAGGCTTGTATACATGCATAAAGCTACTCCAGGCACATGTGATCAACGTTTGCCTTATATGGAGGCTGAAATTGCAAAGTCGGTCGAACTTCGTCAAACTGACTTTGGTCATCGTCAAACTATGATTGAGTCCTTGGATAACTTGAAGGAAGAGCAACAGAAGTTAGAGCAGAAAATAGCCTCCCTAGATGTGAGCCTTCTACTTCATGACAAAAGGCTTGCCGATTTAGAGAAGCAGAAAATCCAAATCAAAGAGACTCCAGAATTGACTGCTGAAGAACTTGAGGAAGCAAAGAGGTTCCGAGATGATTTTGAAAAGCAACGCAACATCTTCAAAGGCCTATCTTGGACGTGAAGGGCCCATCATTGTTTAGTAACTTATGATTTATTCTCTTTTTCTTTTGCGCATGTAATAAGTCATTTTGACAATAGAACTCATTATGCAATAAAAAAAAGAGTTTTTTTTTTTTTTTTGATGTGACTGAACTTAAGAATATAATTCTCAAGCTGCCTACGTATCCTTCCAAAGAACTAATCAAGTCATAACGTAGTTCAAGGATGAGGATTTAGAACTTCTTTTTTTTTTTTAGGTGCCTTGTGCAGTTTAGGCTCATGCAGGCTAGGAGTATTTTTGTCATTTGCAGTTTAAACTCGTGCAGACAAGGAGCATTTTTGTCATTCGCAGTTTATGCTCGTGCGGACAAGGAGCGGTCTTTACTTGTTTCAAGCATAGTATTTCTTCAAGAACTAGCCGTTGATTGGGCCAATTCTCAAACTGTCTTCAGCCACGATTTTATAAGCTCCGTTGGTGTAGACTTCGCTGATGACATAAGGGCCATCCCACTTTGATTTGAACTTGGGACTGGTCTTGTGTGTCATGATGATGGGTCTACGTACAGCAAGGACTAAGTCGCCGATTTGAAAGGATCGGGGACGAACTTCTTTGTTGAAGGCGCGCGACATCCGGGCTTGGTAGCATTCTAGATGTTGTTGCGCATCGAGCCTCTTCTCATCTAAGGCTTCCAACTCTTGAAGTTGTAGCTTGATATTTTCTTCATTTGTGAGGCCTTCTTGCAATGCAATCCTCAATGAGGGAATTTGCTTCTCTAATGGCAAGACGGCTTCAACACCGTACACCAGAGAATAAGGTGTAGCATTTGTGGCAGTTCGATATGTCGTTCTATATGCCCATAATGCTGCGCCCATCTTCTCATGCTAGTCTCTTTGTGACTTGCTGACGGTCTTCTTCAAGATGTTGCAGAGCGTCTTATTAAATGTCTCCGCCAAACCATTAGCTGGTGCATTGTACATCGACGAAAAGTGTAGCTTGAAGTGATACTTTTCGCTAAGTTTTTGCATAGCACTATTTGAGAAATACTTGGCGTTATCTGTAATGATGCAACGCGGCACACCATATCGCTGGATGATGCATGTCTTGATGAAGTCTACAACGGTTTCTTTCTTTATCTCTTTAAGCGGTACCGCCTCTGACCACTTTGAGAAGGAATCCGTGGCTGCCGAAATGTACATGTGGCCTCCAGAAGATTTCAGGTTTATGGGTCCCACAATGTCTATCCCCCAGACATCAAACGGGTGTGAAGCGATCGTAGGATGCAATAGCTCAAGTGGTTGATGGATAAAGTTTGCGTGGAATTGACAGGCTTGACATTTCTGTGCGTACTCCATGCAATCCTTGACCATTGTGGGCCAGTAGTAACCCATTCACCTTACTTGAAAATGTAATTTAGGGCCTGATTGATGAGCTCCACATATTCCGGAATGGACCTCTTCCATGGCTTTGGACGCCTCTTCTCACTACTACAAATATGGTTATTGATGACATTTCAAAGATGGCGTTTTATAGTCAAATGCCATTGAAAGTATCTTTAATGACGTTTTTGAAAAAAAAACGTCATTGATAACTTGATGTTGTAGATGTATGTTCTTTTTGTGGCGTTTCTTAAATGCCGTTAAACTTCCAAAGTATCAATGGCATTTTATAAACGTCATTAAAATTTATGACGTTTGTGTAACGCCATCGTAAGTTTCATTCGTGGCGTTTGAAAACACCGTAAAATATTTTCAGGACCATGGCGTTTGTAGACGTCGTAATGGGCTGTCGTGCCCAATTAATCTGGCGGTCTTTTTTCAGATCAGGCGGGGTCTTTTTTTTTTCACTTTGGCCCCTGAAGCCCAAAAGAGGGGTTTTAGACCCAAAAACAATATTCTCCTCCTCTCTCTCTCTCTCTCAAACCAATCTCCTCTGAGACAAAAAAAAAAAAAAAATTCCCGACCGAGCCGAATCACCAAGAGACCAGTTTCGCTCAAAGACCAAGAGACCAATCTTTGCTCTCTCATCTCTCTCTATTCAACCTTGCTTAAGGTATTTCATCGCTCTTCTCTCACATTCAGCTAGTTTTGTTTTTTGTTTTTTTGGGTAATTGAAGGATTGTTATATGTTGGGTAATTGAAGGGTTTCAAGGTTTGTGGTTGATATTTTGATATTGGTTGGGTATTGATGTTCTGGGTTTGTGTTAATATGACTTTTGGGTGTTCGTCGTTGTCATGATAGTGATGGGCTGGCTTGGTTTTTTACTGCAGTTGTTCTCCGAGGAATTGTCTTAATGTTTCTTTGTGGATAAGATGTCAACTAGTTTTGTTTTGCATTTAAGGAAGGAAAAGGTTCTTGGGATAATGTTACAGATTGGCTTTAATATGAAATATCCTAATAGAAAAAGCTACGATTCATCTTTTTAGGTTCTTTAATTTTTCACTGCTTCTTTTGTGTACCGTTTTTCTCCTTTCAGTTGTTTTGAACTGTATTTTGTTGCTGGTGATGTTATGCAGTAGGGAAGCTAACTACAAGTAAGGCAAATGCTGAAGTGGTGTCTGTTGTCAGGAAGGAGGAAAAGCAACAGAAAATGCACAGCTTTTGCGAAGTTATTTGATCATTTGTGGTAGAGCAAAGGTGTGATTCTTTTTCTTTATGTTTAGTCTTGACTGTCATAACAGTTATAAATATATTTGTGTAGCCCAGAATCTTATGAACCGTAGTCTCCCCATAGTTATGTAAACACAGGGAGTTGTAGGGATAACCATGTGAATTGTTTATGGGAACAAGTGCTTGTTAGGATTTTATTCAAGTTTCTGATGCAAGACTATACCTTATGATCTTATATACTTAACACATTATTGATCAGTTGCCCATTTAATTTGAGTCATGCAAACTTTGATATAGTTTGACTTATACATCTTCTGTAATCTGATTTTTTTGGGAGGTCAGCTTGGCTCCATATATCATCATGATTCTGAGGTTTCATAGATTTGGGAGGTCTTTTATGAATATATCACTGTGTGATCTGTTTCATGATTCATGACCAATATATACACCATTAAATCTACCCATGGCTTTAATGGGTTTTTGTTGTTGGTTTTACATTACAGTTGGATGATTATCACGTGACCGCTTGTTATTGAAGAGCTCTCTGTCTTTGAATTTGGCATCTTGGCTTGATATTGTTGCTTGTTTATTTGAGGAGTAATTCTGGTAAGTTATCATCCCAAAAGTTTTGTATTTTCTAAATGCAATCTCTGTTGAATTTTATTTGGATGATTCTTTGTTGTTATGGTAGTGCTTCTGTGTTCATTGTGATCGTTTTTTATATTTGTGAAAATGCTATATATATTTAGACTATTGGTTCAACATAGCTTGTATCTTATACTCATGTTTTAAATTTTGGTTTTCTAGCTATTTGTGAATGGCCGGTTTTGTGTAGTTTTGAAATGGGATTTGAATTGCTTTGGTGTTCCTAGCTATTCTGTTTATACTTGGATGGATGCAGTGAATTTGCATATTCATGTTAACTAGTTAGATATAAGGTTGGTGGGCGTATATTTCTAAACTCGTTTGATTTGCATGTGTTTGTGCAGATGTAGACATGCTCTTTGTCTTTAGTTCTAGTTTTTATTGATTACTCTATGTTAATATATCTGTTAATACTGTATGTCTTTATACTCATGTTTTGTTGTGTGAAATAAGAAACTGAACTAACTTTAGAGGGGTCAATATAGTATAGGATTAGATGTTAACAGTTTGATAGTTGAATTTTCAAATTTTATTAGGTAAGGAGATCCGAGATTTGATTCTCATTTAGCATGGATAAACGCTGGATAACCTTAGATAAAAATAGTGATGAGTACCGAGAAGGTGTTAAACAATTTGTCTTAAATTCCAAGCGGCATGCAAGGAATCCTGAAATGATTATTTGTCCTTGTGCAATTTGCCGCAACCTTAGCCCACAAACTGACGACGACTTAGAGATACATTTGATGCGCTACGGCGTTGATCCTGATTACGATATTTGGTGTGCACATGGTGAAGAGGCAGGCCCATCTGTACAAGTTTTAGTTGGTGAAAGTTCAGATCATATTGATGTGGACTATGAACTTCCAGAAGTGTATCAAATGTACAAAGACGCACACTTCCCCTTTTTTGATGGAGCTGGAAGTTCAAGAACTGTAAGCACAGAGGAAGATTATAAAAAGAAAGTGGAGGAGGCTGAAGTTCCTCTATATCCTGGGTGTAAGAAGAAGCACACAAAACTATCAGCCACCCTCATATTCTACAAATTCAAAGCTGATAATGACCTTGCTGACTCGTCATTTGATGAACTGCTCGAAGTAATTAAAGATATGCTTCCAGAAGTTAATACTTTTCCTGAATCTCTGCACACAATAAAAAAATTCTTGAAAGGATTTGATTTGGGGTATGAGAAGATTGATGCATGCATCAATGATTGTTGCCTGTTTAGAGGTGAAAAGAAGAAGAACATGCAGAACTACCCCGAATGTAATGCTTCGAGGTGGAAAGTGAATCCACGGACCAATGAGATAAATACGGGAGTGCCTGCAAAGGTTTTACGTTATTTTCCTATAATTCCAAGGATTAAGAGGATGTTTCTTTCAGCGAGTAATAGTGAGCTGTTAACTTGGCACTCTACTCATCACAGTCAAGATGGCATGATGCGCCATCCAGTTGACTCAATTCAATGGCGCACTGTTGATCAGAAGTGGCCAAGCTTTGCTTCTAAGCCACGAAACTTGAGATTTGGACTAGCCACTGATGGTTTTAATCCTTATAAAAATCTATCTTCAACACACAGTATTTGGCCTGTGATTTTAGTCATCTACAATCTGCCACCTAATGTTTGCATGTCATCAGAAAATTTGATGCTAAGTCTACTCATTCCAGGCCCTAAGCAACCAGGGAATGATATAGACATGTATTTGGAGCCATTGATAGATGACTTAAAGGAGCTATGGACTAATGGGGTGGAGATGTATGATGCATACAAGAGGGCGACGTTCTACCTGAAAGCTATCCTTTTGTGGACAGTAAATGATTTTCCAGCCTACGGTAATCTGGCTGGTTTAACTACAAAAGGGGAGTTTGCATGTCCCGTTTGTGGTCCTGACACATGTTCTAAATGGTTAGCTCTTGCGAACAAGACTGTGTATCTAGGTTACAGAAAATTTCTTGCCCAAAATCACCCTTTTCGCTCCAAGCACAAGTGGTTTGATGGAACAAAGGAAAGAAGGAGACGACCAAAGATATTTACTGGATTGGCTGTTGTACATGCCTTACGTGGGTTCAAAAATAATTTTGGCAAGAAAAAAAAGAATGCAAAGAAGAAATACAAGAAAGGAGATCGGTCTAAATTGCTGAAAAAGAAGTCAATATTTTTTGACTTGCCATATTGGGAGGTTAGTATGTTTTTTGTGTTGTTTGCTGGTTATGCATTTAGATATGTTTGTATGTTATCTTAGCTATTTTTCATGACCTAAATGTATATTTGGTGAATTATAGGTACTGCCTTTACGTCACAATTTGGATGTCATGCATATTGAAAAGAATGTGTGTGAAAGTGTCTTAACAACCATATTAGATGTTAATGGTAAATCGAAAATTGAGAATGAGTCTTGTAGAGATCTTGAGTTACTAGAACTGATGGAAGATATGCCTGTGGAAGAAAAACGTGCGAAATTAGAGCTACCATCTGCACCTTACACATTAACAAAGGTTGAGAAACCTAAATTTTGTGGTAAGTTGTATTTTCAAAGGTTTCCTGATGGGTATTGCAGTAATATTGGTAACTATGTCAAGCTGAAAGAGTGCAAGATACTTGGTCTTAAGTCCCATGACCATCATGTTTTAATGCAACAACTGTTGTTTGTTGCATTAAAAGGGCTTTTACCTGAAGGCCTAAGAAAAGCAATATGGCGTCTGTCTTCCTTTTTCAATGAGTTGTGTCAAAGGGTATTGGACAGAAAAAGGTTGGAAGAGTTGGAAGATGAGATCGTATTGACTTTATGTTTGCTGGAGAGATACTTCCCTCCGTCCTTCTTTGACATTATGATCCACCTTACTATTCACATTGGAAGAGAAGCTAAGCTATGTGGTCCGGTACATTTTAGGTGGATGTACCCTTTTGAGAGGTAACCCAATTAAAGTGTTTTCGTACCCTTTTGACTTAGTTAATCTTGCTTGCAAACGTTACTTTTTTGTTTTTTCTGTTTGTTAACTTTTTTTGTTTTCTTAAACTTGTTAGATATATGAAGGTACTTAAGGACTATGTTAAGAATCGGCTAGACCTGAAGGATCTATAGCTGAAAACTATTTAGCTGATGAGTGCTTGAGGTTTTGTGGTCGATATATGAAACAAGTAGATGCGATTAGTTCTAAAAAGAAACGTAATGAAGCTGTTGAAGATGAAACTATTGTAGAAGGGTCTACACTATTAAAAGGGTGTTCAGTACTCTTATCACATTCGGTACACAAAGCTGTTCATCTTTGTGTGTTGCTTAATAGTGCAGAAGTTGAACCATATATACAGTAAGTCATTTGCATATTGTTATTGTTGATAATATATTTTGCATTACTGAATTATAGATTAACTCTTAAATTTCTATTAGGGTTCACAAAGAAGAATTAACTCTTTCAGACCCACATTTAATTACTGATAACAGCTTGTTAGAGAAAACTCATTTAGAGACATTCATCGTTTGGTTACAAGCCAAGGTTTGATATACTCAATTCACTCTGTCAATTCTTTGGTAACTAACTCTACATGCTAATTCTTGTTATTTGAATAATGTACAGATTATGTCTGAAGCTTGTCAGATACTTTGAAGTTGCTTGTGAAAGGGCCTAGATTTTATGCAATGTCGCATACTGGTTTTGTAATACATGGAAAACGCTTTCACACAATAGATGCAAATGTTTCCACGGCAGATTATGGTGTCCATATTGAAGCAGATTCTAGTCTGAATTATTATGGAATTATAAGAGAAATATTGGTGTTAGACTACTACACTTTTCGGTTGGCTATATTTCGGTGTGACTGGGCGAACATTGTTAGTGGTGTGAAAAAGGAGGATGGGTTCACTTTAGTTAACCTTCATGATGGTTTAGATAAAAAGGATCCATTCATTTTAGCATCACATGCTAAACAAGTGTTCTATTCTAGAGAATCTGAAAGTTCTAGTTGGTATGTGGTGTTGAAGGCTCCTCCAAGAGGCTTTCATGATTTAGAGCTGTTTGATGAGTCTGTTTTTATGTCATATGTTCCGCAAGATGTTTTAGCATTGGACATAGACAACTTGGATAGTGATGAAAGTTAACATCTTTGTGAAATCTTTTGTAATCTGTTGTCTACGTACATATGATGTATGTTGTGTTTTGTACTAATGAAAATTGTGTGTTTACTGTATGGTTTGCCTCTGATACTTAGAGCATTAAAGCTGATAGATTATATTTTATGGCTACTAGACTTCATTCTTGAGTGGAACATTATCCAGGGGAACTAGCTAACACTTTCAGTGGATACAATGGTTGAGGTATGATTTTATTTGCACTACTATAATGTTAACTTGTATAACATATGTATTTATCTGCTTTTAAGTATCAATTTTCATGTTGTGTAGACTGTGACTAGTGGGAGGAAGAGGGGTAGAAGTGAGACAGAGGGAAATTCTGTGCAATGTGCACAGTCTACTGAAGAAGGAGAGAATCATGATGTGTCTGTAAAGAAAAAGAAACCAAGAGGCAGAACCTGTTTGCAAGTGATGGCAACAGGGGAAAAGGAAAAAAAATTAGTGGAGTGGAATTCAAAGGGGCAACCTGTTGGAGCTGTCTCCGTCAAATTCTCGTCTACTATGGGAGTAATAGTGAGAGAACAAGTGCCAATTGTCATCGACAATTGGCATGGAGTTAAGGATCTTGCTAGGGACAGTCTCTGGACACTTCTGATGGTAATTCATACATGTTTTGGTTATGTTGTTAGTTATGTGATGTTTCTTGTAATGCCTCATTTAATTATTTGATGGTTGTAAATTTTTTTGTTCTCATGGAAACTTTGCAGCAAAAGTACATGGTGTATGTGTGCTTCAAGCCATTTATCTTGCAGCAAATGGGGAAATTATGGAGATCTTGGAAATCTGAACTTTCAACTGAGATAAGAAAAATTCTGGAATTGAAGTCGACCAAGACAGAGAGGACAAATCTTATTGCCAAACTGAAGCCTCATGATGTGTCATTACCAGAGTGGGATCAATTCGTGCAACAACGAATGTCTGATAAGTGGCTGGTAAGTAATTAGCATAACTTTATTTGATAATTTTAAGTTTAAACTTCATTTGAACTCGGCATGATAGACATATTCATGTAGGCAAAAAGTTTGAAAATGAGAGAAATAAGAGCAAAACAGACTCTTACCCACACATTGAGTCGAAAAGGATATGCACGAAAGGAAGATGAACATGTAAGTCTGGCTTAGAGTTATAATCTATATATATTATATATATTTATCTTCCACTTTGAAGTTACGTTTCCGCAAGTGTAGTTTACAGTTTTCAGAAATTACTTTCATGACTTTCCTTTTTAGAACAAAGAACACCCTGACAAGCTTTTGACCAAGCCACAACTTTGGATTGAAGCACATGTGTCAAAGAAAAAGACAAGCGAGGCTAACGCTGCTAAAATTGTATGAAGTCTACACTTTTATGTATCATCTAATATTTTACTTAGTTGCTTCTAAATAATTACATTGTGGCTTGCATATTGTTTTGGTGTAGGCTGAGGTACAAAAGAAAATTGATGAGGCTACTGATGATGGAGAGGATATTTTGACTCAAGTCCTTGGACCAGAGCGCCCTGGTCGTATTAGAGGTGTTGGAGCAGGGGTTACAAAAACAAAGCTATATGCTCAAGCACAAAGTGACGCAAAAATTGAAAAACTAGAGGCCAAACTGCAGGTAATGACTACAAAATATCAAAAACTAGAAGCTGCATTAGCTTCCAAACTTGGAATAAGCTTGGAGGATGATGAAGAAAGTGGGGAAGTTGCACCTACAATTTCCAAGGTATATATTCATGTTCATGTTTCTTTTCATTTCATATATTTTAGTGTCATATCGGGATGCTTATCTAGATTTCCTTGATTACATAGACTAAAGTCCAATGTAATGTAAGTGCAAGTCCACAGGGTACTGCAACCCCAAAGGTATGAGTAATTGTGTTGGTGTAAATATTGTGTTCATATATATAATTCAACCAATACAAGGTAATGACTTCTATGTTTATATTTCGTAGTCAGGACAGGGAAGCACCCATCAGCCTTCAATTCATGACAAGTGCAAGTTGCTAAACTGGAATGGTAATGGCGAAGTAGTGGCAAGAGGTTCCCTCTCAGCAACAGATCCAAAATCAACAGTGCATGGGTACACACTTGGACCTGATTGTTATAGGGTTTCCATTGAAGATGTATTTGTGGAAAGAGCAGAATTTTATCGCTCTGAGCCTGAATTTGCAAACCTTGAGGATGCACGCGGCAGCACAATTGCTTGGCCAACCAAGTACATTGTCTTTGATGATTGAATATGAGGTAAATAAATCTTAATTCTAGTTGTACTATCTAGAATAAATCAATATTTATCATGTCTATGTGATTATTGTACTTCATTATGCATGCAATAGTCTCATATGTATGTTGGAGTTGGAGATTGCTTCATTTTGCTAAAAGTACTTCTTTTTTTACAGTTTGTGTATGGTGGACAGTTTGGTGGGTTTGGAGGCTGTGTTTGTGAACTCATATAGCAAGAGGGTTTTGGCATGAATTTTTGGTGAAGTGTTGATGAGGAGCATGCAATACTCCAGCTCTTTTGTAATCTGTTGAACTCATTTACTTTCTCATATGCAAGGATCTTATAAACTCTAGATTTCTAAGTTATTAGAATGGTTATTCAATGTGAAGGATTCAAGTTTGTGAATAGATTAATTTATATGATGTTTATGTTTGTTGGTTTAAATTTATAAATGCATCAAGGTTATTGCCCTGGTTAAATGAGATTTTTTTTTATTTACTATTCATAAGATGACGATTACAAAACGTCATTGTAGATTTTTTTACCACCTTTGCAAAACGCCATCCATGATTTTACAAACAAAATCTAAAATAAAAGATGGCGTTTAGGAAGTGTCATGTAATAGATTTAATGACGTTTTCTAAACGCCATGGAAGTATTTATTTATGGCGTTTTAGAAACGCCATGGATGTAGTGATTGATGGCGTTTTAGAAACGTCATGAAATAAATTTTATGGCGTTTTTCAAACGCCGTGAAATATATTTTATGGCGTTTTTCAAACGCCGTGAAATAAGTTCCAAAGGACGGCGCCACTTTAGACGGCGTTACGGGATGACGTTGAAAAACGCCATGGATGATATTCCATGGCGTTTTTCAAACGCCGTGGATGTGCATGTGTGTACTAGTGTCTTTTCCCAAACACCTAAGGAGTAACCCGTCAAATGATCGTCGATAAAGAGTCTCCTTGTAGTAGAAAAAGCGCGGGGCTCTTCGTTTGATATCCGTTCGCTGTTTTAGATCGTCAGGCAATTTATTATGCTTAATGTAGTCGATCAAAGGATGCCTCCAATCTTCGACGTCAATAACATAGACGGAGACCACATTGGAATTTTCGCACAATGGGACAATCCTTGTTGAGAAAACCCAACGTTGGCAAATTGAAATGTCACGCCCCGACTCTTAAATTTTACCTTAATTACTAGCACTCTGGTAATAAGAATTTTACCGTCTTCGTCATTGAATTTATAGTCCTAAAGTCCCTAGAGGTGTATTGAGGGACGAATATTTCGAAAGAATTATTCGAAGGAAGAAAATGTGACGACGGTAAAAATGGTAAATTTTAGCTAGTAAAAGGTAATTTTTATTGGGGTATTATTTCGGGGTGTTGAATTTTGGATTAGGTATATGTGTTGTTGGATCGGGTGGGCTTTGGCCCAAATCAGTTTCCCCCTCTCCTTTCTCTCTCCTCCCTCCCGATTCTCTCTCCCTCTCCCTCTGCCCGGAAAACTTCCGACCGCCGGTCCGCCGCCGTCCGGCCGCCCCAGACCGCCGCACCGGTCCCAAACGATCGGTCTCCAACCCAGCTATAGTTCTAGACCAGTTGCAGCCTCCCTAGCGCCGCCGTGCAGGAGGAATCATCGCCGAAAGCACCGACTGCCGAAAGCTATTTTTCGCCGGAACTCCTTCCTCCGGCCGCCATATCCGGCGAGCCTTGGCTCAAAAGGAAGCCCTCCTCCCGTGCTTCAATCCCTCCAAAGGGCTCCCTCCATCTTGAGCTAGGTAAGCAGAAATCAGTATTTGAAATTCTAGGGCTTTATTGTGTGTTTGTGTTCGATTGACATGGTTAGGCTTAGAATTGGAGTTGGTGGTAGTTAGGAATGTTGTAGAGGAGGTTGAGAGGAAGGTGCTGTCAAATTTTGGTGGGCATTGGAGTTCGCCGGAGTTGGTCGCCGGCCGCCGCTGCGGGCGGAGCCGCCGCCGAGAAAATGTTTTTGGTGGAGAATATTATGAGGAGTTTAATGGAATGAGTTTTAGAATTTTTGGAGGAGTTTTGGATAGGTTTTGGAATTTGTTAAGTTTGGTATTTTTGGCGGATTAATAAGTTAAAATCCGGCCATTGGATTATTTTTGATGATTAGGACGTTGGAAGGTGTTTTTGAGGATGTCGGTATTTTTGGAGATTTGTGGTTGGCAGTGAAGTTAAGATTTAGGACGATAGGCATGGTTGAGCGCGGGAAGCTCATATTTAATTATGCCTATTTTCTTTGAACGTTGGGATTTTATTTAAGGAATTATTTATGTTTTGGAACAGGACGCGAGGAGGCTCGAGCAGAGGAGACCTCCGACCGACGTCAGGCTTAGGCCTAAGTTGTGAGTGGACATTTGTTTTTAAATAATTTTTTATTGTTGAATAATTTCCTTTGTTGGAATTTATCCTGAATTGAGAATTTCAGTGATTTTACTCATTTTATTTAACGTTTATGAGTATAGTATGTATATGAGAGAACGCTAGCTAGCAATACGTGATTCCCCTCATAATGAGGAAAAATGCCATTATGAGGTGACGTGAGCGTTAGACGCCAGCGTCGCAGCCCTGTACGACTTTCTACTTTCCGAGTTCATTCTATGTTTTTAGATTCATTCATAGAATTCGTACAGGGAGTAAGCACGTATAAATACCACTCGGTCGTTTCCCCCATACTGAGGAAAAATGCCACTATGGGGTGACGTGCGCGTTAGACGCGAGCGTAGTAGCCTGGTATGACTATCTACTTTCAAGCTTATTCATAGATAGCATACATGGAGTAGACGGGTGTGAATACATACTGATATAAATATATAATTTTAGCCTGAGAGGCTGTATTTGTTTAAGATTTGGAGACTAGCCAGAACTAGTCGTGTCCTTGAAAGTGTTTCTTGGGGAAATATTATTGCTTGTCGAGATTATTTTGTCCACTCACCCTGACGTGATTAAATATTTTCCCCTGGGCTTTTCCTTCGTTTTTAATTGCCCAGTCTGCAGAGTTCGGGTGGGGTCTAGAAAGAGGCGCCGAGGCATAGTCACCCACATTTCCACTACTGTTCGCCAGTAGGTTATCTGTTTAACCCACTAGGATTTTCTTCAGCTTCCGTTGTCTTTCATATAGTAGCTCTGAAAACTTTCGGAAAAATAATTGTGTATTATTTTACTCAGTTATTTGGTTTAAAGTGAAGATTAATATTTTGGTTAAGAGGGTGTTCTATATATTTTTCCGGGTTAGGGTTGTCCATTTTCAAGGGATGTTTGCCGAGTCCTTCGGTAAATTTTCCTTGGAGGTGGTCCCCGCAGGACTAGGGGTGTTATCGGTTTTTTTCGGTTCGGTTTTCACCTAAAACCGGAAACCAAACCGAACTAAAAAATCGGTTCGGTTCAGTTCGGTTTTTTTTTTTTTGAAAATGCAAACCGGAAACCGAACTGAACTGAACGGTTCAGCCCGGTTCGGTTTTTTTCGGTTTTTTCAAAAAAAAAAAAAAAAAAAAAAAATTCTGGTAATTTTAATATAGAGTTCTATCCATATTCGACAATGCATACTTCTATATAGTTCAAACTTAAAAGTCACAAATTGAAAATAGAGTCTAATGTTCAAAGTTCAAACATTACAAATTGAAAATAAAGTCCACAATGTTCAAATCTAAAACAACTATCAAGTATCAACATCATCTCAATCATCTCATCTTGGCAATGTTGTTTGCTTCATAACCTTCATTTTAGGAGGCAACATACCACACTTCACATTTTGCCTACTTGACAATGATGACATCTCCAATATCTCTACATACACAAAAACAAAACAAAAAAACAAAAGGTTAGAAAAGAAAATCATACATGTAAATGATGTAACATAACATAAAACGAATTAATCAAATCAAACATTCAAAAATAACGTAAAACTATTACCTTTTTCCGCCTCTTCACATAACTCAATCTCTTCACTTGATGGCACATGATGCAAAGCAATAGTTTCACCTCTAAGCCAACTTTGTGTGCATATCAAGGCTTGCACCATTTTTGGACTTAAAGAGCTTCGATGTGGATTAATGACTCTCTTACTAGTGCTAAAAGAAGATTCCGAAGATATAGTGGACACCGGAATAGCTAGAATATCTTTTACAATGCGGGCCAATATCGGGTACCTAGAAACCCCATTCACTCTCCACCAATTCAACAAGTCAAAACCTTCATCGTCTCCTTCAATAGGATCACTAATATATCTATCAACATCATTGTTAATGATCTCGGCTTTCTTTGCTTTTCTCTTCAACTCCTTCTCCTTTAGCTTCCTTTCAAACTCGGTAACACCCGTGGCTAAAGAAATCTTAATCATATCATTGGATGCTTGAGACTCACCAACCCCTCTAACATCCTTTTCCTCCTCTTCATACACATTGTAAATGTCATACAAAAGCTCTTTCACACTCAATGAGACAACTTCCACCCTATGGTACTCATCCTCATCCCCAAAGACAACTTCTAAATAATCAACAAGTTTCTCAAATTTGTGTCGTGGATCAAGAATAAGAGCAAGAAACACATATTGATTCAACTCATCAAAATCACCCCAATATTTTTTATATTTTTCTCCCATTGGAGGTGCAATATCTCCCATCTTAGGAACACTTGGTTTCTTAATTTGTTCTTCTAAAAGACCATATAGATAAAGCAAATCACCAAAAGTGTGATGAATAATAGGTACATTAGAACAACACACTCTTAATGTAACTTCATAAAATGGTTTTAGAAAATCCGAATACACTTCGGCATTCCTCCAATCAATCACAGCGGGTGGCCCTTCCTTTGCATTCTTCTCACCCAATTTAAAATATGCACAATAATTACGAGTATCTTGTTCACTCAATCTATCAAATGCTTTTTGAAATTTTAAAGCCGATTCTAACATCAAGTATGTGGAATTCCATCTAGTAGGGACATCCAACACCACAAGCCCCTTGCACTCTATCTTCACTCTCTCAACACATTGTTTAAAAAGTTCAAGCCTTTGTGGAGAGGATCTAACATACCTCACCGCATTACGAATAGCATCAATAGACATATTCATTGGTTTCAAACCATCATTCACAATCAAGTTAAGAATATGAGCTACACACCGCATATGCACATTCTTCCCCCCATTCAAAATCATTCTAGGATCTCCCCAAGCATCTAACTTCTTGATTAACTCTCTTATTGCAACATCATTTGCCGAAGCATTATCAACGGTGATTGTTAGAATCTTCTCTATGCCCCATTCTAACAAACAATCCTCTAAAATTTCAGCTATAGACTCTCCCTTATGATCCTCAATGGCACAAAAATTAAGCACTCTTTTATGCAACACCCAATCATCATCAATAAAGTGTGTGGTGATAACCATATAATTAATGTTTTGAATGGATGTCCATGTATCCGTTGTAAGACACACCCTTTTCCCCTTCAATTGACCCATCAACTTCTCCTTCTCCTACATATACACCTTAAACACATCTTTTGCTACTGTTTGCCTACAAGGGATTTTCCAAAAAGGTAATGCTTTTTCCATAAAACGCCTAAACCCCATCCCATCCACATGAGTAAATGGTAGCTCATCTAGAATAATCATCTCCACACACAACCTATTGAGCTCTTCATTTGTCAAAGCAGAGGTATCTAACTCCCTAGTCTCTTTGTTAACACACAAAATCTTTTGTTTTTTAGCTTTCAACATTTCAATGTTTGGAGGATACTTGGGACACTTATCTATATGCTTAAGAAGGGATGTCGTACCATTTGAATACGGATCAGCACAATATTCTTTACTGCAATGAATGCATACTCCTTTAACTCTATTCTTAACCATTTTTCTAGTAAAATGAGCCCAAATATCTGACCTTTCATTGTCCTTCAAGTACGCCAAATATTCTTCCTCAGTCATCTCATGATTCGCCTCTTCTTCACCGGTACTTGCTTCAGTTGCTTGTGATCCACCCATACTAGGAACCGGTGTCGGTGTTGCCGATTCACCAACACCAACACTATCAACTTGCATCTGCGTATTATACAAATATAATCATCATCATCAGAATATATATATATATATAATTATATATATATAATTATATATATATATCATAACTATTTCAGTAACCAAATTTCAGTAATATACCTGAGAAGACGAGGAAGAATTGTTCATTGTAGAACTCGTAACACCACGGCCACGACCACGACCATTTGAGTCAATGGACATTGAGGAACCGCGCTTCACTGCCTTTGATGAGTTCAATCTAACCCTCTTCATTGTGAGAGGGAATGTCGTCTGCAAAAGAAAAGGAATCAAAGATTTAAGTATCTAACAATTAACAAGTTACCACATTATGAAAGTTGTTCATCAACCATTGAAATTCATTATTAGTTACATAATGAAAGACCATGCCAGCACTAAAAGACCTCATCCTCTTGCCATAGCCCTTCTTCATACTCTTAACACCATATATCATTGGATTCATTGCTGCGGATATTATCCTCAAAGTAATATCCTCACCAAGTTCATACCATTTACAAGACTCCATGTTATGATTGGATGTCACAGTAAAAGAACACTATGTTCACTTCTAATCAAACTAAAAGCCCGTATTTAAAGTTTTGCACTGACCCCTACAAAGTCTATGTCTAGATTGTGGATAACGGCTAGACCAAGTTGGGTGTCTTACAAATTGGATATAAATCTGTTCTCCAGTAAACACTTACACTAAATAGCTGGTGTAATACATTTAGATGGATATAGAAAAGGAATTCCTGTGTCTACCAACTTTGTTGCTGCATATTTTGATTAATTGATTGAGCAACAATATAATTCTGTCTTTTAGCTTGTTAACTTAAACCTTCAACTAAGACAAGGATTCAAACTCATTACTGATTATTAACAATAACGGTAGCTTCTCCATCCAGACAGGCAGCATCATGACAAGCATAATAGTTCACTACTATATATAACACTAGAATAATGTAAAAATAAAAAATCTATTTACCGTATAACAAGCATCAGGGCTGAAACGAGACAATACACATAAGTAAAAAATTTTCTTTATTCCCTTGTTCATACATATTTCACACATTCCATATATTAGGTAAAATTTCATGTGATTCAGTAAACAGAATATAAATTCCATCATTGCTAGGCTCTCGATCCCTATGATTCGATGAAGAATGAGCAAATAATGGGTTTTTGTCTATAAATGGTAGAACCATTGATAAAAGAAAGAGATGCTGTATATGAATCACTCACATATTCTTCGGAATTATATGTATCCGCGGGATTAATTTGGAAAAACAGTAGGGATATGCAAGAACAAACAATTTTTATTGGAAATATTCCCCTAATGAATTCCCTGGGAACTTCTATAGTGATGATCATCGATTAAGTAATCATCAATCACTAGCTAATGCTACAATAGTTAGAATCGTATGTACCTCTGCAGTCTGCACAGGTGCCAATCTGCCAAGGATATGCAGACTGTGATTGCAGTCTTAGCAGGGCGAGTCCGACAAGAGGGGAGAAGAGGGCGAGACCAGTGACGTCGGGGCGGAGGGGAGTGGCGCAGGTGGAGGAATGGCGACAGGGCAAACCGGCGACAGGGGAGAAGAGGGATAGTCCGACGAGAAGGTAGAAGAGGGAGAGTCGAGTGGCGACAGGGCAGAGGGGACTGGCGCAGGTGGCGGACTGGCGAGTGGCGGACTGGCGAGTGGCGACAGGGCGGACCGGCGACAGGGGAGAAGAGGGACAGTCCGACGAGAGGGGAGACTGGAGAGAAAGAAGGGACTCGGGAGTCAGGACTGAGAAAGAGAATAGGCGTGAGAGACAGAGAGACAGAGAGACAGAGAGAGAGACTCGGGCTGAAGAACAGAAGAAGAAGTAGGGTTTTTTTTTTTTTTTTTTTTTTTTTTTTTCAAAACGACGTCGTTTTACCGTTTGACCGTTGACTTCGGTTCAAACGGTTCAGTTCGGTTTTGACTGGCCCGAAACCGAAAACCGAACCGAACAGCTCCGGTTCGGCCCAGGATTTTTATTTTCGGTGCGGTTTTTTTTCGGTGCGGTTTTTTCGGTTACGGTTTGGGTTTCGGTGCGGTTTTTTTCGGTTTTCGGTTTCGAAGTAACACCCCTACGCAGGACTTATCTCGGGTTTCAGGGTGAAATTCGGGGTGGGTCTTGACAGTTGGTATCAGAGCTCTAGGTTTTATTTCCTGCCTCCATAATACTATTATATTTACCTAAGAAGCACGTAGTTCCTATAGAGTGGTGGTCCGACCGCGGCGGATTCACTAGCATTTTATGCTTTGGATACTATGTGTTATTGGGTATATGTGATGGTTCTGCTAGTCTTATTTATAGACTACTAAATATCTCCTTCCTCAGGTACTATGCCTCCTAGACGCCGACCCCGGGTAGCTACCTCGACCAACGCGAATGAGGGTGATGAGGTCAGAGGATTAGTTGATTCCATTGGGAGTATGCTGAGGGGTGTTTTAGACAGGGTTCAGCACCCACAGTCTGTGAGGAAGAAGGATGTCTTCGATGCTGGGGTAATTGAGTTCAAGGGTGCCAAGGGACCCCTTGATGCACATACGTGGGTAGACAAGATGGAAAAGGCTTCCGAGAGCACTGATATACCGGAAGAAAAGAAAGTGAAGATGGCAGTGACTTTTCTAGATGACTCTGCACATCATTGGTGGACTCTCGCTAGCAGAAATAATGGTGGTGCTCAGGACATGACTTGGGAGTAGTTTAAGACGCTCTTCTTAGGTCAGTATTTCAATCATGCTCATCGTATCAGGATCCAGTCGGATTTTCTGAACATGAAGAAAATGGATGATGAGGGTGTCATCGAGTTTGAGCAGAGGTTCACTACCTTGAGCTACCATGTGCCTTATTTGGTTCCTGATGAGAGGACCAGGATTGACATGTTCATTGGAGCACTTGGCGGAGTGTACGCCGAGAAGATGACCGATGTCATTTACCCGACCTTTCTTGATGCGGTTACTGCAGCCATGGCCATCGAGACCAGGAGGACTTATAGTGCACAGCCCCGAGATTTCGGTGGTCCCAGCCAGGGTCCATCGAAGAAGGCCGCTTCATCATCCGCTTCTGGATCTTCAGCGGGTAGTGGCAGTAGTGGAGGATCAGGTTCTGGATCTCGGAGTAGATTTAGACGACATTACCGGAGACCTTTCAGGAGCCAGTTGGGTAGGCAGCAGACCAGTCAGTATAGTGCTGGTGGTAGTTCCCAAGGGGGATCATTTGGTGGTCATACGTTTTCCTTTGGCCAGCAACAGTCATCTGGATGCTTTGAGTGTGGTGGTCTTGATCATTTCAGGAGAGACTGTCCTTTGTTGGCACATAGGACCGCCCCTACTCAGCCAGTCGGTCAGTCCTCAGCTAGAGGTTTCAGTGGTGGTTCTCACAGTGGTTCAGCAGCCAGGGGTGGTTCTCAGCAGAGTGGTGGTCAGCGTGGACGTCCCATGACTCGCGCTAGACTTCATGCTATGACCCAGCAGGAGGGTCGTACCTCTCCAGATGTCATCATTGGTACGTTATTAATTTTTGGTCAGCCAGCATTTACTTTAATTGACCCTGGAGCTACGCATTCATTTATGTCTAGTAGATTCGCTCTCCATGCCAATGTGCCATCATCGTCTCTTCCAGGCGAGTGGCATGTATCTCTTCCCTCTGGTGAGGCGATGAGAATAGATTGGGTGTTTAGTGGTTGTGAAGTGCTAGTAGAGGGATTTAATTTCAAGGCCGATTTAATTCCTCTAAATATTGTGGAGTTTGATGTGATCTTGAGGATGGACTTTTTGGAGACTTACAGAGCTATGGTGGATTGTTTCCGAAAAGAAGTGGTACTTCGGAGTCCAGATGGATTTGAGGTTGTTTTTCAGGGAGAAAGAGATGTGATTTCGAGCTGCCTGATATCAGCTGTGGCAGCCAGGAAATTGTTAAATAAAGGCTGTCAGGCATTCCTAGCTCATGTTGTGGATACAAGAATAGGAGTGTTGGAAGTAGGGGATATTCCTGTAGTAAGAGAGTTTCCGGATGTGTTTCCCGAGGAGTTGCCTGGTATGCCTCCTGTAAGGGAGATAGATTTTTCTATCGAGTTACTTCCTGGAACTAGACCTATCTCTCAGACACCTTACAGAATGGCTCCAGCGGAATTAAAGGAGTTGAAGACTCAACTGCAGGAGTTGGTAGACAAGGGTTTTATTCGGCCTAGCATGTCTCCATGGGGTGCTCCGGTGTTGTTTGTTAAAAAGAAAGATGGCACCATGAGACTATGCATTGATTATAGGAAGCTTAATCAAGTCACAGTGAAGAATAAGTATCCGTTGCCGCGCATTGATGATTTGTTTGATCAGTTGAGGGGTGCTTCTGTTTTCTCAAAGATTGATTTGAGATCGGGTTATCATCAGTTGCGGATCCGGGAGAGTGATGTAGCCAAGACTGCCTTTCGATCACGGTATGGTCATTATGAGTTTGTAGTGATGCCTTTTCGACTTACTAATGCACCCGCGGCGTTCATGGATCTCATGAATAGGGTGTTTAGTCCATATCTTGATCGGTTCGTGATCGTATTCATAGATGATATTTTGGTATACTCAAAAGGTGAGAAGGAGCATGCCAATCATCTAAGATTGATTTTGCAGACTTTGAGAAATGCCCAGTTGTTTGCCAAGTTCAGCAAGTGTGAATTTTGGCTGGATAAAGTGGGATTCTTGGGTCATGTAGTTTTAGCGGAAGGTGTTAGTGTGGATCCCCAGAAAGTGGAAGCAGTGTCCAGTTGGAGAAGACCCGCCTCTGTGATGGAGATTCGTAGTTTCTTGGGGTTAGCAGGTTATTATCGGCCATTTGTGCAAGACTTTTCAAAAATTGCAGCTCCACTAACAAGGTTGACCATGAAGGGAGTCAAGTTTGAATGGTTAGATCAGTGTGAGCAAAATTTTCAAGAATTAAAGAATCGCCTAACTAGTGCTCCTGTTTTGGCGCTTCCGGATGATAGTGGGGAGTATGTAGTTTACTGTGATGCTTCTAGACGAGGTCTAGGCGAGGTATTGATGCAGCATGATCGAGTGATTGCCTACGCTTCTCGGCAACTGAAGCCGCATGAGGTGAATTATCCCACCCATGATTTAGAGCTTGCAGCAGTAGTTTTTACTCTCAAGTTGTGGAGACACTATCTTTATGGAGCCAAGTGTCAGATTTTTACCGATCACAAGAGTCTTCAGTATGTGTTCACTCAAAGGCAGTTGAATATGAGGCAGAGAAGGTGGATGGAGTTGATCAGTGACTATGATTGCACTATTGAGTATCATCCTGGAAAAGCTAATGTGGTAGCTGATGCTCTTAGTCGAAATCCCACTATATCTTTGTCTCACCTAAGGATGGTTCGAGTTCCACTTCTTTGTGAGTTGCGAGCTACATGGGTGGATTTGGCGGTGGATGAAGTAGGTGCCTTGGTAGCTAGTTTCCATGTGAGGCCAGTTTTGGTGGATAAAGTGCGTGAGGCACAGTATAATGATCATTCCATAGTTCAGTTGATGGAAAGAGCAGCGAATGGAACAGCCGTGGATTTTTCGGTAAGAAGAGATGGAACCTTGTTGTTCAGAAATAGGCTTTGTGTTCCAAAGAGGAATGAAGAGTTAAAGAAAGAGATTTTGGAGGAAGCTCATAGTTCTGCATATGCTGCTCATCCGGGTAGTACAAAAATGTATCGGACTTTGAAGGATTATTATTGGTGGCCTAACATGAAGAGGGAAATTGCAGCTTTTGTGAGTAGGTGTCTGATTTGCCAGTAGGTGAAGGCTGAAAGGCAGAAACCATCAGGATTGCTAGAGCCGTTGCCGATTCCAGTGTGGAAGTGGGACCACATCACCATGGATTTTGTTTTCAGTTTACCTCGTACCCGTGAAGGGCATGACGGAGTTTGGGTGATTGTGGATAGACTCACTAAATCTACATATTTCTTACCGGTAGGAAAGAAGTATACACTGGATAGATTGGCGGAGCTTTATGTGAATGAGATCGTAAGACTTCATGGCGTACCTGAATCCATAGTGTCAGATCGGGATCCTAGATTTGCTTCGAAATTTTGGGGAGCTCTTCAGGCAGCAATAGGTACCCGACTACACTTCAGCACTGCTTTTCATCCTCAGACTGATGGACAATCAGAGAGAACTATCCAGACTTTGGAGGATATGTTGAGATCTTGTGCTTTGCAGTTCAGAGGGAGTTGGGATAAGAACCTATCTTTGATGGAATTTGCTTACAACAACAGTTTCCATTCGAGTATTGGTATGGCACCTTTTGAGGCACTGTATGGGAAACAGTGTCGTACACCTTTATGTTGGAATGAAGTCGGAGAAAGAGAGCTTTGTGGTCCTGAGATTATCCATGACACAAATGAGAAGATCAAGGTGGTTAGAGATAGACTGAAGGCCGCTCAGAGTAGGCAAAAGAGTTATGCAGATGTCCGCAGGAAGGACCTTGAATTTCAAGTGGGTGATTGGGTGTTCCTGAAACTATCTCCTTGGAAAGGGGTAGTACGTTTCGGTAAGCGTGGGAAGCTTAGTCCGAGGTATATCGGGCCTTATGAGATAATAGAGCGAGTTGGCTCTCTGGCCTATCGGTTGGTGTTGCCTCCGGAGTTGTCCAAGATACATAATGTGTTTCATGTATCCATGCTTCGCAAGTATATTGCTGATCCTACTCATGTGCTTGAAGAGCAGCCGATTAGTTTACAGAAGGATTTGTCCTACGAAGAGGAGCCGGTTCAGATTCTTGACCGAAAGGAGCAAGTGCTTAGGAACAAGACAATTCCGCTTGTCAAAGTGCTTTGGAGAAGCCATCAAGTAGAGAAAGCTACTTGGGAATCAGAGGAGCAAATGAGACAACAGTATAAGAATTTTACCTTAATTACTAGCACTGTGGTAATAAGAATTTTACCGTCTTCGTCATTAAATTTATAGTCCTAAAGTCCCTAGAGGTGTATTGAGGGACGAATATTTCGAAAGAATTATTCGAAGGAAGAAAATGTGACAACGGTAAAAATGGTAAATTTTAGCTAGTAAAAGGTAATTTTTATTGGGGTATTATTTCGGGGTGTTGAATTTTGGATTAGGTATATGTGTTGTTGGACAGGGTGGGCTTTGGCCCAAATCAGTTTCCCCCTCTCCTTTCTCTCTCCTCCCTCCCGATTCTCTCTCCCTCTCCCTCTGCCCGGAAAACTTCCGACCGCCGGTCCGCCGCCGTCCGGCCGCCCCAGACCGCCGCACCGGTCCCAAACGATCGGTCTCCAACCCAGCTACAGTTCTAGACCAGTGGCAGCCTCCCTAGCGCCGCCGTGAAGGAGGAATCAACGCCGAAAGCCCCGACTGCCGAAAGCTATTTTTCGCCGGAACTCCTTCCTCCGGCCGCCATATCCGGCGAGCCTTGGCTCAAAAGGAAGCCCTCCTCCCGTGCTTCAATCCCTCCAAAGGGCTCCCTCCATCTTGAGCTAGGTAAGCAGAAATCGGTATTTGAAATTCTAGGGCTTTATTGTGTGTTTGTGTTCGATTGACATGGTTAGGCTTAGAATTGGAGTTGGTGGTAGTTAGGAATGTTGTAGAGGAGGTTGAGAGGAAGGTGCTGTCAAATTTTGGGGAGCATTGGAGTTCGCCGGAGTTGGTCGCCGGCCGCCGCTGCGGGCGGAGCCGCCGCCGAGAAAATGTTTTTGGTGGAGAATATTATGAGGAGTTTAATGGAATGAGTTTTAGAATTTTTGGAGGAGTTTTGGATAGGTTTTGGAATTTGTTAAGTTTGGTATTTTTGGCGGATTAATAAGTTAAAATCCGGCCATTGGATTATTTTTGATGATTAGGACGTTGGAAGGTGTTTTTGAGGATGTCGGTATTTTTGGAGATTTGTGGTTGGCAGTGAAGTTAAGATTTAGGACGATAGGCATGGTTGAGCGCGGGAAGCTCATATTTAATTATGCCTATTTTCTTTGAACGTTGGGATTTTATTTAAGGAATTATTTATGTTTTGGAACAGGACGCGAGGAGGCTCGAGCAGAGGAGACCTCCGACCGACGTCAGGCTTAGGCCTAAGTTGTGAGTGGACCTTTGTTTTTAAATAATTTTTTATTGTTGAATAATTTCCTTTGTTGGAATTTATCCTGAATTGAGAATTTCAGTGATTTTACTCATTTTATTTAACGTTTATGAGTATAGTATGTATATGAGAGAACGCTAGCTAGCAATACGTGATTCCCCTCATAATGAGGAAAAATGCCATTATGAGGTGACGTGAGCGTTAGACGCCAGCGTCGCAGCCCTGTACGACTTTCTACTTTCCGAGTTCATTCTATGTTTTTAGATTCATTCATAGAATTCGTACAGGGAGTAAGCACGTATAAATACCACTCGGTCGTTTCCCCTATACTGAGGAAAAATGCCACTATGGGGTGACGTGAGTGTTAGACGCGAGCGTAGTAGCCTGGTATGACTATCTACTTTCAAGCTTATTCATAGATAGCATACATGGAGTAGACGGGTGTGAATACATACTGATATAAATATATAATTTTAGCCTGAGAGGCTGTATTTGTTTAAGATTTGGAGACTAGCCAGAACTAGTCGTGTCCTTGAAAGTGTTTCTTGGGGAAATATTATTGCTTGTCGAGATTATTTTGTCCACTCACCCTGACGTGATTAAATATTTTCCCCTGGGCTTTTCCTTCGTTTTTAATTGCCCAGTCTGCAGAGTTCGGGTGGGGTCTAGAAGGAGGCGCCGAGGCATAGTCACCCACATTTCCACTACTGTTCGCCAGTATGTTATCTGTTTAACCCACTAGGATTTTCTTCAGCTTCCGTTGTCTTTCATATAGTAGCTCTGAAAACTTTCGGAAAAATAATTATGTATTATTTTACTCAGTTATTTGGTTTAAAGTGAAGATTAATATTTTGGTTAAGAGGGTGTTCTATATATTTTTCCGGGTTAGGGTTGTCCATTTTCAAGGGAGGTTTGCCGAGTCCTTCGGTAAATTTTCCTTGGAGGTGGTCCCCGCAGGACTTACCTCGGGTTTCAGGGTGAAATTCGGGGTGGGTCTTGACATGAAATGTCCACGATTTCATCATTTGATAATGCTAAAGTTGCTGCTAGGTTGGCCAAGGCATCCGCCATCTGGTTTTCTTTCCTTGGCACATGTTCTAGTGTAACAATATCGAAACCCGTCAAGAGTTGTGTAGCCAGACGAAAATAAGGAACCAAATCCTCTTTCCTGACTTCGTAATTAGTTAGCAGTTGATCAATTACTAACTTTGAATCCTCGTACACTTATAGATTTGCAATTTGCATTTCTAAGGCC
This sequence comes from Fragaria iinumae, assembly GCA_009720345.1. Lineage (NCBI taxonomy): Eukaryota > Viridiplantae > Streptophyta > Magnoliopsida > Rosales > Rosaceae > Fragaria > Fragaria iinumae. The sequence goes on from CM019117.1 coordinate 22,194,601, forward strand.
GTTTGCAATCCCATGATAAGAGCTTGGTATTCCGCAACATTGTTGGAACACTATTCACTGAGAGTGAAGGCATTTGGCAATATTTGCTTTTGTGGGGTGACGAAGACAACGCCGGCCCCTGCTCCGTCTACTCTTGAAGATCCATCAAAGAACATCTTCCAAGTGGGGAGAATTTCTACAAGAAAGACTTCTTCATCCGGCAAGTCATCTAAAATTTCCCAATCTGCGGGGATTGGGTGATCCTCTAGAAAGTCAGCCACAGCTTTGCTTTTGACTGCCTTGGTAGGTACATAGACGATGTCATGTTGATTGAGGAGCAGAGCCCATTTTGCCATTCGTCCAGATAGGACCGGTTTAGACATGACAAACTTGACTAGGTCAGCTCGGGCTACCAAATGCACCGTGTAAGCTTGCATATAATGCCTCAACTTTTGGATGGAAAAGATGAGAGCGAGACATGTTTTCTCTATTGGAGAGTAATTTAATTCTGCTCCTGTGAGAGTTCGACTTAAATAGTACAAGGCCATCTCCCTTCTTTCCTTGTTTTCTTGTGCTAGAAGTGCTCCAAGTGATCTTTCTTGAGCTACGATGTAAAGGGTAAGAGGTTTCCCAGGAATGGGTGCACCCAACACCGGAGCGTTGGCCAAGTACTTTTTAATGCTTTCGAAAGGAATTGTGACATGCTTCATCCCACACGAAAGGCACATTCTTCTTCATGAGTCGACTAAAAGGTTGACATCGACCTGCAAGGTTTGAGATGAACCGCCTGATAAACGCGAGTTTTCCTTGGAGGCTTCTCAATTCTTTTAAATTCATTGGCTCTGGCATTTCTTGAATGGCCTTAATCTTTGATTGATCTACTTCAATGCCCCGATGCTTCACGATGAATCCAAGGAACTTGCCTGAACTCACACCAAAAGCGCACTTTAATGGGTTCATTTTGAGTTGGTACTCGCGTAGCCTATTGAACACTTTTCGTAGGTCTTGCAAGTGGTCACTCTTTTTCTTGACTTGACAACCAAATCATCAACATAACATTCAACGTACTTGTGAAGCATGTCTCCGAAGATTTTCTGCATGGCACGTTGGTATGTTGCACCAGCATTCTTTAATCCAAATGGCATGACTTTGTAACAGTAAATGCCTTTGGGAGTGCGAAATGCAGTTAACTCCTCGTCTTCTAGTGCCATCTTTATTTGGTTGTAGCCAGACGATCCATCCATGAAAGACAAAGCTTCATGACCTGTGGTTGCATCCACCATGAGTTCCATCTCTATCTTTAACTCTTCATTTCTCTTTGGAACACAAAGTCTATTTTTGAACAATAAAGTTCCATCTCTTCTTACCGAAAAATCCACGGCGGCTCCATTCGCTGCTCTTTCTATCAACTGAACAATGGAAGGATCATGATACTGCGCTTCCCGCACTTTATCAACCAAAACTGGCCTCACATGGAAACTAGCTACCAAGGCACCAACATTATCCACCGCTAAATCCACCCCAGTAGCTCGTAACTCAAAGAGAAGAGGAACTCTAACCATCCTCAAGTGAGACAAGGATATGGTGGGATTTTGACTAAGAGCGTCAGCTACCACATTAGCTTTTCCAGGATGATACTCAATAGTGCAATCATAATCATTGATTACTTCCATCCACCTTCTCTACCTCATATTTAACTCTTTTTGAGTGAACACATACCGAAGACTCTTGTGATCAGTAAAAATCTGACACTTGGCTCCATAAAGATAGTGTCTCCACAACTTGAGAGTAAAAACTACTGCTGCAAGCTCTAAATCATGAGTGAGATAATTTACCTCATGCTGCTTCAATTGCCTAGAAGCATAGGCAATAACTCGATCATGCTGCATCAATACCCCGCCTAAACCTCGTTTAGAAGCATCACAATAAACCACATATTCCCCACTATCATCCGGAAGTGCTAAAACAGGAGCACTAGTCAGGCGATTCTTTAATTCTTGAAAACTTTGCTCACACTGATCTGACCATTCAAACTTAACTCCCTTCTTGGTCAATCTTGTAAGTGGAACTGTAATCTTTGAAAAGTCTTGCACAAATCGCCGATAATAACCTGCTAACCCCAAGAAACTACGAATCTCCGTCACAGAGGTAGGTCTTCTCCAATTTGACACTGCTTCCACTTTTTGGGGATCCACACTAACACCTTCAGCCGAAATTACATGCCCAAGAATCCCACTTTATCCAGCCAAAATTCACACTTGCTGAACTTGGCATACAACTGAGCATTTCTCAAAGTCCGCAATATCATTCTTAGATGTTTGGCATGCTCCTTTTTACTTCTTGAGTAAACCAAAATATCATCTATGAATACGATCACGAAGCGGTCAAGATATGGACTAAACACTCTATTCATGAGATCCATGAACGCAGCTGGTGCATTAGTAAGTCCAAAAGGCATCACCACAAACTCATAATGACCATAGCGTGATCGAAAAGCAGTCTTGGCTATGTCATTCTCTCGAATCCGCAACTGATGATAACCAGATCTCAAGTCAATTTTTGAGAAAACAGTAGCACCCTTTAACTGATCAAATAAATCATCAATATGAGGTAACGGATATTTATTCTTCACCGTGACTTGATTTAGCTTCCTATAATCAAGGCATAGTCTCATGGTGCCATCTTTCTTCTTAACAAACAACACCGGAGCACCCCATGGAGACTTGCTAGGCCGAATAAAACCCTTATCTACCAACTCCTGCAGTTGAGTCTTCAACTCCTTCAATTCTGCTGGAGCCATTCTGTAAGGTGCCTGTGAGATAGGCATAGTTTCTGGAAATAACTCGATTGAAAAATCTATCTCCCTTACAGGAGGCAAACCAGGCAACTCCTCGGGCAAAACATCTGGAAACTCCCTTACTACAGGAATATCCTCTACTTCCAACACTCCCATACTTGTATCCACAATGTGAGCTAAGTATGCCTGACAGCCTTTACTTAACAATTTCCTAGCAGTAATAGCTGATATCAAGCAACTCGAAATAACATCTCTTTCTCCTTGAAATGCAACTTCAAATCCATCTGGACTTCGAAGCACCACTTCTTTTCGGAAACAATCTACCATAGCTCTATAAGCCTCTAAAAAATCCATTCCCAAAATCACATCAAACTCTACAATATCTAAAGGGATTAGATCCGCCATAAACTTAGTTCCTTTGACGCGTCGCGTAACCGGGGTTAAACTAAGCGCACAATTTATTACCCTGCAAAATCATCATTAGTATAAAATAAGTAGGGATCGTTCAGTCCGGGGATCAATTAGGGTGATCAATCATGATGCTAAAACAAAACACACACATATATACATATTTACAAGTTGTCACGTTGGGGGTTTTTAGAAAACATTACTATGATCCTAAAGACACGAAAAATAAATCCTAGACTAATATTTACATGTGATCGACAACCATACACATCATAGCATAAGTCAAAAGCAATCAAAAACATGCAATAAGATTATACAAGGGAATCGGCAAAACAATGAACAAATAACCTAACTCTAACTTAATTTCGACCTAACTAGAGCCCGTTGCGGTTCATCTAATCGTTATAAGACTTCTTAGATTATACTTAGAAAACACGTTGCGTCGAATCCTAAGCCTTTACTAATTGATTTTAAGAACACGTTGCGTCGAAAATAAAACCAACAAGTAATTATGCACAAAAGTCTTGATCGAAAACACACACAAGGTATGGCGTCACTCATCCTATCAGCATGCAAATTTCTAGAATTATAACTGCCCTAAAAGCAATGGAACCTAATCGACGTTGCGCCTAACTAAGCCCTAAATACTTTGGTTGATGACATCTAAACCTACACAACAACTAAGGCCTTAGCCGCATGCAAGTGTTGATGGAGTTGCTCGAATCCTAGAAACTAATCAAGTTATGAGAATGACTACATGAACATGCTTTGCCTAATCTAATGCACAAAATTATCACAAGTTTAAGAGTATGAAAATCCTAAGTATAGATTTTGAAAATGGTTTCACAACTTTCATACAACAAAAGAATCAAGCAATCAAACATGCATATTTTATAGACAAAATAATGCAAATCTAAACAAATAAACAGAGATGAAGAATAGAATGTATGGATCATACTTTATAAGTTAAAGCTCCAAAGTATGGTGATGGACGGAATTATGAAAGGTGGCCGGCGGTGGTGAAATCTCTCTCTACTTGTCTATAGGATGAACACTCAAAAACTCTCGTATTACAATGACTTACGCTCTATGTATTGCTAGGTTGTGACCCTTATCTAAGTGCCTAGAGGGTCCTATATATAGTGATTACAATGGCCAGCCAAGCCTTAACCTAAAACCAAGAGGAATTGGTTTTCCTAGTACAACAATATTAGCTTTTCCTAAACCAACTAGACTTTGAACTTCTTGAATCTTCTAGGAACTCCTTTGTTGCATCTCTTGCCTTCAAATCCTTGTCATAATCGGCCTAGGATAGCAGATGCAAGCTTTATTTCATGGTTGCACATGGAATCTCCAAAACAGGAAATGCATCTTCCAATCCTAGCCGGACTAGGATTGCTTCTTCTCCTCCATTCCGTGCAAAGCTTTGGCCCTAAATGACTTTTCAAATCTTCAATATGCTTAGTAGACCTCTCTTGATGAGTTTTGATGTGACTTTGATGTAGAAACATTGAACTCCAAACCGGAATTGCAAAGTAGCAGAATCCTGATTTCCGGCAGACTGACCTTCGGTCATTCCTTCAGGCATAACTCTCTCCTCGTTAATCCAATTGGCGTGATTCCAAGTTCTGGGGAAACTAGACTCGTAGAGCTTTCCATCCATATATAGCACGCAATTTAATTCCAAGTATTTAATCGTACACAAGCTCTTAAAGTTAGGACACAGTAGCTGGAAACTCTGTTTTAGCCCCTGGAGTGAAATTCTCGAACTGCCGGCTTTGAGCCTTCATTTGAACGACCTCCCGAACTCCAATTGACCTGACATTTTGACATAATACACTTTAGCTTCCAAATAATACACTGGCAAAATTTCATCGAATTCGGATAAGAATAAGTCAGTCAGACGCAAGCCTCAAAATCACAAAAACTACATATCTTGGCACTTTTTCACAGATTTTCTATACTTAGTCGTTTTTCTAGCAATTTAAGCACATTTTTCCAAAACTATACCAGAGCTTCATTTAACTAAATTATGACTCTATCTTACTCTAAATAGACTTAACAAAGCACAAATAAGGGATAATAAGATACTAATAATGTCGCATTTTATGCTCCTATCAACTACCCCACACTTACCCTTTGCTAGTCCCTAGCAAAACTAACTAAAAGACTCTACTAAAACACTAATGATGCCCCTTAAACATTGTCTCTGGCTCGTATCATGCATAGCTTCAAGTTCAAAAACACATAAGTAACAAGATTCCAAGTTTCAAAAACAAGTTCACAGCATGAACAAACAAGAAGTGAGAAAAACAAGCATAAACACATGATGGTAGTCGATCCTCCTCACAAGGTTCACTCTCTTCTTTTCTCTCGATGATGGTATTCACTCATAAGTATATGCAAGGGAAAAGATAATACAACAAATAACTTGCATATTTCAACAATGAAAAGCACTTTGTGAAAATAAACTTTGAAAAACCTCATTTAACAACTATGTGCAAGCATGAACCAAAACCATATGCTTTAACTCTTGAGATAATCTCCACAAATCAAGTTTAACCAATCTTAAGAATCAAGAAGCGATCTCATAAGGGAATGTATTGGGGCTTGGCTAAGGAATGGTGGTTCCTACAATTTTTCTAAGGTTAAAACATCACCAAGACTTAGCTAAAATCAAACTCCTCCTTATGACTTCTTTAAAACGGGCCAAATTTCATCTTGTTGGACCCAACCGTCATTCTCAACTCCTTGAATCATCATGAACATGAACAAAGGTCACATAGAACATTGCTAGACCTTCAAATAACTACAAACTCCAAATTCACAACTCTTCTTTTCATGAAACCGCGCCTATGCCTTTTCTTTTCTCTATATTTTTTTTTTGGCCGAACCCATATTTTTTTCACTATATTTTTTTTTTTCTTTCTTGGCTTGGCTCAAAACACATACATATTTTTTTCTTCTAAGGCACGGCATGCATCAACTTCTACTTTTCATCATCACCCCACACTTGTTTCAAACATCACTTCCTTATAACTCCATTTCAAACTATGCTTCACCAAGTCTTGGTAACAAGGTAAGGATAACTATTCTAAGCTCGGGAATTTTAAATAAGGGTAATGAAAGCAACGGCTCAATGTAGGCTCAAAGGGGTTTACTAAGGAGTCCCACGACGGGCACAAATAGGGTAAAGGCTTTATTTGGCTTTGGTGGTAAACCTAAAGAGATCTTTTCTATCACATTCAAAATCATGGTAGTTTATGGTATAAATGTCTCAAAAATCACAAAAGCAAGTTCTAGTAAATTCTAGAGTTCATGAAAAATCTATAGCATATAGTCATTGAAAATGCAAAGAATAATGAGATTTTAAGATCAAGAATTTCGAAAAATTTTCACTCATGAAGAAAACAATAAGGCTCTAAAACTCACTAAGGTTGTTATGGAAACAAACTAACCAAAACATGCATGCTTTCAAAATCAATCAAATCCTAAGTGTTCATACCAATCACAAAATTCATGAAACTCACAATCTTTCTTTAAAAACATCAAACTATCAACTATGCAATCAAGAGAAAAAACATCATAGACTATTTAAGGGCATCCTAAGACTCAAAACAAAATTAAAACACACTTATTTTTGTAGAACAATTTTGGAAATTTTCTATTTTTTTCTTTGGTTTTCTATAAATGCAACGAAAATTTTAAAATTAGCCTAAAAACTTAGTCTTAAAACTAACATGTTTACACGTTACCCTACCCCACACTTAGAAATTACATTGACCTCAATGCAAGCCCATATATAATGAAAATAACTCCTAAGCATGCTTCTAAGGTAACACATATAACACAAAAATAAAAGAGAAGGGATAGGAAATATTCAAACTCTCGTTGATGGCTCCTTCACTTTTATCGTTTGCAATTGAGTTGCCTCCCAAGTAGCGCTTTTGTGTTTATAGTCCATTAGCCTAGACTCTTCACCATGTGTTCATTGCAAAGGTGGAGTATCGGCAATATCCATAGTTTCCACGTCATGCTCCTTGAAGGATTCGAAGTAGGGCTTCAATCGATGACCGTTGACTTTGAAAGTGGTGCCGGTTTTTATGCTTTGAATTGTAACGGCTCCATGTGAAAAGATTTCCTTTACTAAGTACGGTCCTTCCCATCTTGATCGTAGCTTGCCCGGAAAAAGTTTGAGTCGTGTGTTGAATAAGAGAACCTTTTGACCAATCTCAAACTTCTTCCCTCGAATCATCTTGTTGTGAGCAACCTTCGTCTTTTCTTTGTAGATCATAGCCGAATCATAGGCATCATTCCGGATTTCCTCAAGCTCATTTAGTTGTAGCCTCCTATGATGGCCGGCTTCTCTATGCTCCATGTTAAAAGTTTTAACGGCCCACCATGCTTTATGCTCAAGTTCAACCGGTAAGTGACAAGCTTTTCCATAGACTAACCGAAAAGGTGACATGCCGATAGGTGTTTTGTAGGCCGTCCGATATGCCCACAAAGCATTGTTGAGACGATCACTCCAATCCTTTCTCTTGGGGCCGACGGTTTTCTCTATGATGCTCTTGATTTCACGATTCGAAACTTCGGCCATTCCACTTGTTTGAGGGTGATAAGGTGTAGAGACTTTGTGAGTAACTCCGTATTTCTTCAACAAGGCTTCAATGGTACGGTTGCAAAAGTGAGAACCTCCATCACTTATCATAACTCTAGGCATTCCAAAACGTGAAAAGATGTTGGTTCTTAAGAACTTTGAAACCTCTTTGGCGTCATTCTTCTTTGTTGCCCTCGCTTCCACCCATTTAGACACATAGTCGACCGCTAATAAGATGTAAAGATAACCTCTAGATGATGGAAACGGTCCCATGAAATCTATCCCCCAAACATCGAAAATTTCCACCACAATGATGGAAGTGAGCGGCATTTGATCTCTCTTGCTCAAGTTTCCCGTTCGTTGACACCAATCACATGTTGCACACGTCATGTAGGCATCCTTGAAGATTGTAGGCCAATAGAATCCACATTCTAGTACTTTTAGTGCGGTTCTCTTAGCTCCAAAGTGTCCTCCACACGCTTTTTGATGGCAAAACTTCAAGATAGATTCATGTTCATGCTCGGCAACACACCTTCTTATCACTTGATCACTACATTGTTTCCACAAGTAAGGCTCATCCCACACATAGTGGCGTGCTTGCTTCTTGATTCTATCTTTCATGGCCGGCCTCATAGTGCTTGGGAAGGTTCGTGACACAAGGTAGTTTACAATATCCGCATACCATGGCTCGCTTGTATCTACTAGAAATAATTGCTCGTCCGGAAAGTGTTCTTGAATAGGTAGCTCGTCTTTGTCATGCACAAGTCTACTAAGGTGATCGGCAACCACATTCTCAACTCCCTTTTTATCTTTGATTTCGATGTCAAATTCTTGAAGTAGAAGAATCCATCGAATGAGCCTCGGTTTTGCATCCTTCTTCGACCTTAAGTACCTCAAGGCCGCATGATCACTATACACAACTACCTTAGATTGAAGTAAGTAAGATCGAAACTTCTCTAATGCAAAAATGATGGCTAAGAGTTCCTTCTCGGTTGTTGTGTAGTTGAGTTGAGCATCATTTAGAGTTCGAGATGCATAGTAGATGGCGTAGGGCTTCTTCTCCTTCCTTTGGCCGAACACGGCTCCTAGTGCATAGTCACTTGCGTCACACATAAGCTCAAATGGCAAGCTCCAATCCGGTGGTTACATTATAGGTGCCGATGTCAACTTCTCCTTCAAGCTTTGGAAAGCTTCTTCACACTCGTTGGTCCACACAAACGGCACATCTTTTTGTAGTAAGTTGCTCAACGGCTTTGCTATCTTGGAAAAATCCTTGATGAAGCGTCGATAGAAACCCGCATGGCCGAGGATGCTCCACACGTCCTTAACACTCCTAGGGCTTGGCAAGTGCATGATCAAGTCGATCTTTGCCTTGTCGACTTCAATGCCTCTTTCCGATATGATATGACCTAACACAATGCCTTGATTCACCATAAAGTGACACTTCTCCCAATTAAGTACAAGATTGGTTTCGACACACCTCTCCAAGATTAACTCCAAGTTATTTAAACACGTCTCAAAGTCATCTCCATACACGCTAAAGTCATCCATGAAGACTTCGATGATGCTTTCTATGTAATCCGAAAAGATGTTGTACATGCATCGTTGAAACGTTCCCGGTGCATTGCATAAACCAAACGGCATTCTTCTATAAGCAAACGTGCCAAATGGACAAGTGAAGGTGGTCTTCTCTTGATCGTCCGGATGTATCATGATTTGATTGTAGCCACTATATCCATCCAAGAAACAATAGTACTTGTGGCCGGCAAGTCTCTCAAGCATTTGATCCATAAACGGTAGAGGCATGTGATCCTTCCTCGTTGTTGCATTAAGTTTTCGATAGTCGATACACATCCTATAACCGGTAACAAGTCTTTGTGGCACAAGTTCGTTCTTGTCGTTCTTTACAACCGTGACACCACTCTTCTTTGGCACTACTTGAACGGGAGAGATCCACTTACTATCCGAAATTGGATAAATGACTCCACAATCTAAAAGCTTAATCACCTCATCTTTAACAACCTTCATCATTGGTGGATGCAATCGTCGTTGACCTTCCTTTGTCGGTTTCGCACCATCTTCAAGTAAAATTCGATGAACACACTTCGTAGGGCTTATTCCCTTAATGTCGGCCAAGCTCCATCCTATGGCCGATCTATGCTTGTATAGCACCTTGACTAACTTCTTTTCTTGCTCTTCATTAAGCGTTGATGACACAATAACCGGTAAAGTATCTCCTTTTTCGAGAAATACATACTTCAAATGTTCCGGAAGCACTTTCAATTCTAACTTCGGGGCCTCTTCTATACTTGGTTTGATCTTTGGTCGAATAAGTGGAAGTGACATGGGAGATTTCGGCATAATGTAGGGTGATGACTCGAGTTCGGCAATGACTTCCAAGATCTCATGTTCGAGCTCATCACGTGCTTCCTTGCTTATTGGTTCTCCTTCTTTGTCAAATCCGGCCCCTTTCTCGATAGTTAGTTGCTATGCTTGAAGTGAAGTCGTTACACATAGTGCAACGGTCTCCACAACATCTTCAACATCACACTCCTTGAGATCGGCAATGGGGTATTTCATAGCTTCAAAAACATTGAACTTAATCACATCACCATCGAACTCCATTGTCAAGTTGCCTCCCGCAACGTCGATTCTAGTCCTTGCCGTCCTCATGAATGGCCGGCCAAGCAAAAGTTGTGTGCTCATGGCCGAGTCTTCCATCTCCAACACATAGAAATCCGCCGGAAAGATCAAGTGATTCGCGGAACAGACGAACTCGGTGATGTAGTAGGGCTCGGTGGTGGTGATTGGTTCGGTAGTGATGTTGAAAGTTGGCGACGTAAACTCAACGGCAATTCAAGATCGTACTCTTCTCCAATACGCTTCAAACGGTGTCGAGTATCTCTAGACCACTGTGACGAACTGGACATTCATAGATCCTGTATATTGAAACAAGAATAAGTTAGTACCGTTGAATTCACGAAAGAAAGCAAACAGATGAAGAATATACAAGAAATAAACACGAAATTTTTACAAGAAAGCATGAAAATCTCGAAACCATATATTACATGAAACCTAGTTATCTTTCTAGTTTATTTTATTCAAACAACTTTAATTTCCGAGGTACGTGGAGCAGAGGAGATAACGTGCAATGAACTGATACAGTTCAAGGTAGTATCATGCTTATTCCGATATACCTTCAAAGATTAAAGACTCATTGGTTTGAGATTGTCCATCTATTTATGTAAAGTTATCTTCTAGCGTCTAAAGTATGGTGATGCTTCGGCCCAAAATGTTGGCTAGGTCGAGCGTACTCTACTACAGATTGTTAAAATCCACGTGGGCTTACCCCCTCACAAGAGAGACAGGCAGGACTCGTTAGTGGACACCACGCCCTGACTCACTCACCGAGAATGATCATCAACGAAATGGGCCTAGAGATCCAGTTAAACAAACCTGAGCTCCTTGTCTATGAATCTTAACACTCAATAGTAAAATAAACATCGATTACTAGACCGGTCTACTCATGTTTCACTAAGCCGCCCTCAACCTCAAACAAGCTAAGTTGCCTTTAAGAGTCAAAGACTCGAAGAAGCATCGCTCATAAGAGGGGTTAAGGCCATAGCTTGACACAAGCGTCTTCCCCCTACATAATATACTTTAGAAACTACAATAAACTCTACACAAATAGACATATAACCTCCCTAGATATTTAACTATGTCTCAAAAGAAAAATAAAATTCGAAATTCACAAAACAAAACAAAACAAGTTTAGCACTCATAACCGATTCTTCAATAGATCCCCGGCAACGGCGCCAAAAATTGACGCGTCGCGTAACCGGGGTTAAACTAAGCGCACAATTTATTACCCTGCAAAATCATCGTTAGTATAAAATAAGTAGGGATCGTTCAGTCCGGGGATCAATTAGGGTGATCAATCATGATGCTAAAACAAAACACACACATATATACATATTTACAAGTTGTCACGTTGGGGGTTTTTAGAAAACATTACTATGATCCTAAAGACACGAAAAATAAATCCTAGACTAATATTTACATGTGATCGACAACCATACACATCATAGCATAAGTCAAAAGCAATCAAAAACATGCAATAAGATTATACAAGGGAATCGGCAAAACAATGAACAAATAACCTAACTCTAACTTAATTTCGACCTAACTAGAGCCCGTTGCGGTTCATCTAATCGTTATAAGACTTCTTAGATTATACTTAGAAAACACGTTGCGTCGAATCCTAAGCCTTTACTAATTGATTTTAAAAACACGTTGCGTCGAAAATAAAACCAACAAGTAATTATGCACAAAAGTCTTGATCGAAAACACACACAAGGTATGGCGTCACTCATCCTATTAGCATGCAAATTTCTAGAATTATAACTGCCCTAAAAGCAATGGAACCTAATCGACGTTGTGCCTAACTAAGCCCTAAATACTTTGGTTGATGACATCTAAACCTACATAACAAGGAGGTAGGAAATGAAACCTAAAGCTCTGATACCAACTGTCAAGACCCACCCTGAATTTCACCCTGAAACCCGAGGTAAGTCCTGCGGGGACCACCTCCAAGGAAAATTTACTAAAAAGCAAACCTCCCTTGAAAATGGACAACCCTAACCTAGAAAACTAAAGTGTTACTTTCTTAAATAAATTTGAGCATCCTCCAAATCAACCCACAATTTTACGAAAGTGAGTAAATAATTACAAACTTCGTATATTCAAAAATACAAAAAAAAGTCTAAGCACACCACCAGAAACATTACAATAAATCCCAAAGAGTATTCAGAGCTACTATACACTAGAGGAGTAGGAAAAATACTCTAGTAGGTTAAACAGGTAACCTACTGGTGAAAGGTGGCTGAGAAATGGGTAACTATGCCTCGTCGTCTCCTACTCGTTCTAACTCGAACTCTGCAGACTGGGCATTTTAAAAACGAAGAGCCCAGGGGAAAAACATTCGCAAGAATTAGAGTGAGTGGACAAAAATAAATAAAAAGAATATTTATGTTTTCCCAATTTAATTTCCAAGAAAACGAATGCATGTCTTAAACGATAATTCTCTTATCGTTATAAATATCGAGCCTCTACTGCTCAAAACTATATATATCCAAATACAGCCTCTCAGGCTAAAATATATATATATATATATATATATATATATATATATATCAAAATACAGCCTCTCAGGCTAAAATATATACATATCAAAATACAGCCTCTCAGGCTAAAATATATACATGTATATATTTACACTCGCCCATACTCCCTATATAAATTAATAATAATCTATATAGGGCTACTACGCTCGCGTCCAACGCTCACGTCACGTCTTAATGCGGTGATACACTACGTCATTAAGGTGGACAGACGGGTGTATAAATATGTGCCCATACCCCTTATATGAATTAAACACTCATATAAGGTTACTACGCTTGCGTCCAACGCTCACGTTACACCATAATGCAGTTATATACTATGTCATTAAGGTGGACAGACACATATCGCTAGCTAGCATTTATATACATACTCTCTTTAAAAATATATTATAATTTACCGAAAATCCCATTTTCGGTAACTCATCACAATGAGTAAAATCGTCAAATAAAAATGACGTCAAATGGTCCAACCAAATAAACAATTGCATGCACATTATTTAAAACAAAGGTCCACTCACAAGTTAGGCCTAAGCCTGAAGTCGGTCGGAGGTCTCCTCTGCTCGAGCCTCCTCGCGTCCTGTTCCAAAACATAAATAATTCCTTAAATAAAATCCCAACGTTTAAAGAAAATAGGCATAATTAAATATGAGCTTCTCGCGCTCAACCATGCCTATCGTCCTAAATCTTAACTTCACTGCCAACCAAAAATCTCTATAAATACCGACATCCTCAAAAATCACCTTCCAACGTCCTAATCATAAAAATAATCCAATGGCCGGATTTTAACTTATTAATCCGCCAAAAATACCAAACTTTACAAATTCCAAAACCTAACCAAAAATCCTCCAAAAATTCCTAAATTCACATCAATAATATCCCCTTAATATTCTACATGAAAAACCACAAAATTTCCCAAAACAGCGCCGGCGCCGGCGACCAACTCCGGCAACCTGCAAATGCTACCAAATTTTAACAGAATCTTCCTCTCAATCTCCTCTACAACTTTCCTAACTAGCACAAACACCAATTCCAAGCCTAACTATGGTAATCGAATCAAAACATCCATAAATCCCTAAAACTTTCAATTATACAAACCACCCTAACGAAATCGAATTTAGCCGAATCCTTTTGAGGGATTACTCACCTAGATGAGGGCTACAAGTTGAGCCAAAAATCACGACCTATGATGGCCGGAAGACGGAGCTCCGGCGAAAAACCCTTTCCGGCAGTCGAACCTTTCGGGGTTGACCGCTCCTTCACGGCGGCGTTCCGCGCACGTGCACCGGTCCAGGATGAGAGAGGAAGAGGCAAGGGTCCGAACGGGACCAGTCTGGCGGTCGGTGGTGGCCGGATGGCGGCGGACGGCGGTGGTGAAGTTTCCGGGCGGAGGGAGGAGAAAATCGGGTGGGAGGAGAGAGAATCGGGAGGAAGAGAGAGAAGTGAGGGGAGAGAAATATATGGGCTTGGCCCAAACCGGTCCACACCACTTATAACCCAATCTCCCAAAATTTTAACACCCTAAAATAATACCCCAATAAAACTTACATTTTTAATTATAACTTTTACATGCTAACTCCGATTTTAACGCGTAGCATGTCTACGAACTCGTAATAACATCCTCTACGACTTTCATGAAGAAAGTTTTCCCAAATTCCATACGGAAGAAAAAGTCAACTTTGGAGTCTTAAATAGTAAACGGTTACTTAAAACGGTAAAAGACCAAAATATTACCAAAGTAAATAACCGTAAAATAACTTAAGAACCGGGGCGTGACATTCCGTCCCCAGATTGAGTTTCTTAAGTTCATCGACCGTAGATTTCAACCCATCTTCAAGCTCTGGAGGAGCTGCCTCTACTTCATATTCGAAGCCTTCATGGTCATCCTCTTCATAAACTTCCACCTTTGCTACCGTGATGTGATAAGCACATTGAATAACATCATCCTCATCGCCGCTAGCATCATCGCCTTCTTTATCTTGACCAGTGAGTATGAAGGTATGTTGCCTCACTTTAAGTTGGTCGGTTGAATTCACCTCTAGCACACAACGTCTTTTCATGCGTGATGGGATGAGACTTTGGATTTCTTTATTTTCCGATTGGCAAACTTCTTTTCTTTTTCTATCTTGTTGTTCTTTAGGAGCTTGGATCCTTTCAAGTGTCGACTTTCGAGGAGTTGGCTTTATTTGTTTATTTTCTTCATTTGACGATGACAACCTTTTGAACACAGAAGTTCGTGTAGCTGCGGTGTCAAGACGATTGAAGATGGAGCTTCGATTTGTTAACTTTTCAACACGTTCAAACACCGAAACTCTGCCTGTTGATTTAGTAGAAGTACTTTGAGAACTTGGGCAGATGCGATCGAACGCTGAAGTGCGAGAAACAGATTGGATTCGTGGAATCTCATCTTCTACTTCTTCGACACTTATGTATTGCATGCTTGCCTTCTCCGCTTTTCTTCTGCCTGAGATTTTGATCGGCTCGCCTGGGACAAAACCAAGACCTGTTTTAACCGAATCACTTGTTTTTCCCTGTTCTCTCAACTTCTTGTGAGACTCATTGAGCTCATGTGCTTTCTTGCTGATAATTTGATCATCCTCTTTACTCGACGAACCGAAGTCGAATCCAGCCTTTGCCAACAATTTGTAAGCATTGGGGTCAAACCCTTCATTTGTTCTTTTCTTGGGTAAAGGCCCGTGCTCTACCCTTCCTTTGATTGGTTTGACAAATCCTTTCAATGGTTGCTTGGTAGGAGTTTGGTCGTTTAAATTTGTCAATGGCAATATTGATGCTTCCTTCAATAATTTTATGTCCTGTTCACTCAACTTCTGAGGACTCACTTGCCGCTTTGTTCCCGTAAACGGAGATTCTCCTTCTTTGCGCTTGGACTTTGGCACATATCGAAGAATTGGGACGATTGGACTGGACTTGTTTGATGTCACATTTTTGGATGGAGACTTGTGTGACTCTTCATTTTCCTTGCCCTTCGCTTCAACTTCTTTCCTTGTCACCATTATAGCCTTCCCTGTTGAAGGTACTTTGACCGGAAGAACTTCTATTACCGATTCCTCATCTGAATAGAACTTGGAATCTGCGTAGTAAGACTCAGCTTCGGTGAATGGCTTGGTATCACCTATCATTGTTTTCACGCCTCCGCGGTAGAATTTGAAGCATTGATGCAAAGTTGAAAGTACAACATCATTTTCATGAATCCATGGTCGCCCCAACAATATGTTGTATGAAGTCTTTGCATCGATCACATGGAACAAAGTGTGTGACTCCAATTTGCCAATAACCATGTCTAGTCGAATCATGCCTATCGCTCTTTGCTCTCCTTGGTTAAAACCCTGGATCATGAAATGACTTTTAGAAAACTCGTCGATATTGATGCCGAGTCGAGACACTGTTGATTTTGGCATAATGTTCACAGCAGACCCTCCATCTACAAGCATGCGGTTTAACTTTTGCCCTTGCATGTAACCTGTCACAAAAAGAGGTCGATTGTGTGGTTTTGGACCCAATTGCAAATCTTCATCCGTGAAGTGAATGGCGTCACAACACGCTATGCATGCCGCACACTCATTGATGTTTGAAGAATGCTGGCCTTCATCAAGTAACAAGTGGACTAACGCAAGTCTCGCCGATTTGGAAAGTTGCGACAGGTTAGAGAGGCTAAATTTTAGAGGCAAGTCTTCCAATTGTCTCAGCATTTTAGTTTCTTCAGCCTTCTCAGCACCTTTGGAATCACCTTCAAAACTGGTTGTCATTAAATTAGCTCTCAAACTCATTCGTATCTTAGGCATGCACCTTGCTGGCGGATTTTGATTGAAGGACTTTTGTACACAAGGAGCGAATTTCTCCTTTATACACCTTATCTCATTTCTCGCGAGGCATTGACGACTCCCATGTGGTCGTTTATGATCTGGCTATGAGAGTGGTGGACTTGACAACACACCTTTGCGCGCTTTTCGTCGAGTGACAAGTATCCATCCCTCGCCATCATTGCATGGGGCGGCTTTAGGAGCGAGGTTTATTTGCTGGATTGGCTTCACTCCTTCTAACTTTTTATCATTGCCCATCTCGTTCGAGTAATGGCATGGCGCTTTTCCTGGCATGGAAGGTACTTGAACCGGCTCAAAAGACCCAAACGAAATGGTAGTGCAATTGACCGCAGCAACCTCGTCGACATCCAACTCGATTCTTCCTTGTTTGGCAAGCTTCATTATCAAATCCTTCAAAACAAAGCACTTCTCAACTGGGTGGCTGACGAGGCGATGAAACTTGCAATACTTCAGATCATTGACCCGATGCATTTCTTCTGGATGTTTGCATTCTGGAAGTTCTATCACCTTGTTCTCAAGCAAATCTTCCAACATGCCTGCCACGTCGGAATCTGGGAATGGATAAGTCTTTTGCTCCCACTCAGTCAATGGATCTTCTTCCTTCCATAGGCTTGAGTCGGTTCTACTCTCTTAACCTCCTTCTTGTCTCGTGTGGAGATTTTGATTGGAGCAACACTTACAGTCATCGACTCCTTTGTAGATCTTTTCACGACCTTGTCAACTTTGGTGCTGAAAGCTTTGTCTTTTCGTTGATCATTGACAAACTCCTTCTTACCCTTTTGGCTAGCTATGCTCAACTCCATATCATGGGCTCGCGTAGCTAGTTCTTCAAAGCATCGAGGCTTGATACCTTGGAGAATGTATAACAAATCAAAATGCATGCCTTGGATGCACATCTCTACCGCAGACGTCTCCGACAAGCGGTCTTTACAATCGAGACTGAGCGAGCGCCACCTGTTGATGAAGTCAATCACTGGTTCGTCTCTCCATTGTTTTGTGTTGGTGAGTTCCATCATGCCCACAGTTTACCTTGTATTGTAGAAGCGGTTTAAGAATTCACGTTCCATTTGGTCCCAACTGTCGATGGACTCGGGCTCTAAATCCGTGTACCACTCAAAGGCATTGCCCTTCAAAGAGCGAACAAATTGCTTGACAAGGTGGTCACCCTCCGTCCCGGCATTATTGCAGGTTTCAATGAAGTGAGCAACATGTTGCTTTAGATTGCCCTTCCCTTCGAATTGCTGGAACTTTGGCGGCTGGTATCCCAATAGCATCCTTAGTCCATTGATTCTTTTGGTGTAGGGTTTGGAATAGGTGAAAGAATCACGAGAAGGACCTCCATATTGAGCTCTGATGGAGTTGGTGATGATGTCTTGTAACTGCTGAAAGGACATAGATCAAAGCGAGCCATCATCATCTTTGTCATCGTTCTTGGAGCTCTCGCCTACTTTGTGCTTCTTTTCTTCATCTTGACTTTCAAGCCTGCTGTAGAGCTCGGCGATCTGCATGTCTTTTTCTTCCATCGTTTTGGTTAGCTTCTCAACCGCTCCCATCAGATTGGCTATTTGCTCTTCAATGGTGGATGCGCCTGTCACCATGACTTGCATGGGGATAGGTTGTGATGAATAATCCGCTGGCATGCCATACGTGTTGTCTTCATCACCATTTGGACTTCCATCGTATAAAGCCGTGCTTGATTCATCATCCGTGGCAGGTGAGAATGATCGCTCCCTTGATTTGTTTGGAGTTTCCTTCTCTTCACTTCGCGAGGCGCGCTTGACTCCACTTCGCGAGGCATGCTTGTCTGCGAGATTCGCCAAGGTGATGACTGGTTCGCGAGGGTTGGAAGGCAAAGCCACAAATGTTGTGGGTTGATTCCTCGCCATGCTACGGGTGACATGACCAGAGGCTCGCTGTTTGACCTCGCGGTCGTTGGTTTAGACTTCTTCGTCGAGATGGCTTGAGTGCTCTTGGAGGCCATTACTTCGAACGGATTTGAGCTTGATTGCGGAGAAGGAGATGAGAGGCAAAGTTGTCCCACTGGGCGTGCCACTTTTGTAAACACAAAATAATCCTGTAACAAATAACAGAAAGACACGTGTACAAAGAATAATTTAATTTAATCAAATGCGAATGCGGGTTACAATCTTTGTGAACTCCTCTGATTCTATCTCCGAATATAGGTTTTACTCAAGGGTGACAAGCACTTGTTCTTGAGGGTTACGCGGATTGATCATGTAACAAGTATTTGGGATTTGGATTGGGTTTAGTGAAGAACTGGCTATTTAGGGAGCTTGATAGTTCTTCAAAGTTCTAGTGAAGAACTGGCTATCTGGGGAGCTTGATAGTTCTTCAAGGGTTTAGGGAAGACTTCTGAGCTCGCGGAGGGATTTCTCTCTCTCTAGTTTGCTGCCTTCTTTTATGCTCCCCTCTCTAAGTATGAAGGGGGGTATTTATAGTGTTAACATGCCTCCACTTAAGGCATGTAATGAAGATTCTGAATCAATAATATTTCCTTAATCGAATCAATGAATCTTGACTGATTTACCTGCCGATTTTAACATAATCAAATCAATCAAATCTTGAGATTTAGATATGCCCTGGTCGCTTTGGATTGAATGTCCTGTTTTGAGCAAGATCCTTACGCTATCTCGCGGATATGGAAGGTATCCCGTGAGAAAGCTTGATTTCCAAGCAAGCGGTGATTTCTAATCCCACTTCGCGGACGACTTCTCTTGGACGTACATCCCCGCATGCTTGCGAACTCTGTCGTCTAGCTCATTCGCGAGGTTCCCCCTTACGCGGGACCATCTCGCCTCGCCTTTATATTAATTTACGCGCGTGGAACCATTTCGCCTCGCGAAGTCAAGTTCACCTCGCGGAGTCAATTTCACGTCACCAAGCCTAACTCGCCTCGCGAAGTCCATTTCGCCTCGCAAAGTCAAGGTCACCTCACGGAGTCAATTTCACCTCGCCAAGCCTAGCTCGCCTTGCGAAGTCCATTTCGCCTCGCGAAGTCAAGGTCACCTCGCGGAGTCAATTTCACCTCGCCAAGCCTAGCTCGCCTCGCGAAGTCCATTTCGCCTCGCGAAGTCAAGGTCACCTCGCGAAGTCCATTTCGCCTCGCAGAGTCAAGGTCAACTCGCGAAGTCCATTTCGCCTCGCGAAATCTTGTTCGCCTGGCGAAGTCTTGTTTGCCTTGCGAAGTCTATGTCGCCTCGCGAAGTCCTGTTCGCCTTGCAAAGTCATTTCGCCTGGCGAAGTCTATTTCGCCTCGCGAAGTCCTTTTTGCCTGGCGAAGTCTTGTTTTGCCTGGGGAAGTCTTGTTCGCCTTGCGATGTCATTTCGCCTGGCGAAGTCTATTTCACCTCGCGAAGTCCTTTTCGCCTAGCGAAGTCTTGTTTTGCTTGGCGAAGTCTTGTTCGCCTGGCGAAGTCACATCATCAATCGACACTTGATAATTGATTTCAATCGGGATTTAAGGTTTTGTTGTCGGCCGATCATTTCCACGTTGCCACGTGTTATTTCCGACGGTTTTTCAATTTTATTGACTCACGAGCCACGTATTTTCTTGGATTATTCAACGACTATTATTATCGTTAAATTTTATATGTCTACAAACATGAGGCTTGATCGAGAGTAGATGTTTTCTAGGGTTCCAAAGGATTTATTTAATCTTGTGATTAGAGAGTTGTAAGTTAAGAATACAAGTGCTTGATCATAGTCGATATTCTTGTTTACATGATTTCTTAATTCTTTTGTGCTTAATGGAGTTGAACATATTTTACTTGAACCTGATCATAACGTGAAGTAGATTATAGTTTGACTACTTGAGTTCTATACGGGATCAATAAGTTAGAATTCATTGTTTAAAAAAACTTTGGCATATGTCGAGGATCAATAAGGCTTATGTACGGACCGTTTGAGTTTGAGTTGACTGACCGTTTTTGGGGTCTTAACCTTCGGTATCAGCGTCACATGTGTGCAATTGATCTGTATTATATACTCATCGTTATGTAGGAATGTCCTCACTGCATGTATCACATCCCTGCCTACAATCGAGCAGAATCTTTGGTAAAAACATGGCGCGAAACAGTCCGGGCCTGGAGTTTTGTCGGCTTCATCTGTTTAAGAGCTCTCCAAACCTCCTCCTCTGAAACCTCCCTCTCAAGAGCTTCATTCATCTCATCCGTAATCACTCTCGGGAAGTTTGCAGTCACCTCCTCCATTGCATTAGGGTTTGAGGTCGTGAAAAGATTATTGTAATATTGGAGGAACACTTCCTCGATATCCTCATCCTCCGCCCTCCAAATTCTGTTATCATCTCTTAAACCCTTTATATATTGTGTTCATCTTCTTTATGTTTGTGGCACTCTGGTGAAAGAAATGAGTGTTCATGTCACACTCAGCTATCCATAACACTTTGGATCGCTGCTTCCAGAATACCTCTTCACAATGTAACAGCTCTTGTAACCGGGATTCTAGGTCAAGTCTTATCGGGCTAGGGTTTGTCGAGAGAGAATGATCTAGAACTCTGCAAGTTTTGCTTGAATGTCCTTTATCTCCTTCTTCAGACTTCCAAACTTCACCTTACTCTAACTAATCAAGGCCTCACGGGTATTTGCGATTTTCTTGGACACTCTCACAAAAGGATCAGACTCAGAAACAGTTTCCCAACTAGTCTTAATGACTGCTAAGCACTCTGCCTCTTTTAGCCAAAAAGCTTCAAATCTGAATCGTTTTTTACGTCTCGTTTTCTTTCTCTTATTTTTTCGGATTTCTAACAGAATTGGGAGGTGGTCGGATTCATTCGGATCGAGATGAACAACTCTGGATCTTGGAAATTTGTTACGCCACCCCAAACTCATTACAAATCGGTCTAGTCTTTCCTTCACAAGCATGCCATGTCTATTACCCTTCCATGGAAGCAAGGCTTTTCAGACAAAAAGCAATCACCTAATGCATCGTTAAAATCATCCATTAACTTCCTCCTCCTAACTCCTCCACCTTCCTTCTCCATCAAATTTCTAGTCTCGTGCGTGAAAGCCCCCTAAATGACCCAAGGTAAGTCACATCGAGCATGGAAGGTTCTCATAAGGTCCCAGGACATCAGGTGTCTCAACTCAACTTTAGGTTGGCCATAAATTCTTGTGAACCTCCATCGATCTTCCTTCTCCCCAATATTCACATCAATATGGGAATAATAATAAGAAAGTAGAGAAACTTTAATATCATCCTCCCAAAGTAACGATAAGCTTCCCACTCTACTTCTCCTCTTCCCTTTCCTATCAGTCACAACTTTACAAGGCACCGTAAACGAGTTACTCCACCCCACTTGCCTTCGAATATGCTCTATCTCTACCACCATACACTTTGTCTCGCTTAAAAAAACCGGTGTGGGAATCGTTAGAGATATTATCTCTTTAAGCCCTTTAACTGTCCAAGGGTTCCCAATCCCTTGGCAGTTCCAACACAAAGCATTCATGACTCGTAATGGGTCTAAACCGGACCCATCACGGAGGAACGTTTAGGAGTACGCCCAGAACTCAATTTTGAAGTTTTTATCGCCACGCTCACCTGCCATTCCTTGCTCATCATGTAACCTTTCTTCTTCGGTGAAGGGCTCTTAGTCTTGGACCTGAACTTGGCTCTAGAGAATGCGGCCCGAGGCCCACTCCTTAGCTCATCATTCACGGGCTCCTTATCTGACTTTTTTGAAACTCTAATCCCTGATTTGTTGGCGTGGAAAGCACCCCAAATCTTGGAGGTCAACTGCTACAGTGTTTCATCCTGATCTCTCTCCTCAAAATCCTCTGAAGATTCACCCCTCACCTCAATCTGTCTATCCCTTCGAATCCTACTTGCTGTAAAATCTTTCTTTTTATTGACCCCAGAATTTGCACCCTCAGTTAATGCCAATGAAAGTGAAGGAACTTCCAAATTCAGACCTCCGGTCGCCACCATCGGATCTCCCAGCTCCGCCGCACTGGAAATTAATTTCCGACGTTTTTTCACAATCCAACTTTTCCCTCATCAGATATCTCGCTTCCATCTATTTCTATTGCATTCTCTGAATCCCTCTCCGGCAGCGAATTCTGATCATCTTCCTCCATTTTAACCCTGGATCTGACTAATCCAGAAGTGGGAAAATCTGGAGCCTGCATTACCCAGCCAGATTTTTTTTCCGGATGTAATCCAAACCTCCATCCTCCAGATCTAGAGCACCTTCCTCCTCCTCTGAAGCAAGCTTCGAACGTAGCCATTCCTCCTTCTTCTCAGCGTTGAGAAGATCCGAGAAGACTGGTTCAAAAATAATACCAGCTACTTTCATTGGACAAGCATTCCCTGTGTGGGCAAGCAATCCACAGAACAAACAGAAATGGGGCAAGTGTTCATATTCTAGGTCATATTGACGACCAATTGATTCTCCTGCCGGTCTGAAGTTAATACGCCTCTTCAAAGGTTCTACAATATTTACTCCTACCCTGATCCTTAGAAAGCTGCCTAACACACCACCACCATGGCCTCTCAAGGAGCGAACATGAGTTCCTATCGCACCTCCAATGCATTTCCCAGTCTCCTCTCATCTCTCATCCTCTAAGTAGAAGGGTGGTATCCCTCGTATACAAATCCAGAAGAGTTGTTGATGATAGGACTGGGCATGGACTCGATGGGACGGGATTAGGCTAATCCCGTGGCCTGTTCTAGACATCGCACTCGGGACGGGATCGGGACGGGCCTTACGTTTTTCATATTTGATCTCACCCAGTCTCGTCCCAAACCTGGATCGGGACGGGACGGGACGGGCCTAGTCCCGCCCATCCCATACCAAAACTAGAAAATAAAATAAAAATTGATTGCCTTATATTATGATGTTAACTTACATACCACTTTTTCACCTAGAGAGTTTGCCATGCTCTTGGAGGTTTCCTGAATAGGAGCCAAGGTGGACAACAAAACCTCCAAAAGTTTGAACATTGCGGACTTGAAATGAGCCAACGTCTCATTGTAGTGATCCAGTGAGATCATAACAACCGTTCAACAGCTATCATTACTATGTTTTCTTCTTAGTTTCTGAAAGTCATGCACTTTATGTTATTACATATAAAATAGTGTAAACAGCCAAGTCATATTTTGCAAAGTTTACATGAGAACTATTATTCACAATACTGGCTCACTTGATAGTTTGAAAAATAGGGCAGCATTTTAATTGTTATAATATTTCTTCGAATGAATATTATTCAACAAAGACCTACCTCTAACAGCACTATTATCTCCGGCCTAGAGCAAGGGGAATCTGCTCTTTCAAGTATCAAAATTCTATATGCAGAACAAATTACGTGTTAGCCCAGACACACAAAAGTCATCATATAAAGAATAGCATGAATTTCATAAGATTTTAAGTACCGTTTCTTGTTATCAGATCACGATTGCGAATGAAATGAGGTTTGAATAGTCGTTTGACTGATTGAGATTTAGTATTAGGGTTGATAAATTAATGGTTAGATGAATACTCAACGATCAATATTACTTCTAATTTATACACGAAACGGGACGGGCCTTACGGGCCTTAAACTATTAGTCCCACGACCCGTCCCGTGTTTGTTCTAACGGGACAGGATGGGACGGGTCTAGTGTTTTTAGATTTAAATCTCGTCCCGTCCTGTCAAATTTTAGGACGAGACCGGGACGAGATCAGGATTTAGGTTTTTTATGCCCAGCTCTAGTTGATGAAGCGAAACCCTAAGGGGTCCTTGCAACCATCAGTAACTGTAATAGCGAATAGAGCTTTCTCAAAGGTCCACAGAGCACCACCAACCACCCATTTTATATCGGCCGCCCTCTGGAAAGAGAAAAGGAATCTTCTTCCCTCGTCAAGATCTGAAACTACCATGAGGAATTTCTTGGCCTAATCCGCTGTCGGGATCAACAGTGAGCGCCTCATAGAGATAAGGGCCTCCCTCCTATAGTTCTTCGTCGTCAACAATTCTCCTACAAGGTAGAAACGACGCTCCCCCTCTTCTCCACCTAGGCAGGGACCACTATTTCCATAGTGTCAGATTTCGAGGGTCTATTGTGAAATAAAGATTTTATGACCGGATTTTCAAGGCTCATGGTCATTGACCGAACTCTGGCGCTCGTTGACCGGACTCCAGCAATCTATTGGGGGCAATAGGGGTCTATTAGGGACAATATGAGTTCTGTTGGGGTCTGAGGTCATGCATCCAACAAAGAATTCACAAGAAGCATACAATTGACAAGCCACACCAAGCTTTCATATATCTAGCAAGACTTTATATGCATCCAAACTCACGCCAAGAAAAGTACTAATCTAAGTGTCAATAACAAGTTCACGCAACTCTAAGAAGCTAAAATTCATATCCAAGCCAAGCAATGCCATGCCATATTATTCTTTTTCACGATTGTAGTAGTAAACATAAGAGGCAATAGGAAAGAAAACAGCTCACAATGGCGAGATACATCAGTCCCAACAATAAACAATCTAGTTATAACGACAACGATTATTATAACAAGCCACAACAAAGCAAGCGATGCATATTCATGTTATATAACTGTTACATTCAATTCTTAGCAAACAATATTCATATTCATATATTGTCAATCAAGCGCTGTGATTATCGACCAAATTTAAATCCCAGCAACAACCATAAAGCACTACGATCCTTGAGAAAATACAAATCCCAACAGCAACCATAAAGAACTGCGATTGCTGAGCAAATACAAATCCCATAAGCAAGCATAAATTTTTTACACCAGACGAAAAAGATCACGTCTATGTTTCAATCGTATTCAACTTTAAGAATCAAATGCAAGCATATATTTGAGAAGATTTTTGTACTCACCTGTATATCATGATGAAGCACACGCAGTGCAACAATTCAGCCCAATATGTTAATCAAAGCAACGACATATCAAGAAACAACAGCTAAAGTGTCACCCCCGACTCTTAAATTTTACCTTATCTACTAGCATGGTGTTAACAAGAGTTTTACCGTCTTCGTCAATGAGTTATGTTTTAATTGGTCCCTAGAGGAGTGTTGAGGGACAGATATTTCGAAAGAATGATTCTTAGGAGAAAAATGTGACGACGGTAAAAATGGTAAATTTTAGCTAGTAAAAGGTAATTTTTATTGGGGTGTTAATTGTTGGAATGGGTATATGGTGGTGTTGTGGACCGGATTGGGCCAAGCCCAATTTTCCTCTCTCTCTCTTCTCTCTCTCCTCCCTCCTGATTCTCTCTCCCTCTCCTTTCGCCCGGAAAAGATTCCCGAGCCCAACTGCCGCCGTCCGGTCGCCCTAGACCACCACGCCGGTCCCAATTGACCGGCCTCCGACCCAGCTTCCATTCTAGACCGGTGGGAGCCGCCCTAGTGTCGCCGTGAGGGAGAGAAGCCGCCCGAAAGTTCCGACTGCCGTGGAGGTCAAGTCGCCGGAACTTCCTCCTCCGGCCGCCATAGCCGGAGCTGCTAGGCTCAAAAGGAAGCCCCCCTCCCGTGCTCTAATCTCTCCGAAGGTTTCTTCCCGATTCGGCTTGGGTAAGGAGAAATCGGTGTTTGAATTTTCTAGGGCTTTTATATATGTTTTCATTCGATTGGCATAGTGAGGCTTGGAATTGGTGTTTGTGCTAGTTAGGAATGTTGTAGAGGAGGTTGAGAGGAATGTGCTGTCAAAATTTGGTAGGCATTGGAGGTCGCCGGAGTCGGCCGCCACTGTTTTGGGGTTTTTCATGGTTTTAGATGAGTAGTATTAAGGGGAGTTTAATGAAGTGAATTTTATAATTTTTGGAGGAGTTTTGGATAGGTTTGGGAATTTTTAAAGTTTGGTATTTTTGGCGGATTAATAAGTTAAAATCCAGTCATTGGTTTATTTATGGTTAGGAAGGTGGGAGGTGATTTTCAGGATGTCGGTAATTGTGGAGAATTATGGTTGGCAGTGAAGTTAAGATTTAGGGCGATAGGCATGTTTGAGCGCGCGAAGCTCATTTTTAATTATGCCTATTTTCTTTAAGCGTCGGTGTTTTATTTAAGGATTTATTTATGTTTTTGGAACAGGACGTGAGGAGGCCCGAGCGGAAGAAACCTCCGACCGACATCAGGCTTAGGCCTAATTTGTGAGTGGACCTTTATTTGAAATATTATGCAAGTAAAAATATTTATTGATGAATATTTCCTTTTGTTAGAGAATAACCGAAATTGAGAATTTCGGTGATGAGATATTTATATATGGACGTTTATGAGAATAGTATGTATATATATAAATGCTAGCTAGCTATACGTGCTTTTCCGCCATAATGAGGTAAAATGCCATTATGGTGTGACGTAAGCGTTAGACGCAATCGTAGTAGCCCTATATGAATATAATAATTATTCATATAAGGAGTATGCACGTATATAAACACACCCGTCTTTTTCGCGTAATGAGGTAAAATTCCATTATGGCGTGACGTGAGCGTTAGACGCAAGCGTAGTAGCCTTGTATGAATTTCTATTTTCTTATATTTCTTCATAAGAAATCATACAAGGAGTATGACGAGTGTAAATACATACATATATATATTCTAGCCTGAGAGGCTGTATTTTATTAAGTTTTGAAGGCTAGCCGGAGCTAGTCAGACACTTGCCAGTTTTTGAGCTGTCGCATGCAGCATAATTTCTATGGAAATAAATTTTGGGGAAGCATAAATATTTTCTTTAAATTCATTTTTGTCCACTCACTCTAACGTTTTCAAATGTTTTCCCCTGGGCTCTTCGTTTTTAAATGCCCAGTTTGCAGAGTGCGAGTGTGTACTAGTAGGAGGAGACGAGGCATAGTCACCCATCTTTCAGCCACCTTTCACCAGTAGGTTACCTGCTTAACCTACTAGGGTATTTTTCCTGCTTCTGTTGTCTTTAGTAGCTCGGAATACTCTTGGGATTTATTGTATAATATTTTAATGGAGTGTGCTAAGATTCATGTTATATTATTGGATTATTTTTGTGGGTAATTCATGGATTCTCCGGTTTAGGGTTGTCCATTTTCAAGGGAGGTTTGCCGAGTCCTTCGGTAAATTTTCCTTGGAGGTGGACCCCGCAGGACTTACCTCGGGTTTCAGGGTGAAATTCGGGGTGGGTCTTGACAGTTGGTATCAGAGCTTTAGGTTTCATTTCTTGCCTCCTTAGTACTATCATATTTGCCTAAGAAGCACGTAGTTCCTATAGAGTGGTGATCTGACCGCGGCGGATTCACTAGCATTTTAAGCTTTGGATACTATGTGTTATTGGGTATGTGTGATAGTTCTGTTAGTCTCGTATATAGACTACTAAATATCTCCTTCCTCAGGTACTATGCCTCCTAGACGCCGACCCCGTGTGGCTACCTCGACCAACGTGAATGAGGGTGACGAAGTTAGAGGATTAGTTGATTCCATTGGGAATATGCTGAGGGGTGTATTAGACAGGGTTCAGCACCCTCGGTCTGTGAGGAAGAAGGATGTTTAGGGTTTAGGGTTTAGGGTTGGGAGCAGTTGAAGACGCTCTTCTTGGGTCAGTATTTCAGTCATGCTCATCGTAGTAGGATTCAGACGGATTTTCTGAACATGAAGAAGAGGGTTGATGAGGGTGTCATCGAGTTCGAGCAGAGGTTCACTACCTTGGGCTATCATGTGCCATATTTGGTTCCTGATGAGAGGACCAAGATTGACATGTTCATTGGGGCACTTGGTGGAGTGTTTGCAAATAGGATGACAGGTGTTATTTACCCGACCTTTCTTGATGCAGTTAGTGCATCCATGGCCATCGAGACTAGGGGAACATATAGTGCCCGACCTCGAGATTTCAGTGGCCCCAGTCAGGGCCCATCGAAGAAGGCTACTTCCTCATCCCCTTCTGGATCTTTAGCTGGTAGTGGTTATAGCAGCGGATCGAGCTCTGGTGTGCGGAACAGAGCTAGAGGACGTTTCAGGAGACCTTTTCGGAGCCAGTTGGGTAGGCAGCAGACTGGTCAGTTTGGTGCTGGTGGCAGTTTCCATGGTGGGACTTCTGGTGGTCAGACTTTTTCTTTTGGTCAGCAACAGTCTTCTGGGTGCTTTGAGTGTGGTGGTCGGGATCATTTCAGGAGAGATTATCCCTTATTGGCTCAGAGGACCACCCCTACTCAGCCAGGCGGTCAGTCTTCTGCCAGAGGCTCCAGTGGTGGTTCTCAGGGCGGTTCAGCAGCCAGGAGTGGTTCTCAGCAGGGTAGTGGTCAGCGTGGACGTCCCATGACTCGCGCTAGACTTCATACTATGACCCAGCAGGAGGGTCGTACTTCTCCAGATGTCATCATTGGTACGTTATTAATTTTTGGGCAGCCAGCTTTTACATTAATTGACCCCGGAGCCACACATTCATTTATGTCTAGTAGATTTGCCCTCCATGCCAATGTGCCATCATCGTCTCTTCCAGGCGAGTGACATGTGTCTCTACCCTCCGGTGAGGTGATGAGAATAAATTGGGTGTTTAGTGGTTGTGAAGTGTTGATTGAAGGGACAGAGTTTAAGGCGGATCTAATCCCTTTAGATATTGTGGAGTTTGATGTGATCTTGAGAATGGACTTTTTAGAGGCTTATAGAGCTATGGTAGATTGTTTTCGAAAAGAAGTGGTGTTTCAAAGTCGAGATGGATTTGAGGTTGCATTTCAAGGGAAAGAGATGTGATCTCGAGTTGCTTGATATCAGCTGTTACTGCTAGGAAGTTGTTAAACAAAGGCTGTCAGGCATACTTAGCTCACATTGTAGATACAAGTGTGGGAGTGTTGGAAGTAGAGGATATTCCTGTAGTAAGAGAGTTTTCGGATATGTTTCCCGACGAGTTGCCTGGTTTGCCTCCTGTAAGGGAGATAGATTTTTCTATCGAGTTACTTCCTGGAACTACGCTTATCTCTCAGACACCTTACAGAATGGCTCCAGCAGAATTGAAAGAGTTGAAGACTCAACTGCATGAGCTGGTAGACAAGGGTTTTATTCGGCCTAGCAGGTCTCCATGGGGTGCCCCGGTGTTATTCGTTAAGAAGAAAGATGGCACCATGAGACTATGCATTGATTATAGGAAGCTTAATCAAGTCACAGTGAAGAATAAGTATCCGTTGCCTCGCATTGATGATTTTTTTGATCAGTTGAGGGGTGCTTCTGTTTTCTCAAAGATTGATTTGAGATCTGGTTATCATCAGTTGCGGATCCGGGAGAGTGACGTAGCCAAGACTGCCTTTCGATCACGCTATGGTCATTATGAGTTTGTGGTGATGCCTTTTGGACTTACTAATGCACCCGCGGCGTTCATGGATCTCATGAATAGGGTGTTTAGTCCATATCTTGACCGCTTCGTGATTGTGTTCATAGATGATATTTTGGTATACTCGAAAAGTGAGAAGGAGCATGCCAAACATCTAAGATTGATATTGCGGACTTTGAGAAATGCTCAGTTGTTTGCCAAGTTCAGCAAGTGTGAATTTTGGCTGGATAAAGTGGGTTTCTTGGGTCATGTAGTTTCAGCAGAAGGTGTTAGTGTGGATCCCCAGAAGGTGGAAGCAGTTTCAAGTTGGAAGAGACCCACTACTGTGACTGAGATTCGTAGTTTCTTGGGGTTAGCAGGTTATTATCGACGCTTTGTGCAAGATTTTTCAAAGATTGCTGCTTCACTTACAAGATTGACGAAGAAGGGAGTTAAGTTCGAATGGTCAGATTAGTGTGAGCAAAGTTTTCAAGAATTATAGGATCGTTTGACTAGTGCTCCTTTATTGGCACTTCTGGATGATAGTGGGGAGTATGTGGTTTATTGTGATGCTTCTAGACGAGGTCTAGGCGGAGTCTTGATGCAGCATGATCGAGTTATTGCCTACGCTTCTAGGCAATTGAAGCCGCATGAGGCGAATTATCCCACTCATGATCTAGAGCTTGCAGCTGTGGTTTTTACTCTCAAGTTGTGGAGACACTATCTTTATGGAGCCAAGTGTCAGATTTTTACCGATTACAGGAGTCTTCGGTATGTGTTTACTCAAAGAGAGTTAAATATGAGGCAGAGAAGGTGGATGGAATTAATCAATGATTATGATTGCACTATTGAGTATCATCCTAGAAAAGCTAATGTGGTAGCTGATGCTCTTCGTAAAAATCCCACCATATCTTTGTCTCAC
This sequence comes from Fragaria iinumae, assembly GCA_009720345.1. Lineage (NCBI taxonomy): Eukaryota > Viridiplantae > Streptophyta > Magnoliopsida > Rosales > Rosaceae > Fragaria > Fragaria iinumae. Next base: position 22,225,573 of record CM019117.1, read on the forward strand.
ATGAGGACGGTTCGAGTTTCACTTCTTTTTGAGTTGCGAGCTACTGGGGTGGATTTAGCGGTGGATGATGTTGGTGCCTTGGTGGCTAGTTTCCATGTGAGGCTGGTTTTGGTGGATAAAGTGCGTGAGGCGCAGTATAATGATCATTCCATAGCTCAGTTGATAGAATGAACATTGAATGGAGCCGCCGTGGATTTTTTGGTAAGAAGAGATGGAGCTTTATTGTTCAAAAATAGGCTTTGTAATCCAAAGAGGAATGAAGAGTTAAAGATAGAGATAATGGAGGAAGCCCACAGTTCTGCATATGCTGCTCATCCGGGTAGTACAAAGATGTATCGGACTTTGAAAGATTATTATTGGTGGCCAAACATGAAGAGAGAAATTGCAGCTTTTGTTAGTAGGTGTTTGATCTGTCAGCAAGTGAAGGCTGAAAGGAAGAGACCTTCAGGATTGCTTGAGCCGTTGCCTATCCCAGTGTGGAAGTGGGACCACATCACCATGGATTTTATTTTCAGTTTACCTCAAACCCGTGAAGGGCATGATGGTATTTGGGTGATTGTGGATAGACTCACCAAATCTGCACATTTCTTGCCGGTGGGAAAGAAGTATACACTGGATAAATTGGCGGAGCATTATATGAATGAGATCGTGAGACTCCATGGTGTACCTGAATCAATAGTGTCGGATTGGGATCCTAGATTTGCTTCTAAATTCTGGGGAGCTCTTCAGGAAGCTTTAGGTACCCGATTACACTTCAACACTGCTTTTTATCCTCAGACTGATGGGCAATCAGAGAGGACTATTCAGACATTAGAGGATATGTTGAGAGCCTCTGCCTTGCAGTTCAGGGGGAGTTGGGATAGAAACCTGTCTTTGATAGAGTTTGCTTACAACAACAGCTACCATTCTAGTATTGGTATGGCTCCCTTTGAGGCACTTTATGGGAAGCAGTGTCGTACATCTTTATGTTGGAATGAAGTAGGGGAAAAAGGGTTTTGTGGTCCTGAGTTAATCCATGATACTAATGAGAAGATTAAAGTGGTCCGAGATAGACTCAAGGCCGCTCAGAGTAGGCAAAAGAGTTATGCAGATGTCCACAGGAAAGACCTTGAGTTTCAAGTAGGTGATTGAGTGTTCTTGAAACTATCTCCTTGGAAAGGAGTAGTACGTTTTGGTAAGCGTGGGAAGCTTAGTCCGAGGTATATCGAGCCTTATGAGATAATAGAGCGAGTTGGCTCTCTTGCTTATCGGTTAGTGTTGGCTCCGGAGTTGTCCAGGATACATAATGTGTTTCATGTATCCATGCTTCATAAGTATACTGCCGATCTCTCTCATGTGTTGCAAGAGCAGCCGATTAGTTTGACAAGAGACTTGACCTATGAAGAGGAACCGGTTCAGATTCTGGACCGAAAGGAGCAAGTGCTTAGGAACAAGACAATCCCACGTGTCAAGGTACTTTGGAGGAGTCATCAAGTAGAGGAAGCTACTTGGGAATCGGAGGAGCAAATGAGGCAACAATATCCCTACCTCTTTGTTTGACATGTATGTAAATTTCGAGGACGAAATTTTTTTTTTAAGGAGTGGAGAATTGTCACGCCCGACTCTTAAATTTTACCTTATCTACTAGCATGGTGTTAACAAGAGTTTTACTGTCTTCGTCAATGAGTTATGTTTTAATTGGTCCCTAGAGGAGTGTTGAGGAACAGATATTTCGAAAGAATGATTCTTATGAGAAAAATGTGACGACGGAAAAAATGGTAAATTTTAGCTAGTAAAAGGTAATTTTTATTGGGGTATTATTTTTGGGGTCTTAATTGTTGGAATGGGTATATGGTGGTGTTGAGGACCGGATTGGGCCAAGCCCAATTTTCCTCTCTCTCTCTCCTCCCTCCCGATTCTCTCTCCCTCTCCCTCCGCCCGGAAAAGATTCCCGAGCCCGACCGCCGCCGTCCGGCCGCCCCAGACCGCCGTGCCGGTCCCAATCGATCGGCCTCCGACCCAGCTTCCATTCTAGACCGGTGGGAGCCACCCTAGTGCCGCCGTGAGGGAGAGAAGCCGCCCGAAAGCCCCGAATGCCGTGGAGGTCAAGTCGCCGGAACTTCCTCCTCCGGCCGCCATAGCCGGAGCTGCTAGGCTCAAAAGGAAACCCTCCTCCCGTGCTCCAATCCCCCCGAAGGTTTCTTCCCAATTCGGCTTGGGTAAGGAGAAATCGGTGTTTGAATTTTCTAGGTCTTTTATTTATGTTTCCGTTCAATTGGCATAGTGAGGCTTGGAATTGGTGTTTGTGCTAGTTAGGAATGTTGTAGAGGAGGTTGAGAGGAATGAGCTGTCAAAATTTGGTAGGCATTGGAGGTCGCCAGAGTCGGCCGCCACTGTTTTGGGGTTTTTCATGGTTTTAGATGAGTAGTATTAAGGGGAGTTTAATGAAGTGAATTTTATAATTTTTGGAGGAGTTTTGGATAGGTTTGGGAATTTTTAAAGTTTGGTATTTTTGGCGGATTAATAAGTTAAAATCCGGCCATTGGTTTATTTATGGTTAGGAAGGTGGGAGGTGATTTTCAAGATGTCGGTAATTGTGGAGAATTATGGTTGGTAGTGAAGTTAAGATTTAGGGCGATAGGCATGTTTGAGCGCGCGAAACTCATTTTTAATTATGCCTATTTTCTTTAAGCGTCGGTGTTTTATTTAAGGATTTATTTATGTTTTTGGAACAGGACGTGAGGAGGCCCGAGCGGAAGAAACCTCTGACCGACATCAGGCTTAGGCCTAATTTGTGAGTGGACCTTTATTTGAAATATTATGCAAGTAAAAATATTTATTGATGAATATTTCCTTTTGTTAGAGAATAACCGAAATTGAGAATTTCGGTGATGACATATTTATATATGGACGTTTATAAGAATAGTATGTATATATATAAATGCTAGCTAGCTATACGTGCTTTTCCGCCATAATGAGGTAAAATGCCATTATGGTGTGACGTGAGCGTTAGACGCAATCGTAGTAGCCCTATATGAATATAATAATTATTCATATAGGGAGTATGCACGTATATAAACACACCCGTTTTTTTCGCGTAATGAGGTAAAATTTCATTTTGGCGTGACGTGAGCGTTAGACGCAAGCGTAGTAGCCTTGTATGAATTTCTATTTTCTTATATTTCTTCATAAGAAATCATACAAGGAGTATGACGAGTGTAAATACATATATATATATATTCTAGCCTGAGAGGCTGTATTTTATTAAGTTTTGAAGGCTAGCCGGAGCTAGTCAGACACTTGCCAGTTTTTGAGCTGTCGCATGCAGCATAATTTCTATGGAAATAAATTTTGCGGAAGCATAAATATTTTCTTTAAATTCATTTTTGTCCACTCACTGTAACGTTTACAAATGTTTTCCCCTGGGCTCTTCGTTTTTAAAATACCCAGTCTGCAGAGTGCGGGTGTGTACTAGTAGGAGGAGACGAGGCATAGTCACCCTTCTTTTAGCCATCTTTCACCAGTAGGTTACCTGCTTAACCTACTAGGGTATTTTTCCTGCTTCTGTTGTCTTTAGTAGCTCTGAATACTCTTGGGATTTATTGTATAATATTTTAATGGAGTGTGCTAAGATTCATGTTATATTATTGGATTATTTTTGTGGGTAATTCATGGATTCTCCGGTTTAAGGTTGTCCATTTTCAAGGGAGGTTTGCCAAGTCCTTCGGTAAATTTTCCTTGGAGGTGGACCCCGCAGAACTTACCTCGGGTTTCAGGGTGAAATTTGGGGTGGGTCTTGACATAAAGCCCATATTTTAGAAATAGCAGACGATCTTAGCTTCAATTTTAAAGGGTAGAAATCTGATGGTGAAAAGAGGGATTTGCTTCAATGAATTTAGCCAAGCCATACATAAACTTGAGAATCATTGTAAACTGAAGAATTTGGAGATTTCTGCGAAGAAAGAAGCAAAGAAACTTATCGATCACAGCAACAAAAGATTAGCATAATTCCTCTTCTATTCAAGAAAAACTAATACTAGGCGTCGGAGAAGAAGATACAAATTTGTTCAATGTTTCCAACACAGGCCGAGAGAAGCGTTGCAGTCAACAATTCGGGCTTTTAAAATTTGGTGTTGATTATCTGGCCCATTATAATGCCTTCATGGCCTATATAATCAAGGGGGCTAATGTTGAGGCCTAAAAATCCAATAACCGGGCCCAATTCATTCTTCAAGCCCAAATCACACTTTAAGGCGAATTCTACTCGTAAATATCATGTCATGCACGTGGACCCAAGCCCCATTCATGCACTAGGGGCTTTCAAAAATGGGCGTGGCGTGGAAGGTAACGGAATTGCATGAGGTCCGCTATTAGTTTTAGGATCGTTGTTAATTTTGAGATCTTGGGACCGAAATTCATATCCAACGACTTGACTTCTAATACAGATAAATCAAGAAGAGAGGCCCAAAAGTCAAGCCCAAACCCTTTAAAGATCCAAACAAAAAGTAAGCTTAACATAAGATTCTTATTTCCAACCACATAATAAAATAGGAAGCAAAACAGCAGCAGAATCCCAGCAGCAGATTTCACGCAAGAAATCTGCCCAAAGCCTACAATCACGTCTTTCAAATCCTATTCTATAATTACACAGCCTTAGACACAACCTGACAAACCAAAAAGACACTACAAAACCTAATATATGTTTTTAACCAAGCCATCCCTTTTACCCAACAGTAAAAATCTTCAACCAAGATTCCCTCAGCTATTGAAAAGTGCAGATAAATAGCTGTTGTTATCAACCATAGGCAACTAGAATGAAGGAGGCTAGCAGACTCTCTAGTACTCTTCTTCTTCCATGCTTCATCTCTACCAAATGCATCCTTAGTTTTCCATCCTTCCCGATTCATCTTATGTCCAAACGCTTTCTCTCATATATCTCAACCTATATGCAAGCTGCCCGGATCTCTTCTTCTGAAACTCATGTTTTTCTAGCTCACATGTCATGTGCATCTTGCTAAGCCCTATATTAAAAGAAACACATAACACTGCTGTGAATGAAGATTGTATTGCCGGAAGGAACACAACATCAAGCTTTCTAGGATTTTCAATCATTCGAAGCTTTCTGAGCCTAGTTTCCACTAACTTAGACAATAGGGATAGATTTTGGGCTCGGCAATGCTTGTCTCACTGTCGTACACCCTTAATCAAAAATGTCATCAACACACTCACACAAAATTTAATAAACATTAGTAGAAAAAAAGAATTTGATATGGGTATAATGCTTCGATTCTTCGATGTATTACTCTTCTCCAAATAGAAGGTTTATATAGAGATACAATTGTAGTACTTATAAGAAAATATCTCCTACACCTATACATACAAGGAAAGTAATATTTAAAAATATTCTACACTCCCCCTCAAATTGGCGCATAGATATCGATCATCTGCTAATTGGTCTTCCGTTTACACGAAAGTGAAACTAATGATTTTCATGTCCAAGTTTTCCTTAATGGAATGCCGATCTACCTCCATGCGCCACACCCCGAAATTATGCTTCAGCACTTGACCTGGCAACAACTTTTTGTTTCTTACTACACCATACCAACAACATGAAATATCCAGATGTAAACCGTCTGTCAATCTTATCACCAGTCCAATCAGCATCTGTGTATCCCACAACTTCCAATTCAGCCTTCTTTTCAAACAACAAACCTTTTTCAGGTGTCATCTTAAGATACTTCAAAATACGATACACTGCATCCATATGCTCTTCATTAGAAGAATGCATGAATTGACTAACCACCCTCACATCATAAGCAATATCAAGTTTGGTATGCGAAAGATAAATAAGTCTCCCTACTAGACGTTGGTACCTTCCTTTATTAGTTGGAATTTGATTCAGATAGATGGCGAGGTTGTGATTCATCTCAATCGGTGTCTCATCAGGCTTGCAGTCAAGCATTCCAGTCTCAGCTAACAAATCAAGTACATACTTACGTTGGGATAAATAAATCCCCTTTTTAGACCTTGCAACTTCAATGCCAAGAAAATACTTCAATTGTCCAAGATCCTTTATCTCAAACTCCTTTGAAAGATACTTCTGCAGAGCTTCCAACTCCTTCGGGTCATCTCCTTCGAAAGATCCTTTATCATGTACTTTCCGCTTAAGTTATGAACTCTTATTTGCACTTGTGTTTTAAATTGTCTACCTTGATCGTCAAGTTTTATTTTAAATTCCTAAAATCGCCTTGGATTCTGAGTTAATGGGTTGTTGGCACGCCCTTCGGACGTGTCGATTTCTCATTGGCTTGGAATCGTGGCGTTGTAGCTACTCCCTTCTGGGGTGTTACAAACAGAATCTCATTTGACAAGATGAACTTTCTTTTTCCATTAGTGTTACTGCATAGAAAGTCTTTGTTGAGGTTATCAAGCTTATCACACAAGCTAGTAGGAAATTTAGCAGTCTGCATAACATAGTTAGGAATAACAGAACTAACAGATTACACAAGCACAAGTCTCCCAGCCATACTAAGAGTCTTACTCTTCCAGCTAGATAATCTATTTTGCACTTTATCATAAATACTGGCATAAGTGTGCTGATTAACTCTCTCATGGATCAGAGGCATACCAAGGTACTTACCTAAATCATTGGTGAGAGAAGAACTACATATGTTGCTGATACTAGAAGCCATGTCACTACAAGTGTTAGGGGAACAAAAAATGAGAGATTTTTCATAGCTAACAGATTAACCAAAAAGGGAGCAGAAAAGATCCAGGCATCTTTTGATGATGTTAGCTAGATCAATAGAAACTTCAGCAAACAACATAAGATCATCAGCAAAGAAAAGATGAGAAAACTTTTGGTCCAGACTGAGAGGCTTTAACAGGCTTCCATTGTCCTTCATCAACTATTGCATGAATCAAGTGAGAAAGCTTTTCCATACAAAGAACAAAGATGTAAGGGGATAGGGGATCACCCTGCCTGATACCCCTTTCACCATGAAAAGCATCAGTAAGTTCACCATTGAAACTGATTTAAAAGCTCACAGACATAATGCAATGCATAATCAACTTGACAAGAGAGTGAGGGAATTTTGCTTCATACAAAACCACTTCAATAAAATTCCAACTCAATCTATCATAAGTCTTTGAGAGATCAACCTTCCAAGCAAAGAAACCCATTTGACCAGAAGATTTCTTAAATTTAAAGAGAAGCTCTTGAGCTATCTTGATATTATCATAAATATTTCTACCAGGGACATAACTCACTTGATTAAGACTAAATCTTTTCATCAATGGTCTAATTCTAGCAACAATGATCTTGGAAATAATTTTATAAACAGTGGTCCAAAGGCTTATAGGTCTAAAATTTACTATATGCTGAGGACCTTCAACTTTAGGAATCATCAATAAAATAACTTCACATCCTTCTCAAAAAAAAAAACAAAAAATCAAAACAGATATCTGCAAATTCAACTTTAGGAATCATCAATAAAATAATAGTAAACTACATATTAGTTTCTGATTAAATTTCAATTTACAAATACAACCTTTACACATTATCTTATACATTTAAGGACAAAAATTAACAAATTAGGACAAACTAATGTGGATTAAATTCAGTTTACCCCCTCATACTTTAGGTCGAAAATCAGTTTAGTCCCTGATTTTTTTTTTAATCAGGTCAGTCCCCATATTTCTAAATTACATCATTATGGTCCAAAATTCGAATTTGGACCCGAAGGTGACCTCATCTGCTGATGTGGATCCGACAACATGGTCCCACTTTTAAGATATTAAATTCTAATTTAAATATAATGTCTAAACTATCCTTATCTTCTTTTTTTATCATGAAAAAAAAAATCAATAATGGGTAGGCACGGTTCGAACCGTGGATCTTGATGTCAAACTTTATGCTCCAAACCACTAGAGTAAAGGCTGCTCCTATGTGTTTAGTACATCTATATCTATTTGTAAGGAAAAATGAAAGGAAAATAATAAATAATAATGCCCTTGGTGATTGTGTTCCTACTTCCTACCACTCGATCATGCGCTCAAACCTTTTTTTCCTTGTCTCTGCTCAAGATCATAATCCCAGAATTTTTTTCTTTCAATTTGTTTATCCTTCTCTTCTTTTTCTTCTTTTTCTTTGAAATCAAACTATCAAAGGATCTAGTCGAGATCACGTCGCAAATTCCGACCGGGAGGATGAGGAACATGACGGCTTCTTCATCGTCGGCGAAGCTAAGGAGCTTTAGGGCTTGGTTATGAGGATTCTTGGGCTTGGAAGAAGAGGGTTTTGATAGGATATTCGGCATTTATGCAATGGCGGATGTTCTCTCCTTTTGAGGAGCTTGATGGCCAGATTGGTAGAGGGGGGTTGGGATGGGGTTTGGGGGTTTCAATGAATTGGATTGGTGGTCGACAGCGAATTGGAGGAGGTTGAAATTGATGGGATGGCAACAGCGAGGCTGTGTTCGAGGTCTGGATCAGAGGGGTGAGGTAGAAGGTGATTAGGTCGCCATCGCCGTCACCATCGCCTAAGTTTTTTCTTTTTTCTTTTTTTAATTTTTTTTTTCAAAATGTCTGTTTTGTCCTTTTAATGGGCCACGTTGTGGGGTCCACATCAACAGATGATGTCATGTTTGGAGCTAAATTCGAATTTTGGACCACACTGATGTAATTGTGAAAGTATAGGGACTGACGTGATTAAAAAAATAGATGAATGATCAAACTGATTTTCGACCAAAAGTTTGAGGGGGTAAACTGAATTTAATCCAACTAATGTTCACATGTCGTCTGTCATTACATATTTTACCAAACTACCATTCACTACATATTCTACTGCTACTATGGATGTGCTACTGCCGTGTCGATATGAGACGTGCTACTGCTGTGTCGACCGGAGACGTGCTACTACCATGTCGACTTCAGATGTGCTACTGCCGTGTTGACGAGAGACGTACTACTGCTGTGTTGACCGGAGACGTTTTATTGCCGTGTAGGAAGATGCTATTACCGTGTCAACGAGAGACGTGCTACTACCGTGTATGAAGGTGCTACTACCGTGTCGACGAGAAACGTGATACTGCCGTGTATGAAGGTGCTCCTACAGTGTCGACAAGAGAAGTGCTACTGTTGTGTCGACCGAAGACGTGTTACTGCCGTGTCGACATGAGACGTGCTACTGTCGTGTCGATCGGAGACGTGCTACTGCGGTCGACAATGAGACGTGTTATTGCCGTGTCGACCGCATACGTGTTACTGTCGTGTCGACGAGAGACGTGTTACTGTCATGTCGACCGGAGACGTACTACTGTAGTGTCAACATGAGACGTGCTACTGCCGTGTCGACCGGAGATGTGCTACTGCCGTGTAGGAAGGTGTTACTACCGTGTCGACGAGAGAAGTGCTACTGCCGTGTCATTTTGCGTAAATTTATTTGAAAAAATGGGTATTTCAGTCATTTTGCCTATGAAAGTCTAGATCAGATCTGGTACTATTAGTTTGGGTCTGGGCTTATGTCCTAATTTGTACAGAAAATATTAAAAGTAGGGTTTTTGTGTTTTTAAATTTGATCATGTGCTATTTTCTCATAAAATAACTTCACCTCCTTCTCTCAAAAAAAAAAAATAATAAAAATAAAAACAAACAGATCTCTGCAAAAACAAAACAAGTGCACGCGAGCAGCATGACTAGTAAAAATAAAAAGGTTTTGACAGTATCGGTACCCCAACTTTTGTGGCACGGTTAAAGTAATACCCAGACTTTAAAAACTATCAATGTGGTACCCAAACTTTGTTTTTGCTACCAAAGAAATGCCTGAGGCCAATTTCTGTCACGGTGCCGTCTGTTTGCTGATGTGGCCAGCATCGGGTCCACGGGAAAAAGGGCAAAAATGACATTTTACACAAACACCCTAAGCGAGTCAAAACTCGACCTCCCCACTTTCTTTCCCTCCCCTTCCTCCCCTCCCTTAATCGATTAAAACCACAATAAACCTATGGTGGAAGACTTGAAGGTCATAGAAAACAAGGAGAGAAGGTGGTGGCTGCCTCTCTGATCCCCCCCCCCCCCCGCTCCCTTAATCGACTCAAATCACAAAGGTCAGAGAAAAGAAGGAGAGAAGGTGGCTGCCTCTCTTATCGGGTTTCCGATCCCGGTCACGGCAGTAAGCGAAACTGGTGCTGGTAGTTTCTGCGTTTTATGGCGAATCGAGGTATGACTCAGGTATAAAAGTTGGTATATTCTTCAATCTCTACCTCTATGTATAATCGAATTTGAGTATGGATTGAGTGTTGGAGGGGTTGGGATTTTAGGCAGTGGGCACCACCGTGAGTTCTGCGTTGTACGGCGGAGGCGGTTTTGATCTTTGTTTGGTGATTTCCAGTTTAAGCAAATCTCTGAGCATGATTTTGATTGTTAGATGTATTGGATTACAAAGTTGAGGATTTGAGAGGGTAGATGATCAGAAGGTTTCTGTCTATGTTCTTTTGCTGTTCTTAGAGACGTTTTGGATGTTGGCAGCCTATTTGATTTGTAATAGATGCATAGGAACCTTAGTTGGTTGTTATTGATGCGTGAATTCGTGATTGTCGAGAGTTGAAGCATATTGCTTACTCTAGTGCCCCCGAGTCTATGAAAAGTGAACTTCGAACTATATACAATCAATTGTGCCAAGATGATATGCCCATGGTTAGAAGATCTGCTGCAACTAACCTGGGAAAATTTGCTGCGACTGTTGAAGTTGCCCACCTCAAAACTGAGGTCATGTCTATATTTGAGGATTTGACACAGGATGGTATGTCCTCATGGATATCTTGGTTTTGATCTTAAACTTTATTATTTTATGCTTGTTGTTTATAGACAATGTTGTTCATTTCTCATTGGCAATATTGTGATGCAAATATGTTCCTTTTACCAGGATAAGTCTTGGTGTGTTCGTTACATGGTTGGAAATCAAATATATGATCGTGCTGTGTGAAGTTGTTGGTCCAAAAGCCACCAGGTAATCAATTATGTCATTCAGAAGTCCTTTTCCATGTTTTTTTGATAAAGGGGGTATGCATTCATTCAGAGTTGAGGGCAAATTAGCCACTCAACATGCTTACATCAGAATTAAGAACATCCCTAATATGGGAGGTTCGTTAAGCCATACAAAGTGGTTTTGTTTGTCTCGTAGAACTCCCCACACACTGCCTTGAGGTGTGGATGGTACAAAGCTGCCATCAACATTCAGTTTCCACTTTCCAAATTCATTTGGCTGCCAGTGTTGTTTTGCAGGTGATTTAGGTTTCTGTTGCACCCTTCTTGCCTCCTGGTATTCTTTCCATCACTCCACAGCACCAATTACTAGACTTTGAGCGCTCTATGTTTTGTTATTCCAAAGAGCATCGTTCCTGTTCTTCCAAATTGCCCATAACACCATGAGAAGTTGAGCAAATCTTTTTGGAGGTGAGTGGCCTGATCAAACATCCATTCCTTGAAGACTATATTAGACACAACAATAAGTTATTTTGGAGTGCAAACTTTGTGGCCAACAAGGACACAATAGGGCTGGATGTCCTATAACAAAAACCAAGAAAGCAGCTGAAGCAGTAAGTGTCTAGTAAAGTTTCAACTTGTTTATGAATTTAATATGAAATTTATTTGTTTATGAATCTGTATGTATAATTCTTAACTTGTTTTTTCTTTTTTTCTTTTTGTTCAAACAGGGAGAAGGAACATCTGCTGGTGGAGCAAGCACTAAGAAAAGAGTGAGAGCAAAGGTATGTATTTGGTGGTGATTGGTGATTGTTGATTGTTCTTCTTGTTGTGAAGCCAACTATTGCTGAAATGCTTTGTTAACTGTTGAAAATAATGTTTTTGTTGAATTGTGTTGTAAATGTCTTGTTGAATTGTAAAGCTAAAAATGGTTGTTGAATTGTGTTGTAAATGTCTTGTTTGTGTTCCATAGGTCCAACGGGCACCAGCCCCACCCAAGGAATCAAGACCTATCAAGGACCTAGTCATAAAGTCTAAAAAGTGATGGAAGAAAATGAAGTTGGCAATGCAGGGTAGTTTTGCTGGAAATGTTAGTGGATCAGCTTCAACACAACCTCCTACTCAAAGCAGCCAAAATCATGCAGCAAGGGGTGCTACAAAGTGAATGTGCTTGCTTTTAAATTAGATTATGTCATAATGTGTATTTCATCATGGTTTGGAATCAATTTTTTACAAAACAATGTGGTTCCTTGAGTTTTGGAAACCAATTAAGCTTCAATTATGATGCATAATATGTTTCTCATTAAGGATGTTGGTTTTAATTCAGTGATATTGGCAGCCCTTTTTGGTTCTATGTTTGAATTTCTATGTTATATTTCCAGCTATTGCATAATATTTCTTGTCAGCAAATAAACACAGCAGCAGTGTCTAAACTCTGCTGAACTGATTAATGTGATACCCAAGAAAATTCATATTTAGAGCTTTTAGAGGGAAAACTGTTCTGGAAAGAGTTAAAAGGTTATTTTTGTCATTGCACCTTTTTTGGGTGGGGCCCATGCCGGCCACGTCAACAAACTAACGGCACAGTTACGGAAATTGGCGTCAGGCCTTTCCTTGGTACCGAAATAGAAGTTTGGGTACCACATTAATAGTTTTTAAAGTATGTGTACCACTTTAACCGTGCCACCAAAGTATGGGTACCGGCAGTGCATTTTTCTCAAAAATAAAACTGAGTAAGTGAGTAGGTCACTAACCAATACCCAACTAACTGAGCACGTCATGATGGCTGACCTGTTGTCTATCTCTTCCAAATTTATATGATTCGTTTAACAAGAGCGGATAGGTCCAAGTGATTAACATACAGGAATTTCAAATTTCCCAACAGATTTTGTTAAATCTTGGAAGCAAAGAAACTGGAAAAGAACTAAAGAAGTCCGCAGACATATTTGAACACAGTTGATGGAAACTACAGAGAACATCCTCAAAAAACTTGAAGGAGAAGAAGAAAAAGACAGGCCTTCACACAATCACACCCCAGGAACCACATCAAGGTTCTTTATCTCTTTTCCATCTCTGTCAACTGTTTCTTCTTCTATATCTTTCATAATTAGAAGAAACAACATATTATTGCAGAACCAGTAGACTTTCTTGCTAACTACTTTAACTGGTTGCAGACACAAGAACCTCATCATAAACTCGAACGGCAGGGGGAATTTGTCATGAGGCTCTTCACATATCTTTTCTACTTGCACCTAGTCTTGATCTCCATCTTGATAATCTTTCTGACAGCTTGCAGTCTCATTTCCACCAATCACAAGCACCATTTCCACCCACTAAAGTTCTATGCTCCACTCCTCTCTTCAACACTCTGTTGGGAAAATAATATAATGGAAGTAACAACTCAAAAACACACAAAGGATAAATATGCGAAGATGTAAAAGATAAAGGAAAGGGAACACCAGATATAACGTGGTTCGGCGATGTGCCTATGTCCACGGGGCAGCAATAACAAGAACTTCCACTATGAAATAATGGGTACACGAGATACACAACTTCAAGAACAGTACTTGAAGGAAACCCTCTCTCACACTTGTTTTGCTATCAACTACTCTACACTCTCAACTTGGAGTGGACACTCTTCTCTACTTGGAAGATGGATGTTTCTCTCTTGGAAGAAATGCTTGAGATGGATGAGATGCTTGGAATGAGCAAATGACTCCCCTTTTATAGGCTAAGGAGGAACCATCTAGACCTCATTAGGCTCTCCCAATAAATGGTGCTTCATGAATATTCTTGTAACTCATGCCTTGACCATAACTCCAAAATCATCCATGTAACTCATGTAACTCATGTAACGTTTGTGTAACTCATGTAACGTTTGTGTAACTCATGAAACGTTTGTGTAACTCATGAAACGTTTCATACTATTTTATTTATTTTGGTCTGGATATTATAACAATCTCCCCCTCCAGACTAACCCGGGGAAATACGCAGCAAGACTTCTACTTGAAGTCCATCCCAGCAGACTTGCTGCAATACTCCAACTTATGTTGTGGCACAACCTTAGTCAACATATCTGAAGTATTCTTGTTGGTGTGAATTTTCCTCAACTGCAAAAGCTTCTTTGACACTATATCTTGTATCCAATGATAACGTAGATCAATGTGCTTAGTGCGAGGGTGATAAACTGAATTTTTACTCAAATGAATAGCACTTTGACTATCACAATGCATCACATACATTTCTTGCTTCACACCCAACTCCTGAATGAACCTTTGCAACCATATCATTTCCTTGTCTGCTTCATTTGCCGCTATGTACTCGGACTCAGTGGTGGATAAGGCAACACACTTCTGTAACTTAGACTGCCATGATACAGCTCCCCCACAAAATGTAAATAAGTACCCAGAAGTGGACTTTCTGTTATCAAGGTCCCCAGCTAAATCTGCATCTGTGAAACCCTCCAAAACGGGTTCGGATCCACCAAAAGATAAGCACAACTTTGAGGTGCCCCTCAAATATTTGAGTATCCACTTAACAGTTTCCCAATGCTCTCTGCCAGGGTTAGATAAATATCTACTAACAACTCCAACTGCATGAGCAATATCTGGACGAGTACATACCATGGCATACATAAGACTACCAACAGCTGATGAGTAAGGGATACCTGCCATCTTGTCTTTCTCCTCTTGTGTAGTTGGGCATAATAATCTGCTTAATTTGAAGTGATTACCTAGAGGTGAGCCCACTGACTTGGCTTCTTTCATGTTGAACCTTTCAAGCACCCGTTCAACATACCTCTCCTGTGACAACCATAATTTATTTGCCTTCCTGTCACGGGTAATCTCCATGCCCAAAATCTGCTTAGCTGGACCTAAGTCTTTCATATCAAAAGACTTTGATAAATCTGCCTTCAACTTGCGGATCATAGAAACGTCTTGCCCCACTATCAACATATCATCAACATAAAGCAACAAAATTATAAATTTACCTCCAGTGAACCGTTGAATGTACACACATGGGTCTGCATCAGTTCTTTTGTATCCATGATCCACCATGAATGAGTAAAACTTCTTGTACCATTATCTTGGCGCTTGCTTCAGCCCATACAAACTTTTCTTTAGCTTGCAAACCATGTGCTCCTTGCCTTCGACCTCAAAACCTTCCGGTTGCTCCATGTATATTTCTTCCTCCAAATCACCATATAGGAATGCCGTTTTTACATTTAACTGCTCCACCTCAAGATCCATGCTAGCTGCCATGCCCAAAATAACTCTGATAGATGTCATTTTGACAACTGGTGAGAAGATCTCATCAAAATCTACTCCTTCCTTCTGCCCGAAACCTTTGACAACCAAGCGAGCCTTGAACTTTGTCAACTGTTCATTCTCGTCCCTCTTCAACTTAAACACCCATTTGTTTTTTAGTGCTTTTCTGCCTTTAGGAAGCTCCACCAACTCGTAGGTACCATTTTTCAACAAGGACTCCATCTCAGACTTCATAGCTAATATCCACTTGTCGTCGTCTGCATGAGTCTTCGCCTTCTCAAAGCATTCAGGCTCTCCATCACCAGTCAACAGAATGTATTTGGAATATGGATTATCTCCATCACTAGTGAGCAAAATATATTGAGAAGAAGGATACTTCGTACTTGGCTTCAGCACTCTATGAGATCTTCGAACTGGTGCTTGGGCATTTTCTTGTTGCTGCTCTTGATTAGGCTCTTCCTGATTAGGCTCCCCCTGATCATGATCATCCTGAACCTGATTCTCCTGGTCATCATTTGCAGCACCTGTAGCTTCTGGTTCTGCCGTATCAGGAACGTCTTCATTAACCATTTCTTGAGGTTTGTTAGACTCTTCTTGGAGCGGAGACGAGTCATAAGTGAGACGCTCTGCATTTTCTAGTATGTTCTTGTCAAAATTTGTAACAGTCTGATCCTCATGGAACACCACATCTCTACTTCTGAATAACTTCTTGGTTATTGGATTCCACAACCGGTAGCCCATCTCTTCATTACCGTACCCAAGAAAGATGCACGGCACGGCCTTGTCATCTAGCTTCGATCTTTTCTCCTTTGGAACATGTGCAAATGCTTTGCACCCAAATACCTTCAAGTGAGAATATGAAGCGCTTCTACCGGTCCACACACTCTCTGGAGTCTCCAAGCCCAACGGTACACAAGGTGTTCGATTGATGAGGTAACATGCGGTTGTCACAGCTGCTCCCCAAAACTCTTTCGCCAGGTTAGCTGTCTTTAGCATGCTTCTCACTTTCTCCAAGATGGTGCGGTTCATCCTCTCTGCTACACCATTATGTTGTGGGGTGCCAGGAACTGTCTTTATGTGTCTAATGCCATGCTTCGAACAATAACCTCTAAACTCGTTCGAAGTGTACTCTCCACCATTATCACTGCGAAGACACTTGAGGGTTCGTCCCGTCTCCCTCTCAACCATGGCATGAAACTCCTTGAAGGTTTGGAACACCTGGTCTTTTGATTTCAACAAATACACCCAAACCTTTCGTGAAGCATCATCAATAAAAGTAACAAAATACTTGTTATGACCTAGTGAGTCAACTTCCATGGGGCCACATACATCAGTATATACTAGGTCTAAAAGATTCTCCTTCTTGGCGAATGTATTAGAAAAGCTGACTTTCTGCTGCTTACCAAACAAACAGTGATCACAAGAGTCAAGAGAGGTACCTTTGGCAAAGGGAATAAGAGACTTCTTTGCCAGAACTTGCAATCCCTTCTCGCTCATGTGGCCCATCCGCTTATGCCATAGACTTGGGGAAGAGTCTTCTCCAACGTTCAACTCCCCTTTACATATCTTGCTGTATGCCTTGTAGAGGGTACAACACAGCTTCCCTCTAGCCACCACTAGTGATCCTTTGGTAAGCTTCCACTTTTGGTCTCCTCCGTGATGATGATATCCTTCCCAATCAAGCACGCCGGTTGACATCAAATTGAGACGTAAGCCGGGAACATGTCGAACATCTTTCAACATATGCTTGTTCCCCAAATCAGTCTCAAGGCAAACATCTCCAACTCCTGCAATCTTGGAGTAGCCTTCGTTGCCCATCTTTACAATCCCAAATTCTCCACCTCTATATGTAGAGAAGAACTTCTTATTTGGAGTGGCATGGAAAGAGGCTCCGGAATCAACGACCCATGGAACACCGGGAGTATCTTCATGAACATGTAGGCATTCTCCTTCAAGGCAAAGGAACTCATACACATCATTGCACACGGCAGCGGTTGTGTTCCTTGTGTCATCCTTTGGTTGAGAACTGCCTTCTCGCACCTCCCTTGGACCCTTTTTCAACTTGTGACAATTTTTCTTCATGTGCCCAAAAATGCCACAATGATGGCACTTTCCGTTGAATCTCGTTCTGGATCGGCTTACACTCTTTCCATGACCTTTGAAAGAGCCTCATGACATCATCGTTCTGTTTTCTTTCTGGGGTGGCAGGAGGTGCAATATGTAGCCTGGTCAGTGGAACTTGGACTCTTTCAATTCATAAAAGTTATGCTACCGAAGTCTCCTTATATGCCTTCTTGATTAGCTATTTCATGGTAAGAAAATTCGGTTCAGCTGTATTTTTTTGAAAATGGAAACTTAAGAACTGTCTTCCATGCTAAAAGCACGACTTTTTAACGCTTCGATGCATGTGATTCAGTGCAGGATTGCTATGGCATGGCTGCAAGCATGTATCTTGAATTACTATGTAGCTTATGCTGAGAACCCTAACAGCACGCAGTTCGACTCAACCATTCCTCTTCGCATTGAAGAGCTTCAGAGATTTCAAGCTTAACAATAATGGATTTCCTTTGAGGAAGAGATTTCAGTCCAGTAGCAAGAGAGACTAGACTCGTTTTCAGTTCATTCTAGCCTCTAAATGCTTATATTGGAGAGCATTACAATGTAGATACAGTTCTATTGACGGTGCTATTGAGCATGAAACCATGTTTTTATTTATTCAATTGATAATCTTACTACAAAACATGTCAAAAGCATACCGCAAGCGGTACAAGGTTCAAATTTTGCCCAGTATACTAGATATGAATCAGTCCGCTTTTCTTTTATCATCAGTTTCATTTCTGGCTTTTTTCTTTTCTTTTCTTTTTGTGTTTACAGAAGGTAAAATATTATTCTTTTTTAGTACAACATATGACTGGAAAAAGCAACAAGACTCGGTTGTCAAAAAGCATGTGAAGGCCAAGATTTTATAAAAGTATTACTGCTAAATAGAATCGAATCAAATACATTACTGTGGAGCTTCGATGTAAATTTTTCATAGAATTGGCACTATGGAACAAAAAAACAAAGTAATAGTCTGACATATGACTGTAATACATGTAACTTGCAATGAATCGAAGGGAGGAAGATAAGCAAACCAGTAAAGTCATCCACAATGACCGCGGCCACCACACTCTGAACACATTATGTTACCAGTTCCCCCACAACCTACATAATTAAAGTAGATTATTGTCATTTGAAATAAAAATATTAAAGGTACAAAAAAAACAAATTAAAAAAATTAAAAAAAAAGATGTCCTTATTGAGGGTACTTATTGAGGGTACTTATTGATGTAAATTTCCCAAATGGACCAAACGTCTGGTCAATTACAACTTGGAATCGATGTACTTATTGACCTTACTCACTATTAAAACCTTTTTCTTTAAGCGAAGATCTGAAAAGAGTATATATTTATATGAGGGTATCTCTTGGACCGAGCTTTTGAGATTAAGAATATTGGAAAGACAATAACATCAAGAAATGAGAACTTCAGCTACTATTGGTTATACATGCTACAAAAAATCACTAAAATCTGGTGTGAAAAAAATTTGATAAACAAAGATCTAACTGCGCAATAACATCAAGAAATGAGAACTTCAGCTACTATTGGTTATACATGCTACAAATTATCAGTAAAATCTGGTCTGAAAAAAATTTGATAAACAAAGATCTAACTGCGCTATCAAGAAGAAAATAGCAGCAGGAAATGAAGGAAATAGCAGCGGCAAATGAAAATGGTATCATGATACACATCTTGGCGTATTCCTCTCTATATAGTTAGTTTCTCAAGTATCTATGCAGCAGAGATCAGAGAGTGACAGGATTCCTGACCAAATTACTTGCTGCTATAACAATGTATTTAACTGTTCTAGATCTTTTTCACTATAAAAGAACCTCTTAAATAAACAGGCAAGCAATCACCAGCATTTTATTTGATGCTTGATTCTAACAAATGAATAGATCTTGACTGTTCCCTCCATTATAAAATTCCACTGGATTTGCTCCTTAGAGGAAGAACCTATTATTTTGAAATTGAAAAAGAGGGTGTAGCATAATCGATAGAGATTTGGACCAAAAACGATTTGTGCCATTGCCCCACCCTCCAACTTTCATTTTGAGCGTGACCGAATATAGCCCTGCTTCCCCACAATCGTATTCGTTTGTAGATCTATTCTCTCATATCTGGTCACTTTATGTTTTTAAAAGCAAGCAGTTCTTGTGAACATCCCTCTCAGTAAACGCATAAATAAGTGTTTCAACCATGATTGTATAACCTAATTAATGATTCATGCCACTTGCAACTCAAAGTACGGAATGAAGTTGATCTAAAGAGGCAAGTATTTTTTGGGGTCATATGATTATAAAATTTATAACACGCATACTTCGTAGAAACAAAATATGATGACATTGAACTGCATGTATGTAATCCTTACTTGAACATGTATTTGTAAGACTGAAGCTGTTAAGATAAGAAGATAAATTTACCTAGGCAGCGCACTTTAACAATAACACCCTGGCTCTCCAATATTGAATCAACATACAGGCCTGAACCAGAGCAAGTTGTGCAGAGGACGGCGCCTTTTGCTTCACAATCTATGCATCGAGGATTGTTTCCAATGAATTTTTCGACCAAAGATATCCCTATGGGCTTGTCAATTATCTCCTCCGGAATAGCCTTATCATAACAAAACAAAGATTCAAGACTGCTTCTTTGTTTATGCACATCTCCAGCTGAGCACTCAGCCTACAACATCAAACAAACTCAGTAAGAGATTTATATTCATGACACATTTATTATGGAATATTATACATATATTCAGGACACACTTCAGATCTTTACTAGCCACAAAAATCCTAAAGGACATGGAGCATGCAAACTCAACTATTTATGTTGCACTGAGATATAAAATCTGGGCATTAAGCAGTCCATTAGTTATTCAATCAAACTGATTGTGATTGATGAGAATGAAAGGAAAAGAAAAGAAAAGGAGCTCGAAAACCAGTCTTTCACCAAATGAAAAGTCTAAAGGTTAGGCACATACTGTTCCTTCCAAGCTCATTCAATATCTCTTTGACAGACCAGGGTTTATTCAGCCAAAGATAACAACTGATCTGGTTAAGGATGTCAAGTTGCTACAGCAATGGGTTTGGTTTGGCATTTTCATATCTGACAATTATGCTAATATAAACAAAAGTTTTGACCAGAGATTTCATGGCGTGCTAATATAAGAGAACGATCCAACATTAATAAATCCCAACCCAGAAAACAAGAAAAAGCACCATGGTTTAAGTCACGGCAATTCAATTAAGAAACTCATATTTGTTGCCAATTCAATTCATGGTGATCAAAAATAGACCAAAAAGGATGGCACTAGTGGGAAAGAGAGGCTAACCCCATGTGAAGCAGAACCAGAAACGGAGCCGTTTGGAGAAATGGCACAGATTTTGGTGGTGGAGTGGCCTCGTTTGAATTTATGGAACGCACAGGCAAAAGTGTCATTAAGCTTTAATTTTGCGGAAGAAGGTGAGCTGATTACAGTAATGGAAAACGCCATATTCGAAGCAGCAGCAGAACCCATTTGATGAAATTTGAACCCAGAAATGTAATGTCAAAAGCGAAACTGAGCAGCAAGAGAAACAAACATTGGAAAAATCTACGATTTGGGTCTTTTAGCGCTTCGATTTTAACGAACTATGTTTGGGTTGCCGGGGCAGGATTGTGAACCGGTCAAATTACATTCTTCGCCTTACTCTCGATACATGTGTCAGCAAGTTCACCTGTTGCGTCAAAATCAAAAGACCCACTGCCACTGTACATCCGTTTTGTTTCTTAACAGGTCAAAAATTATTTATATAAATTTTATAATTTTATTTGTTGAAAAATTGAAATATATTTGATGTAAATAATAAGGGAATTGAAATGAAAATGATGTAAATAGATGGAAGATGAGAGATGTAGCAGCAGAAAGAAACACCTTGAATGGAACATATATTTCCTTCACGTATCGTGGAGATTTTATTAGAATTTTTGTCACACAGTTTTTTTATATATTTATATATATATATATTAATTTTTTTTAAAATAAGATATATTGATTGATTATTCACCGTGGATCTCTTCATTGAATGAAACAAACGGCCTTGATTTAAACCAGTTAATGGTTAGCCTCCACGTAGCATTGTAGCAATATGCAATCTCATTTATTGTTTGCTCAAAAATCGTCTCGGCCGAGGGTCTTGAGAACAATTGTCTTTCTGATTTGCACGGGCGTGCCAACTCGCGGCGTGTTGGCCAAGCGAGGTTTTTGATAAATTTCTTACGCCTGATCTGACTTTTTTTTTTTCAAGTAATTGTAGGCCGAGGAAGGAACCATCTTGGTGTTTTCACCGATAATGGTTCTTTTTTTTATATAGATTTACGAGAACTAAAGTGTAGAAATTAAAAGAACAAAATCTAAATTGCATGAAACTTAGAGAACGGAAATTGAAGTAGTAAAAGAACGAAATTTAAAATTGCATGAAACTTTTAAGAATGAAAATTAAAGTAAACGCGAGAAATTAAATTGCATGTAATTTAAAAAATGCGGAAGAGTAAATTGCATGAAAATAAATTGCAGAAGTTAAGAAAGCAATAAGAAGAAGAAAAACTAGGCTAGAACATGAATGAAAAGATTGATATTGTAGAGAATTTGGTGTTTGTATGAATTTGTATTGAGTTGAGTTGTGTTGGTCAGGGACCTTTTACAATGAGGTTGAGGGTCGAATATATACATTACAAATGCACAATAAAGGAAAGAGAATGTAATTACATATTTGAATTTCGATCTTAATGACCGGAATTAAGATTATGCTCCATATTGCTCATTCCTTAATCGCACCATATATATTTTCTTCTTGAGGCATCGTTAGAATCAATTGTCTCTTGATCATGAAATATTGTCATCAATGCCTTCAAACGCAATTACATCTCGGTTATTTCCTTCCTATATTATATATCGGCAATTACGATAAATCGCCGTCATTTTCTTCCTCGATTATATATCGGCAATTATGATAAATTGTCGTTATTTCATTCCCTTTTATATATCGGCAATTATGAGAAATAGCTGTTATTGCCTTTTTTTTTATATATCGGCAATTATGAGAAATCGTCGTTATTGCCTTCCCTTTTAATTTCTTCTCCAAAGGTTAATATCTAGTAGAATTTCATAATAAAATTCTATTGAGATATTGCTAATAAAGCATCAAAATTTCCTTATCTATCGGCCAAGATTTCAAAGGCCGATTTACCAAAAACGGGTGAAAACATTTATTTAGCACGCGGTAGGCTACTTGCTTCTCTTTCTCTCCTCATGTAGGCCTGACCCACAACATATGTTGGGTCTAGTTGGCAACCAGCCTGTCTGGGTCAAAATCCTCGCATTTTACTTGGCATGGGTCAGTAAATGTCAAGATGAAGCCGGTCAACAAACCATTGATGGAATCTAGGGGTGGGTTCGGTTTGAATCGGTTAGGTTTTTAGCCTAAACCGAAAATAAAATTCGGCCCGGTTCGGCCTGGTTTTCCATTTTCAGACATGCCAAACCGAAAACTAAACCAAACCGATGGTCCAATTCAGTTTCGGTTTTTGTTTTTTTACTTTTTTTTTTAACAAAACTGTGTACAAATTGTAAACTTTTCTGACCATGATTTAACTGTAGCCAAAAATTAACAGCTCATTCACCTTTCTTGCTTTTAGCATTTCAAAACTATATATTAATATAACCACAAACCAAATGTATACAAAAACAATCAAAAAACTAAAAATAGTTTGAAAGTCCATAGTTAAAGTCTGTACATCTTAAACACAAAATATAAAGTTCATACTTCATAGTTCATACTCCATACTTCCATATGGTAAAACTCAAAAGTCCATAAATTATAAAGAGTCCAATGTTAAAAGTTTATACATTACAAAACAAATCTTAGAATATTTTAGAGAAAATTAGATCAAATCCTTCTTGCAACATAATCTCATGCTCGAAAAAATGTTTGCTTCATTTTTAGGAGGCAAC
The DNA here is from genome assembly GCA_009720345.1 of Fragaria iinumae. NCBI lineage: Eukaryota > Viridiplantae > Streptophyta > Magnoliopsida > Rosales > Rosaceae > Fragaria > Fragaria iinumae. The sequence goes on from CM019117.1 coordinate 22,248,894, forward strand.
ATACCACTCTTAACACTTTGCACATGTGACAATGATGACATCTACAAAATTTCTATATGAACAAAAAACAAAATAGACAAACAAAAAGTTAGATAAGAAAACCATAAATGTAACATAAACTAAAAAAGAATTTACTCAAATCAAATTTATATCCAAGAATAAAAAGAAACTATCACCTCTTTCCGTTTCTTCACATATCTCAATCTCCTCACTAGTGGGCACATGATGTAAACCAATAGTTTCACCTCTAAGCCAACTTTGTGTACATATCAAGGCTTCCACCATTTTTGGACTTAGAGAGCTTCGATGTGGATTAATGACCTTCTCACTAGTGTTAAAAGAAGATTCCAAAGGTATAGTAGATACCTGAATAGCTAGAATATCTTTTACAATGCGGGCCAATATAGGGTATTCGGAAACCCTATTCACTCTCCACCAACCCAACAAATCAAACTTGTTTGAGCCCAGTGGATATTTTGGTCCAAGACTGCATAATAAGTTTTGGGTAACATTTGGGCCAATACCTGTGGCCCATTTAATATAAAGCCTTTTAAGTCTCGCGAGCTTCAGGGGCACGCGAGGTGGAGTCAAGCTTCAGGGGCACGCGAGATGGAGTCAAGCTTCAGGAGCTCGCGGGTTGGTTTGAGTCCTCGGCCCGCGCGAGATAGGTTTCCACAAAGACTGTGACACCTCGCGGGGTAAGAACTATTCCTCATTTGAGTCCGCATATTGGGCAGCGCATAGGCAGTGACCCACGCGGCTGGACACGTGTCATGCAGATGACTGGTATAAGCAAAATAAAGCAATGTCCTTGTGGTATTGGGTTTCAGAGTCCGAATTGGACTGATGTCTTTCTTCGGGCCGAAGGCAAGCTACTATATAAAAGGGCTCGAAGACTGACAAAAAGCTCTCTCTCAAAAAACACAAACAATAATACAAACAAACTTTCAACCTAGTTGATACTTTCGAGCCTCTCGAAAAACCCTAACCCTAAGCGCGCCGCCGCCTAGGTTACTCAGAGCCATTTCAGAATCTACTCCGATCACCCCTGATCCCTCCTTGGTTCCTCTGCTCGCGACACCGTGAGTATCGAATCGCCCTGTGCTTGTAATTCCTCGTCCGCGAGGTGACACCGGAAACCCGCCGCTTGTTCAAGTAGTCAGGAAACGACGCATCCCACATCACTTTCCTCGTCCGCGAGGTGCAACGCCCGCATCCGCACTATTAGTTTACTTTTGGTACCGCTAAATACCTCTTCAATCCCAAACTGAGGATCGTGGCCAAAACATTGGCACGCCTAGTGGGACAGGGAGTACAAGCGATTCACCATAGGAAAACCTGGAGAATCACTATACAGGAAACCTCAGATTTCTTGTCTCAAGCACAGATCACCACAGTACAAGCCCCATAACAGCGCGGCTTGCCGATCTCTCACTACGGAACAAGTCCTTGCTCAGTTTGGTAATACAGACTTCAGCCAGACCACAATGGTAGGCTCGCAGCCAACCCAAAACACAGGATCTGCCCTGCCTATGGAGCAAATCCTCCAGATGTTCGAGGAACTGAAGAGCCAACTCGAGGCCACTGCTACCCGACAGAATGTCATCGAGCTGGCTGAAAAGGTCAACGACCTTGCTGAACAGGTCACGAGGGACAAGATCCTTTGGGAAGCGAACCAGCACAACCTCGCCATACTCACCGAGGATTTCAACCAGTTTGCAGGCGAAGTAAGGGAAACTAAAGGCCTGGTTGAAGGTTCCCTCCAACAGATCCGAAAGGATTTGGACCAGAACTCGGAGACTGTGAAGCAGACTGCCGAGACTTTGTCGCTCACTTGCGCGACAGTGAACGAGCAAACTTGTCGCTTGGACGAACACGATACCAAGTTGCACGACCAGCAAAACACATCTTTCTTTAGAAGTAAGAACAGCCAGGAAAGGATTAAAGACTTTAAGAAACGACATGATAATCTGAGTTTGAGGATCTTACAAGTGGAAGACTAGGTGCGGTCTCAAGCACCAAAGAATCATGCCCTTGACTTGACTAGTGCAGGTGCAACTGAGGGCCCGTCCCGGTACATTCCACCTAATGAGCGCCCTAGGGCTAACCCAAAGGTTGGGGCTCAGAAGACCCCTCAATTCGCGTTGGGGGTTAGTTCTTCAAAGGCACCACCACCTCTACTTCCTCCGCGCAACCCTAGAATCACACTGAAGGGCGCTGGTAGCTTTCCATATCAGGCGACAAGGACACCAGATGACCCGGTTGTAGCTCACTCCAGTCCAGCCCCTAAGAATGCCGAGCAGGCTCTTAGCTTCTCTGCATGGCCAAACCATGAAGAGGGAGCAGAGCCCACACCTATGACGGCAGCCGACTGGCGCCAACTTATCTCCAACATAGTCAAGGAGCAAACCGGAAAAGGTGATGTTGACATACAATATCGCGACCCCTACCCTGATAGTGTGGCACAATACCCTTTCCCCCACGGGTTTCAGAACATTATCTTCATAACATTCTCTGGGGAGACAAGGGAAGATGCAGCAACCCATATGGTCCGCTTCAAAGTCCAATGCGGCCAATATGGGAGTAACGATATTCTCAAACTCAAGCTCTTTGGGACTTCTCTGTCCGGAGTTGCTTTCAGCTGGTATTCCAGGTTGAAGCCTGGATCAATTACAGACTGGCCTAAGATGGAGAGATTGTTCCGGGAGACTTATGGCACCATCAAGCCAGAGGTTGGCCTCGACTCCCTCACCTAAATGAGTCAGCAAAGCATGGAGTCCAGAGTCTCATTCCTCCAACGTTTTAAGATCCAGCAAGCCAAGTGCGACTTCCTACTGCCTGAGCAGGAAGCCATCAAGTTGGCTATCTGAGGCCTTGAGCATTGCCAGCGGCTGAAGCACCATGGGGAACGCTTCACGTCCATGGGTGCCCTCATTAATAAGGTCGGAAGCTATGAGCTGATTCTCAACGAGATGGATGAGAAGGCGAATGCCTCTAAAGGGACCAACATGCTAGGAAAGAATAGGACTGTGGGGGCATTGAACCTGCAATCCCCTACTTATGATCCTTATTATCAAAGGCAGAAGGAAATTGAAGCCACACCGGATTATGATGATGTAGGAGCAGTAGAACTGTCTAGGAAACCATTGGCTCACAAACTGAAGAATCTTAAAATGATCCGCGAGCCAGTCACCATCCAGTCTTTTACATGGACCAAGCCCGAATACGAGTCATACACGTATGACGCGAAAAACGCCCATCTGGTCTTTAATGACTTGATCGAGGCGAAGTACGTGCGCCTGGATCACATGATCCCATCCAAAGAGGAGCTGACGGACAAGAAGTATTGAACCTTCCACAACGCCTATAATCACGACACTAAAGATTGCGTCAAGCTCCGAGACCAACTGCAGGCTTAGCTGAACTCTGGCGCCCTGAAACTGAAGACGCCGGGAAGCATAGCCTCGCTGGTGGATGTGGACCCTTTTCTGCCCATGGTTGGCATGGTCGAAGTAAACTGGTCCGACCAGCCAGAGGAGAACAACTGCCGCCGGGTGCCGAAGCCAAGCCAACGGCGAGTCACATTGGATTTGTTTGAACGTCAAGACGAAAACCCACGCCAGACACCTAAGAGAGGCCGCGAGGAAAGCAATGGTGACACATTTCGGCCATCTCGCCAGTATACCTATAACGTCAACCTCGCACACGAGGTTTTGGACGACCTAATTGATGACGGACTCGTTACTGTGGCGAGGGCCTTACCCTACGTCGAATATAAGGAAGGCCACGTACACTGCAAACTCCATGATAGCTGGGGACATCGAACTCGCGATTGCTACAAGCTTCACGAACAACTCCAGAATTGGCTCGACCTCAAGTACATTTGCTTTGAGGATAAAGGCGGTTTCATGATCGCGACTGCTGATGTTGCTTGGCCTCGTATCGGCCAGCACGGGATAACATTGGACATATCTCTAAACGCGGGTCCGCGCGAACCGCCAGGACGAAACCGCAAGAGACCGGCGAATGACTATACCTTGCTGGCAAACCGAAGTGGAAACCATGACCTGGCAAAGCCATTGGTCGCCAGACTGGAGCGCAACTGCCCTTCAAGAAGAGATAAGTGGAAACGATGAACCGTCCCCCACTGAAAACTACCAACCCATGAGTCCCAGGACTCGCGAAGAGCTGGAACAGAGGATCAAACGCCTCGAGACGTTAGTCCAATCACACTGGACAGACGAAGTACCTTCATCTCCGGCCTCAAGCGAGATGGACATATCCGACTCCGGCAGCGGGTATCATGTAAACGAGGCTTTAAGCCCTCGTCAAGGTATCTTGACCGACCCCTACATTGCCCCGGCATCCAAATCAGCGATCAAGGAAGGGATATGGTACACGCAGCAAGGGGGCAGGCCAGTTACCATTAGCAGGTCCAAGAAGAGGAATCTACAGAAAAAGTATGGTAGCATCCTGCGTGCCTTGCGAGCTGTTGATGATGGCGCTATACGACCCTCGCAGCTCGCACAGGCACTTGAGCGGATGTGGAGAGAAGCGGAAGGCCTACGTGCAATACTCCAAAGGCCACTTGTAACTCCTCCAAGGGTATGTGCATAGGTAGCAGATGACCCTGCTCCAAAGGCAAACGTCTTATGTCGCCTCGCCGTACCACCAAGACAGAATTCGCAGCCTTCTAGGCATAGGCAATCTCTGGAGCCGGAAAGAAGGGATCCACAGCCTTCCCGGTGCAGACCCTCACCGGAGCCTGACCGACAAAGAAAACCGATTCCTCAACCAAGGCGCCGGCAATCTCCGGAGCCAGAAAGAAAGAATCCACAGCCTTCCCGGCGCAGGCCCTCACCGAAGCCTGACCGAAGACGGGAACCACTTCCTCAACTAAGGCACCGACAATCGCTGGAAGTCGAACGAAGAAGGGAACCTCTCCCTCCAGCAAGGTGAAGATTATTCACGAACTCGGAGCCCGAGCCAAGGCGCGAGTCGTCCCGAACATCACGGCCCCGGGAGCCTCCTCGCCAAAATCCCGAGGCAAGAAGGGAAACACCACGAACACGTCAGTCCCGGCCACAAATTAACCCGGAGCCGGAAGCCAAGAAGGAGTCTCGCATCCTCGCCCTTTCTCCGTCGAGGGAAAATGACAATGCCAAGGTCCCTCCAGCGGTAGATAAGCAGCCTGCTGAGGACAAACAGACCTCGACCAAACTCGTGTGGCGACCACGGCGGTTGGAGACTGACACATCACCAGGTGCCGAAAGTACCACCTCTAGCCCTAACTTAGTGGATCTAATGGCCCAGCGTTTCTGAGAGAATTCGATGAATGACGAGACTTATTCCGAGCCTCGCATTGACTTAGATAAAGACCAAGCCGAAGAGCAGGGGGAATCATTCACCTGCAATATGCTCGAAGTCTCTGCATGACCTGAGGACGAAGAGTTCAACCCAGCGGAGAGCGCATTCGCTATGCTCGAAGGAGAACATGGGATCATTAGACTCCACTGACCCCAGTCCGCGAGCAATTCTCTTTTCAGGCCGGGATGGTGTTTTTTATATCTGAAAGTTATGCTCTCCCGCCAAACTCAACATGCAACGCGGCGGATATCTCCAACGGTAGCGAAAATGTCTGCGAGATGTTCCCGCCTTGTAGCAGCGAAATGGGTCCCGTCTTAGCGGAATCTGAGGACGCTCCACAATTGGAAGCTACAAGTGGCGTCACACGCATGCAGAATCTGACTTTCTTTACACCAACCCTGGACATGGCCACTCACATAAGGCCATTATACATTACGGCTAAAGTTGAAGGGATCATGGTCAACAAAGTCATGGTTGATACCGGAGCTGCGGTGAATGTCATTACAACATGTACCATGGGCCTCCTCGGTATCCCATGCTCAATGATTCAAACCTCATCTCTGATAGTCAAGAACTTCACCAGACAAGTCTCCAGAACTTTAGGCTTGTTATTTTTACGAGTCAAGGTAGGACCGGCATCCCGGGTCTATACCTTCTTCGTCGCCGAATGCGCTTCATCCTACAGTATGATCCTAGGCCGTGATTGGATCCATAGAAGTTTCTGTGTGCCTTCCTCTATGCACCAAGAACTCATGATATGGGATACTGAGAAACGCGAGGCGGTCCTCATCAAAGCGGATCCGCGTCCTTTCTCCATCTCCGCCAACTTCAATGACGCCCACTACTACAATACTGACTTGGGCCCATTGGACATCCAAGGCGTCGATTCCAAAGGCCGCCCCTACGGGGTGACAGCCTCCAATTTAACGCGATGGGGGCTAACCCAAGCGAGGGACGACTTACAACGTCCTCACACCATCGCGGATCCCTTACAACCCTTTGATGGATAGTGCCTCCTCAGAAGAAGCACGCGAGGCTGGCGAGTCCTTGTGTGAGAGACTCCTCTCATATTGGGCAGAACTCGAAGCCTACGACAAGGTCGCCACTATGGAATACGTAGACAAGATAGTGGATTATACCGATACCAAAGAGGAAGTTATTCAGTTAGCTCCTGCTGCTTTGGACGATACGCCACCTCAAGTGCGCGACCCCATTTCGCAAGTCGACGTAGGGACTAGTGAGAAGCCCCTGCTCATTTCCATTAGTGCTAAGCTAGCGGCGGACGAACGAGAACCTCTTCTAACCCTCCTACGCGAATATAGGGATTGCTTCGCTGAGAAGTACGAAGACATGCCTGGTTTGTCTCCGGACTTAGTTTGTCACCGGCTGCCCACTTATCCTGATCGGCGTCCAGTCTGCTAGGATGGCCGATTCATGCGAACTGAGACCCAGATCGTAGTCAAGAGATTGAAAACATGCATCGATCAGGTATCATTCGCGTGGCCAAGTACAACGAATGGCTATCCAATGTAGTGCCCGTCCGCAAGAAGAACGGCAAAATGCGCGTCTGTGTTGACTACCGGGACCTCAACAACGCAACGCCCAAGGATATATACCCCATGCCTGTCGCCGACCTCCTCATTGATGCAGCAGCGGGGCACGAAGTGCTATCCTTTATGGACGGAACCGCCGGATACCACCAGATTCCTGTTGCCGAAGAGGATCGTCACAAGACCGCCTTCCGCTGCCCAGGGTTTGCAGGTGCATTTGAATATGTTGTCATGCCTTTCGGGCTCAAGAACACGGGGGCAACATATCAACGCGCCATGAACCTTATCTTTCACGACATCTTGGGAAAGCTGATTGAAGTATATATCGATGACGTGGTGGTTAAAACCAAATTGCGGGCGACACATGTTGAAGACCTCCGAAAGGTTTTGACGCGGATGCGACGACATAACCTAAAGATGAACCCCGCCAAATGTGTGTTCTTCGCAGAAGCAGGCGACTTCCTAGGCTTTCTGGTCCACCAAAGAGGTATCGAGATCCCCAAAGACAAGGCACAGGCAGTAATAAACGCCTTACCTCCTAGAACTAAGAAAGAGCTCCAACAATTGATCGGGCGAATCAACTTCCTCCGTCGTTTCATTTCAAACGCGGCAGGAAAGATTCAACCCTTTTCGCCTTTGCTCAAGCTCCAGGGGGCAACCGAGTTCGTATGGGAGCCACAACACCAAGACGCCTTCGATCGTATCAAGGATTACCGTACGTACCCTCCTGTTTTGGTTCCACCTCACCCAGGCGTTCCGCTTAAGCTTTACATCGCCGCTGCCGATCTGTCCATTGGCAGACTCTTGGCACAAGACGACGAGAACGGAGTGGAGCACGCCGTTTATTACCTTAGCAGGTTGTTAACCGATTGCGAGACGTGCTACTCTCCAATGGAGAAGTTGTGTCTCACCCTTTTCTTTGCAGGTTGCAAACTCTGCCACTACATGTTAGCCTTTACCACTGATCGCTCAGTCCGATCTCGTCAAATACATGCTTCCTGACCTATACTACGGGGATGCATAGGCAAATGGATATTGGCTTTGTCCGAATTCTCCCTACAATATGTTCCGCAAAAGGCAGTAAAAGGACAGGCCATAGCGGACTTTCTCGCTCATCACCCACCAACCGAACTAACAGCGTTCCGCGAGTTAGAGTTCGCCGTTGTTTCACTCACCCCATGGACTCTTTACTTTGATGGATCACGTACTGAACTCGCTGCAGGTGCCGGGATCGCCATTGAAAACCCTGCAGGAGACCGGTTTTCTTATTCCTTCCAGCTGGATTTTAAATGTACAAATAATCACGCAGAATATGAAGCGCTCATCATCGGATTGGAAATTTTTCTGGACTTAGGGGTCCGCGAGATTCAAGTCTTCGGCGATTCTTTATTGGTCGTCAACCAGTTGGTGGCGAAGTTCAAGTGCTTGAGTTCATCTATCGAGCCTAACTTGCGCAAAGCGTTTGACGTATTGGACCGGTTCGATGACGTTCACATCGAGCACATTCCACGCGAGTTCAACTTCGCGGCGAATGAGCTCGCCCAGATTGCCTCTGGCCTTAGCTTGCGAGACGGTGTGCGTGAACGACACACTCTTCCTTCTTTTATTGCCAGGGGGCAATATCAGGCAGACTCTCTTGACGTCGCTGCCTTAGACCCTATCGACGAGTATTGGCGGCTACCATTCATCCCCTACCTCACGAACCCTCAAGATGCCACTCATTCGCGGCAAATGAGGTTTCTCGCCCTCAACTTCGTGCTCCGCAATGGTGAGCTTCGCCGGCGGGGCGAAGACGGTAATGACTTCCGCTGCGTGTATGGCAACGAGGCTAAGCGGCTTATGCACGAGGTTCATAGCGGGGTTTGTGGTTCGCATCAGGCAGGGCCCAAAATGCAGTGGTTAATCCGTCGCCACGGCTATTAATGGCCTATCATTTTCAAGGACTGTATCGCTTTCGCCAAAGGTTGTCAGGATTGGCAGGCTCACGGACTAGTGCAACACATCCCCAACATTCCGTTGCAGTCGATTATTAAACCATGGCCAGGTCGAGGATGGGCGATAGACTTCGTCGGCATTATTCACCCCCATTCCTCTGAGCAGCACAAGTTCCTTATCGTGGCCACCGATTTCTTTACCAAGTGGGTTGAAGCCGAACCACTCAAAGTCGCCTCGGAGACCTCGGTCCGCAACTTTATCTTCTGCAACATTATCTCCCGCTTTGGTCTTCCGGAGTGCATCGTGACAGACCAGGGGGCAGCTTTCATGGCCGATTCTGTGGTCACGTTCCTCATCGGCTATGGTATCAAGCTTCTGCATTCGTCCCCCTATTATGCACAGTCCAATGGTCAGGCGGAGGCGAGCAATAAGGTTATCCTCAGTATCTTGCGTAAGATGCTAGAAATAAACCCCCGCGTCTGGCATCTAGAGCTTTACCATACCTTGTGGGCCTACCGCACTTCCAAGCGCGGTCCGACAGATACCACCCCATATGCTCTCATGTTTGGTCATGACGCCATCCTCCCCCTTGAGATTCGCGTCGCTTCGCTTCTCGTCCAGGAACAACACCAATTACTTGATGACGATTATGTTCAGGCAATGTGGCAGGAGCTCGAAGACCTTGATGAACACCGTATCACTGCTTTCAACAATCTCATCCTCGAGAAGCAGCGCGTTGCGCGGTCGTATGATAAAATCACCAGAGGTCGGAGTTATGCCAAGGGCCAAATAGTTTGGCGCGCTGTGCTACCACTTGGGGAGAAAACCGAGGGCAGGGGCAAGTGGTTCGCCCGGTGGGAAGGATCCTTTATCATTCATCGCATCTTACCTCAGGGGGCATACCACTTGCGCGACCTTGACGGCACCATCCACCGCAATCCTATTAATGGTCGTTTCTTAAAGCGCCATATCGCTGGTGTTTGGGAGCGCACGGATCCTCCACCTCCTCCTGATCCCGCGACCACTGTTATTAGTGTTACACGCCATCGCGCTTACGCTCCATCACCTCACATTAGGGGGCAACCCGAGAGAGAAGCATGTAATTAAATCATTTCTTTAAAAACGTATAAAGTCTAACCAACAGACCAGTACAGGATTGGGGCCTATTCTAGAGGCCCTAAATAAAGTTTTACATGCAAGTTAGTTATGCTAATCCCCTCATTCCTCTCTTTATTTTATGTGTAAACGTGCGAAGTCTAGACAAAAGACAAGTACAAGATTGGGGCCTATTCCAGAGGCCCTAAATAAAGAAAATCACATATTTTTCCCTTCTGATACAGGTTTCATAAGCGGCTTTGCGGCCGAAGCAAACACATTAGCAAAATAATGAAATCTAATTACTCTACGCTTAAGTGCATAGATCTACCACGCCTACAAGCGTAGATCTGGGAACAAAGAATGAACAAGAGACGATGCACTGGGAGGCTAGAGGTCCACTGGAACAGGGTCCCTCATGCTACCAGCCAAGCTTCGGAGGGTGCTTCAAGGACACTGGCAAGCTCCTGAAGCACGAAGGGGTGAAGGGCCTCAGAAACCTCAGGCGTGGACAGAACAGCAGGCGCAAGGCAGAAGGTACCCAAACTATTTGTTCTTCTAGACGGAGGCTTGGTCTAAGAGTAGATTTTGAAACCCACCTTTGGCCTAAGAGTAGATTTCGAAACTCATCAGAGCAAACGATGAGCAGGAGAAATGGTGGTTTCGCTTTAAGCAGGGACAGAAGGATGAATAGAAAGGAAGAATGAGCCATAGCGAGGGGGCAGAGAGACTTGATCGATGTCCCAAACCCAGCCAGTGGATTCTCTTATAGAAAGAAAGGACTGATTCCCTTTGACATGTGTCCTGCATGCAGAGCTTTGCTCCGAGATATGGGCTTTAGATAAGGTGAATGCGTGAATCTATAGTGACTTCCTGTTTTCCAAGCAAACAGTCACGCAGAGACCTTTACCCAATCTCAATGGAAAACTTGTTTTGAACCGAGACATTTATTGTTGGAAATATGAAAGATTCAGCAAGCGCGGGACAGAGTTAATGGGCAATAAGTACTTAAATAATATATACCTAATACAAAAGTTCATACATGGGGGCAACAAAAAAGGAAAATGAAACTAGACTTTCCTAGAGGCCTTATACAAGTCTAGGAGAAGGCCTTCCAAGGCCAACTCTTCAACATTCGCCTGGGCTTGGGCTTCGTCCGCAGCAGCAGTGGCTGAGTCAAGAGCCTCTTGAGTTTCCTCTGCGGCTTGTACGCGCGCCTCGGCATCTTCAGCCTGCGTGAGATTTTGGCGAGCTTGAGCAAGCTGAACCTGCAGCTGCGCTATCTGAACTTCTAAAGTCTCCACTTGCCTAGCATAAAAGGTACAGGGGTTTTCTGAGGTTGTATCAGGAACCTCCATATCTTCAAGCTGATTCAAAAGAGCCACCATTTGGTTGTCTAAGGCCTGGTGGACTCTCTCCTGAGCAGTTGACTGGGCCTCCGCATCATTGACGTGACGGGCTTGCAGCTCGACCGCATTGATCAACTCTAAGGAATGGTCCAGTGCGGGGTTGCTGCAAGCGAGGTGGCGGACCAAGGCACCATGAGCCTCATGAGCGCGTCGCACCAACTCAAACACATTCATGTTGGGGCCTTGTCTTATTAGGCCATGAAGAAAGCCTCGGGCCAGGCGAACCGGTTCTGGATCAGCAGGTGGTGTTACCCGAGCTCGGAGATGAGCAGTCCGGGTGGCCAGAGAAGAAGTTGTTCCGGTGGTCGGTTTCACTGGAGAAGGAGTGACCGGTTCAACCTCCGAGACAGTTGGCGGGGCGGCAAACACTGTTAACACCTCTCGTTCTTCAAGCTCTTGAACGACCGACTCCAACCTTGGTGGGGAAGGCATCACCTCTAGTTGAGTCTCCTCTGGCGGAATTGCAGAAGAGGCAGCGAAGTATGGAGTTGAGACTGGATGGCCGAGCCCTTGGTCCTGAATAGGACCAAGAGAGGACACCAGCATCAAGCCTAAGTCGTCCGGCGCGCCGGTTGTTGAAGGAGGTTGCGCTTCAGTATCCTCAGGTATAACACATGTCTCTTCAGCCACAATCACCTCCGTAACAGGGGTCTCAGTTATACTTGCTTCCCCTTCAGTGTTGTCGAAGCGGGGGCGAGTGCAGCGACGAACCTACAAATGGAGAGATAGTAAGTCATTGCCGACTTAGATAAATTGGTTACAAGAGAAAAGGGCATTTAACAAGTCGTGCTCTTGCTGATAGCGCAAGTCTTCCACCATTTCCTCTTTATCGTCAGCAGGACGCTTGCGTGACCTCTCGCCGCCTATCGTTTGAGGGATGGTCAGGACAGGCTCATCTTCGGGGTCCGCCGCGGGCTCCTCTTGCGCAGTAGCTTTCCCTTTATCTGTTGCAGCTACGAGTCTCCTGGAGGATCTAAGGCGAGGTACAGTCTGTGAAAGGGGGATAAATAATTAGAAAGGAAGTCACTTCGCATGAAATAGACAAAAGTGTTGAAAAACGACAAAGTCATTGACATACCACAGGAGCGGAATTGCGTTCCCTAATGACAATTCCAGTTGGCTGGCGAGGCACTTGGTTGTCAGGAAGCACTGTTAGCCTGGGCCTCGTCGCTGCTCTCTGTGATGTCCTTGCTTGTCCACGCAGGGCGTCAAGGATGGCGCGGTCCGATTCCCCCAATGTGTCGTATAGGGGAGAGAAGATGGCGGCAAAGATGTCATCATCTGCATACTCCCAATGATTATCAGAGAGGGAGCGCCACCAAGAGAGGTACGCAGGATCGACACTTAAGGCAGGCTCAATCTCAAGCAGGCCTGGAGTAAGCGGGAAAATGTTTGCCAGCAGGGTGACTCGGTCCGCCTCGCCGATCTTGCGCCAGGATGTATACTTGTTCATTGAATGAAGGAGTGGATAAGGAACCCCTTGGATAAAACCAAGCTGTCTGGCGAAATGATTGGGAGCGTACACCTCAAAACCTTGGTCCTCTTCAGCAAGTTGAAGATCGCAGCATGAAACCGCCCTCATAAAGCTCGTCTTGGCATCAGATCCAGAGTCAGGACGAGGAAAGAAGCCCTCCTCTAAGACTTCAGGATGGCGCCAACTAACCATCATGTTTATGGTGGGGGGAGGCTCCAATTGGTTGTAAAGGATGGATAGGCTGGCGAAGAAGGACAAAGGAGTGCGGTTCGCTGGACTCTTACATACCGCAAACCCAAGCAGTTGGTCCTCTGGTAGAAAGGCTAGTGGGGAACGTCTGAAGAGAGGGAAATATAGCTGCAACCATAGATCCATGATCCATAGCGGGCCGGCCGGCAGATGGAAAGGCTTCAAGGACAGTGTGTGCAGGGCCCGATAGAGTGCACTCAATACGGGCTGCCCTAGCCCAACCTCAATTCCATTGTAGAGGGCTTCGGCTAGTTTCGTCCACTTGTCCGTAGGCTTATGAGCGCTACCACAGAAAATAAATTTATTTAGCCAGTACTCAAGGAAAGCAATACCTCCTTCGTGCAACTCTGCATGCTGGATAAAATAGTTCCTCCAGACTGGGAATGAGGCCTTTAGGGCACAGTGTGCTCCTAGGTTGCAGGTGTAGGTGAACTCAGTTGTCGCAAAATCACCTACCGCATATGGCTTTGCGTGGATCGGCAGCCCCATGCTAGCAAGAATATCCAGCAAAGAGACACTCATCTGCCCAAAAGGAAAGTCGAAATTGTTGGTGGTGCTGTTCCATAGACACGCTGCTGCAGCGATTGGCGCCCTATCAGTAGAGGAAGGCAGCGAAAAGCTCAAGGCGATAGCCTTGGCTATGCCCGCCGCCTCCCAGATTGGCCTATCGGTTTGGAGGCGAGCCTCATACCACGCTTGCTCTTCGCCGGTGGTGTTCGACCATTCTCCCACTCGGATGTTGACATGGGAGCGAGCTTGCTGAGCCCAGGTCGCAAAGTCGCCAGGTTCACGACGGTGAGCAGAGATTGGGCGCCGCACGGGGTCGGTGTATGAATTGAGGTCGGCGGTAGAGAAAGGCTGAGAAGGAGTCGGGCCGAGTAGGGCTTGCCCGTTCTCAAGGAAATAGATGGGTGCTCCTTGGGGAGGGGGTTCGCGGACAAACGCTGACCGAAATCGGTAGACCAGCCGATCGCCGCCGTAATGTTAAGGTTCGGGTCTCGGACGATTGGTTTGGGAGGCATGTTTTCTGGGTAGAGTGGTGACGGCAGCAAAGGCTTATTGTTTGCAGAAGGGAAAAGTAAGGGATGGTGTGACGAAATGTTGGGACCCGTTTCATGTTTTTAAAGAGAGGAACCGTAACGTCTTTTCAATCAAGGGACGCGATAACGTCGATACATCAGGACCTTTCAAATTTCAAATTTCCGTAACGTGCTCTATAAGGCCTTTTCGCTTAGACGTTTTGGATAAACCAAAGCTCAAGGCCTAGGGGGCAATGTTTGAGCCCAGTGGATATTTTGGTTCAAGACTGCATAATAAGTTTTGGGTAACATTTGGGCCAATACCTGTGGCCCATTTAATATAAAGCCTTTTAAGTCTCGTGAGCTTCAGGGGCACGCGAGGTGGAGTCAAGCTTCAGGGGCACGCGAGATGGAGTCAAGCTTCAGGAGCTCGCGGGTTGGTTTGAGTCCGCGGCCCGCGCGAGATAGGTTTCCACAAAGACTGTGACACCTCGCGGGGTAAGAACTATTCCTCATTTGAGTCCGCATAGTTGGGCAGCGCGTAGGCAATGACCCACGCGGCTAGACACGTGTCATGCAGATGACTGGTATAAGCAAAATAAAGCAGTGTCCTTGTGGTATTGGGTTTCAGAGTCCAAATTGGACTAATGTCTTTCTTCGGGCCAAAGGCAAGCTACTATATAAAAGGGCTCGAAGACTTACAGAAAGCTCTCTCTCAAAAAACACAAACAACAATACAAACAAACTTTCAACCTAGTTGATACTTTCGAGCCTCTCGAAAAACCCTAACTCTAAGCGCGCCGCCGCCTAGGTTTCTCAGAGCCCTTTCGGACTCTACTGCGATCACCCCTGATCCCTCCTTGGTTGCTCTGTTCGCGACACCGTAAGTATTAAAATCGCCCTGTGCTTTTAATTCCTCGTCCGCGAGGTGGCACCGGAAACCCGCCGCTTGTTCAAGTAGTCAGGAAACGACGCATCCCACATCACTTTCCTCGTCCGTGAGGTGGCACGCCCACATTCACACCATTAGTTTACTTTTGGTATCGCTAAATACCTCTTCAATCCCAAACTGAGGATCGTGGCCAAAACAAAAATTTCCATCATCTCCTTCAATAGTATCACTAACATATCTATCAACATCTTTGTGTATGAACTCGGCTTTCATTGTTTTTCTTTTCAACTCTTCCTCCTTCAATTTCATCTCAAACTCGGTAAGACCCGAGAAAGAAAAAGGTTCAACCTTAACATTGGATGCTTGAGACCCTCCAACCCCTCTAACTTCATTTTTCTCCGCTTCATACACTTTGTAAATGTCACACAAAAGAGTTTTCATACTCTTTGTGACAACTTCCACCTTATAGTATTGATCCTCCTCCCCATAGACAACCAGAGGTACACAAGGCTAAAAGGCTTGTCGGGTAAAGACCATTGATGCCAAATCACAGGCCAAGAGGAATTGGACAACACAACCCTAAGGTTGGCAGCCACAAAGCATAGAGAGCTTTGGCTCTCATTCTTTCTATGAAATGACAATGAACATGAGACATGACATAATTTCTCTAAAAATATAAAAAGTAAAAAAAAATTCAAGGAAAATAGTCATGGAATTTTAATTTCTCGTTAACCATAATAAAAATTGTTGTTTTATTCCACATATAAATACTTATATAAATATGTATTTCAATTATTCAAAAGAAATAAATAACTAATGGCAATACTACCCCCATGCGTAGGGCATTTGGTTAAAATCTAAATGAAGAATGTTGAATTTGGGGTACAGATTGGTAGATTCGCCAAGTTTAGGGTCTATTTTATCAATTTTGCCCAGCTTCAGCATCCAACATGGGTGTATCAACCTCTTGTTTGCATGAAGTAGCTCTGGCTTTTTTTTTCGCATCCCTTATTTTTTTCCCATTCTGTTGAGAAATGTTAGTCAAACAGAACACAAAAGGTTGGGAATTTTCTGATGTATTGAACAAACCCCAAGTCGGGTATATACAAGCACAGTTCTAACCCTAGAAGGAAACTAATTACACCGAAAGATTTACATAATCCTAGTTGATTACAGAATATACATCTTCCCAATATACTATGATTGGGACTCACGTTAACACTCCTCCTCAAGTTGGCGCATACAAATCTTGAATGCCCAACTTGTTAAGTGAGTCACTGAATGCCCTGGACGACACAGCTTTGGTAAGGATGTCAGCTAGCTTCTCCTCCGAAAGAACAAATGGGAACGAGATTATACGAGCATCTAGTTTTTCCTTGATGAAGTGTCTGTCAATCTCTACATGCTTTGTCCGATCATGCTGAACAGGATTATGTGCAATTTTGACCGCAGCAGTATTGTCACAGTGAAGAGGCATTGACCATTCCTGCTTGAAACCCAAACTCTTTAATAAACTTCTCAACCATAACAACTCACAGACTCCTTGATCCATACCTCTGTACTCAGCTTCTGCACTAGAACGGGCCACCACATTCTGTTTCTTGCTTCTCCAAGTGACTAAGTTTCCACCAACAAACGTAAAAATGCCAGAAGTAGAACATTTGTCAGTGATGTTCCCTGCCCAGTCTGCATTAGTGTAACCACTAGTCCTCAAATGTCCATGCTTACGAAACACCAGGTGTCAAGACCCACCCCGAATTTCACCCTGAAACCCGAAGTAAGTGTTGCGGGGTCCACCTCGAAGGAAAATTTACTAAAGCACTCGGTAAACCTCCCTTGAAAATGGACAACCCTAACCCGGAAAATTCAAGAATTTACCCTCCTAGACGAATCAACTAACTTCCAATTCAACCCATAAATATCCAAATAATATAACAAAAATCTTAGCACACCACCATTATAATATTTGCTAACCCCAAGGATAGTCAGAGCTACTAAAAAAAAACTACAGGAAGCATGAAAATACATTGGCAGGTTTAACAGGTAACCTACTGGTAAAGAGTGGTGGAGAAGTGGGTAACTATGCCTCGCCTTCTACTAGTGCCAACCCGGACTCTACAGACTTGGCATTTTTAAAACGAATGGCCCAGGAGAAAATATTCGAAAACGTTAGAGTGAGTGGACAAAATAAGAAGAATAAATAAAGAAAATAAATAACAATATTTCTGCTTTCCCAATTTAAATTTCCAATAAAGTCGAATGCGTGCTCCACGCGATAAATCTTTTATCTCAAAAAAAAAATATACCAATATAAGTATGTATTTACACACGTCCATACTCCCTATATAATTATTTTATAGATTTAAAATAATTTATATGGGGCTACTACGCTCGCGTAAAACGCTCACGTCACGCCTTAATGCGGTGCTACACTACGCCATTAAGGTGGACAGACGAGTGTATAAATATGTGCTCATACCCCCTATATGAATTAAACACTCATATAGGGTTACTACGCTTGCGTCTAATGCTCACGTCACACCATAATGCGGTTATATACTACGCCATTAAGGTGGACAGACACATATGGCTAGCTAGCATTTATATACATACTCTCCTCATAAAAATATTAATAATTTACCGAGAAATCCCCTTTCGGTAACTCTTCAAAATAAATAAAGTCATCAAAATAAAATGACCTCAAAGGCTCCAATAAAAGAAATTGTTCAACCCAGAACCATAACTTACAGAATATTTAAAACCAAAGTCCACTCATAAATTAGGCCTAAACCTGATGTCGGTCAGATGCCTCTTCAGCTCGAGCCTCCTCACGTCCTGTTTCAAACACATAAATTAATCTTCAACTATATACCAACGCTTATATAAAAATAGGCAAAATTAAATATGGCCTTATTTACTCTCGTCCTTGCCCAACTTCGCCAATCTTAAAATTGATACGGTCCAAACTTCACCAAAAATACCGGCGGCCTTAAACCAACCTTCTACAGCCAAAACAAAAATAATCTAATGGCCGGATTCTATCCAAATTAACGGCCAAAATACCAAACTTTGAAAAATCTCAAACCTATCCAAAATTCTTCCAAAAATTCCAAAATTCACATCATTAACCTCCACTTAATATTCCACATCTAAAACCATAAAAATCCCTCTAACAGTGGCGGCCGGCTCTGGCGACCTCCAACGCCTACCAAAATTTAGCACAACCTTCCTCTCAACACGCACAACAACTTTCCTAACTAGCACAAACACTAATTCCAAGCCTAGATAGGGTAATCGAACAAAAACAGTGATTTGAGCCCTAGAACTTCAACTCACCGATTCTCCTTACCTAGCTCAAGAGGGAGCGAATCCTTTGGAGGGATTGCTACACGAGAGGAGAGCTTCCAAACGAGCCAAGTGGCTCCGACTATGGTGGCTGGAGGAGCGAGTTCCGGCGAAGAGGCAGTCGGGTTCTCGGAGGAAGTTTCTCCCGATCGGCGACGCTACCCGCTCGGTCACCAGCCCAGGAAGGGAGAGGAGGAGACGGTGGTTCGATCGGGACCAGTGCGGCAGCCCAGGTTGGCCGGACGGCATCGGACGGAGGCGGAGAAATCCGACAGGGAGAGAGAAGCTCGAGGAAGAAGAGAGAGAAAAGAGAAAGGGTTTGGGCTTTTCCAAACCGGTTTCTCCCGATCCACAACCTTAATACCCAACTCCAAAACACCCAAAAAATAATACCCTAATAAAACTTACCTTTTTACTGGGTAAAATTTACCATTTTTACCGTCTTCACAATTTTCTCCTACGAATAATTACTCCGAAATATTCGTCCCTCAACACTCCTCTAGGGACATTTGAACTAAAAAATTTATTTATGAAGACGGTAAAACTATTATTAATTCCAAGCCAGTAAATAAGATAAAAATATTTAAGAGTCGGGATGTGACAATTCTCCCCTCCTTATAAAAATTTCGTCCTTGAAATTTACATAACTGTCAATCAAAGAGGTAGGGATACTACTGCCTCATTTGTTCCTCTTATTCCCAAGTAGCTTCCTCAACTTGATGACTCCTCCAAAGCACTTTGACAAGTGGGATTGTCTTGTTCCTAAGCACTTGCTCATTTCGCTAAAGAATCTGAACTGGTTCCTCTTCATAGGTCAAATCCTTTTGCAAACTAATCGGCTGCTCTTGCAGCACATGAGAGGGATCGGCAATATACTTGCGAAGCATGGATACATGAAACACATTATGTATCCTGGATAATTCTGGGGGCAAAAGTAACCGATAAGCAAATGTGCCAACTCGTTCTATTATCTCATAAGAGCCAATATATCTCGGACTAAGCTTCCCACGCTTACCAAAACGAACTACCCCTTTCCAAGGAGATAGTTTCAAGAACACCCAATCACCTACTTGAAACTCAAGGTCCATCCTGCGGACATCTGCATAACTCTTTTGCCTACTTTGAGCGGCCTTGAGTCTATCTCTGACCACTTTAATCTTCTCATTTGTATCATGAATTAACTCAGGACCACAAAATTCTCTTTCTCCTACTTCATTCCAACACAAAGGTGTACGACACTGCTTCCCATAAAGTGCCTCAAAGGGAGTCATACCAATACTAGAATGGTAGCTGTTGTTGTAAGCAAACTCCATCAAAGATAGGTTCTTATCCCAACTCCCCCTGAACTGCAAGGCACAAGATCTCAACATATCCTCCAAAGTCTGAATAGTCCTCTCTGATTGCCCATCGGTCTGAGGATGAAAAGCAGTGCTGAAGTGCAATCGGGTGCCTAAAGCTGCCTGAAGAGCTCCCCAAAATTTAGAAGCAAATCTAGGATCCCGATCCGACACTATTGATTCAGGTACACCATGAAGTCTCACGATCTCATTCACATAAAGCTCCGCCAATTTATTCAGTGTATACTTCTTTCCCACCGGCAAGAAATGTGCAGATTTGGTGAGTCTATCCACAATCACCCAAATACTGTCATGTCCCTCACGGGTACGAGGTAAACTGAAAACAAAATTCATGGTGATGTGGTCCCACTTCCACACTGGAATTGACAACGGCTCACGCAACCCAGAAGGTTTCTGCCTTTCAGCTTTCACATGTTGACAGATCAAACACCTACTCACAAAAGCTGCAATTTCTCTCTTCATGTTTGGCCACCAATAATAATCCTTCAAAGTCCGATACATCTTTGTACTACCCGGATGAGCAGCATATGCAGAATTATGAGCTTCCTCCATTATCTCTTTCTTTAACTCTTCATTCCTCTTTGGAACACAAAGCCTATTTTTGAACAATAAAATTTCATCTCTTCTTATTAAAAAATCCATGGCGGCTCCACTCAATGCTCTTTCTATCAACTGAACTATGGAAGGATCATTATATTGAGCCTCCCGCACTTTATCAACCAAAACTGGCCTCACATGGAAACTAGCTACCAAGGCACCAACATGATTCACCGCTAAATCCACCTCTGTAGCTCGCAACTCATAAAGAAGTGGAACTCGAACCGTCCTCATGTGAGACAAAGATATGGTGGGATTTCGACTAAGAGCATTAGCTACCACATTAGCTTTTCCATGATGATACTCAATAATGCAATCATAATCATTGATTAACTCCATCCACCTTTTCTGCCTCATATTTAACTCTCTTTGAGTGAACACATACTGAAGACTCTTGTGATCGGTAAAAATCTGACAATTTGCTCCATAAAGATAGTGTCTCCACAACTTGAGAGTAAAAACCACTGCTGCAAGCTCTAGATCAGGAGTGGGATAATTCACCTCATGCGGCTTCAATTGCCAAGAAGCGTAGGCAATAACTCGATCATGCTGCATCAATACCCCGCCTAGATCTCGTCTAGAAGCATCACAATAAACCACATACTCCCCACTATCATCCGGAAGTGCCAATACAGGAGCACTAGTCAAGCGATTCTTTAATTCTTGAAAACTTTGCTCACACTGATCTGACCATTCGAACTTAACTCCCTTCTTGGTCAATCTTGTAAGTGAAGCAACAATCTTTGAAAAATCTTGCACAAAGCGTCGATAATAACCTGGTAACCCCAAGAAACTACGAATCTCCGTCACAGTGGTGGGTCTTCTCCAATTTGACACTGCTTCCACCTTTTGGGGATCGACACTATCATCTTCTGTCGAAACCACATGACCCAAGAACCCCACTTTATCTAGCCAAAATTCACACTTGCTGAATTTAGCATACAATTGAGCATCTCTCAAAGTCTGCAATATCATTCTTAGATGTCTGGCATGCTCCTTCTCACTTCTTGAGTATACCAAAATGTCATCTATGAATACGATCACGAAGCGGTCAAGATATGGACGAAACACCCTATTCATGAGATCCATGAAAGCAGCGGGTGCATTAGTAAGTCCAAAAGGCATCACTACAAACTCATAATGACCATAGCATGATCGAAAAGCAGTCCTGCTACGTCACTCTCCCGGATCCGCAACTGATGATAACCAGATCTCAAGTCAATCTTTAAGAAAACTGAAGCACCCCTCAACTGATCAAATAAATCATCAATGCGAGGCAACAAATATTTATTCTTCACCAAAACTTGATTTTGCTTCCTATAATCAATGCATAGTCTCATGGTGTCATCTTTCTTCTTAACAAACAACACCGGAGTACCCCATGGAGACATGCTAGGCCGAATAAAATCCTTGTCTACCAACTCCTGCAGTTGAGTCTTCAACTCTTTCAATTCCGCTGGAGCCATTTTGTAAGGTGCCTGAGAGATAGGCATAGTCCCGGGAAGTAACTCAATAGAAAAGTCTATCTCCCTTACAGGAGGCAAACTAGGTAACTCCTCGGGAAAAACATCCGGAAACTCTCGTACTACAGGAATATCCTCTACTTCTAACACTCCCACACTTGTATCCACAATGTGAGCTAAGTATGCTTGACAGCCTTTATTTAACAATTTCCTAGCAGTAACAGCTGATATCAAGCAACTTGAAATAACATCTCTTTCCCCTTGAAATGCAACCTCAAATCCATCTGGACTTCGAAACACCACTTCTTTTCGAAAACAATCTATCATAGCTCTATAAGCCTCTAAAAAGTCCATTCCCAAGATCACATCAAACTACACAATATCTAAAGGGATTAGATCCGCCTTAAACTTAGTTCCTCCCACCAATACTTCACAACCACTAAACACCCAATTTATTCTCGTCACCTCACCGGAGGGTAGAGAGACATGCCACTCGCCTGGAAGAGACGATGATGGCACATTGGCATGGAGGGAAAATCTACTAGACATAAATGAATGCGTGGCTCCGGGATCAATTAAAGTAAAAGCTGGTTGACCAAAAATTAATAACGTACCAATGATGACATCTGGAGAAGTACGACCCTCCTGCTGGGTCATAGCATGAAGTCTAGCGCGAGTCATGGGACGTCCACGCTGACCACTACTCTGCTGAGATCTGCCCCTGACCGCTGAACTGCCATGAGTACCACTACTGGAGTCTCTGGCTGAAGACTAACCGGTTGGCTGAGTAGGGGTAGGGGTGGTCCTCTAGGACAATCTCTCCTGAAATTATCCTGACCACCACACTCATAGCACCCAGAAGACTGTTGTTGCCCAAAAGAAAAAGTATGACCACCAGATGTCCCACCATGGAAATTGCCACTAGCACCAAACTGACCAGTCTGTTGTCTACCCAACTAGCTCAGAAAAGGTTTCCTGTAATGCCCCTAGCTCTGAACTGAGAATTCGAACTCGATCCCCCACTACTGCCACTACCCGCTGAAGATCTAGAAACAGATGATGAAGCAGCCTTCTTAGATGGACCCTGACTAGGACCATTGAAATCTCGGGGCCGAGCACTATATGTTCCCCTGGTCTCGATGGCCATGGCTGCACTAACCGCATCAAGAGAGGTCGGGTAAATAACACCTGTCATCCTATCTGCATACACTCCACCAAGTGCCCCAATAAACATATCAATCCTGGTCCTCTCATCAGGAACCAAATATTGCACATGGTAGCTTAAGGTAGTGAACCTCTGCTCAAACTCTATGACACCCTCATCAACCCTCTTCTTCATGTTCAGAAAATCAGTCTGAATCCTACTATGATGAGCATGACTGAAATACTGACCCAAGAAGAGCGCCTTAAACTGCTCCCAAGTCATGTCCTGAGCACCACCATTATTTCTGCTAGCGAGAGTCCACCAATGATGCACTGAGTCATCCAGAAAAGTCACTGCCATCTTCATTTTCTTTTCCTCCGGCAGATCAGTGCTCTCAAAAGCCTTTTTGCATCTTATCTACCCAAGTGTATGCATCAAGGGGTCCCTTGGCACCCTTGAACTCAATTGCCCCAGCATCGAAGACATCCTTCTTCTTCACAGACCGAGGATGCTGAACCCTATCTAAAACACCTCTCAGCATGTTTCCAATGGAATCCACTAATCCTCTAACTTCATCACCCTCATTCGCGTTGGTCGAGGTAGCCACACAGGGTCAGTGTCTAGGAGGCATAGTACCTGAGGAAGGAGATAACGGCCGGATTCTATCCAAATAAACGGCCAAAATACCAAGCTTTGAAAAATCCCAAACCTATCCAAAATTCCTCCTAAAATTCCAAAATTCACATCATTAATCTCCCCTTAATATTCCACATCTAAAACCATAAAAATCCCCCTAACAGCGGCGGCCGGCTCTAGCGACCTCCAATGCCTACCAAAATTTAGTACAACCTTCCTCTCAACACGCACAACTTCCCTAACTAGCACAAACACTAATTCCAAGCCTAGATAAGGTAATCGAACCAAAACAGTGATTTGAGCCCTAGAACTTCAACTCACCGAGTCTCCTTACCTAGCTCAAGAGGGAGCGAATCCTTTGGAGGGGTTGCTACACGGGAGGAGGGCTTCCAAACGAGCCAAGTGGCTCCGACTATGGTGGCCAGAGGAGCGAGTTCCGGCAAAGAGGGAGTCGGGTTCTCGGAGGAGGTTTCTACCAATCGACGACGCTACCCGCTCGGTCACCAGCCCAGGAAGGGAGAGGAGGAGACGGTGGTTCGATCGGGACCGGTGCGACGGCCCAGGTCGGCCAGACGGAGGCGGAGAAATCTGGCAGGGAGAGAAAAGCTCGGGGAAGAAGAGAGAGAAAAGAGAAAGGGTTTGGGCTTTTCCAAACCGGTTTCTCCCGATCCACAACCTTAATACCCAACTCCAAAACACCCCAAAAATAATACCCTAATAAAACTTACCTTTTTACTGGGTAAAATTTATCATTTTTACCGTCGTCACAATTTTCTCCTATGAATAATTACTCCGTAATATTCGTCCCTCAGCACTCCTCTAGGGACCTTTGAACTAAAAAATTCATTTACGAAGATGGTAAAACTATTATTAATTCCAAGCCAGTAAATAAGATAAAAATATTTAAGAGTCGGGATGTGACACTAGGCCTTTTCCAAGAGCACACTTTAAGTATCTTAAGATTCTTATCACAACATTCATGTGATCTTCACTAGGATTGTGCATATACTGACTCACCACACTAACCGCATCAGCAAGATCAGGTCTAGTATGCAACAAGTAAATTAATCTTCCAACTAACCTTTGATATCGAGATTTGTCAGTCGGAACTTGATCACGATACCCTGCAATCCGATGGTTCTGTTCTATCGGTGTATCAACTAGTGTACAATCAAGCATACCAGTCTCTGCTAGCAAATCCAAAACATATTTTCTTTGACTCAGCATGATACAGTCCTTGTTCCTGGCTACCTCAATTCCCAAGAAATACTTTAAATTCCCAAGGTCCTTCATCTCGAATTCAGAAGACAACTGATCTTTCAATCTTCTAATTTCACCAATGTCATCACCTGTCACTACCATGTCATCTACATAAATGATCAGGGTAGTAAGCTTACCCTGTCGGTGTTTCAAGAACAAAGTATGATCTGAGTTACTCTGCCTATACCCAATCTTCTTCATGACAGACGTGAACCTTCCAAACCAAGCTCTTGGAGATTGCTTCAATCCGTACAGGGACTTTTTCAATCTGCACACCACCTTCTCGCCCGTAGAAGTATTATATCTTGGAGAAAGATCCATGTAAATTTCTTCATTCATATCTCCATGATGAAATGCATTCTTCACATCAAACTGCTGTAGGGGCCAATCCAGATTAGCTACCAAAGACATGAGGACTCGAATGGTATTGATCTTTGCCACATGTGCGAACGTCTCATCATAATCCACCCCATATTTTTGAGTGTATCCTTTTGCAACCAACCTTGCCTTATATCTGTCAACTGAGCCATCTGCATTATGCTTCACAGTATAAACCCATCTACAACCAACGGTCTTCTTTCTAGGTGGTAATAGCACCAAATCCCAAGTACCATTCTTCTTGAGAGCATCCATCTCAACCTCCATTGCTTTGGCCCACTTCTCCTCCTTGATTGCATCCTGCACTTTACTAGAAAGAGACACAACAAATAATTTATTCACAAAGGCTACATAAGGTTTAGACAATCTATGAGTTGACACGTAGTTGGCTATAGGATACTTGGCTTTAGCTGACAAGAGAGGCCCATATTTTTTAGGAGGTTGACCACGGGTTGACCTAGCAGGCAAGACTCTACTAGATTCAGGGACATTGGAGGATGACAACGGAATAGTACTACATACCTCCGGTGATGACAAGCCAGGAGAGATCGTTGATGTAGGGGTAGAGACTGAACTTCCATGTGCATCTTCAACAACTAGCGGCTGATTACTATTCAATTCTCCTCTTTTCGACGTGTCGGACAGTTGTTCATCATGTCGAACACTTTCAGAATAGTGAATAGACGCCTCAACTTGGGCAGGTTCAACAGATTGAACCACTTTTTGAGGTTCCAGAGTATTATCTCTCAAATTATGGATCTGGAAAGTAACAGGCCGAAGATCCTTTTCAGCGGGGTTACTGTCAACAATTACACAATCTTTTAGTTCTCCAAATTGATCTTCATAAAAAACAAGCTTCTCCTCCTCCCTCAGAGATACCGTAGGAGAAAAATAACATAGGTTTTCACTAAATGTGACATCCATGGTGACATAGAATCGTTGAGACGGAGGATGGTAGCACTTATATCCTTTCTGATGGGATCCGTATCCAACAAACAAACACTTAAGGGAACGAGCCTCCAACTTAGATCTCTGATTTTTGTAAAGATGAATATAGGCCACACAACCAAAGACACGAGCAAGAAGTTTGTTGAGAGATGGAATAGTAACATGTTCAGCCAATACCTCAAAGGGAACCCGATTCTGAAGAGCTGCAAATGGTAGACGGTTGATAAGGTGAGAGGCACACAACACAGCTTCACCCCATAGATATTTAGGTAGATTGGCACTGAGTAAGAGAGCTCTTCCAATATCCAAGAGGTGTCGATTTTTCCTCTCAGATACTCTATTCTGTTCTGGTGTCTGAGGACTAGTCTGATGAACAATTCCATGTTGCTGAAAATAGTCTCGGAAAGAGTGGTTAACAAACTCTCCTCTATTGTCAGATCGAAATATTTTCACACAAGCATCATACTGAGTTCGGATGAGACTATGAAAAGCAGTGAAAGCCGAAAACACAACATCCCTCTTTTTCAATAACACAACTCAAGCTAATCTTGTAAAGTCATCAATAAATAAAGTACTTCATTCCTGTCAATGTCAAATTCTTCGAAGACCCCCATACATCAGAATGAATCAACTCGAATGGTGCAGAACTAGAAGAAAAACTAGGAGAATAACTGGACTTATGACTCTTAGCGAAAACATAAGTTTTACAATGGAGACTTGACTCTTTTATTCCAAAAAACAAAGATGGCATCGACTTCTTCATGACTTCAAAAGATGGATGACCCATTCGGCGATGTCATAGCCAAATTTTTTTTACTCGATCAGAACTCAATGTCAGGGCAACGGTTGGTGATGGTGCTCTTGCTTCCCCGCTGTACATGCAATCCAAGTGAAACAGTCTCCCTGCAGATCCTCCTTGCCAATTATCGCCTGAGATGACAAGTCTCGGAAGATAACATACATAGGAAAAAAGGTTACAGAGAATTTGTTTTGAGAAATCAATTCAGAAACAGATAATAAGTGATGTGATATAGCAGGAACATAAAAGACTTTGTTTAACACAATTGTTGGAGTAACTTGAATTGACCCTGTTTTGGCCACGATCCTCAACGCGCGGAGCAGTGGTAACTAGCGAACAAAGAGAATGGGGAGTTGCGGGCATGCCACCTCGCGGACGAGGAAAAGGTTGTAGGTGTGCGAGATCTTGACTTTTGATCAGGCGAAGGGGGTTACAGGTGCCACCTCAGACGAGGATTTACAAGCACAAGCGATCGATACTCACGGCGGCGCGAGCAGAGCAACTATAGGGAGTTCAGAGAGAAGCTGGGATATAGAATCCGGAGGGCTCTGAAGAGGGGAACCTAGGCGGCGGCGCTTAGGGTTAGGGTTTCGAGGAGCTCGAAGGGTAACTGGTTTCAGTTTGTATTGTGTTTTTGTGTATTGTTTGAGAGACCCTTCTGTTAGGGTTTGAACCCTCTTATATAGTAGCTCGACTTGCGGCAGAATAAAAGTATAATTAGAATCCAAGTCGGACTCTGAAACCCTATTCGCACAAGGATACTGCTCCGTCCATGCGAACCAACCATCTTGTGACACATGTCCAGTTCGCACACTTCATTCCGCATAGGGCATTGCTTCCGCGCTGCCAACTGTAGACTCCTATGCGAACTGGAATTCATCCCGCGGGCTGTCACACAAAGCTATCTCGCGTGCTACTGAAGCTCGCTTCCATTTCGCGGGCTATTGCAGCTCGCGAGCCTTAAAAGGGCTTTTTATATTTAATGGGCCACAGGGATTGGCCCGAAGCATGTAAAAGTCTTCAACGTTTGTCGTGGTGCGCGCGGATTCCGCATGTTGCTTCCTCACGAAGTCTTCTACGCGAGCCAGTTCGCCAGCTCGCCTCGCCTCGCCTACGTGGAGAGTCAATCTCGCCTCGCCTACGCGGAGTGTCTAATAGTAATTCCGCGCGAAGTCATTCCGCGTGCGAGCTAAGTGTTCCACGCAAACTGCGTAGTCCGCCTATGTCCATTCCGCACGCGAGCTAAGTGTTCCAGTTCGCATGCAGTTCGTTCCGCGTGAAGTCTAACTCGGCTCGCGTGATCTCACTGGCGGGCCGACTTTTGTAAACTTAGAGAACTTTGGGCTCGCCGGTATGACATGGACCATAAATGTAATTAATATTCACATAGACATTTACTGTCCAGTAAAATATTAATCTAGGCGTAAACATTGCCCCCTAGCCCCGAAGTTATGAAATGTCGAGAATGACTGAAGAGGTTTATGTTCATGTTACTCCAAAGTCAATAGTAATGGCTTGGGTCATACATAAAAGAAGTGTGAAGAAACAAGCCTGTGAATAGGTCGCGTAACCAACGCACTCAACTAGGCATTGTAGCGAACTGCTCTATGGCTCGCCTCAGCACCTTGGACTTGAACTTCAAATGCATTCGCCTGCTCTTAGCTCGCATTCGCCTGCTCAACTCAGAAGACATAGTACATGGCACGTACCGCTAGCGAATGTAGCTCGCGTGGATGTATCTTGAGCAGACGCACGTAACTTGAGTAGATTCCAAAAATTAGCCCTTCGCGAGCTCTTGGCGATGGCGGACCAACGTGGAATGACAATGGCTATGTACTTCGCTGCCCCCCAGTGCGAATCAGTGAGAGACAAACGAACAGAGTCGGCGAACTTTAAGAGGCCATGCACTTCGTTGCCCCCAGTATATTCTTCGCTGCCCCCAGTGCGAACCAATGAGAAGTAAATAAAGGAGTCGGCGAACGGCCACATAAAGCTGGCGAGCCAAGTTTGAAAATTTGGAGGCCACGAGGATTGGCCTAAATGATGACTAAGAAATACTTGAATGAAGTTGTTTTTTATTTAGGGCCTCAAGAATAGGCCCCAATCTTGTACTGGTCTGTTAGTTAGACCACGCATGTTTACAAAGAGAAAACTGATGACTGAGAAACATTTGAATTAAAAATTTTATATATTTAGGGCCTCAGGAATAGGCCCCAATCTTGTACTGGACTGTTAGTTAGACCACACACGTTTATGAAGAAAAAACTAATTGCATGCTTCTCCTTGGGGTTGCCCCCTAGTATGAGGGGATGGAGCGTAAGCGCGACGGCGCGTGACACTAATGACAGTGGTCGCGGGATCAGGGGGGAAGGAGGGTCTGCGCGCTCCCAAACACTAGCGATGTGGCGTTTTAAGAAACGACCATTAATAGGATTAGGATGGAGTTGACCGTCAAGGTCGCGCAAATGGTATGCCCCCTTAGGCAATATGCGATGAATAATAATGGGTCCCTCCCATCGCGCGGACCATTTCCCGCGGCCTTCGGTTTTCTCCCCAAGTGGGAGCACAGCACGCCATACCGTTTGGCCTTCGGCATAACTCCGACCTTGAGTGACTTTATCATAAGACCGCGCAACACGCTCCTTCTCAAGGATGAGATTGTTGAAAGCAGTGATACGATGTTCGTCGAGGTCTTCAAGCTCTTGCCACCATGCCTGGATGTAATCGTCACCAAGCAACTGGTGCTGCTCCTGGACACGAAGCGAGGCGACGTGAACCTCAAGGGGAAAGACGGCGTCATGGCCATACATGAGAGCATATGGGGTGGTATCTGTCGGACCACGCTGGAAGGTACGGTAGGCCCACAAAGTATGGTAAAGCTCTAGATGCCAGACACGGGGGTTCAACTCTAGCATTTTTCACAAGATGCCGAGGATGACTTTGTTGCTCGCCTCCGCCTGACCATTGGACTGGGCATAATAGGGGGTCGAATGCAGGAGTTTGACACCATAGCCGTTAAGGAATGTGACTACCGAATCCGCCATGAAAGCTGCCCCCCGGTCCGTCACGATGCATTCTGGAACACCAAAGCGGGAAATAATGTTGCAGAAAATAAAGTTGCGGACCGAGGTCGCGGAAGCGACCTTGAGTGGCTCGGCCTCAACCCACTTGGTAAAGAAATCGGTGGCCACAATAAGGAACTTATGCTGCTCGGAGGAATGGGGATGAATGAGACCGATGAAGTCTATCGCCCAACCTCGACATGGCCAGGGCTTAACGATCGGCTGTAACGGAATGTTTGGAATGTGTTGCACTGGTCCGTGAGCCTGGCAGTCCTGACGTCCTTTAGCGAAAGTAACACAATCCTTGAGAATAGTAGGCCAGTAGTAGCCGTGGCGACGAATTAACCAACACAACTTTGGTCCAGCCTGATGCGAACCACAAACGCCGGAATGTACCTCACGCAGAAGCCGCTTAGCCTCGTTGCCATACATGCAGCGGAAATCGTTACCGTCCTCGCCGCGCCGGCGAAGCTCACCATTGCGAAGCACAAAGTTGAGGGCGAGAAACTACATTTGCCGGGAATGGGTAGCGTCATGAGGGTGCTCGAGGTAGGCAATAAACGGTAGCCGCCAATCTTCATCGATAGGATCTAAGGCAGCGATGTTAAGAGGGTCTACCTCATATTGCCCCCTAGCAAGAAAAGAAGGAAGTGTACGTCGTTCGACTTTGAGGAGTCGTTCGCGCACTTCATCGCGTAAGCTAAGACCAGATGCGATCTGCGCGAGCTCATTCGCCGCGAAGTTGAATTCGCGTGGGATGTGTTCAATGTGAACATCGTCGAAGCGGTCCAAGACATCAAAAGCTTTCCGCAAGTAAGGTTCAATGGACGACCTTAAACACTTGAACTTCGCCACAAGGTGGTTGACGACCAGTAAGGAGTCGCCAAAGACTTGAACCTCGCAGACTCCTAAGTCCAGCAAGATTTTCAGTCCGATGATGAGCGCCTCGTATTCCGCCTGATTATTTGTACATTTAAAGTCCAGCTGGAAAGAGTAAGAAAACCGATCTCCTGCAGGGTTCTCGATGGCGATCCCGGCACCTACATCAAGTTCAGTACGCTAGCCATCAAAGCAGAGGGTCCATGGAGTAAGGGAGACTACGACAACCTCCAACTCGCAGAATCCTGTCAGCTCGGTCGGCGGGTGATGAGCGAGGAAGTCCGCTATGGCCTGTCCTTTAACTGCTTTTTGGGGAACATATTGCAAAGAGAATTCAAACAAAGCCAATATCCATTTACCTATACGGCCCCGTAGGATAGGGCAGGAAAGCATATATTTGACTAACTCGGACTGAGTGATCACCACCGTGGTAAAGGCCAACATGTAGTGGCGGAGCTTGCAACCTGAAAAGAAAAGGGCGAGACACAACTTTTCTATTGGGGAGTAGCGCGTCTCGCAATCGGTCAACACCCTACTAAGATAGTAAACGGCGTGTTCCACTCCGTTCTCGTCGTCTTGTGCCAAGAGTCCGCCGATAGACAAATCGGCAGCGGCGATGTAGAGCTTAAGCGGAACGCCAGGGCGAGGGGGAACCAAAACAGGTGGATTCGCAAGATAGTCCTTGATACGATCGAAGGCCTCCTGGTGTTGTGACTCCCAAACGAACTCGGTTGCCCCCTGGAGCTTTAGAAGAGGCGAAAAGGGCTGAACTTTCCCTGCCATGTTGGAAATGAAACGGCGGAAGAAGTTGATTCGCCCGATCAATTGTTGGAGCTCCTTTTTGGTTGTAGGAGGCGAGGCGTTTATTACCGCCTGCGCCTTGTCTTTGGGGATCTCGATACCCCTTTGATGGATGAGAAATCCAAGGAAGTCGCCTGCCTCTGCGAAGAAAACACACTTGGCGGGGTTCATCTTCAAGTGATGTTTTCGCATCCGCGTGAAAACCTACCGGAGGTCTTCAACGTGTGTCGCCCGCGTCTTGGTTTTAACCACGACGTCGTCGATGTAGACTTCGATCAGCTTGCCTAGGATATCGTGAAAGATAAGGTTCATGGCGCGTTGATATGTAGCCCCCGCGTTCTTAAGCCCGAATGGCATGACAACATACTCGAATGCACCGGCAAACCCCGGACAGCAGAAAGCAGTCTTGTGGCGATCTTCTTCAGCGACAGGGATCTGATGGTACCCAGCAGTTCCATCCATAAAGGGTAGCACTTCATGCCCCGCGGCCGCGTCAATGAGGAGGTCAGCAACAGACATGGGATATATATCTTTAGGCGTTGCGTTGTTGAGGTCACGGTCGTCAACACAGACGCGCGTTTTGCCGTTCTTCTTGCGAACTGGAACGATGTTGGATAGCCATTCATTGTATTTGGCCACGCGAATGATACCTGATCGGTGCATGTTCTCAATTTCTTCCTTGATCACGATCTGGGTCTCAATTTGCATGAATCTTCTGTCTTGGCGGACTGGACGTCTGTCAGGATGAGTAGGTAGACGGTGACAGACTAAATCCGGGGATAGGCCAGGCATGTCTTCGTACTGCTCGGTGAAACAATCCCTATACTCATGTAGTAAGGCGAGAAGGTCTTCCTTTTCTTGTCCCGCCAACTTGGCACTAACGGAGAGTAGTAAAGGTTTCTCTGCAATGCCCACGTCGACTTGTAAGGTGGGATTGCAGACTTGAGGCGGCGTGTCGTCCAAGGCAGCGGGAGCTAATTGAATAACTTCCTCCTCGGTATCGGTATAGTCCACTATCTCGTCTACATACTCCATAGTAGCGACCATGTCGTAGGCTTCGCGTTCCGCCCAGTATGAGAGGAGTCTCTCACACAAGGACTCGCCAGCTTCACGTGCTTCTTCTGAGGGTGTACTAATCATAAGATGGTTGTAGGGGATCCACGATGGTGTGGGGACGTTGTAAATCGTCCCTCGCCTGAGTGAGAACCCATCGCGTTAAGTTGGAGGCCGTGACCCCATATGGGCGGCCTTTAGAATCGACGCCTTGGACGTCTAATGGGCTCAAGTCAGTATTGTAATAGCGGGCGTCATTGAAGTGGGCAGAAATGGAGAAAGGACGCGGATCCGCTTGGATGAGGACCGCCTCGCGTTTCTCAGTATCCCAGATCATAAGCTCCTGATGTATGGATGAAGGTATACAAAAACTTCTATGGATCCAGTCGCGGCCTAGGATCATGTTGTAGGACGAAGGACACTCGGCGACGAAGAATGTGTAGACCCTTGAAGCCGGTCCCACCTTGACCCGTAAGAACAAACCTAGAGTCCTGGAGACTTGTCCGGTGAAGTTCTTGACCGTCAAGGACGTGGTTTGGATCATCGAGCGTGGGATACCGAGGAGTCCCATAGTGTGGGTGGTGTCGACATTCACTGCAGCCCCCGTGTCGACCATGATTTTGTTGATCATAATCCCTTCAACTTCAGCCGTGATATACAATGGCCTCATGTGAGTGGCCATGTCCAGGGTTGGAGTGGAGAAGGTCAGAGTCGGCATGCTTGTGATGCTGCTTGTGGCTTCCAACGGTGCAGCCTGTGCGGGCTCCTCCAGGACTGGACCCATCTCACTGCTGCAAGGGGGGGATATGTCACAGACACTTTCGCTATTGTCTGGAATATCCGCCGCGTTGCATGTTGTATTTGGTGGGAGAGCGTATCTCTCAGATATGAAGAACATCATTCCGACCTGAAAAGAGAACTATTCACGGACTGGAACCAGTGGCGTCTCAATGCTCCCGTGTTCTCTGTCGAGCACGGCAAATGCGCCATCCGCTGGACTGACCTCTTCGAGTTCTGGCCATGCAGAGATCTCAAGCATATTGCAATTGAATGATTCACCCTGCCCTTCTGCTTGGTCGTCACCCAAGTCGATGCGAGGCTCGGAATGAGTCTCCTCATTCATGGAATTCTCGCGGAAGCATTGGGCCATGAGTTCTGCTAGGTTAGGGCTGGAGGTGCTACTTTCGACCCCTGGCGAGATGTTACCCTCTGGCTGCCGTGGTCGCCACACGAGTTTGTTCTAGGGTTGTTTATCTTCAGCTGAATGCCTATCCGCGGCTAGAAGAGCGCTGGCATTGTCCTCTGCCTTAGACGGAGGAGGGACTGAGACCTGAGGCTGCTGTGCGGGTTGAGGTTGGGGCAGACCCGGTTGTGATAGTTCCTTTTTAGCCTCAGGTTCCTGGCGAATAGGCTTCTGGGGATGTGATGACCGAGGCGGCTCGCGCCTTGATTCGGGCCTTGATGCGGCGAACAGTCGTCGCGTCGCTGGGGAAGACGGTTCTCATCTTCTTTCAGCCTCTGGCGATTGCCTACGCCTTAGTAGAGGTGGCGGGTTCCTTCGTCGTTCGGCTTCCGGCGACTGTTGGCGCCTTGGTGGAGGTAACAACTCCCTTCTTCTTTCAGGTTCTGATGAAGGCTTGTGCCGGGAGAACTGTGGCTCCCTTCTCCTTGCTGGCTCCGGAGATGATATGTGCCTAGCGGGGCGCGGATCCAGTCTTGGTGGTACGGTGAGGCGACAGAAAACATTTGCCTTTGGAGCGGGGTCATCTGTTGTCTGCGCACAGACACGTGGAGGCGTGACAGGCGGTCTTTGGAGCAGAGCGCGCAAGCCTTCAGCTTCTCTCCACATCCTCTCGGGTGTCTGCGCGAGCTGTGAGGGTCGGATGATGCCATCATCAGCCGCTCGCAAGGCACGCAGGATGCTGCCATACTTCTTTTGTAGCTTCCGCTTCTTAGATCTGCTGATGGTGACCGGCTTTCCCCCTTGTTGTGTGTACCAAATCCCTTCCTTGATCGCTGATTTGGATGTCGGAGGAATGTAGGGGTCGGTCAAGATACCTCGCCGAGGGCTTGAAGCCTCGCTATCTTGGCGTTCGCTGCTGGAGTCGGAGATGTCCATCTCACTTGAAGCTGGGGACGAAGGTACATCTTTAGTCCAGTGTGATTGGACGAAGGTTTCGAGGCGTTTGATCCTCTGTTCCAACTCTTCGCGAGTCCTGGGACTCATGGGTTGATAGTTGTCAGCTGGAGACGGTGTATCGTCCCGCATGGTAGCTTTGCCTTTATCCTTTCTTGAAAGGCGATCGGGCTGTAGTCTAGCTGCTAACTCCCATGCTGGGTAGTGGTTCCTATTTTGGTTCGCCAGAACGGTGTAGTCATTTGCCGGCCTCTTGCGGTTTCGACCTGGCGGTTCGCGTTGGCCCGTGTTTGGAGATAGGTCCAAAGTTATCGCGCGCTGGCCAATGCGAGGCCAGGCGATGTCAGCAACTGTGATCATGAAGCCACCTTTGTCCTCAAAGCGAATATACTTGAGGTCTAGCCAGTCCTGTACTTGCTCGCGGAGCTGGTAACAATCGCGAGTTCTGTGCCCCCAACTGTCATGGAGCTTGCAGTGGACGCGGCCCTCCTTGTATTCAACACAGGGCAAGGCCCTTGATACAGTGACGAGTCTGCCGTCAATAAGATCGTCTAAGACCTCGTGCGCGAGGTTGACGTTGTAAGTGTACCGGCGAGATGGCTGACGTGTGTCATCATTACCATCCTCTCGGTCTCGCTTAAGTGCTCGGCGTGGATTATCATCCTCTGGATGTTCGGCCAGGTCCAAGGTAATTCTCCGCTCGCCTGGCTTTGGTGCGCGGCGGCGGCTATTCTCCTTTGGCTGGTCGGCCTAATTCACCTTGACCATACCGACAACGGCTGGGAATGGATCAACATCCACTAGAGAAGCGGTGCTTCCTGGCGTCTTCATTTTCAGGGCGCCCGAATTCAACCAAGTTTGCAGTTGGTCACGGAGTTTGACACAGTCCTTGGTGTCGTGATTGTAAGCATTGTGGAAACTGCAATACTTCTTGTCCTTTAGCTCTTCCTTGGACGAGATCCTGTGATCCAAGCGCACGCATTTCGCCTCAATCAAGTCATTAAAGACAAGATGGGCGTTTTTCGCGTCATACGTGTACGCCTCATATTCGGGCTTAGTCCATGCAAAGGACTGAATGGTGATTGGCTCACGGGTCATCTTGAGATTCTTCAGCTTGTGAGCTAAAGGCTTCCTGGTCAGTTCGACTGCTCCGACGTCGTCAACATACCCCTGCGCGGCCTCATTCTCCTCCTGCCTTTGGTAGTAAGGGTCGAACGCGGGGGATTGGAGGTTTAATGCCCCTACTATCCTGTTTCTCCCAGGTACTTATGTCCCTTTGGAGGCATTCACCCTCTCGTCCATTTCATTGAGGATCAGCTCATAACTGCCGACCTTGTTGATAAGGTCGCCCATGGACGTGAAGCGTTCCCCATGGTGCTTCAACCGCTGGCGGTGTTTGAGGCCACGAACAGCCAACTTAATGGCTTCCTGTTCGGGTAAGAGGAAGTCGCACTTGGCTTGTTGGATCTTGAACCACTGGAGGAAGGAGACTCCAGACTCCATGCTTTGCTGGCTCATTTGGGTGAGGGAGTCAAGGCCGACCTCTGGCTCAATGGTACCGTAGGTCTCCCGGAATAGTTTCTCCATGGTAGGCCAATCCGTAATGGATCCTGGTTTCAACCTGGAGTACCAAGTAAATGCAGCTCCGGACAGAGAGGTCCCGAAGAGCTTGACTTGAGGATGTCATTGTTCCCGTACTGGCCGCACTGGACTTTGAAGCGGGTCATGTGGGTTGTTGCGTCCTCCCTTGTTTCGCCAGAGAAGGTAGTGAACACTACGTTCTTGAACCCATGTGGGAAGGGGTATTGCGCCACGCTATCTGGATAGGGGTCGCGATACTGCAAGTTAGCATCACCGTGTCCGGTTTGCTCCTTGACAATGGAGGAGATAAGCTGGCGCCAGTCGGCTGTTGTCACGGGCACAGATTCTGCCCCTTCCCCATGGTTTGGCCATGCAGAGAGATTGACGGCCTGTCCGCCGTTCTTGGGAGTAAGGCTAGAATAAACTAGAAGCGGGTCATCTGGTGTCTCGGTTCCCTTGGAGGGAGCAAACAAGCCATGCGTAGAGAATTATGCAGTCCCTTGGAGGGAGCAAACAAGCCATGCGGGAGCGGACTCTTTGACATTCCTGCTCCTGGAACGAACTGCGGGGCCTTCGGAGTCCCGACCTTAGGGTTTCCCCTGGCGCGTTCATTAGGAGGGATGTACTTGGGCGTCCCTTCGTTCGCGCTTGGGCTAGTAGGGTTCAGAGCAGGGTTCTTTGGTGCCTGCGCCCTCATCCAGTCTTCAACTTCAAGGACCCGTAGGTTCAGCCGGTCCTGTTTGTCTTTGAACTCGTCTAGCTTCTCTAGACTGTTCTTACTTCCAAAGAAGGAAGCATTCTGCTGGTCATGCAGCTTGGTATCGTGCTCGTCCAAATGGCGAGTCTGCTCGTCTACTGTCACGCGAGTGAGCGACAGGACCTCTACATGTTGCTTGGTCTCCGCGTTTTGCTTCACGGTCTCCGTGTTCTGATCCAGATCCGAGCGGATCTGTTGAAGGCTTCCTTAGACCAAGCCCTTGGTTTCCCTTGTTTCGCTGACAAACTGGTTGAAGTCTTCAGTGAGTACGGTAAGGTTGTGCTGGTCTGCTTCCCAAAGGGTTTTGTCCCTTTTGACTTGTTCAGCAAGGCCGTCGACCTTACCAGCAAGGTCGATGAGGCTTTGTTGAGTGGCAGAGCATTGGGTTGTCAAACCCTAGGTTTGGGTTGTCAAACCCTGGATCTGCCCCGTGAGTTGCGCGAACATCTGGAAGACTTACTCCATAGACGGAGCAGAGTCTGTATCTTGGATCAGCTGAGAGCCTACCATGGCGGTCTCGCTGTAATCTGGGTTACCAAACTGAGCAAGGACCTGTTCTTGAGTGAGGAATCGGCAAGCCGCGCTATTATGGGGCTTGTACCGTAACGATCTGTGCTTGAGACAAGAAAGCTGGGGCTTTCGGTACGGCGCTTCCTCCAGTTTCCCTATGATGTATCCGCTTGTACTGCCTGTCCCACTGGGCGTGCCAATGTTTTGGCCACGATCCTCAGCGCGCGGAGCAGAGGTAACTAGCGAACAAAGAGAAGGGGGAGTTGCGGGCGTGCCACCTCGCGGACGAGGAAAAGGTTGCATGTGTGCGAGATCTTGACTTCTGATCAGGCGAAGGGGGTTACAGTTGCCACCTCAGACGAGGATTTACGAGCACAAGCGATCGTTTGGCCACGATCCTCAGCGCGCGGAGCAGAGGTAACTAGCGAACAAAGAGAAGGGGGAGTTGCGGGCGTGCCACCTCGCGGACGAGGAAAAGGTTGCAGGTGTGCGAGATCTTGACTTCTGATCAGGCGAAGGGCGTTACAGGTGCCACCTCAGACGAGGATTTACGAGCACAAACGATTGATACTCACGGCGGCGCGAGCAGAGCAACTATAGGGAGTTCAGAGAGAAGCTGGGATAAAGAATCCGGAGGGCTCTGAAGAGGGGAACCTAGGTGGCGGTGCTTAGGGTTAGGGTTTCGAGGAGCTCGAAGGGTAACTGGTTTCAGTTTGTATTGTGTTTTGTGTATTGTTTAAGAGACCCTTCTGTTAGGGTTCGAGCCCCCTTATATAGTAGCTCGACTTGCGCCAGAATAAAAGTATAATTAGAATCCAAATCGGACTCTGAAACCCTATTCGCACAAGGATACTGCTCCGTCCATGCGAACCAACCATCTTGTGACACATGTCCAGTTCACACACTTCATTCCGCATAGGGCATTGCTTCCGCGCTGCCAACTGTAGACTCCTATGCAAACTGGAATTCATCACGCGGGCTGTCACACGAAGCTATCTCGCGTGCTACTGAAGCTCGCTTCCATTTCGCGGGCTATTGCAACTCGCGAGCCTTAAAAGGGCTTTTTATATTTAATGGGCCACAGGGATTGGCCCGAAGCATGTCAAAGACTTGTAAAAGTCTTCAACGTTTGTCGTGGTGCGCGCAGACTCCGCATGTTGCTTCCTCGCGAAGTCTTCTACGCGAGCCAGTTCGCATGCAGTTCGTTCCACGTTAAGTCTAACTCGGCTCGCGTGATCTCACTGGCGGGTCGACATTTGTAAACTTAGAGAACTTTGGGCTCGCCGGTATGACATGGACCAAGAATGTAATTAATATTCACATAGACATTTACTGTCCAGTAAAATATTAATCTAGGCGTAAACAGACCCTATACTTAGGACCGGGAAGGACACTCCATTTGCATTAGACACTTAAGGTATGGGAGATGGGGACAGTCTCGAAAAAAAGGACTTATCAAATGTCACATGATCAGACGCACCAGAATCAATTATCCATGTACCACTACCAGTAAAGTCAGAAATTTTTAATACAATACCAATTTTACCACTTTTCTCCTGAGAACACATACCTGTTGTCAAGACCCACCCCGAATTTCACCCTGAAACCCGAAGTAAATCCTGCGGGGTCCACCTCCAAAGAAAATTTACTGAAAAATTCGACATAACCTCCTTTTAAAATAGACAACCCTTCCTAAATAAAACACATGCAAACACTTCTAAAAGTTCCAACTCCAACCTTATAACTCCTGGAGCCTTCGTGCTCCCCACATATCATAACATCTCCCAATTTATATTTACTAATCTAACAAAAATCTGAAAACCAACGATTAATAGGTTCAGAGCAATTCTAACAATGAAGGGGAGATAAATATATATATATATATATATATATATATATAAGCGGAAACTCTACGATGGACTATGCCTCGACTTCATGTACGCCCGACCTCAATTATATTAATTTGCAAACTGAGCATTTAAAACCAAAAGGCCCAGGGGAAAATATTTGAAAGCGCGTTAGAGTGAGTGGACAAAAGTAAATTAAAAAGAAAACGAGCAATAAAAATCTTTATGCTTTCCCAAATTAATTTATGTCGAAAAGTTACGCTGCATGCGACAAGCTCAAAAGGTTTTAACTTAACAATTAGCCAAAAACGTGACTAGCCTCGCTAGTCTCCCATACCTTGTAATAAAGAGCCTCTCAGGCTAAACTATATATATTTATAAATGTATGTATTTACACTCGTCATATTCCTTGTATGAATTCTATGAAAAAAATAAGAAAAAATAGAAATTCATACAAGGCTACAACGCTTGCGTCTAACGCCCACGTCGCGCCATAATGGAATTTTACCTCATTATGCGGAAAAGACGGTGTGTGTATATATACGTGCATATTCCTTATATAAATTCTTATATTTATATAGGGCTACGACGCTTGCGTCTAACGCTCAAGTCGCGCCATAATGGAATTTTACCTCATTATGAGGGAAAAGCACGTATGGCTAGCTAGTATCTATATACATACTATCCTCATAAATATCTATATACATATCCACCGAAAATCTCATTTTCGGTAACTCTCTAAAATAATGAAAATTGCCAATTATCAAAGAAGAAATAAATATATGACTCCACCGAAAATCCTATTTTCGGTAACTTTCCAAATAGCGAAGTTAACAAATAAAAATATGAATAAACACTTCCGAAAATACTTCGCAAAAATCAATCATAAACGCGAATTTAATCCACAAATTAAGATTCAATAAATTAAACTTGATCATCATTAAATATAAAGCCATTGCATGCATTTAATTTAAATCAAACGTCCACTCACAACTTTAAGTCTAAGCCTGACGTCGATCCGAGGTCTCTTCTACTCGAGCCTCCTCACGTCCTGTTTCAAATATATAATTAAATTTCAAGACTAACTCGATACTTTAAATAAAACTGCAAGAATGAAAGTGAGCCTATAAATCCTTCACCCTTGCCCAACTTCTCCATCCTTAGACCAATAAGACTCAAACTTCACCACAATCATCAAAATCCTTAAAACAACTTTCTGAAGTTTAATCAACACTAATTCAATGACCGGATTCTACCCTATTAACCGCCAAGTTCACCAATCTTTGAAAAATCTCAAACCTAACCAAAAATCGTCTAAGAATTATAAACTTCACACCATTAGACTCGCCTCAACAAAACCAAGTTAATAACAAGAAAAACTCTCCAAAAGAGGCGGCGCCGCTGTCTGCTCCGCGGGTAGCGGCGGCGGCCAGCCTAACTCCAGTGATCTCCAATGCTCCCCAAAATTTGACACAATCATCTCCTTAATACGCTCAACAACTTCCTTAACTAGCACCAAGTCCAATTCCAAGCCTAAACATGCTAATCGAAGCAAAACAGAAAATGGAGCCCTATAAATTCAACCCACCGATTCTCCTCACCTAGCACGAAACGAGCCAATTCCTTTTGAGGGGTTGCTACCCTAGATGAGAGCTTCAAGATGGGACAAGGATCGCCGGCTATGGCGGCCGAATGAGGGAGTTCTAGCGACGGAACACCACGAACAGTCGGAGCTCTCGAGCGCGATTCCTCTCTCACAGCGGCGCTAGGGAGGCTCCCACCGGTCCAGGAAGAGAGAGTGGAAGATGGCCGACTGTTTGGGACCGGTGCGGCGGTCAGAGCTGGCCGGATGGCGGCGGACGAGCGCTGGGAACTTCCGGCAGGGAGAGAGAGAGAGAGCATCGGGAGGGAAGAGAGAAAAGAGAGAGAAGGAAAATGTTGGGCTTTTCCCAACCGGTTCCTAACCCACCAATAAAAACCCAACTCCAAAAATTAACACCCCAAAAATAAAACCTTAATAAAAATTACCTTTTTACTAACTAAAATTTACCCCTTTTTACCATCTTCAAATATTTCTCCTACGAATAATTTCTCTGAAATAATTGTCCCTCAAAACACCTCTAGAGACCTTTGAAATCCTAAACTCATTGTCAAAGACGGTAAAACTCTTATTAATACTAAGGTAGTAAATAGGGTAAACAATTTAAGAGTCGGGATGTGACAATTCTCCCCCCCCCCCCTTATAAAAATTTCGTCTTCGAAATTTTAAACTAAACGAGCCAAAGCCATAGATTATAGATCAACTACCTTTTACTCTTTGTTTCGCTACGAAACTCAATAACTCAACTCTGCCATCCACGCATGATGACGCCACAAATGAAACATCGAACTCTGGTTCACCAGTCCCTCGCTCCGCTCGAGTAAAACCTTTTTCAGAAACTCTGAATTTTCACCAAATTACGAATTTCCGATCACAAGTAACATTTCTCCCCGATGATTACGAACCTAAATAATACCGCGAACATCCTTTGAAAATAGTTCCACAGTGCTTGAGCCAAAACTTGAATACTTATAGATATGTTCACGCTTTTTCATACAATGAAAGTTGCTATCACACTCAAAAGAGCAAAGTTTGATTTCGACGTCGAGCTTAAATTTTCTAATGTCATGAAACGATCTCGTCGTTACAATACTTCTAAACTTAACATCAAAGCCCACTTGTTAAGAAGCTAGAATTTTGCATTCACATATGCTCATAGCCATCTGAAAACCTGCTAATTGAATAGATTGAGGATTCCTATACTGACAAAAACTGTAGTTGTCAAGACCCACCCCGAATTTCACCATGAAACCCGAAGTAAGTCTTGCAGGGTCCACCTCCAAGGAAAATTTACTGAAGCACTCGGTAAACCTCCCTTGAAAATGGACAACCCTAAGCCGGAAAACCCAAGAATTACTCATAAATATCCAAATAATATAACATAAATCTTAGTACACCCCATTAAAATATTCGCTAACCCCAGGGTAGTCAGAGCTACTAAATAACAATTACAAGAAGTATGAAGATACACTGGTAGGTTTATTAGGTAACCTACTGGTGAAGAGTGGTGGAGAAGTGGATAATTCTGCCTCGCCTTCTACTAGTGTCAACCCGGACTCTGCAGACTGGGAATTTTTAAAACGAAAAGCCCAAGGGAAAACATTCGAAAACGTTAGAGTGAGTGGACAAAATAAAAAGAATAAATAAAGAAAATAAATAACAATATTTATGTTTTCCCAATTTAAATTTTCAGTAAAGTCAAATGCGTGCTCCACGCGATAAATCTTTTATCTCAAAAATATATACCAATATATGTATGTATTTACACACGTCCATACTCCCTATATAATTTATTTTATAGATTTAAAATAATTTATATACGGCTACTACGCTCGCGTCGAACGCTCACGTCACGCCTTAATGCGGTGGTACACTACGCCATTAAGGTGGACGGACAGGTGTATAAATATGTGCACATACCCCCTATATGAATTGAACACTCATATAGGGCTATTACGTTTGCGTTTAACGCTCACGTCACACCATAATGCGGTTATATACTACGTCATTAAGGTGGACAGACACATATGGCTAGCTAGCATTTATATACATACTCTCGTCATAAAAATATTTATAATTTACCGAAAAATCTCTTTTTCGGTAATTCCTCAAAATAAGTAAAACCCACAAAATAAAATGACCTCAACAGAAGAAATTGTTCAGCTCAGAACCATAGCAGGTATATTATTTAAAACAAAAGTCCACTCACAAATTAGGCCTAAGCCTGATGTCGGTCCGAGGCCTCTTCAGCTCGAGCCTCCTCACGTCCTGTTCCAAATATATAATTAATTTCCCAACTTAAAAATCCAATATTTATTCAAAATAGGCAAAATTAACTGTGAGTCTTAACCACGCTCATCCTAGCCTAACTTCGCCATTCTTAACTCAATATTATCCAACCTCACCGGAAAAATAACGGCAGCCTTAACGCAACCTTCCACAGTCTAAACAACATTAAACCAATGACCGGATTCTACCCTATTAATCCGTCAAAATTACCAAACTTCAAAAATTTCCAAACCTATCCAAAACTCCTCCAAAAATTCCAAACTATATTTCATTAAACTCCTCTCATGAAAAAAAAACCCAGAAACATAAAAAACTGCCCCTAAGGGGCGGCGCTGCCGCCTGCTCCGCCGGCAGCGGCGGCCGGCAGCCGTACTCCGGCGACGTCCAAAATTTCCCAAATTTTAACGCAATAATCCTCTCAATCCGCAAAACAACTTCCTTAACTAGCACACAATCCAATTTTAAGCTTAGCTAGGACAACCGGACCAAAATAAAGAAATGAGCCCTAGAACTTCAATTATACATTTCTCCTCACCAAGATCGAATTGAGTCTATTCCTTTTGAGGGATTACTAACTTTGATGAGAGTTACAAGATGAGACAAGTTTCACGAGCTATGGTGGACGGAGAAGCAATTTCCGGCGACGGGACAGTCGGGCTGCTACAAGCGGTTTCCTCCCGCTCGGCGGCGTCCCGCGCGCGGTAACCGGCCCGGGAAGAGAGAGGAAGCGGAGGGGGTCCGAACGGGACCGGTCTGGCGGTCTCTGGTGGCCGGAC
Source organism: Fragaria iinumae (assembly GCA_009720345.1). Classification (NCBI taxonomy): domain Eukaryota; kingdom Viridiplantae; phylum Streptophyta; class Magnoliopsida; order Rosales; family Rosaceae; genus Fragaria; species Fragaria iinumae. The sequence goes on from CM019117.1 coordinate 22,293,104, forward strand.
GACGGCGGACGAGCGGCTGGAAGTTCCGGCAGCGGGAGAGAGAGGAAGGTCGGGAGGAAGAGAGACAAGTGAGGGAAGAGAGAAAGAAGTCTAGGCTTGGCCCAACCGGTCCAACACCCCTCTTAAAACCCAACTCCAAAATTTAACACCCAAAAATAATACCCCAATAAAAATTACCTTTTACTAGCCAAAATTTATCATTTTTACCGTCGTCACATTTTTCTCCTACGAATAATTCATTCGAAATAAACGTCCCCAAAAACCCCTCTAGGGACCATTTAAACTAATAACTCATTGACGAAGACGGTAAAATTCTTATTATTACCAAGCTAGTAATTAAGGTAAAAATTTAAGAGTCGGGATGTGACAGCAGTAATCACTCTTCCACTACCGTGATACTCAGTCAAAGCTCACACAAGACCACAAGATAACCCTTCTCTGCCTCGGTGATTAGTCCAACAAGAGTTTGACCTCAATTGCCGGAATGAAATTATGTAGTGATCAATAACTACATCGCTTGGGTATCCACCAAAACTATGACATTACCATTATGTGCATACAAATTAGCAACTTATGGGAATTCAAGTTCTCTCATGATTCTGATATCCATACTATTCTCTTTACCACAAACCAGAGGATGATCTGAAGCATGACTATCATGTGGAAACTGGATATTCCTCCTTGCTCGTCGTAAACAAAACTGACTAATAATGCCCACGAAAATTGGCATAGACAATTCATGATGCTAGACTTGACGTTGAAATCCACAGACATAGATCACCTTCCTTAGGCATTGGCAGAGTATACCTCATTCACCGCGACCATAATTCCAATTGTTAAAATTATACATCCCACTCTAGCCATCTCATGAGAAAGATTCTAAATGCCAAAACCTCTGAACTTGACAAACATACTTCTTTTCTACCTCCATTAACAATTAATCTGACAGCAGAACACGATCTGAAAATGGGATATGCTTAAGTCTCCTACACCTCCCAGGCGCCACGACTTCCCACCAAAAAGATCCTCTGCTTAAGTCTACTACAGTTAGTGAAGCTGCTGCTACACTAGCTGAAGTGCTGAACCACTAAAAATCTGCTACTGCATTTATTGGAAGTGCAGTAAAACCCTGCTACTACATATGTTGGAAGTGTAGTTTTCTAGCAAAACATGCTACTACATTAGCTGAGCCACTAGAAACCTGCTACTACAGTTACTGAAGCTGCTACTACACTAGCTAAACCACTAAAAATCTGCTACTGCATTTATTGGAAGTGCAGTAGCAGCAACATTCCAGCAAGTGCAATAGCAGCTAAAAAAATACATGGTGAGGTCTGATTTAATTTGTATAAGGTCAATTTGGTAAATTAAACCATGACACATGGCATGCATAGAAGAATTTGTCCTTATTTGTTTAATAACAACACAAGTGGATTTATTTGTATTTCAAATCATTTTAAAAGATGTATATGTGATTTGCTTAAAAGTATATACCATACTTTGATAATAATATCAAGAACTCCGATTCCAAATTCAACTTTTAAATGGTTGGTATTAATGGTGCCATATTTTCTAGCTTATTTGCACAAACCATCATAATGATTGCATGCATGAATTACAAATGACAAAAATGAATTCTGCGATACATTTTTTTTTCTTTTATTGCAAATCTAGCAACCAACTTAGTATTAACTTTTTGAATGGTTTCCGAGAGATAGTATGTAAAATCCTTTATCATTAGAGCATGTCACACCCCGGACCCGGTGTTGGTGGTTTCCAAGCACCTGACGCCGAACCCGAGGCGTGAGTGGGAAAAGTAAATGAAAATAAAACAATTTCAAATACTTTTCCAGAAATTATAAAAATAAGAGAAAATAAAACGTTTCCAAATAACAAAACCAATTACAAAGACAAAATAGGTCTCTTGGTCTAGCTCTTCCAGACTCTCGTACAGCTCAGCTAAGCTTTACAGTTAAACTTCCCGATAGGCATGTCCACCTAGGCATCTGAACAAGATTCAATAGGGGTGAGCTTACCCTCAGTAGGGCCAAACCTTTTTAGGTTATACTTAACTACGTCACGCAATCAAGTTATCAAATTTCAAACAATACTTTACATAAATAACAACAAATCGATGCATAAATGCTAATGCACTCCCTCCACTCTATTACTAGCTAACTAGTCCATACACCCAACACATATATACCTACACGTCCCATACCGTGTAGATGTCTTGAATATACAACCTAACAAATCAGTAATATATAAACTCCAGTACCTCTTTTGTTAGTCTTTTGTTAACCTCATGATCCCCAGTCCCGAAACCCGAAAGATAGTTTTATTGACTCATAGGTCAAAAGGGCATACTTTCCCTACTCATTTGCGTAGGTGGGCTGATCATAGCTACTGGAAGTCCCCATGAGGAAACTCAATTACACAAAATGTATTTGTTCTAATAATCTCATTCTCCTCTCCAGAAGCATCATTCTCACTATTCTCACGTTTCCTCACAATACATTATGTATGCAATCAAATATCGATGCGCGTAATATAATATTAAACAACATGCTTTTTTATGAAAAACAGCAACATCGATCGCATAAATCAACGATATCACATACTTTATTGAAAACGATAACAATCAAGAATTAATCAATCAATGTCACACAAAACACTCATTTCAATTATAACCTAATTATCAATTTAAAAAAAGGTTCCCTGAGAAAGACCCTACCTAGAATCCAAGTGCTACTTCCGACGCTAGCTAAAATTAGTAACATTGCGACACGCATTCTAAAATCCTTATCCTTCTGTTTCTGGAATTGCAACATGCCTCCAATCCTCGCACCAAATACTTGTTCTGAGAATGTTGGCGAATCATTTCAAGTCAATACGATCGAGTCCTTGAAAACTACTAAGGACACCCAATGTTACTCTTGACACCCTGTTCCTCCTTTCTATTAAATTCTTTATCAACACCCATAAACATTAGTCCACACTTATGTCCATCTGCAATCCCATCTTCTTTAAAATCTACATTTGCAGTCAACGTTGTCGGCGTATCCCAATTATGCTCCAAACACCAATCTAAACTCTCCAGAATTACTTTGGACACCCAAATTCTCAAGCTTTCTGAAATAGCATCAATTAAACATCTTCTTGATCAGTAGCGAGTACCTAATTCAACTTTCCATCCTTATTACCAAAGTCAATCGGCGTGCTCCATCTCATCTCTTAATTAAACTATATCTTCTTCACTACACAAAATACCAAAACAGTTCTTTGTATGAATGAAATACACAAATCAACCACGTCCATCACCCGACTCTTCTATTTCAGTACTTCAACTATATACAACTCCATACAAAACCTATTTCACACTCTGCAACTTCATTAGTGACTAGAAATCACTACATAAATACCAAAACACCATTACAGCCGACGCGAATAATAACTCAGCTTCTCCAAATTTCTGTAGTTCTAATATGTATAACAGCAACATCCAAAACATATCAAACACAGCAAATCATACTTGTACAGAAAACCTCCCGATCATCCAACCCCTCCAATTCTCAATTATTGTATACCAAATCACAGCCACATCAACAATTTCCTATTGTCCTTCATTCCAAATAACACAACATAGTCATTCTCCAATTCATCTAATTCCAACATATATATAGCATCAAAATCATGCTAAGAAATCTATAACAACTGCAAATCATCATGAAATACCAAAACGCCACCACTGCCGCCGTACACGGCAGCAGTCACGGCAGTCACCCACTGCCAAAAATCCAACTTCCTCCAAACTCAACAAAACTCAATTTCAATTATATAAACAGGTAGAGCTCATCAGACAGAACAAGGACAACGAGGCGAAGCTATCCATACTGGTCGTGGTCGTCATCGGGGCCGGAATCGGAAAGTCGCCGGCGAACCCATAAAATCTTCTCTCCTCCTTTTCTCTCTCGCCAGAGCTTCTCTTCGAACACGAAGAACGTGGACACCAGCTTTGCGCCGGGACGACGGCCGGACGACGGAGGAAGGAGCTGAGCTCCGTCGCAGCTCGGGACGAGTCGTGGTCGGTCTGAGACGAACTGATCCAGTCCAACCTTTGTATACTGAAATCGACGGCTGAGATCAAACGGTTTAAAGATCAACGGCCCAGATGAAGCCACCTCTAATTCTATTTTTAATTAAATTTTTGGATAATACCAACTTTTAAAAATCATTAAAAATAGCTTCGATGTCCAAACGATGTTCCGAAAAATCCTACGAACTCGTAACGACGTCTAGGTTAATCCTATAGGCTCAAAAGACAAAATTAGACAAACTAAAAATTGAAATAATTTTTAAAAGCCACAAAGAGTTGAAGGAAATAATATAAATAGAAATAAAAATAACTCGAAAAATATTTTTCCTTTTAAAAATAGAAAATTGAAATTCCAGGATATTACCATTTTAACATCTCAATTTTAAAAATTTCTCAAAATTGATTTTTCTTGTTAGATATAGAAAGTAAAGGTTGCCACCAGTTTGCCATATTTTTCGGTGAATTTTTCGGACTCCCGAATTATTTTTAACAATTTTTCAAAGTTTCATCGAAGTTTCGTCGAAACTTATAAATCGTTGACGTGGCAATTTCTGATTAGTGGATAGGTGCCACATGGCTTGTTTTGGTTGGCTGTGTGAAGATGAGCCCTGCGTTGGAAGATGCAGCTGGCATTGTAGTAGTCACGGGAGCACTTGTCTATTAATTAGACAAGGTTTGTAGTTAATGGACAAGTGTGGCTCAACTTGCCATTTTTGATTGGCTAGCTTCCCCTATATATAGGTTTGACCAGAAACATTTCAGCCATTTTTTTTCGTTCCGATTCTGTAGACAGTTCTCCTTCTCTCTCTTGTTTCTCTCTCTTCATTTCTTCATCTTTCTAGATTTACGACTTAAAATTCGGTGGATCATAACTTTTGATCCGTAACTCCAATTCTGAATCCGCGAAGGGCTCGGGTTCATCTTGAAGTCCTCTTCCTATCCTTGAAGTTTGGGTTAGATCCAACGGTGATTTCTAGATGGCTCGTTTTAGGAGGCTCGGTTTACGATCGATGTTGTTGGTGGGGATTCGTATTAACGAGGTGAGTGGATTTATACGTGTAATATGTTTTAAATATTCTTATTTGTTATCAAAATAGTCGAAAAACATAATTTTGATCTATTTACGAAATATCTCTCTATTTTATAGTGAAGCATGTTGATTTGCGAAATATGTGGAGTTTTATATATATTTATGTGTTGGATCCATTGTTTGACTAGTCATGGAACATGTGAATTTCTTGATTGGTTATGCCGAAGTAAGGATGTGACACACGGAGGTATAGGACTTGAAGGTCATTAGGTTCCCGTGGGGATCACTAAATTGAAAGATATCCAATAAGAAAGGATTGTGCGATGTGATGAATTGTTTGAAGTGATGTGTATACGATATACGTATTTTGTAGCGTGTGTAAAATGACATGGTTTTGCGGGCATATTACATTGGTCTACTTACTGAGCGCGTGGTTATGCTCACCCACCCATCTCTAATATTTTTTGCAGAGAAGTACTTAGATTTGACCGAGCCAGGAAAGGGTATCCGACGAGCCTAGAAGAAAGTGTTTTTGTTTTATTCCGTTTTGTAACACTCGTTCACGCCTCGGAAACGGCGTCCGGTGCCTAAAACATGCCGATGCCGGGACCGGGGTGTGACAGAGCATGTCCATCGGTGACAAAAAAATCCAACCTATGTTGGATCCACATAGACAAAGCAACATAGCCCAAAATTTGTTGCTTCCACCCATAAAATGGGTTATCTCATTTTCTAGCCTAGGTTACTTTGTTGGGGAGATATCCAACCCAGGTGACAGGAGAAGACTAACCCAGGCGAGATTGATCCACATCAGCCCAACCCACGCTCGTGGCTTGCGTCAGCAATGAAGCCTCCACTGGTTGACGCACCTGGAAGGAAGACGCGCGTGTGATGACGACAGAGAGACATGGACCACGCCACGTGTGCGCGACAGGGAGACGGAGAGAGAGCCACGCGTTGCACACTGAACGACGTCCAAACCGACCGTTGCAACCCTAGAAAAAAAAAATCCACCGTTTTGAATAAATCCAAAAAAAAGGTAGGTTGTGAATAATTCCAACAAAAAAAATCCTTTTTTTTTTTTTTTTTTAAATTGTATTATTTCTAACGGTAACATAAAAAAATCTCCTATATATACATAGTCAATTTTACATATCTCACGCCCAAAAAAAAAATCCAAGTTTGATTACTAATGTTTTCTTTCCACATTATATTTCTCATTCCCTTTCTTCTCATTCCTTCTCTTTACAATGAATAATTTGTGAGAAAGGATCCGCAAATCTCAAGAACAAGACGACGAAGATGATCTAGCAACTAACAACATTGTTATCGCAACCGTTGCTCACCTTGAAGCTGAAAATCAACCTTGAGGTAGTGGATCTCATCCAAGTCATCATCCAAACCAACTTCGAGAAAGGGAGGACAGAGGCAAAGGTATGCTTGAAGATTACTTTGTCGAACGTCCTATTTTTAATGATGAGGAATTCCGAGTTCGCTACAGGATGAGCCACAGTGTCTTCAACCGCATATGTGGTGACCTTTGCAACTACGATAGATATTTTGTTCAAAAAATTGATGCTGCCAAGAACATCGGTTTACTTCCCCAGCAAAAGATGACATCCTCTTTACGGATGCTCGCCTACGGCGCATCCGCAGATCAATGTGCGGAGTATTGTCGAATGGCAAAATTTACCTCTATTGAGTGCCTCCAACGATTTACAAGAGGAATTGTTGCTCTTTACTCAGCAGATTACCTTCGAGCTCCTAATCTAGCCGATCTAAAAAGACTTCTCGCTAAAGGTGAAAGGCGAGGCTTTCCCGAGATGATTGGGAGCATCGACTGCATGCATTGGCAATGGAAGAATTGTCCATCCGGTTGGGCTGGTGAATATAGAGGTAGAAAACACATCCCCACTATCATTCTTGAAGCAGTTGCATCATACGACACTTGAATATGACACGCCTTCTTTGGAATTCTTGGGTCATGCAACGACCTCAATGTCCTAGCAAAATCCCCATTGTTTGACGAGCTTACTGCCAGTTGAGCACCTAAGATCGAGTTCCAAGTAAATAATAGAGTCCACAAGTTGGGCTACTATCTTGCCGACGGTATATATCCTAAGTGGGCGACTTTTGTCAAAACTATTCCACATCCCACCCGTCCTAAGGATATTACATTTTCCAAGGCCCAAGAGGGGTATAGGAAGGATGTGGAGAGGTGTTTTGGTATTTTACAGTCACGCTTTGGTATTATTAGAGGAGCTGCTCGCGGTTGGGATAAAGAAGATCTTTGATACATCATGTTGACTTGTATTATTTTACACAACATGATAATGGAGGACGAACGCCCTGCTGATAGTGATGATGATTTGGAGTCCGATGAAGAAGAGGAAAACAATATGAGGCCTAGAATAGCCGAAATTTGGGATGGACCAACCGGTCGAGACTTTGATGATGTTGGTAGAGATAGTCATACCTTCGATGGGTTCATGGAGCGATACAATGCAATTAGATGTCCGTACGAGCACTCCAACCTTCAAGCAAATCTCATAGAGCATTTGTGGTAATTTCAGGGCAACTTGGATGTTTAGATTGTCTGTTTTTTATTATGTTTTTGTGCTTTTCATTATAATATTTCAAATAATTGTATTTTTTTTTAATTTTCTAGGCTTGGCTTGTCAATTAAATATGATGGAATAAAAAAAATTAATAATTCATATTGTTTATTTAATCACTATTTATTTGCGATTGAACCATTATTCACACTTAAAAACGATTTTTAAAATTAAATAAACAGTCACTGCCACGTGACAGCAATCTCACATTTCAGACGGGTGGAAACTGTTGCCCAGTCACAATAACCCAGAGTGACTCAGGTCACTTTCATTCTAACCCAACGGGTGAACCTGACGTGAGAACTTTCTCTCCCTCGTGAGAGAAGATTGGAGGCAGTTTCGGAAAATTAAGCGGCGGTTTGGGGTTTCTCCCCTTACCCGGCTTCTCTTCATCTCCTTCTTCTTCTCCTTCTCTTCTTCATGGGATTGGTGATTTTCTTTTGTGTCGATGGGCTGCCTCTCCTGGGCTCATCGACGACAGCTTGTAGCTGGGTCCGACTAGTGGTCGATGGATTCAGGTTTGATTTTGACTTCGGCATCGACACCGAAGATGGGGCCCTTGTGCTGGATCCACTCTGGACTGGCCTCATTCTAGTCGGAGTGCCTGCAACGGTGATCGCGGCAGCGAGCCTGTAGTGGCCATCGGGGTGTGTTGAAGGCTTAGGACGGTTTGGAGATGCGCATCGAGTGCGGAGGCGTCGCTTTGGCAAAGCTCCTGGATTGCTTTATGGATCGGGTTTCTCAACCTGCAGTGGATCCTTTCAGGCCGGAGTTGGTGAGGCCATGTCCGGCTGGATTGCTTTAGAGTTGTTATATATAAGCAATTATTTTTCTGAAATTGGAGTTTGGTCATAAGCATGCTTATTGTTCCAAGATAGGTGGAGATCTCATACGAGTGGCGTTGCAGATATCGTCGGGCTTATGTCTAAATTTGTGAGTTGACACTTTGTTTTTAAATGAATAAGCATGCATGGTTTTTTTTTTGAAAATTATCGTAATATTTTCCGAGCTTATATTATAATTTTGATTTATGATATGGTCTTGAAATTTATTTGAGCTTGATGCATCGATTAAGAGTTGGTCATAATTTATGGATTTGAGCTCGGGTCATTAATTTGGTATTTGAGTTTTGATATTTTTTATAATGTCCGGATTTAAATATTATCGTCATTATTTGTTGACTTTGAGATTTATAAAAGATTACCGAATATGAGATTTTCAGTAGGTCTCTATTAATTTATAATTTTCTCGTTTATTTGTGGATGTTCAATCTTGACATTGAGAATATTTTAGCGAGTATTTCGGGTTGAGAAATTATTTATGATTTATGCTTGATAATTAAATCTCGCTGATAAATATTGATTTGAGAATATTTTGACATGTGAAACACGTCATTGGGTTTTACTTTATTTTCTCATGATAATTTCCATGTATGGTTGGGAACCGTACTCGTAACTGCAATTGCATGAACTTGGGGAACCTTTATGGATTTAGATGTTTTCGTATGATTTTAGTTACCATACTAGGGTCACTTTTGATTCATTGCTAGCTAACCTTTATTAGCGGTCCTCACCATAGGTGAGTCGAGCGCTTAGCGTGGGACACTACTAGAGCTTGGGAGGCTCCGATCGGTTTTTATTCATTGCTAGCTAGCCATTATTAGCGGTCCTCGCCATAAGTGAGTCGAGCGCTTACCGTGGGACGCTACTATCTTATTCATTACTAGCTAGCCTTTATTAGCGGTTCTCACCATAGGTGAGTCGAGCCCTTAGCATGGGATTGCTACTAGAGCCTGGGAGGCCCCGATCGGTTTTTATTCATTGCTAGCTAGCCATTATTAGCGGTCCTCACTATTGGTGAGTCGAGCGCTTAGCGTGGGACGCTTCTAGAGCCTGGGAGGCTTCGACCCGAGCTTGGGAAGCTCCTCTTATATGGTGATATCTCTTCCACTTGTGTAATTTTTCTCAAGTTATGTATTTGATTAATTAGCGGGGCTAGTTTGTCTATTCTTACTTGAATCCGGACAATAAGCCGAATGTTTGATCAAGGTTGCTTGCATCGAAGAGGTTTTGAAGTTTAAACGTGGGAAAGTATCTAAATAAGATTTTGTTAAATTATTTAATTTTATATTTGTCCACTTATTCTAACGTCTTTCAATTACTTTTCCCTGGGCCCTTCGATTTCAAATGCCCAGTTTGCAAGTTAGCTTAGAAGAGGTGGGGCGTACACGGAGTTGATGCATAACACAGCTTTCGCTGGCTCCCTTATCTATGTTTTCTTTTCTTATTAGAATTGCTATGATGATCTTTGAGACTGTTGTTAATTAATTAAGTCATGTTGTGTTTTGGTGTTGATGTACTGCTGGGAGCAGGGTGGCTCCAGGAGTTAAGGATGGGTTGTTTTGATTATTAAAGTGTATGTGTGGTTTTGGCAGGTAGGGTTGTCCATTTTCAAGAGAGGTTATGCCGAAATTTTGTAAAATTTCCCTTGAGGTGGACCCCGCAGGGCTTACTCCAGATTTCAAGGGGAAATCTGGGATGGGTCCTGACAGTAATTATAAAAGTCTTTATGTTTTCCCAAATTAATCTCTTCAGGAAAACTACGTTGCATGCAATAAATAATAAAACTCTTAACTCACAAATTGGTAAATATTGAAATACGCAACTAGCCCCGCTAGTCTCCAATACTTTATGATATTGAGCCTCCCAAGCTTTAGTACATAAATATGTATTTACACACGTCCATATATGTCACGCCCCGGTTCATAAGTTATTTTACGGTTATTTACTTTGGTATTATTTTGGTCTTTTACCGTTTTAAGTAACCGTTTACTATTTAAGACTCCAAAAGTTTACTTTTGCTTCTGTTTGGAATTTGGGAAAACTTTCTTCATGAAAGTCGTAGAGAATATTGTTACGAGTTCGTAGACATGCTATGCGTTAAAATCAGAGTTAGCATGGAAAAGTTATCAATTAAAAATATATGTTTTATTGGGGTATTATTTTGGGGTGTTAAATTTTGGAGTTGGGTTATGTTTAAGTTGGACCGGGGCATTGGTGGTCAAAGCCCAATCATTTTTTTTTTTCTCTCTCTCTCTCTCTCTCTCTCTCTCTCTCTCCCGCTCCCGATTCCCTCTCCCTGCCGAAAACTTTCCGGCCGCCGTCTGGCTGAGATATGAGGCGTGCTTGGTATCAATTTGAAGCTTGGAGCATCCTCTACAAGTCTAGGTAGGTGGCAGCCGGTGTCGCGCCGCCGTGAGGGAGCACGATTGTTGGGAAGGTGCGGCTGTGCCGCGGAGGTGTTCTCGCCGGAACTTCCTCCTCCGGCAGCCATAGCCGGAGCTGCTAGGCTCAAAAGGAAGCCCTCCTCCCGTGCAACAACCCCTCCAAATGACTCCCTCCCTCTTGAGCTAGGTAAGCAGAAATATGAAGTTGAAATTCGAGGGCTTATTAGATGTTTTTGTTCGATTGGCATAGATAGGCTTGGAATTGGGGTTTGCACTAGTTAGGAAAGTTGTAGAGGAGATTGAGAGGAAGATGCTGTTAAAATTTGGTAGCTATTGGAGGTCGTTGGAGTCAGCCGTCGTTGTTTTGGGAAACTTTATGATTTTAAATGTGGAAAATTAAGGGGAGCTTAATGATGTGAATTTAGGAATTTTTGGAGGAATTTTGGATAGGTTTGGGATTTTTCGAAGTTTGGTATTTTGGCCGTTAATTTGGATAGAATCCGGCCGTTAGATTATTGTTGTTTCGGCCATAGAAGGTGGATTTAAGGCCGCCGGTATTTGTGGTGAAGTTTGGACGGTATTAATTTTAAGATTTGCAAAGTTGGGCAATAATGAGAGTAGATAAGGCCATATTTAATTTTGCCTATTTTTATATAATCGTTGGTATATAGTTGAGGATTTAATTATGTTCTTGGATCAGGACGTGAGAAAGCTCGAGCAGAAGAGGCTTCGGACCGACTTCAGGCTTAAGCCTAATTTGTGAGTGAACTTTTGGTTTAAATAATGTGCATGCAATTGTGTAGTCGGTAGTCAGTAAACTACCTTCTCCGCCCATAGACCAGTCATGAAACTTGTAGACCTACGTCCAGGCTACCTCGCCGTGGTGAAATATCATCGGTACCACATCGGGAAGGTGCTCCTCCAAGCTCCACAAGAAGGCACCATGATAAGATGAATGCATAATTGTCCCACATCGGAAATGTATAACAAAAGGGAATCTTCCTTATCTATAAAAGGAAGACTCCCCCTATGTAGAAAGGACCTTTAGTCTTTTGACTCATCCCCACTCCCTCCCCCATTCCTCCTGGGCGGGATGGATGGATGCTCTTGTAACACCAAAGGCCTATTGGCCATTATAGTAGATTCAAGTGGACGTAGCCATGCCCTCCGATGGCATGGTGAACCACTATAAATATTGTCTTTGTGCGTATGATTATCTTCCACTGTGGTACGGGTTCTTGCAGAAACAATTGGCGCCGTCTGTGGGAATCATTACTAAAAGACATGTTGCTCTTCCCCCCCCCCCCCCCCCGAGAGGCATTTCATTCAAATCCATGAGCAATAGGAAGAGGCTTCGTGTGGAAGCGAGGCGAGATAGCTCGCGTGGAGGCAGAGGCGAGATAGCTCGCGTGGAAGCGAGGCCAGATAGCTCGCGTGGAAGCGAGGCCAGATGACCTCGCAGGGGAGTGAAGCGAGATGACCCTCCCGGGTTCCCTTTATCACCGGGTCATCACCAAGAGGCCAACTGGCCTGCAACCGATGCCTCCAGCCTCCCGGAGATGATTTAACAAGACCCAAAGGTTCCTTTCCCGGTCGTAGCCTCCAGTTTGTTCCAAATCGCCGGAGGTCCCTGCCGGCACCGTAAGACCCATCCCGGACCCTTGTTCACTCAGTCCAAGGAGTGACCCGCCCAGGATGGGCACCGCACGAGCAACTCAGTCAAGGCTCGTCTGGTTTCACCTGCAAATCAACATAGCACATGGGTTCAACTCGGTCAAATCGGCGGGAACCCGCTTTATCTCGGTTCAAGTTCGGTGCCAGACTTGATGTCAAAATAAGCAACCGGTAGTTTCTTTGCCTCCGGGATAGCAGAGTCCATGTTCAGGCAAAGCAAGCTTATGTACCCGGTTGGTCGGGTTCATCAGGAGAGGGAGTTAATGTGGGAGTTGGGATCAGACTTGATCGGCCTCGATCGACTTGGAACTTGGGTCACTCGATCTGTTGGAATCATTCAACTGCAGAAGAAACTGTGTTCGGTTGGGTGCCCACTGAAAAAATTGCTATGGACACCCAGCTCGGCAGTAGCTTCATATCTCCGGGTTTCAATCAACTTACCCCAATGACTCCAGGTTTAAAGAGTTAGCCATCTGGGAGCAGAAAAGAAGTTGAGGAAGATAGAGAATTGACCATGTGCAAGTCAGGGCTCCACCACCTTTATCTCCGAGTATCGAAAGGGGAAGGCTCAGTGCCTCAGACTAATCTGCCAGCAGCGGGTCTCGGTGGCAAAGCTATGGACACCCGGAGCTATTTAACCGGACAAAGTCAACAAATCTTCTAGGTAGCCCGACCATACTGGCAACAAGGATTCATCGTCCGGGAGTAGTACAGGCCTGAATCTGCACCTCCTGTGTGCACCCATTCGGCAGCTATTTTCACAGATAAGTCTCGTCCAGCTTATGATTGTTATAACCTCATTGGTTTGTGAAAATTCATAATATTCTACTTGTAAGTCAACCTGCATGTTTTGGCATTCCACCGAGAGAGAGGTATTCCACCGAGAGATAGGCATTCAACCAAGATTGGCATTCCACCGAGAGAGTATTACACAATTGCATGAACCATTTTGCTTTTCCATAATTATTATGCCATAACCATACTTGGCTAGCCCCATAATTATGTCGATCATTTGTTTATTGTGAAGGTACAACAATCCTCACCCCGCCGAGAACTCACCTCGCGCGTAGTTTATGCAAGCGGAGCGAACTCTTCAGTTCGCGTGATAGTATTGCGCGTGGAGCGACCACAGCTCGCGTGTAAAGCTATGTACACGGAGCGGACTCTTCAGTTCGCGTGGTCACTGGCACGCGGAGCGAACCCAGCTCGCGTGAAAGTATTGCAAGCGGAGCGAACTCCACAGCTCGCATGTCTGCAATGTACGAGGAGTGGACTCCACCGTCACGCGGTAGTCATTGCACACGACACAAGATCCTCAGCTCGCGCGGTAGTGTAAAAGCTAGGAGTTCCAAGTCTTGAAGATTGGACTCGGTAAGTTTGCAATTGAGTATTGAGGGCACCGGGTTGCCATATATTCCAACTAAATGGCCAATAATTGGAGAGGCAAACATGATTGTAGTAAGTCCCGGATAAGTGTCACCGGGAGGAAGCATGCACCAACTGCTTAGGAAAATCTCGATTCCCGGATAAGAACTAACGGGAAGAAACATACAACAACCGTTTCATGAGATTCTTATACCCGAGCAAGAAACAGCGGGAAGCATATACGAACTAAACTGCATGAACATACCCCGACAATGTACCACCGGGAAGCATGCGCGAAACAACTAACGCCATGAAAACTGTAAGTCCCTTGAGAGGGTTGGGGTTGGGCAGTCCATATCATTCCCTTCACACGGAGAATAGTGGCCTGATATCCCACGCGGGGATAATACCCCGCGCTCGAGCAGAAACACATGTGTAAAGGTTCGCTACCGTCGTCCATCAGAAATAAGACTCGAGAGGTACGACAATCCTCGCCCCGCCGAGTTAGTTTTGAGGCCGGGGTAATGTAGTCCTATGCGAAGCGAATCCCTACAAAGCTCGCACGCAAAACTCACCTCGCGAGGAACAGACTCCTCAGTTCGCATGGTCACTGTGCGCGGAGCGAACACAGCTCGCGTGGTAGTCCTTATGCACGGAGCGAGATCACGCGGAGTGAACTTCACAGCTCGCGTGCGTCAACGAGACTCATCTCGCGGGGAACAAGATCCATCTCACGGGTGTCAAACAGATAGGCATTGTACGCGGAGCAAACTCTCTAGCCCGCGTGAAAGTATTGCACGCAGAGTGAACACAGCTCGCGTGAAGTTTTTGTATACAGAGCGGACCCCACAGCTCGCGGGTAGTCCATGAGCACGCGAGATCCTCAGCTCGCGTGGTAGTCAGGGCACGCGGAGCGAAATCAATAGCTCGCGTCGTGGTCATGGCACGCGGAGCACACTTGGCAGCTCGCGTAACAATTTCAGTCATTATGGTGCGAGGCAGACTCTTCAGCTCGCCCGAGAGTCAACCCTTCTGTGCGTAGCGAACTCCTCAGCTCGCCTGTTAGTGTCAGACTTTCTGTGCCAGGCGGACCCGTGCAACACACGTCTTGAGTACGGACTTGGGAGGACTGGGACGGGTCTCGTTGATAAATAACTGGTCTATGGGCATTTTGTATATTAAGTCCCCACTCAAGACGTGTCTTGAACGGGAACTTGGGGGGACTTGTAGTCGGTAGTCAGTAAACTACCTTCTCCGCCCATAGACCAGTCATAAAACTTGTAGAACGACGTCCAGGCTACCTCGCCGTGGTGAAATATCATCGGTACCACATCGGGAAGGTGCTCCTCCAAGCTCCACAAGAAGGCACCATGATAAGATGAATGCATAATTGTCCCACATCGGAAATGTATAACAAAAGGGAATCTTCCTTATCTATAAAAGGAAGGCTCCCCCTATGTAGAAAGGACCTTTAGTCTTTTGACTCATCCCCACTACCTCCCCCATTCCTCCCGGGCGGGATGGATGGATGCTCTTGTAACATCAAAGGCCTATTGGCCATTATAGTAGATTCAAGTGGACGTAGCCATGCCCTCCGATGGCATGGTGAACCACTATAAATATTGTCTTTGTGCGTATGATTATGTTCCACTGTGGTTCCGCATAGCCTACAGGTTCTTGCAGAAACAAATTGTTTATTTGGTTGGACCATTGGACGTCATTTTTATTTGACGATTTTACTCATTGTGGTGAGTTACCGAAAATGGGATTTTCGGTAAATTATAATATATTTTTAAGGAGAGTATGTATATAAATGCTAGCTAGCAATTTGTGTCTGTCCACCTTAATGACATAGTATATAACTGCATTATGGTGTGACGTGAGCGTTGGACGCAAGCGTAGTAGCCTTATATGAGTGTTTAATTCATATAGGGGGTATGGGCACATATTTATACACCCGTCTGTCCACCTTAATGGCGTAGTGTATCACCGCGTTAAGGCGTGACGTGAGCGTTGGACACGAGCGTAGTAGCCCTATATAGATTATTATTAATTTATATAGGGAGTATGGGCGAGTGTAAATACATACATATTTTGATATATATAGTTTTGAGCTGTGGAGGCTCGATATTTATGAGATAAGTGAATTATCGTTTGAGACATGCATTCGTTTTCTTTGAATTAAAAATTGAGAAAGCATAAATGTTAATAAATATTTTCTTTATTTATTTTTGTCCACTCACTCTAATTTTTGCGAATGTTTTTCCCCTGGGCTCTTCGTTTTAAAAATGCCTAGTCTACAGAGTACGGGTTAGTACGAGTAGGAGACGACAAGGCATAGTTACCCATTTCTCAGCCACATTTCACTAGTAGGTTACCTGTTTAACCTACTAGGGTATTTTCCAGCTCCTCTAGTGTTTAGTAGCTCTGAATACTCTTTGGGGTTTATAGTACAATTTTTCTGGTGGTGTGCTAAGACTTATGTTTTATTTTAGAATATACGAAGTTTGTAATTGTTATATTCTCACATTCGTATAATTGTAATTGATTTGGAGGATGCTCAATAATATTTAGGAAAGTAACACTTTAGTTTTCTAGGTTAGAGTTGTCCATTTTCAAGGGAGGTTTATCTAGCTTATCGGTAAATTTTCCTTGGTGGTAGTCCCCACAAGACTTACTTCGGGTTTCAGGGTGAAATTCGGAGTGGGTCTTAACAATATATACCCCTACATGATTTTTTTTTAGGGATTTAGAGTTCATTTAGGGTGACTACGCTTGCGTCCCACGCTCACGTCACACCATAATGGTGGCGGTTATTCGCAACACCATTATGGCGGAAAAACGGGTGTATATACGTGCACATACCCCCTATATAAATTCCTATATTCATATAAGGCTACTACGCTTGCGTCCCACGCTCACATCATACCATAATGATAGCTAATTGCTACACCATTATGGCGGAAAGACATGTATGGCTAGCTAGCATTTATATACATACAACCTTTATCACTATAAATATATATATCCACCGAAAATCTCATTTTCGGTATCTCTCATGACGCCATATATTCCAATAAAAAGAAACTGTTCAATAACAATCCATTGCATGCAAATAGTTTACAACAAAAGTCCACTCACTGATTTAGGCATAAGCCTGACGTCGATCCGACATCTCTTCAGCTTGAGCTTCCTCACGTCCTATTCAAAAGATTTAATCAAGTTCCCAACTAAAAATTCGACACTTATATAAATAGGCAAGAATAAAAGTGAGCCTTATACAGCGTTTGTCCTTGCCCAACTTCTCCATTCTTAATACAATAAGGCCCGAACATCACCACAAGCATCGACAACCTTAAAACAACTTTCTAAAGTTTAATCAACTCTAATCCTATGGCCAGATTCTATTCCATCAACCGCCAATTTCACCATTCTTTGAAAAATCTCAAACCTAACCAAAACTCCTCCAAAAATTACTAACTTCACACCATTGGACTCCTCTAATCATAAAAAATTAAATAACATGAAAAACTACTCAAAAGAAGAGGCGCCGCCGTCTGCTACGCCGACAGCGGCGGCCAGCTAGCCCATACTCCGGCCACCTCCAATGCTCACCAAATTTTAACACAATCTTCCTCTCAACATTCTAAACAACTTTCATAACTAGCCCGAAGATCAATTTCAAGCATAAACATGCGAATCGAGCCAAAAACAGAAAATCTCAATTCTAAAACCCTAAAATTTCAAAGCTTCGAATCTCCTTACCTAGATCGAATTAGGTTGAAACCTTTTGAAGTTTTTGTTGTACAAGATGAGAGCTTCCAAATGAGACAAGAAACTTCGGCTATGGTGGCCGGAGAAGGGAGTTCCGGCGAGAAGAACTTGGCGGTGATGGCGCGGCTTTCCAGCGTGATTTCTCCCTCAAGGCGGCACAACACGACCAGCCACCTACCCAGACTCTAAGAGGAAGATTCAAGCTTCAGTTTGATACCAAGCTTGCCGCTCGACTCGGCTGGACGGCGGCGGACGGTGGAGAGATATCCGGCGGAGGAGAGAGACACGGGGGAGAGGAGAGAGACGCGGGGGAGAGGAGAGAGAGAGGGAGTGTAACTTTCTGACTTTCTACCTTACCTCAAATGGTAAGTTTTCATTTTTATACCCCCGACCAAAATAGTAACTTCAGTTTTTACACCATAACTTTTAGGTACGAACTCCGATTTTAACGTATAACATACCCATGGATTCGTATTAACGTCTTCTACAACTTTCTTTAAGAAATTTCCCAAAATAATTTTCCTACAGAAAGTCAACTCTAGGGTCCTTAAATAGTAAACGTGTCACATCCCGACTCTTAAATTTTTTACCCTATTTACTAGCTTGGTATTAATAAGAGTTTTACCGTCTTCGACAATGAGTTTATAGTTTCAAAGGTCCCTAGACGTGTTTTGAGGGATGATTATTTCGGAGAAATTATTCGTAGGAGAAATATTTGAAGACAGTAAAAATGGGTAAATTTTAGTTAGTAAAAAGGTAATTTTTATTAAGGTTTTATTTTTAGGGTGTTAATTTTTGGAGTTGGGTTTTTATTGGTGGGTTAGGAACCGGTTGGGAAAAGCCCAACATTTTTCTTCTCTCTCTTCTCTCTCTTCCCTCTCGACGCTCTCTCTCTCTCTCCCTGCCGGAAGTTCCCAGCGCTCGTCCGCCACTGTCCGGCCAGCTCCGACCACCGCACCGGTTCCAAACAGTCGGCCATCGTCTCCTCTCTCTTCCTGGACCGGTGGGAGCCTCCCTAGCGCCGCCGTGAGAGAGGAATCGCACCCGAGAGCTCCGACTGTCCGTGGTGTTCCATCGCCGGAACTCCATCCTATGGCCGCCATAGCCGGCGATCCTTATCCCATCTTGAAGCTCTCATCTAGGGTAGCAACTCCTCAAAAGAAATTGGCTCGTTTCGTACTAGGTGAGGAGAATCGGTGAGTTGAATTTCTAGGGCTTCATTTTCTGTTTTGCTTCGATTAGCATGTTTAGGCTTGGAATTAGACTTGGTGTTAGTTAAGGAAGTTGTTGAGTGTATTGAGGAGATGATTGTGTCAAATTTTGGAGAGCATTGGAGGTCGCCGAAGTTAGGCCGGCCGCCGCCGCTGCCGGCGGAGCAGACGGCGCCGCAGCCTCTTTTGGAGAGTTTTTCTTGTTATTAACTTGGTTATGTTGAGGGGAGTCTAATGGTGTGAAGTTTATAATTTTTAGAGGAGTTTTGGTTAGGTTTGGGATTTTTCAAAGATTGGTGAACTTGACGGTTAATAGGGTAGAATCCGGTCATTGGATTAGTGTTGATTAAACTTCAGAAAGTTGTTAAGGTTTTCGATGCTTGTGGTGAAGTTTGAGTCTTATTGGTCTGAGGATGGAGAAGTTGGGCAAGGGTGAAGGATTTATAGGCTCACTTTTATTCTTGTAGTTTTATTTAAAGTATCGAGTTAGTCTTGAGATTTAATTATATATTTGAAACAGAACGTGAGGAGGCTCGAGCAGAATAGACCTCGGATCGACGTCAGGCTTAGGCCTAAAGTTGTGAGTGGACGTTTGATTTAAATTAAATGCATGCAATGGCTTTATATTTAATGATGATCGAGTTTAATTTATTGAATATTAATTTCCTGTTTATGATTGATTTATGTGAAGTATTTTTGGAAGTGTTTATTCATATTTTTATTTGTTAACTTCGCTATTTGGAAAGTTACCGAAAATGAGATTTTCGGTGGAGTCATATATTTATTTCTTCTTTGATAATTGGCAATTTTTATTATTTTCGAGAGTTACCAAAAATGATATTTTTGGTGGATATGTATATAGATATTTATGAGGATAGTATGTATATAAATGCTAGCTAGTCATACGTGCTTTTCCATCATAATGAGATAAAATTTTATTATGGCGCGACGTGAGCGTTAGACGCAAGTGTCGTAGCCCTATATAAATATAAGAATTTATATAGGGGTTATGCATGTATATATAGATATACACCGTCTTTTCCGCATAATGAGGTAAAATTCTATTATGGCGCGACGTGAGCGTTAGACGTGAGCGTCGTAGCCTTGTATGAATTTCTATTTTTTCTTATTTTTTTCATAGAATTCATACAAGGAATATGACGATTGTAAATACATACATTTATAAATATATATAGTTTAGCCTGAGAGGCTCTTTATTACAAGGTATGGGAGACTAGCGAGGCTAGTCACGTTTTTGGCTAATTGTTGAGTTAAAAGCTTTTTGAGCTTGTCGCATGCAACGTAACTTTTCCACATAAATTAATTTGGGAAAGATAAAGATTTTTATTGCTCGTTTTCTTTTTAATTTACTTTTGTCCATTCACTCTAACGCGTTTTCAAATGTTTTCCCTTGGGCCTTGCGGTTTTAAATGCCTAGTTTGCAGGTTAATATAATTGAGCTCGGGCGTACATGGAGTCGAGACATAGTCCATCGTAGGGTTTTATCTTCCCTTCACTGTTAGAATTGCTTTGAACCTATTAATTGTTGGCTTTGGGATTTTTGTTAGATTAGTAAATATAAATTGGGAGATGTTGTGATATGTGGAGAGTATGAAGGTTGAAGGAGTTATAAGGTTGGTGTTGGAACTTTTAAAAGTGTTTGCAGGTGTTTTATTTAAGAAGGGTTGTCTATTTTCAAGGGATGTTATGCCCAATTTTTCCGTAAATTTTCCTTGAAGGTGCACCCTGCATGATTTACTTTGGGTTTCAGGGTGAAATTCGGGGTGAGAGTCCTGACAAAACGGTTACTCAAAACGGTAAAAGGTCAATGTAACACAAAAGTAAGTAACCATACAATAATCTAAGAACCGGGATGTGACAAATATTGGGCATTAATTTCGTAGAAAATCACCTTGAGAATCAGGAACAAATTGCTTTATGAAATCAAATCCTAGTTGGAAAAGAAGTTGTATCCTTTTGTGATTATGTGAGGATTTCATGGCAGCAACTACTGCATGTAGAATCTCTCGGAGACCTATTATGCACAGTATAAGGCAGGTTTGAAGGCTCTTTTCTCAGCCATTCGATCAAGATTTCATCTTCTCAATTGAAGGGCCAAGATCAACAAAAAAGGGGTGATTTCTCCTATAAATAGAGGCATTTCTCTATCACTTTGTCATCCATTTTGCCGCACCAATACTAAGAAGAATTCTCTCTCCATGGCCGTGCTCTGTCTCATAAATCCTTGGAATAGTTTTGTTTAGTTTCTTAGAATTAGGTGTGTGGCTCATCCCCAAAGTCTTCGCTTATCTTGGCGTGATTCGATCTTTTCGAGGAACAAAATGTGTAAACGATGACTCTCTTATGTTATTTAATTCATTATTTTCACAAGTATTTTTCATTAAGACTCTAAGCACTTTTGTGCCTAAGCACGTTTTTGTGTCTCATGGCGTCTTGGCGTTATGAGTCTATTTTCCTATTAATCTTTTTCTAGTTTTCTAGGTGGGATCTTAGCGTATAATCTATTTTCTATTAGATTGTGAGCCTAAATAAGGATACAACCCTCATACGAATCTTATGATCTTGCTTGTCCTTTGTACGCATGGCAACAGATCGATTCGTATTGTATCATTTACTTGAATATAAATGATAAAACTGTCTTTGAGTTAAAAAAATAAAAATAAATAAACACTTCTTCCTTCTCCTCTTACATTTTGTTCTTCTCTTTTCTCTTTATCGCATTCTTTAGTTTATAATAATAAATGTTGAACTATAATTCCATCGCATATTATGCTCTTACCATGGGAGTAATTACGTGTATTTTTATACTGATAATTACTACTTAAACATTATGAATTAAGGAAGACTTGTCAAGACCCACCCCGAATTTCACCCTGAAACCCGAGGTAAGTCCTGCGGGGACCACCTCCAAGGAAAATTTACCGAAAAACTCGGCAAACCTCCCTTGAAAATGGACAACCCTAACCCGGAAAATATAGAACATCCTCTTAACCAAAATATTAATCTTCAACTCAATCCAAATAACCGAATAAAAAATAATACACAATTATTTTTCCGAAAATATTCTGAGCTACTACAAGAAAGACAACGGAAGCTGATAGAAATCCTAGTGGGTTAAACAGATAACCTACTGGCGGACAGTAGTGGAAATGTGGGTGACTATGCCTCGTCGCCTCCTTCTAGACCCCACCCGAACTCTGCAAACTGGGCATTTAAAAACGAAGGAAAAGCCCAGGGGAAATATTTAATTACGTCAGAGTGAGTGGACAAAAGTAATCTCGCCAAACAAATAATATTTCCCCAAGAAAACTTTCAAGGACACGACTAGTTCCGGCTAGTCTCCAAAGCTTAAACAAATACAGCCTCTCAGGCTAAAATTAAATATATCAGTATGTATATGCACTCGTCTACTCCTTGTATGATTTCTTTGAAGGAATAAAAGAAAACAGAAATTCATACAAGGCTACTACGCTCGCGTCTACCGCTCACGTCATCCCATAATGACATTTTTCCTCATTATGGGGGAATCGCACGAGTGTATATATATATACGTGCTTACTCCTTGTACGAATCTAAGAATGAATACGAAAAGAAAATAGAAAGTCGTACCAGGCTACGACGCTGGCGTCTAACGCCCACGTCACCCCATAATGGCATTTTTCCTCATTATGGGGGGAAATCACGTATTGCTAGCTAGCGTTTACTTATATACATATTATTCTCATAAACGTCAATAAATGAGTATAAACACCGAAATTCTCAATTCAGGATAAATTCCAACAAAAGAAATTATTCAACAAAAAAAAAACATTATTTAAAAACAAAGGTCCACTCACAACTTAGGCCTAAGCCTGATGTCGGTCGGAGGTTCCTCTGCTCGGGCCTCCTCACGTCCTGTTCCAAAACATAAATAAATCCTTAAATAAAACACCGACGCTTAAAAAAAATAGGCATAATTAAATATGAGCTTCTCGCGCTCAACCATGCCTATCACCCTAAATCTTTACTTCACTGCTAGCCATAAAGCTCCACAATTTTTCCGACATCCTCAAAAGCACCTTCTACCTTCCTAACCATAAATAATCCAATGGCCAGATTTTTAACTTATTAATCCGCCAAAAATACAAACTTTAACAATTTCCAAACCTATCCAAAACTCCTCCAAAAATTCTAAAACTCATTCCATTAAACTCCTCATAAAAATCTCCACCAAAAACAATTTTTGAGCGGCGGCGCCGGCGGTGGCTCTGTCGGCAGCGGCGGCCGACGACCAGCTCCGGCGACCTCCAATGCCCACCAAAATTTGACAGCACCTTCCTCTCAACCTCCTCTACAACATTCCTAACTAGCACAAACTCCAATTCTAAGCCTAACCATGTCAATCGAACGAAAACAACCAAAAAAACCCTAGAATTTCCTTTACCGATTTCTCCTTACCTAGCTCGAGAGGGAGCGAATCCTTTGGAGGGATTGGAGCACGGGAGGAGGGCTTCCTTTTGAGCCAAGGATCGCCAGCTATGGCGGCCGGAGGAGGGAGTTCCGGCGAGAAAACCGATCCGGCAGTCGGAGCTTTTGGGGTTGTTTTCTCCTTCACGGCGGCGCTAGGGAGGCTGCCACCGGTCTAGAACGGAAGCTGGGTTGGAGACCGATCGATTGGGACCAGTGCGGCGGTTTGGGGCGGCCGGACGGGCGGTCGGAAGTTTTCCGGGCGGAGGGAGAGGGAGAGAGAATCAGGAGGGAGGAGAGAGAAAGGAAAGGGGGAAACTGATTTGGGCCTTTAGCCCACCCGGTCCATCACTCCACCATAAACCCATTCCAAAATTCAACACCCCAAAATAATACCCCAATAAAAATTATCTTTTACTAGCTAAAAATTACCATTTTACCGTCGTCACATTTTTCTCCTACGAATAATTTTTTTGAAATATTCGTCCTTCAACACACCTCTAGAGACCTTAGGACTAAAAATTCAATGACGAAGACGGTAAAATTCTTATTACCACAATGCTAGTAATTAAGGTAAAATTTAAGAGTCGGGGCGTGACAAGACTAATAGGAAGATTATAGGCTGTGGTTTGGCACTGGGATTTTTAAACAATATGAAATTAATTCATTTTTATTTATTTTGTAGGAAAATAAGGAGAGTTGCGGAAAACGAGAGAAGTGCGAAATTGGAGCAAATTGGAGTCTCCGGTCAAAAGACAAAGTAATGGTCAACGTCGCTAAAAGAGCGGAAGCTACTTAGTCGCAAATGCATTGGGAAGGAAGTGGAAGAATGAAGAAGAAGGATTGCTGCCAGCACCTTCATCCCACCATTCTCACGTGCTAGTTTCTCCTCTCAACCAATCTCCCGCTGCCATGTGGCAGCTCAACCCATTTCCCCTTCGGTGAAGACCTAGCCGCACAACCTCACTTGGGGAGATCATTCCATCCTATTCTCTCTTCTGCAGTTCTCCTCACATCTTCACCCTCTCATCACCTCAAGAGCACTCAACCACATCCCATCTCACTTCATTCTCTCTTCAAGACACCACCGAGCATAAATCAAAGCCTTTTCACAATTGCTCCATAGCAATTTGTGGCTTGTTCTTGTTACTTCTCACTCCTCTTCACTTTTATCTCTTTACTTAATGTATTTTGTTGTTGATTTGTTGATGGGTTGTGAGTAGTCTATTTAGGAAGCTAGGGTTTAAGCCCTAGCATGAATTTGATGTAGTGGATGTGTTTTGATTCAATGGATTTCAATTTCGTATTGGGCATATGTTCTATTCTATTATTATTGGCTTACATGCATGATTAGGAGCTTGATTAGCTCTTGAATGTATAGATGAGCATGTCTATAACAAATTAGAGGACTTAATCACTTCTCTAATTTATGGCTAGGACACTTGTTTAGAACATGGTTAGTTACAATACCAATTTCGATTGCCGTATTGGCTAGCTTGGGAACTTTGATTCTAGGACTCTTCGCCTTTTGGTTCATCTAGAGGCCCTAACAAGGCTCTCGATTGTTCCAATTGAGTTTCTACTACCCTTGATCCAAAGTAGGATTATCATTGAAGGAATTTAATGACCCATGAGCCTTGAAAAGCCTTGAAAAGCCTTGGGTATGGTTCTTGATGCCGTTAGGAATTGAATGACCATTAGAAACACATTTGTGCATTAGATTTGGCTTGGAGGATACCCTAATGACCTAATTCTCATATCTCGATTAGTTTCTATTATTTTTATTTTCAATTGCAATTTTAGTTTTATCTTTCCAAAACCAAAATCAACATTTTCAATCACTCCCATTGTTCATATCACTTTGTTGAAATTGTTAGTGCCTTAGTAATCGACATAACCGAGGATTGGAGTTAGCTTTTCAATCCATGTGGTACGATACTTGGGGTCTAAATATTTCCCCTATCTTTGATGACCGTGCTATTATTGTGCGTTAGTTGCATCTATTAGCATCAAATTAGGGAGGCTTTGGGAGTTGGGAAGGCACGGAGAATTTATTGGTCTAGTGAAGTAGAACAGGCTCATGTAAGTTGGTGGCTATGTTGCATGGACACTTCACACCCCTGGAGTGTTAGAGTGTCCAACACACCCTACACGGTGACACGCCTCTGACACGGCCCGACACGTGTCCTACACTCTATGTGGCGTGTCGGAAAATGTTGATTTTTCTGACACGTCCCGACACATTGACCGACACGTCACGTCATCAATTTTAAAAAATATATATATATTTATTTATTTAAAAAAAAAAGAGGTTTTGATAGATTATGGAATGATTGAAATTTTCTTGTCTATTAGATGTTAAGGGATTGTTGTGTTACTATGTTAATGCCTTTTTTTTATAACCTATATCGGAACTGTCCATTTGATTCTCTTTAATGACTTACATTTTATTTTCTTTAATGTTATTTTAATATACTTATGCAATGGATTGAATTTAGACAAAAAAGAAATAAAAAAAATTGAGTTTAGAACATGATTTTGGTAATGTAATGAACTTATTTAATATTTTAGTATATTTTTTATGTATTAAAAATATATAAATATATTATTTTATTTTGCCATATCCAAGCCGTGTTGGAAACTCAGTTTTTAAGTTTTACCGTGTCGCGCCGTGTCCGTGCAACATAGGTTGGTAGTATATGGACTTGGGTCTTAGGCTTTGGGCCTTAGACCTTGGGTATTTTTTTTGTTTGGGGGTATTTTGGTTATTTCGCTAAAAACAAAAGGTGTAATTGATTGATTTGATAAAAAATGGTACAAGCAAAACCAGTAAACCGTCCCCGACTTTGTGAAAAAGAGTTGAACCCTTGATCTTCTTCCTACTCCAAGCCCCCACAGGTACTCTTACTATTTTTATTTTCTTATTGACGAAATCCAAGTGTGGGGAATCTTATTCAGTTCAATCTGAAATCGCCCACTCACTCTTTCTCTCTCTGAAGGCCACACATCCCCAAATCGCAGAGCTACAGCCGCAAATCGGAATCAGGTAATTTATTTCTTCTCGTGTTTTGAATTTAGTTTCAAACTCTCAGATGAACATACTAAATGATGAACGCTCCAAGTTTAGTTTATCTTTGATTCTCTGCTAAGAATATGGAGGAAAACGTGTTGTGTTTCATTTGTCAGTTCTGATAATGGTTATAAGATTGGTTGACAAAGGTGTTGGAAATGAATATTTTGTGGATCCTGGTTCTTTGCATTTAGATATTTGCTGCATTTCAATTGCATTTAGAGATATGTCCATTTATCCCAACTCTACTTTGAATGGAACCCACTGTTCTTTAGTTTTTTTTTTTTTTTTTTTTTTTTTTCCATTTTTAATGATTTGTCTGAGAAAATGTGAAATTCCCAAAGAAGGCAGATGTATCTTTGTTGCTATTCATATGGCTTTTCTTTTGTTTGGCTTGGACTGACAAGCTTAAATTATTAGAGGAGTAAAGAGAAAAATTAGTGAGAGAAAGAAAGGGTCAATAGGTGAGTAATTGGCTATTCTACTCATTGTTCCAACCACTAAGTTTAGTCAAAAGTTGAGAGGTATTGAATTACAAATAATGTCATGTTTATTGAAAATAGGATCAAGCTAGGCCCCTAAGAAGATTGTTGAGGAGAAGGCAGGAAATATCTTAGTATAACCATTTCTGTCCTCAATTTCAGTCATCCTTTTCTGAGCAAAGAATTCAGTGTGGCCAGTATTTGGAAGGAGACTCTATATTTTGTTAAGCGACATAAGAATGTGGTTCCGTACATGGACTCGGTGGAATTCTTATTCTTTCAACTGGCTGTCCAATTTTATCTGAGATTTCTGAGTGGGAAGTTAGAAAGCTTAAGATTTCTTTAACTCGGTTATTATGCTGAGAAATTGTAATGATTCTAATATATTTTTGAAGTGTACAAGAGCTGCTTGTGGGCACACGTCACGCAGTTCTCAAAAGTTTAAAAGGAGCTACCGCATAGATGACAGGCATAATGAAGTGTTTCCTCTGCTCATTCGTGGTACTCAAAATTCTGGTCAGTTTAATCCCCATTACCAGGAATTAGCAGCTCTTCTCAAATCCTGTGCTGCCCTCTTAGCAATAAATTCCGGAAAAACACTTCATGGTTATGTTGTCAAGCATGGCGATCTTTCATGCCTCTCTGTCTCTAAAGCACTGCTCAATGTGTATGCCAAATGTGGTGCATTGGATGATTGCAAGACACTCTTTGGTCAAATGTGTTACTCAGATCCTGTCATTTGGAACATTGTCTTATCTGGATTTTCTTCATCTCGGAAGTACAATGGTGAGGTAATGAAGGTGTTTCGTGAAATGCATGTTGTTGGGAAGGCTAAGCCTACTTCTGTTACCATTGCAATTGTTCTTCCTGTGTGTGCTCGAATTGGGGATTTAGATATGGGAAAGAGTGTGCACGCTTATGTGATGAAGTCTGGACTAGAAACAGATCTTCTTGTGGGAAATGCTCTTATATCTATGTATGCAAAATCTGGGCTAGTTTCTTATGATGCATATACTGTGTTTGAGAACATTGCTGACAAAGATGCCGTTTCGTGGAATGCAATAATTGCAGGGTGTTCTGAGAATAGATTGATAAAGAAGGCATATGAATTGTTCAGATGGATGCTCAAAGGACCAGTGGACGTAAATTATGTAACTATTGCAACTATTCTTCCCATTTGTGCTTCTTTGGATAAGAACGCCTACTGGTCTGGGAGAGAGATTCATTGTTATGTTCTGCGCCGGAGTGAACTAGCAGCAGATGTCTCCGTCTGCAATGCTTTAGTAAGTTTTTATTTACTTGTTGGACAAATAGAAAAAGCGGAATCATTGTTCCGAAGGATGAAATCAAGAGATTTGGTTTCATGGAATGCAATTATTGCAGGATATGCATCAAATGGTGAGTGGTTGAAAGCATTGGACTTGTTTTACAAATTACTATCCTTACAGACGATGGGGCCAGACTCTGTAACTATTCTCAGTATTCTTCCTTCTTGTGCACATATGAAGCTCTTGCATGTGGGGAGAAAGATCCATGGGTATGTTCTTCGACATCCTATGCTATATGAGTCTACAGCGGTTGGTAATGCCATTGTTAGTCTCTATGTGAAATGTGATAAAATTGAAGATGCTTTAGAGACATTTTTGATGATGTCTAGGAGGGATTTGATATCGTGGAATACCATGCTAGTTGCCTTTTCAGGTACTGGCTATTCTACCAAGTTTCTTAACTTATTAAACGGGCTGCTAAGGGAAGGAATGATACTGGACCATATAACCATATTGACCATAATTCAGTTTTGTTCTGGAGTATGTAGAGTAGAAAAGGTTAAAGAAACACATAGCTATACAATTAAGGCCGGGTTTTTGTTGGATGATATTGGAAATGCGATACTTGATGCATATGCCAAGTGTGGTAACATGGACTATGCATTCAAGATCTTTCAGAGTTTATCACAGAAAAAAAATTTAGCGACAAGCAATTCAATGATATCAGCTTATGTGAATTGTGGGTCTCATGATGATGCGCAAATGATACTTAACAGCATGTCTGAAACTGATCTCATCTCTTGGAATCTAATGGTCCAAGCTTATGCTGAAAATGGTTGTCCTGCTGAAGCTATTAATCTGTTTAATGAGTTACAAGCTCAAGGAATGAAGCCAGATGCAATGACCATTATGAGCCTCCTTCCTGTATCTGCTCAAATATCCTCAGTCCACTTGCTGAGGCAGTGCCATGGATATGTGGTGAGAGCTTTTCTTCCTGATGTTTACTTGACAGGAGCTCTGTTAGATATGTATGCGAAATGTGGTGCCATATTATATGCTTATGAGCTGTTCCAGTCCAGCCTGCATAAGGATCTGGTTATGTTTACAGCCATGATTGGTGGGTTTGCCATGCATGGTATGGGTGAGGAAGCACTCCGGATTTTCTCTCATATGCTTGAGTTGGGTATAAAGCCTGATAATGTTATCATTACTGCTGTATTATCTGCTTGCAGTCATGCTGGCCTTGTGAACAAAGGGCTGAAGATCTTTCATACAATAGAAGAGGTTTATGGGGTCAAACCTACCATGGAACAGTATGCTTGTGTAGTGGATCTCCTTGGCAGAGGTGGGCGCATTGATGATGCATTTTCTTTTGTGTCCAAGATGCCTATTGAAGCTAATGCTAACATATGGGGGACATTACTGGGTGCTTGTAGAACTCATCATATGGTGGACTTGGGTCGTGTTGTGGCAGGTCATCTGTTTGACATTGAAGCTGATAATATTGGGAACTACGTGGTGATGTCAAACTTATATGCATCAGAAGCTAGATGGGATGGGGTCATGGAGGTAAGGCAGCTTATGAGGATTAGAGACTTAAAAAAGCCAGCTGGATGCAGTTGGATAGAAGTGGAGAGGAGGACAAACCGTTTTATAGCTGGAGACTTGTCCCATCCACAGAGAAGTATTATTTACAGTACATTGAGTATACTGGACCAACAAATTAAGGAGCCAGTGTAATTAAGATCTGACACTTTGAACGCTTAAAATGTTTTTGAATTCTAACATCGTGTTTGCTTTGCTGACTGCCCACTTAATTTTGATAAAACAACAAAGAAAGCAACCAAAATGTTTCCACATTCCTTTGATACTACTTGACTTTCTAACATTACGCTACGTCAAGACAGCAAGTAATTTTCATTATTGCATTTCATTATAAGTAATTTTGGTAATTATACTGCTCAATGTCTTCATATTCCACGTACAATATAATGCATGGAAAAGCTATTTATTTATATCTTTGAAACCTAAACCCCCATTTTATGCAAAACTAGAGTACATAAGTTTATGACATATTGACTGCAATTGCCCCGTGCTTGAGTAGTTAGGTGTTTGATATTTTCATTGATATCAAAAGGCAAAAGGCTGCAATGGTTCCCTGCGTCTGAAAGCTGGGAACGACACTGTGG
Source organism: Fragaria iinumae (assembly GCA_009720345.1). Lineage (NCBI taxonomy): Eukaryota > Viridiplantae > Streptophyta > Magnoliopsida > Rosales > Rosaceae > Fragaria > Fragaria iinumae. The sequence goes on from CM019117.1 coordinate 22,323,571, forward strand.
ACCGTATGTCTTCTGTCTACAGACTTCTTCATTTTCTTGACTTTAGCCTTAGGTTCATCTTTCTGTGGAATGCAGAGGCTAATTTCCATGTTGTGCACATAGTTGCCTATAGGTATCTGGTGTTTCTAATATGTAATTCAAACTTCTGATACATGCTTAACTTTCACGGGTTCTTTATTTTTATTTTTTTTGGGGGTTATAATTTATGTATTTTGTGAATGCAAAATATTGAAATTTTTTCCTTTTAATATGTTGGGTTCCATGTTCTTCATGAGCTTGGTATTTGTTGTTTATGTACATATATACTGTATGTGTGTATAATAATCATATATATCTATGTTTTGTATAGATAAATTCTAAATTGTCTTCTTATGATAGAGAAAAGAAAAAAAATGCTAGGTCTAGGTTATATATTGTACATTTTCATTTTCTTTTCCATAGGTTCCCGAATAAATATGTTCTACATGATCAGAGCACCTAACCCAAACTGATCTCAAGGGATGTCTGAAATCTTGTTGAAATACAATTTTAAATTAATGTTTGATGCAATTATTTTCATATAAATTTAGTGGCAAGATTATTTCTGAAGTCAATTGATTGTCTTTATTGGTAATTGATATTTTTTTTGTTTCTTCATTATCTGTTTTCCATATCGTTGGACAGGTTGCGAACAACAGAGCAAAGCCTATTTCTTCTGGAAATCATTGGAAGTCCTTGTGAAGGTTAGATCTCACGTAACTAAAGAGGGTTTCATATTTGCTAAACAGTTGAGTTGGAATGGATAGCAGCATGACTGAAAGCACACCTCCCACAAAACCCAAATGGAAGAAAGTGGTTTATGGGGGGATGCAACCTGGTTTTGATGACAATCATTCAGATGAATCATTTCTTGAAGAAATGGTCACTAATGCCAATGTTGTTAAAAGGGACTTGCTAAAAGCGATGCAGGATTCAGTGTCCATCTCCCAATATTTGTGCATTGTAGCTCTAACTGGGTTGGTTTGGACCTACACCATCAGATCAACTCTTACTGAAAATTCACTTCTACTTCTTGATGTCACCCTTCTCGGGTTAGGCTTTCTTATTCTCCTTTTAACTCAAGAAATGTTATCCTTCAATCTTCTCTTGCATTACCTCCTCAATGTTTCCTTTTTCACCTCTGGCCTATATCTTTTGGCTCCTATCTATCAAACTCTTACAAGATCCATTAGCTCAGACTCCATATTGGCACTAACAGTTTCACTACTTCTGCTCCATCTTTTTTTCCATGACTACTTTGGATCCACTGTCAGAACAATTGGTGCTCTAAACAGTCCGACATTGACCAGTAGCATTTCTTTAAATGCTTCTATTGTGGCCTCAGTTTTTATTGCGTCCCGCCTACCATCAACTCTGCTTGTTTTTGCAATCATGCATTTCTCTTTGCAAGTTTTCCTTTTCGCTCCATTGGTTACTTACTGTATTAAAAAATATTCCTTTCGGTTGCACATGTGGTTTTCTCTTGGTCTGATGATTGCCACCTTGGCCTTTGTTTATACCTTGCACTTGTTTCTTTTTGTGATGTTCTTAGGGTTGTTGATTGTTGTATCAGTTGTTTGTCCATACTGCCTTATACAGATGCAAGAATACAAATTTGAGATCAATGGTCCCTGGGATGAGGCTAAGCTCTGTTTTGATATAATAGATTGAGAATTGAAGTACCCTCTGAATCTCTGATAGTTTCGGATATTTGAAATTCTGTGTACAATGTCTTGCAAGTTTGATAGTATATGTAATCTTCCCTGTATGTTGTACCTTATACCCAACCTATTTACTCATCAAAATTATTCTAGTGTTGTTTTTCTGTTTAGTTCTTTTTACTTCCAGGAGACATTTACATGTAGCCTTTCCTTGCAATTACTAATACAAACAGGTAAATTAAGGGACTGAATTGGTCAAACTCAATAACTCATTCCTAATAGGGTGGTGTTATTTACTCGTTTTCTATCCACACCCTGTCTCTGTGTAGGCTGTGTATGATGAGAGTGATTGAGAGTAGTAAATTTAAGAGAGTAGTTTGTAAATTAAGAATTAAGGATTAAATTCAGTTTACTCCTCAAATCTTTGTTGTCAAAATTAATTCAGTCCTGTAACTTTTTTTAAAATTAGTTCGCCCTTTTAACTTTCGTAAAACACATTAGTCGGGTATAATTTTTAAATTCCTCTCGAAATATGACATCACCAAAACTGTTGGAACTGATACGGGACTCATAATTCAGCTTTATCTCTCTTCAGAATGGGTAAAATAGCTAATTTGACAAAATATTATTGAAGAAGATAAAAAAATGCTTTGGTAAAATGAATAAAAAAACAATGAGAGTATCTTAGACATTTTGTTGAAAATGAGGGTCCTTTTGTCAGTTCAAACGGTTTTGGTGAAGACACATTTCGAGGGGAATTTAAAAATTGGACTGACTGATGTATTTATGAAAGTTGAAGGGGTGAACTGATTTAAAAATAAGTTGCAGGACTGAACTGATTTTTGCATCAAACATTTAGGGGGGGGTAAACTGAATTTTTTTCTTAAATTAAATTAGAGTAAGAGAAAAAATAGTACATGTGAATATAGAGAACTGGGTGTGAATATGTAGCATATTCTTCTCAACTATATGAAATGAATTTAGGCTTAAATTTAGTTTACCTCCTTAAACTTTATCACGTGGAAACTCTTTATTTTTTCTTTTTGAAGGGGAATTAGGAGGTTCTAGTTAGACTTCCAAATTTACAATTTAGACCTCCATTACTTATTAGATCTCCAATTTACTTTCTTAAACAATTTATTTATACAATCGGGTTATAGTTAAACCTCGATAAATGAATGTTTGATAAATTAAGGGAAGTAAAATTTACACTCTTTAAATTGTAATCTACACTCTCATTTTTTTTTTTTTTTGTGGTCAAACCTTTCATTAGAAGATATAACTTGAGTTAGTAAAGACAAAGGGTGCGTCTATTGCCACTTCACAGACCACTTTGTTCACTCCACGTTCTCTTCACACCCCACTTATATATTTTTAATTGTAAATTTACTTTGTTCACCCATTTACAATACCTAAAATACTCTTTTCTCATTTTTGCTTTGTTCACCCTAAATTCTTTTTTCACCCTACATATATATTTTTTTTCAATTTCAGATTTACTTTGTTCACCTTACATTCGATCTCTTCTCACCCTGTCTATATGGTTTTTAATTTTTAATTTATTTTATTCACCGATTTGCAATACACGTAATATCATCCTCTTCTAATATCCATTGTGTTTTGGTCACGATCCTCAGCGCGCGGAGCAGAGGTTTCTAGCAGACAAAGAGAGGGGAGTGTTGCGGGCGTGCCACCTCGCGGACGAGGAAAAGGTTGATGGGGGGTGCGCTTGACTTCTTGATCAGGCAGAAAGGGGGGTCACAGGTGCCACCTCAGAGGAGGATTTACGAGCACAAGCGGGTCGATACTCACGGCGGCGCGAGCAGAGCAATCACAGGGAGTTCGGAGAGAAACGGGGATGCAGAGTCCGAAGAGCTCTGGAGAAAGACCTAGGCGGCGGCGCTTAGGGTTAGGTTTTCGAGGAAGGCTCGAAGGGAAACTAGGTTTCAGTTTGTGTTTGTCTGAGAGTTGTCTCTGAGTTGTTGTTGTAAAAGTTGTGTCTTTTTTAGAGAGCTTTCGAACCCTTTATATAGTGGAGCTTGACTTGCGGCAGAAGAGAGAGATAATCCTACTTCAAGTTGGATTCGGAAAACCTAATAGCACAAGGGCACTGTTTCGTCCATGCGAACCAACCATCTTGTGACACATGTCCAGTTCGCACACTTAATTCCGCGCTACCAACTGTAGACTCCTATGCGAACTGGAATTAGGAGCATCCTCATCTCGCAGGCTGCTACAGGGTGCTACCTCGCGTGCTTCTATAGCTCGCGTCCATTTCGCTGGCTATTGCAGCTCGCGAGCCTTAAAAGGGCTTTTTATATTTAATGGGCCACAGGGATTGGCCCGAAGCATGTAAAAGACTTGTCAAAGTCTTCAACGTTTGTCGTGGTGCGCGCGGGCTCCGCATGTCGCTTCCTCGCGAAGTCCTCTACGCGAGCTAGTTCGCCAGCTCGCCTCGCTTCGCCTACGCGGAGAGTTGAATAGTAATTCCGCGCGAAGGCATTTCGCGCGCGGGCTAAGTGAAGTCAAATTCTTATGCAGTTCGTTCCGCGCGAAGTCTAACTTGGTTCGCGTGGACTTACTGGCGAGCTATCACTTATAAAGTTAGAGAAACTTCATCTCGCCGGTATGACATGGTCCAAGAAATAATTAATATTTACATAGACATTTACTGTCCAGTAAAATATTAATTCAGGCGTAAACACATTGAACTCCAAAAACAAAATAAAATTGGAGAAAACATAAGATTAATATCATTTGGGTCACTGGAATCACAAACTGAACAATAAAAATGACATTAAAGTATAAATCTCAATTAAAGAACAAGAAAAAACTCTCAATCTTAACAACTCATTGGTATTCGTCCATATCAAGATGCATAATTTTTGTAAACTCTACTTGGAAAAAGCTCTGACGCCAATGAAAAAAAAAATCGAATATATATAAGTGAGTGACTAGACATGTAAATTTACATACAAAATCTATATGAGAAATAATAAGTAAAGGGATAGACGAAACATCAACAAAGAAAAAAGAAGAGAAGGAAAAAAAAAATACAAACAGTTCACCTCATCTTCAGTTGAATGCTAGTGTCTTTTTCAGACTGCATAGAAAGATCGAATATGATAAATTCTGGGTTAAGATTTATGAAGTACGTGTTTATCTAAAAAAAAAAAATTTGTAATTTGTAACAACTTATTGTCCCTTGCTGTAATTTTACATTAGGATATATTAGTCATTTAATAAATCAACAACGTGTGGGGTGAACAAATGGTTTGTGGGGGTGGCAATATATGCCCCACAAAAGGGCAAGATTATAAAGAGGGCAGATCCATGACATATAAGATTATAATCAGAATATCATCTATTAGATTTAATAAAAACTAACAATTTAGATTAGTCATATAACTAAATCTTTTTTCTTTTCTTGTCTTTTTCTTTAATTCAATTTATGAAATCTATCTAAATAAAAATTCATGATTACAATTCTCCATTTGGAATTGTAGGTCGTAAAGGTTGTCGAGCAAGAAAAGGATAAGATGGAAGTTTTCATCAAGTCTGCCGCTCGTCGTGAGGCTATGTTGGAAAAGAAATGTGGAAATCAACAAGGATTGATTCGAGCGGCCCATGCAAATCTGAAGAAATCAGAGAGGAAAGTTGAAGATTTGCGTGCTGCAAATGTAGGGTTGGCTGCTTCATTGGAAGAAGCGAGGTTTGAGCTGTTTATTGTGCAAAGTAGAGTGACCGCCCTATCGCACTATTTGCTTTCTTTGAAGCATAGGGAGAAATTGGAGTCTGTGATGCAAGCAGCGATTGATTTATATCGTGAAAATGTTAAGTATCGCGAGCAGAAAGGACCAATGATGAATACTCTTTGCAAATTCGAACGGGAAGCCCAGCGTAATCAATATCATATGTTTCTTCAACAAGGCCTGTTGAAGGTTGACGATCCTGAAATGAAAAGGACGCTGGACTGTTACTATGAAGAGTCGAGCACTGAGGAATCAGATGTTGCATCTACGTCCAGCGACAAGAGTTATGAAGAAGTGGACTCCGAGTGATCGAGTGTTAGATGTCGCTTGGACATATTAGCCTGACAAGGTTTTGTCTTTTTCATGTTTTGTGAGGAATGCGATCCTTATGTTCTTATTGCCAATATTTCATTTGGGCTTTTTGAATTGTAACATTGTATAATCCTTATGTTCTTTTGTCTTTTTCATGTTTTGTGAGGAATGCGATCCTTATGTTCTTATTGCCAATATTTCATTTGGGCTTTTTGAATTGTAATATTGTATAATCAATGAATGAAATATTAAAGAAATTAAAACTGTCGTTGTCTTTCTCGAAAGGAAAAGAGACAATGGTTTGAATAATTCCATTTTTCATTGCATTGATCAGAGCGGATGTTTATTACAATGTTAAAGGAAATATTCATTTTGCAACTCGCCTATATCATATAGGTTTATTAAAGACAAGTGGTCTGTTATTTGTGGATGTCGTTGGGGTCATCTTGGCCAACTCTAGTTGTAGGTGGGGTGGAGGGTGCTCCGTGCTTATTTGATATGACCGCGCATGGGTGGAGTGTTGTTTGGGGCAGTTGGGATGCAATCCTGAAGCTTGCCGTCGTGAATCATCTATAAGCATGCATTTTGCAGAGAACGACAATCATTGGTGAGATGTCCATCTTCCTTGTGGTATTTGCACCACGTTCCTGTTTTCTTTACGTTGCGAAGCTTGGGGAACCGTGCTGGTGGGGCTAGTGGAATGATGTCTTTGTGTCGCTCGAGAATGTCCGCGTAAGTTGTATTTATTACAGAGAAAACTTCAAAGCGCGGATTTGTGTTCTTGGCTTCCAGCCGGTTGTTCCTGTCGTCACGATCCGAGGTGGAGGAGTGTCTCCATATGTCTTGTATTCAGCTTTCGCATGGATAATTGCAAGATCCATTACCTCATTGTAATCAGGTGGTGGAATGAGAGTGTTGAGGTAGTATTTGAAATCGCCTTGGCGCAGATGATTGGCCATTCCCGTCTCAAGTATGCGGTATTTTGATGTAGCCAATCGCCAGCGGTTAATGAACTTGCGCAAGCTCTCATCTAGTCGCTAGGTAATGCTTAAGAGATCGCTGGAAGCGTTTAAGGAAGGCATCCTATAATTTCTGGAAAGAGTTGATCGAATTCGGTGTGGCGACTCATAGAAACCAGAACATGGCGTTGCCAGACAGAGTTTCTTGGAAGAGGCGGCATCATCATGATACTTTCCTCGCATAGTTGATTCGAAGTATTCCAGGTGCGTATAAGGGTCTGTGTGACCTCCATATCGGTGGATCTTCAGAGGTTTCGGAGGTGGATTGTCAATTGATCGCTGGATTCGCGTTGTGAACGGTCCTGTGCGCGGGGAACCTTCTTGCTTGCTGATGCGTCGATCAAGCTCTTCAAACTTGTGGAGAAAGAGAGCGATCGAATCACTGGTTTTCATGCGAATCTTAGAAACTCCTGGCGTGGGGGTGTCAGTATGATTTGTTTCCGCCATTTCTTCGTGCTGAGAAGATTGGTCATGAGACTTCTCTTTGTGCTCATTAGGATCTGGGCGCCGCATTGAAGGGGATGAGGTGTGTGATTGTGCACTGTTTGCAGGATTTGAATATTGCTCTTTAGCTTCTCTTTGCTTAATGGTGGTCATCGCTTTCTCATACGCGATCTTCAAATTGTTGTATCGTTCTTCTGTCCACTCTTTGGCTAGTAAAGCCTGATTGAGCTGAGATGTTTGAGGAAGGCCGTCCTTTTCAGCTGGGCGAAGGATTGGGGATCCAGAGTCAGTGTGAACTGAACCTTCTCTGATGGTTTCATGTTCCGAGCAAGTGGGTTGTAAACTCTGTTGCCCAGCGACCGGTGTAGTGAGCTGTCCGACATTGCGCTTTGCAATCGTGCGGACAAGAGGGGCTTTCAATGGATTGGATGCGTGCGGTGAGGTATTGGGGGCTTCGGAGTTTGCATCGTTTGTCATTGTGAAACAATGTTTAGCTTTGTGAATGTGTAAGATTTGGGAAGAGTTTGGGGAAATACATGGCTTTTAGGTGTGGGATTAATGTGATCGAACATGGTCTGGTGTTAAGATCCGCAAGCGGCACCAACTGTTAAGGGTGTGAAAATGGGGTGAAGGATTTTGTAAAGAAAGGATTGAATCGCACGAGAGGAGCCGTGCGGATCAAGAATTGTCCTAGAAAGTGAATGTCCGAATTTCACCTCCAAAAGGAATACGCGGTTAGGGGAATTTCCGGACAGATCCAAACAATCACCTCCGACGCCCCCAAGTTAGACATTTTACGGACAATTTGGGATTGAGAAGTGAGGAATGAGTTAAGTTACCTTGTGAGTGAGGCGAGGCACCTATTTATAAAGTAGCAGAGGGCGAAGCTTGTCTTTGGCGAGTGACATGAAAGGAAGCTTCCAAATGTGCGCTTCAGATCGAACCGCACACATGCATCCATGTGTTCAGCGAGAGCCGCTCAACGTCAAGTTAGAGAGTGAGAACACATGCGCAAGGCTAAGTATGAGCGCTTGGCATAGGTTTCGACAACAATTATATAGAAAATTACTGAACCAATGTCCCTTATAAACTAGTATAGGTTAGCACTATTATATAGAAAATTTCTGGCTTTTCCTTATCTTTCGGACCTAGTCATGAAGTTGTAGTTACCATGCATTTCAATTTTTCTAGTATTCAACAGTGGTTTGAATGAGAATATTCTGTCTCCTGTCAAGACGCTAGAAACTAGAAATTAGCTATTAGATGCAATGGCACCTATCACGAGAAAAAACGAATTACCAATATAACGTACTTTACAAGGGAGGATAAACAATATTGTGCTACAGCAAAGAGCCACGAAAAATTTAACTACCAGGTAGTCATTACATATTTGCAAGAGAAGAGGTTCTAAAGAAATAAAAGGAACAATACATTCTCCTGCAAATGGAAATGTTAAGAATCTATTGGTCCAGCAAAATTTCCAAGCCCATAAGAGTTCACTCTCTTGATGACATATGCACTTGTAACCTGTAACTTCATTCAGTCGATCACAAGAATGCATGTGAAGTAACATTTTGACTTCATTCAGTCGATCACAAGAATGCATGTGATGTAACATTTTGGCAGAATCGGGGACCTCGGACACATTTAATACACCACTTCTAACAAGTAAAAATCCTGAAAACTGTGGCAAAGTAAAAACAAAATAAAAAACCTTGAGTGCGTAAGCCCTGCTCTGTTCATCACTAACAATATAATCTGATTACAACAAAGAGAGGGAGGTAACAGAATAATACAAGGAATTTCATGTACCATTTACAGTTTGGACAATGGGTCATACATCATAATTAACAGTTTTTCTCAACATGGATAAACTTTATAATTCATGAACTAACCCATTCCATGGAGATAATGATCTACTCTGGGGAAAACTTCTTGAATAATAATAATATTATTAGTACCTATATAAGAGAGTGGAATTCACTCATTCCCAGAATCGAGTACTGTAACGCAATTACAAGAATCATAGGTGCATGGAGACATCTGAAATCTAATCCTAATGGATATGTTAATTTTAATAAGATATGGATTGTCCTAAAAAGAAAAAATGCAGATTAGAAATTGCACTATTGACATGATAATCTTGTTGAGTCTACTTTCCCAACAAGAGATTGAAGATCATGAATAAAAAGATTTTGTGATCATCTGAAGTGACATGTAGCTGATATACACCAAATATATGTACCACCTGTGCATCTATTGACAATAATAAAAGTACAACAGTGATTAGCAAGTCGTACCCTTTGTTTCAGATAGGTCTGGTGAGCATCACATCACACGTTCTTTCACCATGACAATGGGACCAACACACAACCCTCATCAGTAAAACTATCCTTACTGTCCAATGTTAGCACCTCCATTTACTAGAGTATTTTCGTCCTTCCTGGAATCACCCACTACTCTACTGCTGCTCCTCTTGGATGCATCATTATTGATATTTGCTCTATCTCTGGCAGGGTTGACTGCTCTCCGTATGAACTTCTTTTGTGGTAGCAGAGTATTTTCTGATGAATTATTTTTAGGTGAGCTTGTACCTTTGACTTTGTTCTTGTCCGATGATGGTACATCTTTGGAGTCACCTGTAGGCCGCCTTAAATCAGAATTCTCATGATCTGCATCAGGAAGTAATGCTCGGCGGCTGAGGCGAAGTTGCCCCTTTTCGTTTACCTGATATCAGATGGATGTATATATGACATTCAAGTTGGTAAAGTAGTTTAAGCCAGGTATAACTTGATGAGCAGAAAGTGAGCGATTATAACTACAAACAATCAAGGTTATGAAAATCTGGCAAAGAAAAAACCTAGGGGATGACAAAGCTATGGACAGCCTCTTAAATGAAGAAAAATGCAACATAAAAATCAACTAACCAACCTACTGGCATGCAACTCTGCATTATTGTCAAAGACTAGAATCTAAAGCTTTGAGAAGCTCCTATATATCAACTATGCCAGTTCCTTGTTCTTTTTTCAATTTTCACTTGCACTCACTAGGGAGTTCCAAAACTTTTACACAGTCCGAATTTTCCTGTGAGCGGCCAGAGATTTTGCCAAACTACCTCCAATGGTTTACATCACTATATAGATAAATCTCTTTGGGACTATGCAAAGGATAGAACCTTATGGAATCTCCCTTATTAAAACCAACTTTAGAGAAATGTGAGATCCATAAGATTGTGAAATGTAAAGCCTCTCCACCCATTGCCAGGTGGTTTTGGATTGGATGCTTAAAATTTGTCAAATCCAATGGCCATTGTTTATGCTATTACTAGATTTCTGGGGCAAAGAGTCAATAAATATATATTATGTCTCTATGATAAGAGTTGAGTAAGTGAACCCCCAGATCGAAATGCGCAAAATCTTTTTTCGATGTGCTTATCTCACGGCTAATTATTAAGATTTTGTTTTTATAACTGTGTAAACGTTAATGCCCCAGTGAAACCTAGTGTAATACTATTCATCTGTATGACATTATCATTACACATTCAACAAAACATTCTGTGTCTTAAATAAATATGTAAGAAAGAATAGACCCGTACCTCAATCAGTTTAACATCAACATAATCTCCCACCTTAAAAGCCTGTGAAAAAATAAATCAGTTCCTCATGATCCTTGCATATGATTTTAAAAAATTATAAGAATGGATTTAGAATTATGGCTTACATCTTCTGCCTTTGCCAGCCAATCTGAACTTAACTCACTAATATGGCAAAGTCCCTGTAAAAGATTGAGGATTAAGATATCTGGATATTATGTTTCAACCTCAACCATCTATAGAGGAGGCCTACATCTCCATAACACCAGCTCCATGACTATAATTAAGCTTACCTCTCGATAAAATGTGTCATGACATATAGGAAGGTAAAAGAACTATGAATGAATTATACCTCTCGCCCAGGTGCTATTTCCACAAATACTCCATATGGAGCTATTGTTTTGATTTCACAATTCCTGATCCATCAAAGGTCGCAGAATCATATGGTTGTATACTGATCTTAGTCAATGCATAGTAAAAAGACATTACTACATGCCAGCAAGCTTCAACAATGAACTTCCCATGCTAAACTTGAGAGAAACAATCTTCAGCTACGTAGTCGAAGAAAAGTTGGATGGGGTGTGAGTCTACCTAGTTAAGGAAAAAATTTCTTGAAACCCCTAACATATAAAGGACAATTACTAGTGAAGAAACTACCGGTGCAAGACTCAACTGTAATGTTTTAGGTGTCTGCTTAAGAGCTTATCACACCAATACCAGAGATACAAGTCAAAGAGATAATATTTGCCTTTATATTACCGGTCCCTAGTGCATAAAAGTTATCTAAATAAGCTGTTCTTTTAGACTGGAATAATCATTTAATGTGTTCTTGACTATTGCAAGGATAATTCTACATTTTTAAAATCTGGTTTTTTATTCTCAGTCCCTGGCCATATGGCCAACACAATAATACATTTCTTTTAATGATTTGATTGAAAATATTATAGCAAATAACCTTATGTGAAGGTGGTAGATAAATATAATTAAGTTTTCAATAGAAAAATGTAAGTTTATTTAACATTCATCAATCTATCAAACAAGACCCACTAATCATAAATTTTTTCTGATTGCTTTTTCCCATGTGAGACGGATATAATACCAAAATCCAATCCACTTTTTCCCATCAAAATAATAAAACTATTTGATTTCACCATCCTACTGTAATAATTCATGTTTTCCTACATACTTACGACAGAGATAGCATTACCTAATGGAATATGACTTTTCAATATTGATTATGGTTTTTGACATCTTTGATAGAGCTCGAGGAACGATTCAAATATAATTATATGTAAAGCGAAGATGCAAGGGAACTTTAGATTAAAAAAAAAAAAATGGGTACACAACACCAAAAAAATGGATGCAAATATAATTATAATCTTTTGACAAAATTATCCCCACTTCTATTTGTTTTTTTATAAGTTCAGTAAAATAATATTGATACTTTATAATGTAAGGGCCTAAACGGCACTTTTTTTAAAGATAAGTGAAATCCACACACGCTCTTTCCATGTTTAGTAATTTAAATTTTGTCCCTAGTGACTTAAATTTTGTGTTCATATGAGAATGATTACTAAAAATAGATAGTGGGTGTGTGAATTACAATTTGGGGTGTGTGGATTTCACATCCAAAAATGTGCATTGAGCATAAATTTGGTCAGAAATTATCAGTGTGGCAGTACATATGTTTAAAAAAAACCTGTATCTATTTTTCTAGAGGAAAAAAAGATATACCTGTAGATATCACCAACAGTTGGAACCATGGTCAAATTAGCAATAATAGCTTTAGACTTTTCCAAACTCAATAAATCCCTGGCAGTAATTTTGACCTGCAATAGCCAAAACTCCAAAAGATATGTTACTTGTGATTACAAGAAAGATAAGACCAAAGATTCAGTCCTATTTTGTCTTACTATCCCATCCTCTTGTGTGTCAATTGCATCTACTCCAGTCTCTTCTATAATACTTTTGACCTTTTTCCCACCAGAACCAATGATTAAGTTTACTTTTTCAGGTTTGACCTATGATAAAAATGAGGTCATAAGAAAGAGGCACAGTACAAATCAGATCATCAGCTTCAACAGGCAGAGAATATGGAACAAACCTTCATTACGTGAATGAGTGGTGCATACTTGGAAAGCCTTCCTGAAGGTGGAGGGGAGCATTTCAACAGTTCCGCTGATTTAAAAAAAAAATTATAATAAAATAACTTTTCCTTTCAATAACAGCACAAAATAAGAAAATACACAATAAGATATCATTTAAATCACTAAATGTAACCATGCAGATGGGGCAAAATAAAAATAAAAAGTGAGCTCGCTGTAATTAGTGGTTGTTATGAGTTTAAACACATCTCTAAGATTACAGACAATCAGATAATTGAACTAATAGCTCAAGGATTGAAAATCCGCTACATGTGACACATGGAGCTCGCTGAAGTAAGGACAGAATGTGAATAACTTAAACTGATAACCCAAGACCATCATAAACGTTGTGGTTGCTGAGGTAGATTAAGTTTTACTTTCTTCCTTTCAAATGTAACTCTATCTTCCTCAAGGCAACAATATGTAAACAACGTATTCTTCACGGTTGACAGTGCTATCATATGGCAGCATATGAGAAGATGAGAAAAGAGAAAGAGACTATTGTTATTTATCATTCTTTATTTTGACCACACGAAAGAATGGACATGGGACATTAAACAAAAATGATCCACCAGCAAACAACCAGAAAATTTCCATGAGTATAAATCAGAGCACAGACTGAAACTACTGGAGAAAGATGGCATCATCTAAGATACAATCATGAGACAAACTGACTGTACTATAGCCAGTACAACTTACTAATAATATGCTTTCGGCCATCTTTTGCCTGCAGGAGTGCCTTTCTCATAACTGGTAATGTAATCCCGCTCACCTAAGATAATAAAGCTTCGGTTTATTACCTAGGACAAACAGAAAAAACACAGAGATAATAGGCACACTGACACACACACACCCACTTAAGCTGTATGAGAATATATGTATAGCTGACCTTTATATCCATCTGAAATGCTGTTACACCATGTTCATTTCCAGCAACCTGAAATCACTGAATTCTTCAATCAAATATGCTATTAAATATTTATCTCTGCTATATCAGAATGACTGAAATACCAAATCCAAAAAAATTCTAGAACAAACCTTGAAATCCATATCCCCTGATGCATCTTCAGATCCAGTTATGTCCGAGAGAATAAGCGGAGAACCATCCCCGCCAAATTCCTCAGTATCTAGAACCAGACCCATTGCTATTCCAACTATAGAGCACTTGATTGGAACTCCAGCATCCTGTAGTGCTAAGCAACCCCCACACACAGATGCCATACTGTATCCATGAAAAGATGTCAAGAGGTAGATCTTAATATTTATGTGTGTGTGTAAGGGCCCTTTTAATGAGAGATCTCTTTTTTTGGCCAATTTAAGAGATTGCTGCTCGTAGGACCCAGTTTTTGATCGCATATCAGTCATCTAGACCGTTTAATATTTAGGTCCTAATGAGTAGTAATTCTAGCAAACTTTCAGCCAAATTGTTCATCATTAATGTACCAAACTAAATCTGTCCAACCTGAACCTTTCATGTACATAATGATAAAATGAACGCCTATACGGCATTTGGTTGAAAATTTGCAGAAATGATCAACTCATGTAGACCTAAAAGTCTAATGGCCGATTTGCCAATCAATGTACGAAAAAGGCGGATCCCTTGTGGAAGGGCCTTATCAGGTTTGTGTATATACACATAGTTCACCGTAAAACAAGATGAAAAGCATTCATGAGAAAAATTGATTGTTTATAGGTCGTTTAAAGATATTGAGAAAGTCGACCTTGAAGAGCCATTGCTTTCAGTAATCGTGCTTTCAACACGTATAGTGTAAGGAAAATCATCATCACAAGGCAATATTGGTTCAAGAGCTCTCTCAGCCAACATTCCATGACCAATTTCTCTTCTGCTAGGTGCTCCATTCCGTCCAACTTCCCCAACACATGAAGGGGGGAATGTGTACTGAAAAATTAATAACAGGTTCAAAATATTGGACAGGTTACAGAATTTTAGAGAAAAAGAAATAAAAATAACTTATAAACATGTGATTTTAGTAGTCACAAATGATTTCAATGAAACCAAGCAGCTATTTTGTCTATAGCACCATCAATGAGAATGATACGAATTATAAATAACCGTTTACCAATATTAATGCCAGTGGAGCACCCCTACATGATATTTGATCTATGCAGTACTAAGGTCTGGGGCTTGGGGAAAGATAAAGAAATCTAAGACCCTATTGGGCTGCTTTTTATTGGATGTTTTTTGGATAAGTTGGCTGGAACACCAAGAAATTAATGCATTCTAACTCAACCAAAAAAAGCGATGGCTGTGGAGACCAAAACCCTTAGTAGCTAATACCCAGTTTGTTTTCCCATAATAGTCTTTACTAGCTACAGCAAAATGGAGGCAGCCAATCAACATAGATTGATCTGAAATCTGATTCAAATCCAATTTAGCACCTATGGGTATTGAATCGATTCATTAGATGAATAAAACCGTGCCAACATGTACAACTTAGTACACTGATATTAAATCTAAGCATCCAACCCAAAACCAAATCAGCAAGGGGTGGAGAGGGCCTGCTTACGTAGCAACTTTCCCAATGTGGGACAGAACTCTATAATCTCACAAAGCATAAAAGAACTTCTTGTTGGAACATTGGGGTCAGCTGAGACTTTAGTCAGTTTATGGACCGTGGTTATGGTTGATTTTGGTGAACTATTCGGCTGGAATGCTGGATTTAAGCTGTTGTGAAGTGATGTAAGATGTTCTTCCCAATTGATTCATACATTTTTTGACAAAAAAAAAAAAAGAGAATTTATTGACAAGCTGTAGGATGGACTGGAAGAAAAGTGTATATTATAATTCCGTGTACACAAATAAGAACTATCTGCCAGAGCCAATGTATTGCCAAATTCTGGTATCCCTCATTATATATTTATACATGCACAAGCTATACATATATGATCTAGAGAGGACCTCATTACTTTAAGAATTTGAGGATTTTTACTATTTTACACTAGTAAATGACTTCATTCAACGATTTTAACCGTTGATTCATATGCAAGAACCATGTCTACAAAATATCAACTAATTCTATAATCATTTGGTCATTCAAAATAACGTAAACAATTGTAGGCCGTTAGATAAAATTAAAACAAATATTATGCTAATCAAATGGTTAAATGTTTTCCATTTTGGCAAATTTTTTGTATGATTCATATGTGGGTAGGTAACTAGGGAATGAGTGGCTTTGATTGTCAAAATACAAGCTAGAACTAAAAACATCCTCACTTTAAGAGTTTAAGGAGGTCCTCTATAGAATATATATATATATATATATATATATATATATATATAGAGAGAGAGAGAGAGAGAGAGAGAGAGAGAGAGAGAGAGAGACCTGGAGATAGAACCTTTTCCATTCATCTACACCCATCAGGTTGTCTATTCTCTGAGCCATCTGCTTATCACCAAGTGTAACCACAGCCAATGACTGTAAAACAGACGAAAAGAGAAAGGAACTGTTAATCACATAACTTGGAAACATTAACAGCTTTCTAATATCCAAAGAGAACTGAATGAGTGAGAACACTTCCTAATGCTAATGATATCATCTAAGCGGGCAGCAGGCAACACTCAGTAAGTGCAATCAGAGTCAATTGACTTTCTGTTAAAAATGGAAGTTGTTATCAACAATCCAAAATAATATTTATTACATTTCCTACTAACTGCAAGCAGAGTCTAGATTATAATTGGAGTGTACATAGCAACTCCCTAAAGAACTTGGCTGTGACTAATGAGTTGATACACTACTGCTAAATTACTAGCAAACTGATCTCACTACAAGATGACTAAAGACCTTGGCTGTGACTAAAGAGTTGATACACAACTTCTGCTAAATTACTAGCAAACTGATCTCACTACAAGATGAGATATAGCTAGTTTCAAACATATTGAATAGTTAGACATGCTTGTTCAAAGAATAAAGATTCACCTCAAATTTGAAAAGTATTCAAACCACCAAACTTGCCAGCAGTCAATGTCAAGATAATGTAGCTCCATAGATGGTTAACATGACTGAAAAAATATACGGCCTAAGTGGTTGCTAAACAATATCTGAAACACACATGACACGCAGAGGTGCAAATGTGTACCTTATTCAGGTTAACATCAATGTATTTTTTTATTCTCAAACTATCAGTGATCTTTGAGCAAATAAAGGTTAAGGTTAGATTTTTATAAACCCAAATTTGGCCCTCCATAATTAAAACTCAAAGGATACTGATCTTATATATACAGAGGGTACGTAAGTCGATTACAAATCTAAAATCAAAAAGAAAAAAGACAAACCAACTAAATGCGGGAAACAAACCAAACTGTTCCCTACTGGCTACTGCAATACCAGTTTGCAAAAACAAAAGACAAGACAAAAATATTCATATTAATTTGTATAAAAAAAATGTCAAAATCTATAAACAAGGCCAATTGATGCACATTACTTTGCCACAAAACAAAGACAAGCATAAGCGTGCATCAAGAGGCTAGTAAAAATTAAACAGAAACATCATCTAAGAGAGCATGAACCAAGACATTAACCATGGGAGCTATAGTACAGAAAAACACAATCGGATTAAGCTCCATGCATAAGAATTCTGAACCTGTGTTTCGCCACGGGTAAAAAGAGCACTTCCGTGTGCCCTTGGAAGTAGTCCACATCTTGAGTTAATTGGACGTATCTCTGCTGGGGTCCTCCCATCACTTCTTCTTCCACCCTGTAGCAACCAAGAGAGAGAGAGAAAAAAAAACCTCTAAAACATTAATTCGACAAGCATCAGTCATAATTTATAGTACAACAACTTATTTCCTGGATGAAAAATGTTGGAGAACCTCAATTCATGTGCATTATTGTCAATATTTATTGTAATTTCTATATGTCCATAGTTAAGTAAGAACAAGTTTAGCTTTTTATTCATTAGCTGTAAATTTCAATTCCTTACCTAACATTACACTTGTACTATCGTATCTATATACACTAAGAAAATTAGCCTACTGGCCTCTCATCCTCCCTCCGCTCCAACCCATGAGTTTTTATGAAGCAATTAGAACTTTTGTCAGAGAATCGAGAAATGTTAATCCTGCGGTAGGGTTTGGATTCTTTGTGGATGGAGAATCCAATAAGAAGAAGGCGTTACTGAACCATGATAAATATTTTCTTGTGTTATTACCTCTGTGTGATTCACTTGGTGTGGTGTGCTGTGCCTTGTTTGTTATTCCTCTTTCATGGGAGAATGTCGTGTTCCAAGGTATAATTAGAAATATTGGCTTAGAGAGTTAGAGGCGAGCAATGTTTCAATAGTAGGTTTTGGATTCCTATAGATGAATGAGATTCCAATAGGTTTTCGATTCTTCCGAACCCAAATTCCTTCTCTGTTGACACTATTGACACTAGCAAGGTGGTAACCCTTTCCTTGCTTTGAGATGGCTTCCACTAGTGTAACAGCATTCAATGGCCGCCATTATATGCACCGTCTGCTTAATGTATCCTGGTGAACCAAGTTCTGATACCGCATAAGCCATCTACTATTTGTATGATACGCAGCTAACATCACTCCCTCTTCGCTCTCCGAGCACCACTGAACCCCTACCACAAGTCACCATGGTCCCTCTCTACTTGTGTCATTGCCTCACATCCTCTCCAAACCACCGCCTGACATCTCCCATATGCGGTTAACATCACTCCCTCTCCGCTCTCCGAGCACCACTGACCCCCTACCACAAAGTCACCATTGTCCCTCTACTTCGTGTCATTGCCTCACCTCCAAACCACCGCCTGACATCTCCCATATGCAGGTAACATCACTCCATCTCCGCTCTCCGAGCACCACTGACCCCCTACCACCAAGTCACCATTGTCCCTCTCTACTTTGTGTCATTGCCTCACATCCTCTCCAAACCACCGCCTCACATCTCCCTCTTAAGGCCGCCACTGCCACTCTCCTTCCTCCACACCACGACTCTTCTCCTTTTACACCCAGGCCGATAGACCTGACAATATTGCGGTGAGTTGGTGCTCTTTCTCTAGCAAAAAAATTTATTTGGACCAGGTCTACCACTTGAACAACCAGAATTTTTGCGGATGGTTCGACTTGAAAGCTTAAGATGAAAACCAAGTGTTCAGCACATAAACCGCCAGATCACAACATCTGTCACAATAAGGCCTCATTTGGTTTGCAAGATGGAAAGTAGCTCATTTGTCTTTCGCATGGGAAGGGAAAGAGAAGGGAAAAGAAATTTTTCAAGAATTTTCCATTCCGATGTTTGGTAACATAAAGGACATCAGAAAAGTTGTGAAGTTTAAATTTAATATAACATAATATTGTATTGTGAGAAATAAATGCAAGGAAAAGAGGAAAGTGGTCCTTTGGATTTTGGAGAGAACTACTTTCCCCCTCTTTTCCCTTCAATTAGGTAAGTGGTTCCCCAAACGAGGCCTAAGATTACAGATACACTCAGACATTTCATCTACATCCCAAAAGGTGAGCTAGTAACACCAAACGATGAAGGCCAAACGTAGATTAATGATTCACTGTTCAACACGTAGCTCTTAGCCTCTTATCACTTATGACAGTAATATGGGATTCACATCCAAAAACCAATTGGCAATGGATGGAATGGCCCAAAGCCTTATAAACCGACAAGCCAGGTCTCAATTTTGGACAACTTTTGGGTGACGTGGAGTCCGCATGGCTGTTAGGCATGCATACCATAAGAATTCAATTCTATAAAGTAATCTGAGGTTCACATCCAAAACCGATTGTCAAAAGATGGAGTGGCTAAACCCTTACAAACCCACAAATGATGTCCCATTTCTTCCATGTGGGATGTATATATTCTCAACAACTTATTGCATTATTTGGGAGATTTTTTCACTATGGCTCATTTGGATTTGCTTTTAGGACACCCATTACCGCTCGTGGAATATGCTACTTGTCCACGAATCGAACTCATGAAGACTAATGCCACTTGACCAACATTGTACTAGTAGCTAAAGCAAGTTTGAATTAATCTATAGAACTTATTTACGAAAAAAAAAATAAAAAAATTGTCTTGGACTCTTGGCTGCTTGTTAGAAGCACATGAAATTGGTTTTGAGAAGCACATATCAAGTGCTTCATCATAAAAGAAGCTTTGCCAATTTGGAAAGGCAAAAAAAAGAAGCTTTTAAGACATTCAGATGCAATCCAAAACTCGTAGAAGTATTCTCGCTGACGTTTGTAGGACACTTTGAAGAGTGATTATGCTGATCATATCAATCTCCGCAAGTTTCTCCCAGGCAAAGTGACAGCAACCATGCCCACTTAAAGTAAGTGGGCAAATGAGGCCAGAAAGTTTGATCAGGTGGAATTAGACTACTGCAGCCCTAGTTGTGATTTAGCTTGATAATACTGCAGGAAGATTGCAGCAAATTGCATAGAGGTTCCTTGAAAGTTGTAGAGGTTTAGTCAATGAGTTATTTATCTCATTAAAAGAACTCTTTAAAGCTAATATTTAATATTGAGCTAAAATCATTTTATCTCCTTGAACTTTTACAACGAAAATCATTTCTGCTCCCGAATTTCTATTTTGATCGCATGTTCCCTTGTATTCTCCAATTTGATCGAATATAGCTAATCCTTAACTAATTTATTAATTTCTTTAATAATTATCTTCTAACATGAAGTTATTAGTGGAGTTCCCAATGTCTTCTATTTAGAGCATGTCTTCTGCCATTTTCAGTCAATGAACAGTGCAACTAATTTTCATAAAATAGATGAGTGATTCACTTATAGAAGGTGTGAGGCCTTGATGCAGTATACTTACTGCCAAGACACCAGGATCAACAAGCTCTAAGGCTTAGGGCTTTATACACACAAAACACTTGGATTTAGGAATCACTCCCAGGTTTCTCACTCAAGACACGACTTCACACCAATCCCATCACAATATTTTTTATTAACTAACATGACCAGTCATTCAGCACTTGCACTAACATTAACTAGTGTTACAGACTCTTAAATTTCCAAAATGAAGCATAAAAGACCTAAATTCTTAAAACTTCTAAACTGAAATGGAAATTTGAAAAGACACACGAAGCTTAGAGACTTCTATAATCAGACTTAGCTTTCACTCCAAGCTGCAAAAATTATATCGAAAGCAATTAATCAGGCCATACGCAAAGGGAATGATTAGGTGCTCTATTTTTCCATTTCTTTTGCTCAACCTTAAAAGGTTTGATTCTGATGTCCTCATCAGGCCTTGTTTGATGTTTGTGATAGATAGGCAACACCAAAAATTATATAATTGCAAAAATTGTATCGAAAGCAATTAATCAGGCCATACGCAAAGGGAATGATTAGGTGCTCTATTTTTCCATTTCTTTTGCTCAACCTTAAAAGGTTTGACTCTGATGTCCTCATCAGGCCTTGTTTGATGTTTAGGACAGATGGGCTACACCAGACCTGTCCCACAACCCAACCACTCTAGTTTTATTCTATCTCCTTCTGTGGCAATATCAAGTTCTATTGCAGGCAATATTAGTCTTCCCTATCTAATCTACATCACAAATTATTTCCCATATTTAAATCAATCTATATGAAACCAATATCATAAATTTAACAGATTAATTACACCTGAATATGAAAGCTTTAAATGCAGTAATACATGAACATAATGTTAAAAAAGTAAATGGCATATCTAAAATGCTCATACCTCCACAATGCGCCTGCGCAAATATTTGGATGTTACTTCTTTGAATACCAGCTTCACGTCTACCTCAGAAAAAAACTAGAGAATAATGGAAGTACTTTATTTTTCTTGCAGTAATAAAAACAATCAGAAAATAATAGAGTATCATAAATGCATAGGACAGAGAAAAGAAAATGAATTCAGCAGAACTATGATATTCAGTCACATGTCAACCAGAATAATGGAAGTACTTTATTTTTCTTGCAGTAATAAAAACAATCAGAAAATAATAGAGTATCATAAACGCATAGGTCAGAGAAAAGAAAATGAATTCAGCAGAACTATGATATTCAGTCAAATGTCAACCACACATATAAGACCACAAAAGTCATCAATATTCTAGAGGTAGCACCGTTTCCAAAACGCAAGTCAAGGATTTGATGTGTCAAGTTCAAGGAGTACCTTGCAGACTTGAATGCCTGTAGTTGGTAGGTTACATTTCTCAGATATTAACAATTCTTAATAGTTCCGGCAATCAATATTTCCTATTGATCTATAAGCTTTTAAAAAGCTTAACATGGTAAACAACAACTGGACTCCTCATGCTTATGTTGTTGGTAAACTGGCCAGTAGTGCCTTCAAACCGTCTAGCCCCATCCGCATGAAGAGGCAGACAAATCCAGAGAGACCATAAATCATCGATGCAGTTCATACAGCACCTTTCTGCACCTTCAATGAAACAGAGTGGAAAATGGGGATTGGGGGTTTCAAACGCAAATCATCCTACAACCAGAACTCTATAACACCACTAGACCCAAAAGGCATAAGCATTTAACTATGCACCAACAATGTGTTGCAAGATAACAAACTTACAGTATGCCTGAATGTCAGAAAATTTCTTATCAGGCCCCCATAGTTGTGGCTTTGGGCAATTGTGCTTTGACTGTACATATTTTCAATAAGCTCCAATTTATTGGTTTGGATCAAATCACAGGTTAGCCAGAATTCTACATTAGTCAGGTCACAGTTTATCTTTTGTTGTTCAACTCTATTTTCATATCCAGAGTCATTGACTTGAGCATATAGCTGGCAAATCGGTCGGCACCTTGTCCAAAGAATCACTCTTCTAAAGAAAATAATAACCAAAAGTAGTTTGCACTAGCCTAAGTTAAGTATAAAATTTAGATCTAAAAATATCTCAATAACATCTCAAAGCAATCTTCAGCAAATAAAAAATGCTAAAAGAATAAAAAACCAAACACCAATAAGCGACAACACATACACTGCATCAAACAATGAAACTCATGGAACATAGAACACTAAATAAAATATAATAGAATTGAAGTATACCAAAGGAGTGGATTTCCGCGAGGTAGGCTTAATATGAACATCACCTTCATCTACTTCACCATCCACAATCACTTCCTCATCCTCATCTTCATCTTCAAATATATCTGGTACTGTTTCACTGCCTGCAACAACTGTATCCTTACAAACATATCCCTTTTCGGTAAGTAATGTTAAAACTTCCCCTTCCAATGACAACAGGGCTTTTCTTCTAGGAGTCTTGTGCGTAATCTGCAGAGCTCTTACCAGCTCATCACCGGCTATTTCCTGTACATGGCAGAACTCTCAAAATTAAGCATAGAAGAATTATTACTTTTGGTCACTCAACTTTCACTCGGTCAACACTTTAGTCACTCAATTTTCAAAACTTTTACTTTAGTCACTCAATTTATACAATGTCTATCACTCTGGTCACTGTCGTTAATTCACCGTTAAGTTCTTGTAAAACTCATATTTTCAGGCCATTTTGGGCAAAAGGGTTGATATTTTCAGATGCTGCCCAAAAGGGTTGCCACAAAGCTTTCATATCTGTTATAGAGGTGATTTTGGCTCGTTGATATGCCTAAGTTGATAAGGATTCAAGGCAAAATCAGATGGATAATAGCGCGCACAGGAGTTTTTCTAGTAACCTAATGAGTTTTGTAATATAATGAGTTCATTTAGACTTGGCAAGTAAGTTCTTTCCTAGTTAGGAATAGGAAAGCTAGCTCTCTTTCCTTAATCTAATAGTTTTAGGAATTCTAATAGGACATGTTTGTAACCAGCACCAAATCAGAGAAGAGATCAAAGAGAGTTCTCAGTTACATGCTAACACAGGGGTTTGGGATTAGCATAGGGATTTCAACAAGTACTTGTAATCAAGTTGTTATCCTCCATAGTGCTAATAATTCTCATCGGACGTAGGCAGAGTTTTGTCAATTCTCTATAAAATATTGTGTTCATGTATGCCATGATTTCATTATTATCTGACTGTGATACTTTGCTTCATCATCTTATTACTGTTTGCACAGTCATAAGTCTATAAAGAGAAACAAGGTTCTGTTATACACTCTTATTTCTGAGATTTCAAATCCTAATCTATTGTTTTCTCAAACCCACATAATTAATTGCCTTCAAGTCTTTAACACATACCAATGTTCAAACCCATTATCTGCACAAATGCAAAAACAAATTGAAAAACTAAATACTGCTGAAATAGATAGTTTAGACATCCAAATGAACTATTACTTTATTAATGCACTTCAGAATTTTTTTCATCATATAGTTCAACATCATGTGAGAGAAAGAGATAAAGATCTAATGCAACAGGTTATCAGCATACCTCAACATGATTATATAGCTCAGGGGGAGGTAATTTGATCGCATCAAACATTTTTGGCTTCCCACACTTCTTAACCAAAGCCTCCACCTGATTGCATATTGCCCGTACAGCATCCTGATATTGGTGTATAAGCAAAATTAACAAATCTATATGGATGTTTTTGTTGTGAAATCCTACTAATGAACAATCAAAGAAATAACTGACCGTGAACTACGACCCTAAATAGAGTTAAAAATCTCCAGCAAAGATTTACATAGATCAAGTATGAGGTACAATTTATGTTTTAGGTGACACCAAATCACCTGAATAATGCATGTGAATGTTGAGTGCGTCAGGAAAAAAAATTAAAAATAAAATATAAAAAAATGGGGAACTACAGTGTTGGAAAGCGTCTAAACAAAGAAATCGCATATAGGTCACCAAATCACCACAATTACTTCTCAATGTCTTCCATTCCTGCTTTAATTAGTGTAAGTAGCTGCCCATCTAGAATAAATTCACAGCTCCAAAACATGCCATTAAGCACAACATAACCTTATGTTGTTTATTGTGTGTGTGTGTATCAGTTTCTATCCAGAGTGAAGCTTCGCTTGGAAATTAAAGTGCGAAGGTCCTTATTTGGCTTACTTTTCAGTCACATTTTTCGATCATAGCCAGTCAGTATCTAGATATATATATATATATATATATATATGACATGATCATCTCTACAAATTTTTAGCTGATTTGGTGATCGTTAAGGTGTCCAAACTAAATTAATTCAACAAACGAGCGAAATCTGTCTAACGGTAACTGTTTGTGTAACTCAAGATTACGAAAACTCAAATAATCATCAAACTGGATGAAACTTTGCATATGTGATCTACACATTAGGTTCTAAAAACTGAAAGGTGGAGATGTGGATACGTGACCGAAAAGTGAGCTAAATAAGAACTTTCCCACTTTAATTTCAAAGTGAAGCTTCGCTCTGGATAGAAACTGTATATATATATATAGGCTTTCAGCTTTCTCTGCTGCACACGTCCGCATTTATTCTTACGGTGCGGATTTCCACTTTACACTCACTTTTCAATCGAATTTTCACATCTCCACCGTCTAGTCTTTAGATACTAAAGTATAGATCATCTCTGCAAAATTTCAGCCAATTTGGTTATCATTAAGGCACTCAAACTCGATTAAACCAATGGATGAACATAATTCTGTCGAACTTGAACCGTTCATGTTTATAACAGAAAAACACAGTTTTGAGTGCTTTAATGATAACCAAATTGGCTAAAATTTTGTAGAGATAATCTATACATTAGTATCTAAAAACTAGACGGTGGAGATGTGAAAATTCGATTGAAAAGTGAGTGTAAAGTGGAAATCCGCACCGTAAGAATAAATGCGGACATCCGCACCGTAAGAATAAATATATATATATATATATATATATATATATATATATATAATAGATTAACCACAATGTGACAAAAAGATTAACCACAATGTGCAATCACAGAACACGCTCCGTATTTATTGACTAAATAGACAAGGCTATAGATAAGTTTCATCCAGATAAAGGAGCTGCATATTCAAGCAACTTGCACGCCAAAAAGGCCAAGATAATTGGAACACAACACAAATTATAGCTTGTGACAACAATAAGGAAGACAGTTAATCAAGTAAACAACCTGCCCAACTTCTATTGCTTGCAGCAACTTTTCCTCAGGCAGAAAATCACAATAGCCCTGCAAGTATGTCATACACAGTTAAAATATCATTTGTCATGAAAATAAGAATATACAGTAAACTTTCTCAAAATTACTGTATCCCAAAATCTGACTCTTTAGACTACTAGCCTTTAGACTAGTGCAAAGCCTATGACCCTAAAATCAATGAGGCCTGGCTTTATAATAGAATTCATAACACATACTCACTCGTGTACATATTCATTTACATAAATGAAATTCTGTTTCTTATCAAAGAAAAATAAAATAAAATAAAATAAATGAATCTACCTCCAACTCTGTTGGTCCAATCCTACCATCTTACATTGCAGAAGCTCAAAACAGTATTACTGATATTTTCTAAAGGTGGGATTGTACATTAGTCAGCTTTGCTGTTTAAAATGTAATCCATGTGAAGACTAAAGTTGATCAGGATTCTAAGGAATAGCATGGTAGCATACAAACATTATGTTAACACTTCCGCTAACAGTTTACCTCTATCATCAATATTGCACTATCTGTGCCAGCTAGCAGCAAGTCCAACTCAGAATCTTCCATCTCCCTAGTTGTTGGATTCACAATAAATTTGTCCCCAACAAGACCAATACGAACTCCTGCTATAGTTTTTGTGTTTGGAACCTCGGAAAGAGCACTGTGTAATTTAAATAATTAAACATAAGAATGTATCATTTTTTATGAGGAAAGAAAAAAAGATAATAGTTTTATTAATAATAATAATAAACATTCCAGGAAATTTGGAAGCAATCAGACTTACACAGCTATTCCAGCTGCTGTGACTGCCAAAGAATCAGGAGAGTGCAAACCGTCATAACTCAGCACCTGCAGGAATAATTTGGAAAAAGTCTAGAATTAAAAACATGCAATATTGAAAATTATGGTACCGCAGCTCTTGTTGCTTAATTGGCATATGAGTAGCGATTCCCTTGTTGATTAGTTAGGATAAAATCATTTTTAGGAAAAGACGAAAATATCGACGATCGAGGAAATTTTGACTACCCAAAAAAATAAATATTTTGACAGAAATATCGGGAAATTATCGAAATCGATAAAATTTCAAAAGACATGATGTAAAGAACACCTACAAATTTATTTATGCTATACCTACAACAACGTACAGCAACGATGGTTAAGGAGGTACCTATCCAGCAGCGATGGTTAAGGAGTTATCTCTAGCCTTGGTCCTTGGGTAACCAAGAGTCGAATCTCCATTGAGATTTGATTTTTGTCCAAATTTTCAAATATGCAATTAAATAGCGCGGATTTTGCGCTAATGATAGTTTCCCAAATGAACGTGATATTTCCAAAGTTTCGGGCAACATTCTCTTGGTATGTGAAGAAATTACTGGAAGTTAAAAACAAAAAACAAAAAACAAACTTTTTGGCGGAATATCGCCAATTTTATCGGTTTTTTAGTCCTTGGTCGTAGGACTATAATTGTATATCCATGTGACACAGGAATTTAAAAATTATAAGAATGTCTTTTGTGCCTTGGGGATGAGCTAAAAGCCCTGAATGTTGAAATGCAGGCTGAAATAAATTGATTGTTACTGTACAACACTAGTCAAGGTTGTATTGACTAAGGCTCAGTCATGGGAATCTTATTAAGCAAAACCCCAGAAGAAGTGAAAAGTAGGAGCAGCAAATGAGGAAAAGTTTCCCAACACAATTGCTGGAATGTGTCACAATAGAGAAAAAAAAAAGTAAAATAAAAATAACAAAAGCCTTAGAATAATAATTCCAAGACTACAACAAAATTATGACTTATATATGGATCACAGACTCTGCTATGAAGTACATAATGCCTTTTTTAATTCAATAGTGCCTTAGATATAGATAGAATTGTGACACATGCACACATCGACTTCCTTCTCTATTATTAACCAATTTTTTTATAATCCCAACCCCACCCATCCCTGATGCCAGTGAATTTGAACCCCGTGACATCCACGGTGTTAGTTAGACCAACTAACAACCAACAGGTCACGGATCACCAGCACATATATGTCATTAGTAAGAGAATATTTTACAAACACTATAAAAAGGAGTCCAATGGAGAAACATGAAACAAAAAAGCTACTCAATATCAGTTAAAAGAAATAGAGGGGAAAAAGATAGACAGACTAAGGAGGAAAGAATAAAATGACGACAAAGGATTAGAAAGATAGAAGAATAAGGGTTTACGAGAGAGGAGAGAAGATATCAGTTCTAGGCAAGCACACTTTGACAGCTTCGCTTTTTAAATCAAGTCTTAGGCCTAGTTTGGTACAGCTTCGCTTTTTAAAAAATCAGCTTTTATCTGAACTTTTAGATTTTATTGTGTTTGGTAAATTAAAAGAAAAGCAGTTTTTTTATAAAAATAAATAAAGGTCAGGGGCAAGTGGCAACAGATATTAGAAGCAGCCTTGAGATTGCTTTTAGAAGCTGCTGTGAATAAAAAGACAGGAAAATAACATTTTATGTCTTGACAGCACTTTTGAAAGTAACATTTGAAACACCTTTAAAAGTACCATTTGCCAAGCAGAAAACTGTTTTAATTCACAGTTGATTATATTCACAGTACAGCAGAAGCATGTTTTTTTAAAAGTGATACACCCCAAACAAGCCCTTAGAAAATGATTACAGTGCTTCAAATTATAGACACGAAGTTAATTTTTTAGAAACCTAAGCTAAAATATGAATAACCCTGACCTAAATTACAGCAAGACAAATAAAATACTGAATACTAGAATATTGATCATCATTCCATTCAGCATGATTTTGATTCTTAAATCAAACCAAGGGACTGTGCTTAGGTGGGGCCAGGGGTGAAAGACGGACATAGAAGCACTCAAAGCAGTCAAAATGGCATATGTACCAGAAACTCTTTAAGTAAACCACAATAAAATATTGATGAGTGTATGTACAGTAAAAGATCTACACATACCCAAGAAAGTACTTGAGTTTCATGGTAGAAGCCATTCAACATAGTTGGACGCAAAGGCCTATCAATCAATCTGCAAATGAGAACCTGCAAGAATGCAAAGAAAAAACAAACTAAAACTAAAATCAAAATCAAAATCAAAACTGATCCAAAAAGAGAAAGTCATGTGTGAAAAAATTGATAGATTTGAACATGGGATATGTAGTGAGGGAAATTTGTTCAAACATGCATGCCCTTAAGAAAACATAGAAACTTTAAGATAGTAATTTCTTTTTGCAGTAATTGATCTTTTTTTAAGTCCTAACAGCAATGTACAATCTTGTTAAGGAGCCATAACAAGATAAAGGGAGCATAGTTTCTTTATAAAGTAGGGCCTTCATCAAAAAAGTCAGACCAAAAACAAAAACAGAAAACAGAAAAAAGAGTATAGATATGCATATAAATTATCTATGTTGTTATATACATAAATAGGAGTCCTTTCGACATGGAAAATAAACTCATGATAGGATGTAAACCCGTAACCTCACCCTCCACTCAGATTTATAGAGAGAGAATTGCTAACTGGCCACTACATTTTATAGCGGCTGAGAAATGAGTACAAGACTGAATAAAAAGGAGAGAAAAGCTTCAAACCCAACTACATTGCTTTTTAAAAGAACTGACAGTAAGATCTAAACAGTGAGACTTTGAGATCCCTAATTCCTGTGACCTAGCTGGTACGCACATACTATGCAAGTTATGATCACAAACTGTTGCTCGCTGTCATTTCCCAGGTCAAAAATGAAATAAAACTTCTGATAGATATTGCATGAAATAAAAAATTTGAAACTGAATGTCTCAATTAAAAAGCTAATAGAGACCGGTACTGTGCATGTACCTCGTGATCTTTTGCCCTTCCTTCTCGTTTGAAAAAGCCTCCACTGTAATGATGAGAGACACATGGTATTGAAATATTTCAAAAAAAAAAAAAAACACTATTCTTAAGGCAATGAAAATAAGGGCAAGACATACCTAGTGCGACCTGCTGCCGAAAAACGCTCTTGATAATGAACGGAAAGAGGGAAAAAGTCTGAAGGTTCACTTGGAGTATCAGCCAAACAAACAGATGTGTATACAATCTACAGAAAAAGAAAAAAAAAATATTGTATCGATGTCATTTGTTAAAGCAACGCAATGCAAGGGGATAGAAAGCAAAACTTACAGTTTCGCCATCAGTGACTGTAACGGAAGCACTGGCTTGTCTCCCAATATGACCTGTCTCGATCAAAATCTGTAACACAAAAATGAATACTTGAATAAAATCTCATTCATTCATTCATTCATTACTACCGAAAACAGACTCACGTGTCTATCACCAACGGGGATTTTGACGGAGTAGGGCTGAGCAACATCAACGGCGGCGGCGTCTGTCAAAGCTCTGATGCCAAAGGCCTTACGATTATTTCTGGGCAGGAGGAGGGACAGACTGCAATACTTGGTCCTGCTGCTGCTGCTGCGAGGGCACACGAAACATTTGGGCCTGTTTGATTTTGGTTTTGGGTTTGAATTTGGGTGGAAGTTGAAGGGTTTAGTAGTGCAGCGCAGTCTGCCACTGCTAGGGTTTGCCAACATTTCTCTTCTATTCTTCTCCGCTTCACTCTCTGGTGGCGAGAGGGAAATGCCAACACTCCCGAAACTTTATCCGCTTATCTCTCTCTTTTCTTTTTCTTTTTCTTTTTCTTCTTCTTTTTCTTTTCTTTTCGGTGTCAAGGCGCGCGACAATTTTTTGAGCAAAGAGAGCGGATATTTTAGGTTTTTTGTTATTCATGCGCTTTTTCTAACGAGGATTTTTAAGTTAAGAACTTTTCGGCTATTCTATTTTTTGATTTTATATCAACATCTTGATCGTTCAGTTTATAGATATTTATTAATAAATTATTTCTGTAAATTTTCAGCCATATTAAAAATCGTTAAGACATTCATAAGTGTGATTTACCAATTATGAACTTAAACGGTTCATGTTTGACAAATTTGGTTCCTTCATTAATTTGATCTAGTTTGTTACCTTAACGATCACCGATTTGATTGAAAATTTGTATGGTTGATCTACACATATAAACCTAAAAACTAAACAGATAAGATGTCAAGATGTGATCGAAAAATAGGTCTTTTAAACCATAAACAAAAAAGTCTTCAACTAGTCCTCAACTTAAGGGTCCTCAATAGAAGGGTTGTTTCTAGGATATTCCATATGTGTGTCTTGTCATGGTCTTATGTCATTAGGATATGTAGTTAGAATAGGAATATGTATTCTTTATCATTACTATATTGGTACTTTGTAATTCCATATATAAAGGGTTCTTATCAATGAATAATATTATCTCTCATTCTCTAAAGTTTATACTTAAAAACGTTATCATGCACTTTGTTCTAACCTTAGAGTTAATAGCCAAAATCCTACCAAAGTTCTGAAAAAGCCTGTCAGCCCCCTCGGCTCCGCCACAGTCACTCGCCAGCCGCTGTTTCCCGGCCGCCCATCAACCTTCTCCTGCAACTCTGTCAGCCGCACGCACGCTGCACCGCTCAGCGTCGCTCGACGCGGACCCGATCGGCCAACACTAAATTCATTCTTATTCATTATTTCTTGTTTATATATATATATATATATATATATATATATATATATACACGGAGCCCTTCGAGAGCGGACGTCCGCATTCGGCTTAAAGTGCGGACGTCCCTCCGTTCGCCACCGTACGGCGCCGGCAAGGGCGCGCCTCTACCCCAGCGGACTCCAGCAGCTTCCCCGACCACTTTCCATCCCCGGCGAGTCCGCCGAATTCCAGTTTTCTGGCCAGATCGACTTTGTTTGAAGTTTTTGGTGATCTGGCCGGAAAACTGGAATTCGTCGGACTTGCTGGGAAGGGAAAGTCGTTGGGGACGCT
Source organism: Fragaria iinumae (assembly GCA_009720345.1). NCBI lineage: Eukaryota > Viridiplantae > Streptophyta > Magnoliopsida > Rosales > Rosaceae > Fragaria > Fragaria iinumae. The sequence continues at coordinate 22,355,423 of CM019117.1, forward strand.
GCTGGAGTCTGCTGGGGTGGAGGCGTGCCCTCGTCGGCACCGTACGGTGGCAAACGGAGGGACGCCCGCACTTTAAGGCCAGTGCGGACGTGCGCCTCTGATCCGGCCTGTATATATATATATATATATACACACACACGAGATACCACTCACGCATTGCTGCGGGCTAGAATTTCTTGATGATGAACAATATTCAATCTCTATCTCACGCCTCCCATGCCACCACCTTTTCTAAATCTACCGCCAATTCCCCCACCTTCCCCTATTTTTCCACAAACACATCCATCTTCTCCAAATCTACCACCAACATCATGGCCTCCGTGCCTGCAAAATACACCGCTCACCTCCAATTCTACCACCTCTTATTCCGCCACTGCACAAAATTCACCATCAACCCCATAGCCTCTACCATCCTTTTTTAATTCCACCACCATACCATGGCCTTCCCCTTGCCAAAACCCACCATGGACACCTCTGACCCCATGCCCCCAACCAAGTAAAAAATGGAAAATGACATGAAAGAAGTAACAAAATTTTCAAGGACACAAACGTCTTTTTGATCAGAATAATGGCACATTTGAAATAAATTTGCATTAAGGGATAGCACAGTCTTTTTGGTCAGTATAATGGTAGATTCATAAATAAATTACATTAAAAGGCAAAAACGACCATTCATCAATTGGAAGCAAAAACACAATTCACCAAAGTTATGAACAGTAGTGAACAATGTTTTTCCCCTTATTGTTTTAGTATATAGAATTACATATGGTAAATATGGTTAACCATATATTTTGTTTTTCATGACATAATCGTGCGACGAATCACAATGGAATTACGTAAGCAACTTCGCCGCAATGGAATTAAGCATGAAAAATTACAAAGCAGCTCCTATAAACGCAGTTTATTTGGCAAAATAGAAAGTAAGCTTTAATATTACGGTTATTTACTTTTGAATAACTCGGGGGGATAAAATATTTCCCCTCTTCTCCTACCCTATTCCTTTGTTTGGATTTGTGTAAATTGCAGGTACCAAAATCCTAGAATTTTATTCGCGGGTCAAGAGTGTGTTTGATCACTCTTGTTTTTTTGTCCGGGTTGTGTGTGATCAACCCCGACATTTCCTCGGATCGTGTTTGATCGATCATCAAGAAGGACAAACCATTAAAAGCATCGTTGTGACCTTTATTGAGTCTCATAACTGCTTGGTTTTGAATGCAAGAGCAATGTAACATTCTGCTCATTTGAGTTTTGATGTACTCAATGCCCCAGGCGAATCTTCGCTTGGTATCTATGGAATCTTTCATTGGAAATGATTAAACCACATATTTTGACCCCCAAGGCTAACAAAAGCCTAGATGCTGAGATTTAAAGTCTCTCGCGCGTCGCTCAAGTCTTTGACGTGTCACATCAACAAAAGTTTTCAACAGCAATCTTTGCAAAAAAGTAATGACCACGAAATACTGTGGAATGCACTCATGGAACGTTTCTTGAAACATTCATCTAACTCAACTTGTTGAGATAGTAGTCACGTGGATTGTTTACCACCTTTTTATGACTACACATTGTCGGTGAAATTTTGTGGCATCATGATCCATAATCTTTAGCGGATTCGATCATCATCAAGTTCTCTAGGTCCTCCAAGTTGGTTTATGTTTCAGTTTACTATCTTGGAATTACTAACGAGGCTTGATTTTGATCATACAATTGCAAACGAGAATTGCATATACGCTAATGCGATAAACGTATTGGTCTACACACATGGGATTGTCCCCTAGTGTGGGGAAAATAATATGGGTCACGACAACGGCAGAAAAAGCCGCGCTAACGTCTAGAAAAGAGGGGGAGGTGTCACCGGCCCTAATGACGACTCTCCTGGTCTAGACACCAACATGTCAAAACTACTCATGCCAGCTCATGACAATGCAACTGTTGTGGATCTCCGGATCATTGGTTCAAGATTGTCAAGCTCATCCTCAAATCGTTAATGCATACAAAAAGATACGGAAAATCAAAATGAGGACAAGAACGTCATCCTCATGATCACGAATTTCAAAGATTTGGATCTAGCTCTAGATGCCCCTGACTTTGACGTCATCAGTTAGACATTGATATTTTTTCCAAGCTATATGTAATAAGACATCGTATCGATGTCCTTAGTTTATTCAAGACCTCGATGTACTCACATTAGCAATAATGAATGCCTCGAGAATTTTTCGAAGTTATGAAAATATTCTCCTTTTATGGTTCGTATTGATTTACAATCAAGATGTACACTTTCATCATCCTTAGAAACATGGCATATTGTGCCGATTTTGATATCTTCTTTTAAAGGTGACACACGGCACCGCATCCTCAAGGAGGATCGCCCACATGTTTCCGGTTAAGTCTTCTACCCTATAGCGGATTTTCATCATCAATTGTTCAACTAGGCTCATCCAAGCTCAGTGTGATACCTTAGAATTGTCCTAAATTAAGGAGATAGTGATTTTAAATGTGCCTTGCACTACTGACCCTCCACAGACATGTCTAGTCATGCTGACTTGGAGTTACCGAAAGCTTTTGATTTTGGATCCCCCTATGCTATTATTGTCACATTCCGACTCTTAAATTTTTACCCTAATTACTTGTATGGTATTAATACGAGTTTTACTGTCTTCGTTAATGGGTCTTATAGTTTCAAAGAAACCTAGTGTTGTTTTTGCAAGGTGATTAATCCGGAAAAATTTTCGTAGGAGAAATATTTGAAGACGGTAAAAAGGGTAAATTTTAGTTAGTTAGTAAAAAGGTAATTTTTACTAGGGTATATTTTTTTGGGTTGTTTTTGGGGTGTTATTGTGGAGTTGGGTTTTTAAGTTTGGGTTGGGACAAAAAGCCTAAACACTCTTTTTCCTCTCTCTCCTCCCTCCCTCCCTCCCGACTCTCTCTCCCTCTCTCTCTTCCGACCGGAACATCTCCGCCCCTGTCTGCCGCCGTCCGGCCAGCTCTGACCGCCGCCACCTTCATTCCCTGGCAACACCGCAGAACGCGGGGGGGGGGGGGGGGGGGAACTCCCCTAGCAGTCTGACTGTCCTCTCGCCGGAGCTCCCTCCTCTTGCCGCCATAGCCAGCGATTCTTGGCTCTTCTTGTAGCTCTCATCTAGGGTAGTAATCCCTCAAAAGGAATCGGCTCAATTCGATCGTGGTAAGGAGAAATGTATAATTGAAGTTCGAGGGCTTAATTTAATGTTTTGGTTCGATTACCCTATTTAGGCTTGGAATTGGTGTTTGTGCTAGTTAGGGAAGTTGTTGTGAGTGTGGAGAGGAATGTTGTGTCAAATTTTGGTGGGCATTGGAGGTGGTTGGAGTATCGCCGGCCGTCGCCGCTGTCGGCGGAGAAGACGGCGGCGCCGCCGTGTTTAAGGGTTTTTCTGGGTTTATAGGTTGTATTTAAAGGGAGGAGTTATTAATATTAAGTTTGTGAGTATTGGATGAGTTTTTTATTAAGTTTGGAATTTATCATAGATAGGTTAGCTTGTCGGTTGTAGGTGGGAAACCGGTTGTTGGAGGAGCGTTGGAATTAGCTTAAATCCATCAAAATATATTGTCCAAGATTAAGTACGGGTTTGGCCCAGGCTGTTAAGAAATAAGAGAACTGGGCTAGTGAGAGCATTGTAGGCTTGTGTTATTTATTATTAATTTTTGGTGTTGATACTTGGTTAGCAGAAAATAATTCATCTTTTCTTCAAGACGAGAGGATACTCGTGTTGAGGAGCATCATGATCGACATCAGAGCTAGTCACAATCTGTGAGTGGACTTTTATTTTGAATAAATTTCATGCGACAATTAAATTATAAATATCTCCTCTATAATTATCGTTTTTATTTGTCAACATTGAGATTTGTAAAATGTTACCGAAAATGAGATTTTTGGTACTTCTCAATCATAGATATGAGTATTGTTACATTGCTTGGTTGAGTGGGCCGGGATACTTATCTCGTGAGCTCTATCTAGTGGGTCAGGATACCTTTTTCGTGAGCTCTATCTAGTGGGCCGGGATATTTATCTCGTGATATGATCTTCTTATTTCATCATATAAGGGTTGTTATATATTATTATTGTTAGCTAGCCTTTAGCGTGGGACGCTATTAATAGAGCCTGGGAGGCTCATCTTTATGGTGAAACCCCTTTCTAATTTCTTGGATTTATTCAAACCAATGGGATTGGTTCGTCATTTTTACTCTTTGGAAGTATTATTGGTGAGCATTAGGTGGTGCATGCATAATTATATTGTTCGATGAACAAAAAGGGAAAGCATTTAAATATTGTTCAGAAATTTTTATTACAAGTATTTATTATCGTTATTAATTTTGTCCACTCACGCTAAGGTTTTCAAATGTTTTCCCCTGGGCCCTTCATTTTTTTTTAAAATGCCCATATGCAGAGTTCGGGTTGGTTCTAGTAGGAGGCGGGACATAGTTACCAATATCACCACCACTTTTCACCAGTAGGTTACATGTTAACCTACCAGTGTATTTTTCTTACTTCCTTTAGTTTAATGGCTCTGATTACCTTGGGATTAATTTATGGTATTTCGGTTGTATGTTATTACTCAGAAATATGTTTTAGAAATATTTGGGAGGTTGTTATATAACTTATCTTGGGATGTTTGTGTGATGGATTTAGATTTGGTATAACGATAATTGTGGTGGATGTGTTTGTGGGGAGCGGATGGCTCCAGGAGTTGAGGATGAATTTTTTTGTTATAGGTGTGTTTATCTGAATTTTTCAGGTTAGGGTTGTCAATTTTCAAGGGAGATTATGCCGAATTTTTCGGTAAATTTTCCTTGGAGGTGGACCCCGCAGGATTTGCTTTCAGGGTGAAATTCAGGGTGGGTCCTGACAATTATACCAATTGTCGTCTTGTAAAAGACATTGAAGACTTGTCAAAACCGCGTATAATCATCATCACTGAATCCTCTAGGTACTTTGAGTACGTTTATCTTCATGTCAGAGAACTTTTTGCTTACTAGTCATAGAGTTTACGACCTTGGAATGACTAAAAGGACCTGGTTTTGATCATACACACGTCACTTTTGGCTAAGGAAAAAGTTTACACACCATTTGCAAGCTTCACAACTTCGCACATGCCAAATCTGCGAAAAACAGCAATCTGTCACTTTTGGACCGTCAACTTCAAACAAGCTTTGTGAACATCTCCAGACGAACTAGATCGTGTATTGTATATCACTAGAAACATAATTGAGTCTAGTTTACAGAACTTTTCACGGTTCGTCCATATGTATTTTAACAAAGAAGTTATGGCTGTTTTAGTGCGTAAAGGTCATTCTGCGCGGAAATTTTTATACACCCTCGGGATTGTAGCTTTTCGTAGCTTCTTTCAATCCTTCTAAATGGTTCAAGTGGAACTATTTATTCACCTATATACTCCTTGTATATATGTCTCATACAAACATTGAGTGCTTCGCAGATAGTGGAACTACCCACAACATTCTAAGGAACCGACAATTATCGCTGGATTTTGTGCCTTGTAAATCTTCTGTGACTACATTGATTGAATCATACCGGTCATTCAAGGACGCGGTTTAACTTGATTTCGCTGCCTCATGGCAACATGATCAATGTCACATATATCCTCTATGCATAAAGAGGCAACCGAATCATGTTGAGCTTTAAAGACATTCATGCTAATAGTTTTCATTTGAAAACACATTGTGAGAATGAACAAGAGTTTTTTTGTGTATAACTTCTCATGAATGTGGACTGAAGCACATCTCGGAGAAGTTCATGAGTCTATTTAGTGGACTGTATGTCACTATGATTCGAATATCAAATCTCATGTTGTCGCCAAACATGATATTTGGGACACCGACTCATATATGCTTTAGTTTGACCAATTCGATCATCCTGGAAGATATATGACGATCCGAATTTTGAGCTACTTTAAATTCTCATGGACATTTATTCTTCCGCTCAAAATGAAGACATTCAGGATCTAGCTTCTCCATGAAGTATGATGGTGACTCCATTGTTGTAAATGGTGGCACCCGGGGGACATTGACGTCACCTGAACACGGCTCCAACTTCCCGGAGGCCGCCCGGTCAATTCCTCAAGCAATTGGCCCCCTGCATGCTCATTGCTCATTTTGAAAGCCTATTCTTTAGCGAAATTAGGAGCGAGATCCTCCTAGCTAAATGATACAAAAGAGAATATTTCATTCTTACAACAAATTATGTAGATCGATACAACCAACTTGCAGACACTTTTTTATGTTTTATGGTGTTGGTTGAAGTGTTAACACACCGGTCATGTGTTACACTATTATCGACTGCTTATGTTGTTTATACTTCAAGGGGCTCACAACCATTTTTTTTTTAAAAAAGAAAGATGTTATTTACAAAGTTTGAAAAGAGGGACAACAGTAGAACTTGACGTCCTTGAGGGACTTAGAACAACGGTACTTGTCATCCCTGAGGAACTCGGGAGTCGGGACAACAGTACTTGCCGTCCCTGAGGAACTCGAGACAACATAAATACCTGTCATCCTGTAGTCGGTTGTGCATAAAACAACCTCCCAAGCCCGTAAACCAGCAAGCTGACGTGCTCGTTACCGGGCGCACAATTTAAAAACCCTTTTTTTATCAGAATGTAGTATTGGCAAATAGGGTTCGATCAATCCGGGGACCTAAAGGGCGCTCCTGCAGTCACGGTTACACTAAAGAATCAGCAACTATATGTATTTACAAGTATTCAATTACAAATATACACATGATACAATAGATAAAAGAGGGGGGGGGGGGGGTTTGAAGGTTTGTTCTACATTCCTATTAAAACAGAAAATAAAATATATACAAGTGATCGACTTCAAACACACACAAACATATAAAATCATGTAATTAAATTGTCTCAATCTAGACAACCTAAAACCATGCCAATCAAGAATGATGAAACAAATTCAGAATTACACACCGTAGCGGTCATGCAACCTATAATAATCTGCTTAAGTATCCAATGTTTGCCTTAGCGGTTTAACACAGAAAATTCCATGCAATATGTCATGTTAATACTTAGTGCAACCATACAACATATAACATGAATCATTAAGTTCACAGAAGAATTCGAACATGTAAACAAGTTTATCTTAGCGCTTAAACAGTTCACATGCAACTCATTATCAAAACCTGACCCATTCCCATGAATCTAAGTTTTTGCCACTTAATCAATCTATGTTTGCCTTAGTGGTTTAACACAGATCAATGACACTACCAACCCTGCAGAAGTTAGTAATTCATAAACCGGATCACAAGTTTTCAACATCAAGAATGACACGAAAATAAGTCAAGTAAATCTCATAGTTGATTCAAAATCACAACTTTATAAATCTGATAATTAATATAACCATATTCTCAACATCAGTCTCAATCCCGAAAACAAGAGTTCTAAAAATTTAACAAAAGAAAATACTACAGAACAGAGAGAAATCGATTGAGGCATTGTTACACTTTTTATTCTCTGAAGTGACGTTCTGAAGAACACCAAGGTATAGCAAGCTTCAATGGATGGAGGTTGTCACGCCCCGACTCTTAAATGTTACCTTAATTACTAGCATTGTGGTAATAAGAATTTTACCGTCTTCGTCATTGAATTTATAGTCCTAAAGTCCCTAGAGGTGTGTTGAGGGACGAATATTTCGAAAGAATTATTCGAGGGAAGAAAATGTGACGACGGTAAAAATGGTACATTTTAGCTAGTAAAAGGTAATTTTTATTGGGGTATTATTTTGGGGTGTTGAATTTTGGAATGGGTATATGGAGTTGTTGGACCGGGTGGGCTTTGGCCCAAATCAGTTTCCCCTTTCTTTTCTCTCTCTCCTCTCCCGCTCCCGCACCCGAGCCTCTCCCTGCCGGATTTCCGACCCCCCGATCGCCGCCGTCCGGCCGCCCCAGACCACCGCACCGGTCCCAATCGTTCGGTCTCCAACCCAGCTACCGTTCTAGACCGGTGGCAGCCTCTCTAGCGCCGCCGTGAGGGAGAGACGCCGCCCGGAAGTCTCGACTGCCGAATCGGTTTTCTCGTCTGAACTCCTTCCTCCGGCCGCCATAGCTGGCGATCCTTGGCTCAAAAGGAAGCCCTCCTCCCGTGCTCCAATTCCTCCAAAGGGCTCCCTCCATCTTGAGCTAGGTAAGGAGAAATCGGTATTTGAAGTTCTAGGGCTTTTTTGTGTGTTTGCGTTCGATTGACATGGTTAGGCTTAGAATTGGAGTTTGTGGTAGTTAGGAATGTTGTAGAGGAGGTTGAGAGGAAGGTGCTGTCAAATTTTCGTGGGCATTGGAGGTCGCCGGAGCTGGTCGCCGGCCGCCGCTGCCGAAAAATTGTTTTTGGTGGAGATTTTTATGAGGAGTTTAATTGAATGATTTTTAGAATTTTTGGAGGAGTTTTGGATAGGTTTTGGAATTTGTTAAGTTTGGTATTTTTGGCGGATTAATAAGTTAAAATCCGGCCATTGGATTATTTTTATGATTAGGACGTTGGAAGGTGATTTTGAAGATGTCGGTATTTTATGTTGATTTATGGTCGGCAGTGAAGTTAAGGTTTAGGACGATAGGCATGGTTGAGCGCGGGAAGCTCATATTTAATTAGGCCTATTTTCTTTAAAAACGTTGGGATTTTATTTGAGGAATTATTTATGTTTTGGAACAGGACGCGAGGAGGCTCGAGCAGAGGAGACCTCCGACCGACGTCAGGCTTAGGCCTAAGTTGTGAGTGGACCTTTGTTTTTAAATAATGTTTTATTGTTGAATAATTTCTTTTGTTGGAATTTATCCTGAATTGAGAATTTCGGTGTTTATACTCATTTATTAACGTTTATGAGTATAATATGTATATGAGAGAACGCTAGCTAGCAATACGTGATTTCCCCCCATAATGAGGAAAAATGCCATTATGGGGTGACGTGAGCGTTAGACGCAAGCGTCGTAGCCCTGTACGACTTTCTACTTTTCGAGTTCATTCTATGTTTTTAGATTCATTCATAGAATTCGTACAAGGAGTAAGCACGTATAAATACCACTCGGTCGTTTCCCCCATACTGAGGAAAAATGCCATTATGGGGTGACGTGAGCGTAGTAGCCTGGTATGACTATCTACTTTCAAGCTTATTCACCCACATTTCCACTACTGTCCGCTAGTAGGTTATCTGTTTAAACCCACTAGGATTTCTGTCAGCTTCCGTTGTCTTTCTTGTAGTAGCTCTGAATATTTTCGGAAAAATAATTGTGTATGACTTTATTCGGTTATTTGGATTGAGTTGAAGATTAATATTTTGGTTAAGAGGATGTTCTATATTTTTCCCGGTTAGGGTTGTCCATTTTCAAGGGAGGTTTGCCGAGTCCTTCGGTAAATTTTCCTTGGAGGTGGTCCCCGCAGGACTTACCTCGGGTTTCAGGGTGAAATTCGGGGTGGGTCTTGATAGAGGTTCTGCTGTCTTGGAACGAGAATAATAGAGAGAAGGCTATTGTGATGTTAGGGCAGGAGTTTGTGCGTGAGAAGTGATTCCCAAAACGTTGCTTCTTTGCTCCTCTTTATACTGTCTTGGCCGAACTCTAGTTATCCTCCTAGCCCTTGATTAATTTCTGATCCAACGGTGATGAATTATTGCTTTAAATCCTGATTTAGACCTCCCCAGAATTCTCTGGAATGTCTTGTGCAGTAATCCATTGCATGAGGCTTGAATACGGACCAGGTACACTCCTTGTTCTCCAAAGGAAATCCCAGCGATTAAGAACTTTCCCTCTTCTGCTATCAATCAGGCTTTTGACGAAAATTTCCTTCCTTTATTTGTGCGCAATTAGGGTTCCTGCAAGGGAAATAAAGTCAGATACATATGGTAGGGAATAACAGAATTCAAATGACGAAATTAAGGAAAGAATCCCTTGATTACTGCAAAATTCGTTCTCCCCCTTTTTTATACACATTCACAGATTCCTATTCCAAGTTGGATTAGGTTCCCTAACTTCAAATGGATTCCCTGTCTCATAAGAAAAGAAAGTTTCCTAAATATTTTAGGGAAGTCATAATAGGAAAGATTCCGAAATAGTAAGTTTTCTAAATCAAAATAAGAAAGTTTCTTAAAATGAAATAGGCAACTTTCCCTTTTCAAAACAGGAAAGTTTCCTAAACGACTTATCCTCAGTTTTTACGACTTAATGAGACTCCATGCTGCACCAGGTATCCTTCTTTGATTAGGATTTCTCTTAAATTGCCAGTTTTAGCCTCTTTTTCTTCTTTTTTGCTCTTTTGCCTTCACACTCACAAAACATGTTAGAGATGACATTATTACAAGAATAACATAGCTAAATAGGGTAGGAAACACATTATAAACATAGCACTTTGTGCTCGTATCAAATTCCCCTACACTTAGCTTTTGCTAGTCCCATAGCAAAACCAAAACAACAAGACTAAAAAACAATTACAATAAAAACATCACAAACAATTACAACAAGTGACGAATAAACTCTAATGCCCTTAACTATTGTCTCAGATTCTCTGATCTCATGGCACCCGAATTAGCACTCAATCAAGAATTATTCCATGAAGTTTCAGAAGCTAATTGCCATTGATAGATCACATATTTACATGTAGGACACGGAAGAACAGTAGTGATGGTTAAGCTCAGCATGATTTAGACAAATATGATTCAATCTCACAAGATATGCACTCATTTTCCACACAGATTTTCGGGCTTAAACACTCAAAATTATGCAAGAGAAAGGATTTTGAGGCATTCAAAAAGCTTGCATTTATATGAACAGAAAGCACATGTTAAACAGAAATAAAACCTCATGTAAGAATCAATTACTCACACAAATGAACCATACCATAGGCTCAAATCTTGGGACAAACTCCACATATCAAATTTTACTCATCTTTAAGACCAAAAGGAACTTTAAAAGGTGTTAATGGGGCTAGGCTAGGGGTATGAATTTAAGAACAAGTGTTGCAAAATTCCTAAGGACCTAGCAGAGCATTAAACATGCCTTATGTCACCAAATCAAGGGCCAGACACCATCTTGTTGGGCCCTTCATCATTCTAACCACCTTACAACATCATGAAACAGAACAAAGGCCAAATAATTTCGTTTTTAGGCCTTCCATTTACAACAATATCTCCCATTTCACAGCAAAAAGACATTGTCTAGATTTCTTCTTCTTTTCCTGCCGAAATTTTATTTTATTTTATTTTTTTCCTTTCTTTTACTGTTTACGGCATTCTCTTTTCTTTTACACAAAGACAAGTCATTTCCCCCACACTTGTTTCTGATCATCACTTCCACAAAATTCTTCACAAAATGCTCTACTAGGCCCAAAGGACAAGGGTAGAGATACACTGTACTAAGCTCAAGGTAAAAAAAATTCATGGGTGATGAAAGAAAAGGCTCGATGTAGGCTCAAAGGGGTTTCAGCTAAGGGGTGTGCAGCACACACAAATAGGGACACAAGCTTATTTGGCAATGGTGTTCATCCTAAAAAGTTCCATTTATCCTTTCAAAAATCAGAGCGTTTTATGACGAAAAAGTTTCGAAAATCCATAAGAGTGAGTTCTAGTCATCTCTAGTTCATTAAAAGCTATGGTGAGCAATCAATCAAGTTGAAAGAATAATGAGGTTTTCAACAATTATAGCCAAGAAAACGAATCAGAATAGTTCAGTAAGCACTCAGAAAGAATGGCACATATAAAGGCTCAAAAGCTCACATTAAGGTTCAAATGAATCAAAATTTGACTTAACATGCTCATTTCTGTACAAAAGTTCCAAAACCACATCCACTACATTTCATACGATTTCCATTTATTGCAATTAACTTCAAAATATCAGTTGGAAATCATCTCAATCTTGTGATCTTCCTTTATACATTTACAGAATTACACTCATCATTGACAGTTAAGGGCTCCTAAGACTCAAAAATAAAACAAAAGACTCAAAAGCAACAAAAACTGTTTTTGGATTTTTCAATTTTTTCGAATAAAAATTCAACCAACATGTAAATCCCTCCCCCACACTCAAACTCTACATTGTCCTTAATGTTCACAAATATAATGTGTAGATCAAAGCAGGGAATAGGAACTTACGACACAACAGACAACAAACAAAACAAAATGAAAACAAAATGTAAAAGAGAAGAAGGGAGAGAAACAAATCTGCGTTGATGGCTCCTCCACATCTTCAGTTGAGTTGGGTTGCCTCCCAATTAGCGCCTCGTTTAACGTCCATGAGCCAGACGATCGTACCACACATTAGGTCTGTGTAAATGGAGCTTTTTGAAGGGGTACATTCTCTACATTGTATTCCTTGAAAGTCTCATAGTAAGGCTTCAATCTATGGCCATTCACCTTGAATTCACTCCCAGTTGTGTCACTTCGTATCTGAACAGCACCATGGGGAAAAACATTAGTAACAATAAAAGGACCAATCCATCTAGAACGTAACTTACCGGGAAAAAGTTTAAGTCTAGAATGAAACAACAACACTTTCTGGCCAGTAACAAAAGATTTGCCACGGATCATTTTATCATGGTAAGCTTTAGTCCTCTCTTTGTAGATTCATGCGTTGTCGTAGGCATCATTTCTGATCTCTTCAAGTTCATTCAATTGGAGCTTCTTATGTAGGCCAGCATCATCAAGGTTCATGTTGAAAGTCTTTACTGCCCACCATGCTCTATGTTCAAGCTCCACTGGAAGGTGACATGCCTTCCCATAGACCAGCCGAAAAGAGGATGTCCCAATGAGGGTCTTGTAAGCTGTACGGTAAGCCCACAATGCATCGTTTAGCTTTTGGCTCCAATCCTTCCGTGTTGGACCCACCATCTTTTCCAGAATTCTCTTTATCTCGCTGTTAGAGATCTCTGCTTGTCCACTGGTCTGAGGATGGTAAGGTGTAGAAACCTTGTGCGTCACATTGTACTTCTTCAGCAGAGCCTCAATTGATTTGTTGCAAAAATGTGATCCTTCATCGCTTATGATAACTCGCGGCATTCCAAACCTGCAAAAGATATGAGAGTGAAGGAATTCTGCAACAACTTTGGAATCATTAGTTTTGGTGGGTATCGCTTCCACCCATTTCGACACATAATCAACTGCCACAAGAATATACAAATATCCATTGGATGAAGGAAAATGTCCCATAAAATCAATACCCCATACATCAAAAATTTCCACAGTTATAACAGGAGTTAAGGGCATTTGATCTCGAGCACCTAGGTTTCCTAATCTCTGACACCTATCACAAGTTTTGCAAAACAAATAGGCATCTATAAATATTGTAGGCCAAAAGAAACCTGCATCCAACACTTTAAGGGCAGTTCTTCGAGATCCAAAATGACCTCCACAAACTTTAGAATGACAAAAGGCAAGAATAGATTGATGTTCAGTTTCAGGGACACACCTCCTAATTATTTGATCTTGACAATGTTTCCACAAATAAGGTTCATCCCAAATGTAATGCCTAGCCAATTTCTTAAGTTTTTCTTTTTGAGAACGAGGTAAAGTGTCCAGAAAAGTCTTAGTTACAAGATAGTTCACAATATCAACATACCATGGTTCACTTACCTCGATTCCGAAGAGTTGTTCATTTGGAAACGTCTCACACAAGGGCAAGGCGTCCTCTTCGCGTACTAATCTGCTCAAGTGGTCAGCAACCAAGTTGTCACTCCTTTTTTTGTCTTTAATTTCAATGTCGAATTCTTGAAGTAACAACATCCATCGTATAAGCCTCGGCTTTGCCTCCTTCTTTGTAAACAAGTACCTCAATGCTGCATGATCAGTATAAACAGTTACTTTAGATTGAAGCAAATAAGAACAGAATTTATCTAAAGCAAATACAATAGCAAGAAGCTCTTTTTCAGTGGTAGAGTAGTTCAATTGTGCATCGTTGAGCGTTCTTGAGGCATAATAAATGGCATAGGGCTTCTTGTCCTTCCTCTGCCCTAGCACAGCTCCAACAGCATAGTCGAATGCATCACACATCAGCTCAAAGGGCTCGTCCCAGTTTGGGGGTAACATCACCGGTGCTGTTGTCAACAATTCCTTCAACTTCACAAATGCCTCCTTGCATTCATCGTCAAAGGCAAAAGCTACCTCCTTTTGAAGGAGGCGAGTTAGGGGTCTGGCTATCTTGGAAAAGTCCTTGATAAACCTGCGATAAAAACCTGCATGGCCAAGAAACGAACGTATCTCCCTCATAGTTGTGGGGTATGGTAAGTAACGAATAAGATCAATCTTGGCCTTATCAACTTCAATTCCCCTAGCAGATATGATATGTCTTAAAACTATTCCTTGTGTAACCATGAAATGACATTTTTCCCAATTCAAAACCAGATTAGTTTCAACACACCTTTTCAAAATGAGTTCTAAATTTCTCAAACATGAATCAAAGTCCTTACCAAAGACACTAAAGTCATCCATAAAGACCTCAATTATATTTTCAATATAATCAGAGCAAATAGACATCATGCATCTTTGAAATGTACCTGGTGCATTGCATAAACCGAAGGGCATGCGCCTATAGGCAAAAGTGCCAAAGGGACATGTGAATGTGGTCTTCTCTTGATCTTCTTGGGCTATGCAAATCTGGTTGTACCCACTATATCCATCCAAGAAACAGTAGAACTCATGACCAGCTAACCTCTCAAGCATTTGATCAATGAATGGTAGGGGGAAATGGTCCTTCCTTGTGGTGGCGTTGAGCTTCCTATAGTCAATGCAGACTCTATGTCCAGTCACAACTTGTTGGGGCACCAGCTCATTCTCAGCATTCTTCACAACCGTCACTCCAGATTTCTTTGGAACAACTTGAACATGAGAGACCCATTTACTATCGGATATAGGGTAGATTACTCCACAATCTAGCAACTTGATGACTTCATCTTGAACCAGCTTCATCATTGGTTGGTGTAGACGTCTTTGGGCTTCTCTGGTGGGTTTTGCTTCATCTTCTAGCAAAATTTGATGGACACATGTGGTTGGGCTTATTCCCTTGATGTTTGCTAAAGTCCATCCGATAGCAGTCTTGTATTTCTTCAATACCTCCACCAATTTTTTTTCTTGTTCCTCATCTAGCTTGGAGGACACAATTGCAGGCAAAGTCTCATTCTCTCCCAAGTACACATACTTCAAATGATTAGGTAATGCTTTCAATTCCAACTTGTGTGCCTGCTCCACAGATGGTAACGATTTGTTAGTGGAAATGGAAAGTGACAATATGAGATTAGAACTACTTGGTAGGCCTTCAAGAGCAGCGACGGTTTCAAGCACAACGTCGTCCCATATTTCCTATAATTCTGCCTTCGATACAAGGGTACCATCAGCATTGTATCCTACTCCTTGAGAAATGGTGTACCCTAATTTATCATCAATCATTGAATTTAAGAGTTCCTGCGCAAGAGAGTCAACGATATCAATAGAATAACATGGTTTAAGCTCAGATAAAGGATACCTCATGGCTTCAAAAATGTTGAAGCCTATAACTTCTCCATCAAACTCCATTGTTAATGCACCAGCGTACACATCAATCTTTGTTCTTGCAGTTCTCATGAAAGGACGCCCTAAAAGTATAGGAGTTGAACTTGGGGGTGAGTCTTCCATATCAATGATGTAGAAATCTGCAGGGAAAATCAAGTGATTAACTCGCACAAGAATGTCCTCCACATACCCCTTAGGGTATTTGTTAGACCTATCTGCCAATTGAATTATGACATTGTCTTTCTTTAGTTCACCTAAGTCCATAGATGCATATAAACTGTATGGCATAACATTAATGGATGCACCTAAATCAAGCATGACATTTTTAAAAGTAGTATCACCAATTACACAAGGGATAGAAAAACTCCCTGGATCCTTTAGCTTAGGTGGTAACTTTCTTTGGAGGACTGCAGAAACAGTCGCATTCATTTTCACAACTTCTTTCTCACGTGTTTGCCTCCTTGTGGTGCACAACTCCTTCAAAATTTTTGCATATTTGGGAACTTGAGTAATGCAGTCAATCAAGGGAATATTCACTTGCACTTTCTTAAAAACCTCCAAGATGGCTTCATCAGATTCTTCTTTCTTTGATTTTTGAAACCTGCTTGGAAATGGCACACGCGCATAGGGAGGATTAGTAATAACTGAACTTTGAAAGTTAGTATAATTACCTTTATGCGGTTCAGTTGTCACGCCCCGGTTCTTAAATGTCACACCCCAATTTCCAAAAGATAAATTTCAAAAATTGTGGCATGATCTAACTTAAATACAAATATCCCAACCGGTTTAAATACAAAACCAAACAACTAGAACTCAATAACGGAAAAGTAATATCATACAACCCATCACTGAGTTAAATATTACACTTCCTTATTTACATAAACTTGAAATACAAGAACATGAGAACAATCTCATGAGCTTAATATTATCTACCCGATTACAAAACTATACAGAGTACAGCAAAAGCCAAAAAGAATCCTGGCACTAAGTCTCCACCTCAGTCCTGCTGATCATCACCTGCAGGTCTAACCCCTACACCAATAATTGGTGCACCGAGATTGTAAAATAACAAGCCCGGTAAGCTAAAAAGCCCGTATGAGTAAACTTAAAAATAACACAACATCATCACATCCAACATTTCACAAGAGAGATTTGATCAATAATTAAAACCACAATTCCAACATTCTTTCAAATAACATGTACCCATGAGTCCCAGGTATTGATGAAATACCCTTCATGACCTACAACAACACAATTGTGTACTCATGGGACCTAGATACGATAAGGTATCCCCCATGCCGTACACTGACAGACGGACTAGAGCTCTATTCCTAACCGCAACCAATCACCCGGCCAAAGGCTTGGAACCCGGTTTGACTGTCCAATATCAAAACACAAAATAATAAATAGCATCAGAACCGCAACCAATCACCCGATTAAAGGCTTGGAACCCGGTTTGTCTATTTAATATCAAAACACAAAAATGATAAATAGCATCATAACCGCAACCAATCACCCAATTAAAGACTTGGAACCCGGTTTGGCTATTTATCCAAAAATCACAATATCACAATATCATCATCAACAACACAAGATCACATCATAAATTATATCCTTCCACATAGGTATATTTACAAGACAATTATAGATATTCTACAAGAATATTCTATTCAATAACCAAAAACATTATGATCACATGAACCTTAAAAATAATCATAAAATATGAAAACTTGTTTTAACTTACCTATGAGCCGTTGGCGATCAAGCTCATATATTTTAAAACAACAAAAACATAATTTTTAAATTATAATCATCATAATCATCATCAAAATCATTAACAAAAATCATTCATCATATCATCATAATCATTATCATCAACAAACGACCATAATTAAACTTGGTTCAAAAGTGAACCTTGGTGAGATTTACTCACCTAAATATTCCCGCTGCGTCTTCACAAAAACACAAGAGCCAAGCTAACCACAACCTCACACATCACCTAAAATCGTACAATTAAAAACCTTAGAAACCAAATTACTAAAGGATAACACAATACCCTTAAACTAACCCTTAGCTCAAAGGAGGACAATTTCCTAAAGTCATTGAACTCAACGACACAATTGAGCTGCCTCAAATCTTCAAAACCTAAACTCAAACTCAACCAAGCCAAAACAAATAAACCTAAGTCCTAACATGCAAACCTTGCTCAAAACATAGCCAAACTATCACTCAACATGATCACAGCAGCAAGGACTAGCTAACCACAGGAAATTAAGGCCACAACTCAGCCGGACGCGCCGCCACAAGCGGCGGCGAGTGAGCCCCACGCGCCACCCCAAAACTTCCGAATTTGAGAAAACTCAAAACATGAAACTTGTAGATTGAAGTATGGTGAACAACTTTAATACCTGGGGTTTTGACTGGTTCGGCCGGAAAACGCCCCGAAAATCCAAAATGAAACCAAAAACAAAAGCTGCAAAATCGGCACCAAAACTCGATTTTCAGATCACCAAACACGTATAAACATCACTAGAGGAAGGAAAGGAGTAAGACTCACCTAACTCTCGCCCGAAACGCTGCTGAAATCGCCGGTTTTCCGGTGATAACGCAGCAGCTCCGCCGCTCCGTGGCGGCTTCCAGGCAGCGCGACGGCGGACGGGACCGCTCCAGAAATGGAGAGGAGGTCCGTGCAGACCGAACGGGACCGGTGGCGACCGGTTTGGTGGCCGGAGGAGGGAGAAATTGAATGGAGAAAACCGGAGTGCGGGAGGAGGTCGGGAGAGTGAGGAGAGAGAAAGTGATTTCTGATTTTAGGTTTCCAAAAATACTCCCCCACATTTTTCTACTTATACAGTTTCCAAACCCGGAAACTAACTTTCTCTAATCATAACTTTCTCATACTACCTCCGTTTTGGGCGTGTCGCATGTCTACGAACTCGTATCGACGAGTTATACAACTTTCATAAAGGAAGTTTTCGAAGATAACTTACGAAAAATAAAGTCAACTTTTGGGTCTCTTAAAAATCAAAGAACCTTAAAAATACTTCTGAAACTTCAACTTCGCACAAACAAAAGAATTTCCATAAATAATTCTTCATTAAATATGGGAATAACACAAGGAAAGTAAAATGAAAATCTAGGGTATTACATTAAGTTATTTTACGGTTATTTACTTTGGTAATATTTTGGTCTTTTACCGTTTTAAGTAACCGTTTACTATTTAAGACTCCAAAGTTGACTTTTTCTTCCGTATGGAATTTAGGAAAACTTTCTTCATGAAAGTCGTAGAGGATGTTGTTACGAGTTTGTAGACATGCTATGTATTAAAATCGGAGTTAGCATGGAAAAGTTATCAATTAAACATGTAAGTTTTATTGGGGTATTATTTTGGGGTGTTAAATTTTGGAGTTGGGTTATGTTTATTAAGTTGGACCGGGCCTTGTTTTTGGTCAAAGGCCCAAAACACTCTCTCTCTCTTCCTCCCGTTTCTCTCTCTCCTTTTCTCTCTCTCCCGTGAGCTTCCCGACCCGCCGGCTTCACCACCGCCATCCGCCGCCGTCCGGCCACCACCGACCGCCAAACCGGACCCGTTCGGACCCCCGCCACCTCCTCTCTCTTCCTGGGCCAGTGACCGGCCGTGTAACGCCACCGTTCGCGAGGAAATTCGCCGGAGACGCCGGTTGCACTTTCACTGGAACTCCCTCCTCCGGGCACCGTAGCCTGAGCTGCTTAGCTCGTGGGAAAGCTCTCCTCCCGTGCGTTCATCCCTCCAAAGGACTCCCTCTCTCTTGTAAGGTGAAATCGGAGAATGAAATTCTAGGGCTTTTTAAGTGTTTTCGTTCGATTGACATAGTTAGGCTTGGAATTGGTGTTTGTGCTAGTTAGGGAAGTTGTAGAGATTGAGAGGAAGATGCTGTTAAAATTTGGTAGCCTTTGCAGGTGGGCGGAGTCGGCCGCCGCCGCTGTTTTGGGAAATTTTATGGTTTTTGATGTAGAATATTAAGGGGATGTTAATGATGTGAATTTAAGAATTTTTGGAGGAATTTTGAATAGGTTTAGGATTTTTCGAAGTTTGGTATTTTGGCAGTTAATTTGGATAGAATCCGGCCGTTAGATTATTGTTGTTTCGGCCAGAGAAGTGGATTTAAGGCCGCCGATATTTGTGGTGAAGTTTGGACGATATCAAATTTAGGATTTGCAAAGTTGGGCAAGAATGAGAGTAGATAAGGCCACATTTAATTTTACCTATTTTTATTTAAGCGTTGGTATATAGTTGAGGATTTAATTATGTTCTTGGATCAGGACGTGAGGAAGCTCGAGCAGAAGAGGCTTCAGACCGACTTCAGGCTTAGGCCTAACTTGTGAGTGGACTTTTGGTTTAAATAATGTGCATGCAATTGTTTATTTGGTTGGACCATTTGACGTCATTTTTATTTGACGATTTTACTCATTGTGGTGAGTTACCGAAAATGAGATTTTCGGTAAATTATAATATATTTTTAAGTAGAGTATGTATATAAAAGCTAGCTAGCGATATGTGTCTGTCCACCTTAATGACATAGTATATAACTGTATTATGGTGTGACGTGAGCGTTGGACGCAAGCGTAGTAGCCTTATATGAGTGTTTAATTCATATAAGGGGTATGGGCATATATTTATACACCCGTCTGTCCACCTTAATGGCGTTGTGTATCACCGCATTAAGGCGTGACGTGAGCGTTGGACGCGAGCATAGTAGCCCTATATAGATTATTATTAATTTATATAGGGAGTATGGGCGAGTGTAAATATATACAGATATATATATATATATATTTTAGCCTGAGAGGCTGTAATTTGATATATATAGTTTTGAGCAGTAGAGGCTCGATATTTATAACGATAAGAGAATTATCGTTTAAGACATGCATTCGTTTTCTTGGAAATTAAATTGGGAAAGCATAAATGTTGATAAATATTTTCTTATTTATTTTTGTCCACTCACTCTAATTATTGCAAATGTTTTTGGATTGTGATGACCTGACTAGGCAAGCAAGCTAGTAGGTGCATCCGTCCCACATCACCCGGGGGAGACAAGTTTCTATGCTTATATGTGTAGAGCAAGCACCTTACATTGAGACGCGTTTTGGGGTGAAACCTCAAGAGCAAAACCGTGAGGGTCGTTGGGCCCAAAGCGGACAATATCTCAATGGACTGGGCCAGACTGTTACATTTGGTATCAGAGCCTGTCCCCGGCCGGAAGTGTGCCGACGCGGACGTCGGGCCCTAAAGGGGGGTGGATTTTGATGACATGACTAGGCAAGCAAGCTAGTAGGTGCATCCGTCCCACATCGCCCGGGGGAGACAAGTTTCTATGCTTATATGTGCAGAGCTAGCACCTTACATTGAGACGCGTTTTGGGGTGAAACCTCAAGAGCAAAACCATGAGGGTCGTTGGGCCCAAAGCGGACAATATCTCAATGGACTGGGCCGGACTGTTACAATTGGTATCAGAGCTTTAGGTTTCATTTCCTACCTCGGTACTACCATATTTGCCTAAGAAGCACGTAGTTCCTATAGAGTGGTGATCCAACCGCGGCGGATTCACTAGCATTTTATGCTTTGGATGCTATGTGTTATTGGGTATATGTGATAGTTCTGTTAGTCTTGTGTTCGTAGAAATGAGAGATGGTTGGCATCTCCCTTGACAGGGACGGGAACAGTCTTCGGACTTACCTGTTACCACGTCCGGTTAAGGCTACTTCATCATCTGCTTCAGGGTTTTCAACTGGTAGTGGCAGTAGTGGTGGATCGAGTTCTAGTTCTCGATTCAGGGCTAGAGGACGCAACAGTAGACCTTTCAGGAGCCTGTTGGGTAGGCAACAGACTAGTCAGTTTGGTTCTGGTGGTAGTTTCCAGGGTGGAACATCGGGTGGTCAGACTTTTTCTTTTGGTCAGCAGCAGCAGTTTTCTGGGTGCTTTGAGTGTGGTAGTCTGGACCATTTCAAGAGAGATTGTCCTTTATTGGCTCAGAGGACCACCCTCACTCCTACTCAGCCAGCCAGTTAGTCTGCAGCCAAAGGATCCAGTACTGGTACTCATGGCAGTTCAGCAGCCAGAGGTAGCTCTCAGCAGGGTAGTGGTCAACGTGGACGTCCCATGACTCGTGCCAGACTTCATGCTATGACTCAGCAGGAGGGTCGTACTTCTCCAGATGTCATCATTGGTACGTTATTAATTTTTGGCCAACCAGCTTTTATTTTAATTGATCCCGGAGCCACGCATTCATTTATGTCTAGTAGATTTGCTCTCCATGCCAATGTGACATCATCGTCTCTTCCAGGCGAGTGGCAGGTGTCTCTACCATCCGGTGAGGTGACGAGAATAAATTGGGTGTTTAGTGGTTGTGAAGTATTGGTAGAAGGGACTGAGTTTAAGGCGGATCTAATTCCTTTAGATATTATGGAGTTTGATGTGATATTGGGAATGGACTTTTTAGAGGCTTAAAGAGCTATGGTAGATTGTTTCCGAAAAGAAGTGGTGCTTCGAAGTCCAGATGGATTTGAGGTTGCATTTCAAGGAGAAATGGATGTTATCTCGAGTTGCTTGATATCAGCTATTACTGCTAGGAAATTGTTAAATAAAGGCTGTCAGGCATATTTAGCTCACATTGTGGATACAAGTATGGGAGTGTTGGGAGTAGAGGATATTCCTGTAGTAAGAGAATTTCCAGATGTTTTTCCCGAGGAGTTGCCCGGTTTGCCTCCTGTAAGGGAGATAGATTTTTCTATCGAGTTACTTCCCGGAACTATGCCTATCTCTCAAGCACCTTACAGAATGGCTCCAGCGGAATTGAAGGAGTTGAAGACTCAACTGCAGGAGTTGGTAGATAAGGGTTTTATTCGGCCTAGCAGGTCTCCATGGGGTGCTCCAGTGTTTTTTGTTAAGAAGAAAGATGGCACCATGAGACTATACCTTGATTATAGGAAGCTAAATCAAGTCACGGTGAAGAATAAATATCCGTTACCCCGTATTGATGATTTATTTGATCAGTTAAAGGGTGCTTCTGTTTTCTCAAAAATTGACTTGAGATCTGGTTATCATCAGTTGCGGATCCGAGAGAATGACATAGCCAATACTGCTTTTCGATCACGCTATGGTCATTATGAGTTTGTGGTGATGCCTTTTGGACTTACTAATGCACCAGCTGTGTTCATGGATCTCATGAATAGGGTGTTTAGTCCATATCTTGACCGCTTCGTGATCGTATTCATAGATGATATTTTGGTTTACTCAAGAAGTAAAAAGGAGCATGCCAAACATCTAAGAATGATATTGCGGACTTTGAGAAATGCTCAGTTGTATGCCAAGTTCAGCAAGTGTGAATTTTGGCTGGATAAAGTGGGATTCTTGGGTCATGTAGTTTCGGCTGAAGGTGTTAGTGTGGATCCCCAAAAGGTGGAAGCAGTGTCAAATTGGAGAAGACCCACCAC
Source organism: Fragaria iinumae (assembly GCA_009720345.1). Taxonomy (NCBI): domain Eukaryota; kingdom Viridiplantae; phylum Streptophyta; class Magnoliopsida; order Rosales; family Rosaceae; genus Fragaria; species Fragaria iinumae. The sequence continues at coordinate 22,378,409 of CM019117.1, forward strand.
TGTGACGGAGATTCGTAGTTTCTTGGGATTAGCAGGCTATTATCGACGCTTTGTGCAAGATTTTTCAAAGATTGCTGTTCCACTTACAAGATTGACCAAGAAGGGAGTTAAGTTCGAATGGTCAGATCAGTGTGAGCAAAGTTTTCAAGAATTAAAGAATCGCCTGACTAGTGCTCCTGTTTTAGCACTTCCAGATAATAGTAGGGAATATGTGGTTTATTGTGATGCTTCTAAACGAGGTTTAGGCGGGGTATTGATGCAGCATGATCGAGTTATTGCCTACGCTTCTAGGCAATTGAAGCAGCATGAGGTGAATTATCCCACTCATGATTTAGAGCTTGCAGCAGTAGTTTTTACTCTCAAGTTGTGGAGACACTATCTTTATGGAGCCAAGTGTCAGATTTTTACCGATCACAAGAGTCTTCGGTATGTGTTCACTCAAAAAGAGTTAAATATGAGGCAGAGAAGGTGGATGGAATTAATCAATGATTATGATTGCACTATTGAGTATCATCCTGGAAAAGCTAATGTGGTAGCTGACGCTCTTAGTCGAAATCCCACCATATCCTTATCTCACCTGAGGATGGTTAGAGTTCCACTTCTTTTTGAGTTACGAGCTACTGGGGTGGATTTAGCGGTGGATGAAGTAGGTGCCTTGGTAGCTAGTTTCCATGTGAGGCCAGTTTTGGTTGATAAAGTGCGGGAAGCGCAGTATCTTGATCCTTCCATTGTTCGGTTGATTGAAAGAGCAGCGAATGAAACCGCCGTGGATTTTTCGGTAAAAAGAGATGGAACTTTATTGTTCAAAAATAGGCTTTGTGTTCCAAAGAGAAATGAAGAGTTAAAGATAGAGATAATGGAGGAAGCTCATAGCTCTGCATATGCTGCTCATCCGGGTAGTACAAAAATATATCGGACTTTGAAAGATTATTATTGATGGCCAAACATGAAGAGGGAAATGGCAGCTTTTGTAAGTAGATGTTTGATTTGTCAGCAAGTGAAAGCTGAAAGGCAGAAACCTTCAGGATTGCTTGAGCTGTTGCCTATTCCAGTGTGGAAGTGGGACCACATCACCATGCATTTTGTTTTCAGTTTACCTCGTACCCGTGAGGGGCATGACGGTATTTGGGTGATTGTGGATAGACTCACCAAATCTGCACATTTCTTGCTGGTGGGAAAGAAGTATACACTGGATAAATTGGCGGAGCTTTATGTGAATGAGATCGTGAGACTTCATGGTGTACCTGAATCAATAGTGTCGGATCGGGATCCTAGATTTGCTTCTAAATTCTGGAAAGCTCTTCAGGCAGCTTTAGGTACCCGATTACACTTCAGCACTACTTTTCATCCTCAGACTGATGGGCAATCAGAGAGGACTATTCAGACTTTGGAGGATATGTTGAGATCTTGTGCCTTGCAGTTCAGGGGGAGTTGGAATAAGAACCTATCTTTGATGGAGTTTGCTTATAATAACAGCTACCATTCTAGTATTGGTATGGCTCCCTTTGAGGCACTTTATGGGAAACATTGTCATACACCTTTATGTTGGAATGAAGTAGGAGAAAAAGAACTTTGTGGCCCTGAGTTAATCCATGATACTAATGAGAAGATTAAAGTGGTCAGAGATAGACTCAAGACCGCTCAAAGTAGGCAGAAGAGTTATGCAGATGTCCGCAGGAAAGACCTTGAGTTTCAAGTGGGTGATTGGGTGTTTTTGAAACTATCTCCTTGGAAAGGGATAGTACGTTTTGGTAAGCGTGGGAAGTTTAGTCCGAGGTATATTGGGCCTTATGAAATAATAGAGCGAGTTGGCTCACTTACTTATCGGTTACTTTTGCCTCCAGAATTGTCCATGATACATAATTTGTTTCATGTATCCATGCTTCGCAACTATATTGCCGATCTCTCTCATGTGTTGCAAGAGCAGCCAATTAGTTTGACGAGAGATTTGACCTATGAAGAGGAACCGGTACAGATTCTTGACCGAAAGGAGCAACTACTGAGAAACAAGACATTTCCACTTGTCAAGGTGCTTTGAAAAAGTCATCAAGTAGAGGAAGCTACTTGGGAAACAGAGGAACAAATGAGGCAGCAGTATCCCTACCTTTTTGTTTGACAGTTATGTGAATTTCGAGGACAAAATTTTTATAAGGAGGGGAGAATTGTCACGCCCCGGTTCTTAAGTTATTTTACGGTTATTTACTTTGGTAATATTTTGGTCTTTTACCGTTTTAAGTAACCGTTTACTATTTAAGACTCCATAGTTGACTTTTTCTTCCGTATGGAATTTGGGAAAACTTTCTTCATGAAAGTCGTAGAGGATGTTGTTACGAGTTCGTAGACGTGCTATGTATTAAAATCGGAGTTAGCATGGAAAAGTTATCAATTAAACATGTAAGTTTTATTAGGGTATTATTTTGGAGTGTTAAATTTTAGAGTTGGGTTATGTTTATTAAGTTGGACCGGCCTTGTTTTTGGTTAAAGGCCCAAAACACTCTCTCTCTCTTCCTCCCGATTCTCTCTCCTTTTCTCTCTCTCCCGTGAGCTTCCCGACCCGCCGGCTTCACCACCGCCATCCGCCGCCGTCCGGCCACCACCGACCGCCAAACCGGACCCGTTCGGACCCCCGCCACCTCCTCTCTCTTCCTGGGCCAGTGACCGGCCGTGTAACGCCACCGTTCGCGAGGAAATTCGTCGGAGACGCCGGTTGCACTTTCGCTGGAACTCTCTCCTCCGGCCACCATAGCCCGAGCTGCTTAGCTCGTGGGAAAGCTCTCCTCCCGTGCGTTCATCCCTCCAAAGGACTCCCTCTCTCTTGTAAGGTGAAATCGGAGAATGAAATTCTAGGGCTTTTTAAGTGTTTTCGTTCGATTGACATAGTTAGGCTTGGAATTGGTGTTTGTGCTAGTTAGGGAAGTTGTAGAGGAGATTGAGAGGAAGATGCTGTTAAAATTTGGTAACTTTTGCAGCTGGCCGGAGTCGGCCGCCGCCGCTGTTTTGGGAAATTTTATGGTTTTTGATGTAGAATATTAAGGGGATGTTAATGATGTGAATTTAAGAATTTTTGGAGGAATTTTGAATAGGTTTAGGATTTTTCGAAGTTTGGTATTTTGGCAGTTAATTTAGATAGAATCCGGCCGTTAGATTATTGTTGTTTCGGCCATAGAAGTGGATTCAAGGCCGCCGATATTTATGGTGAAGTTTGGACGATATCAAATTTAGGATTTGCAAAGTTGGGCAAGAATGAGAGTAGATAAGGCCACATTTAATTTTACCTATTTTTATTTAAGCGTTGGTATATAGTTGAGGATTTAATTATGTTCTTGGATCAGGACGTGAGGAAGCTCGAGCAGAAGAGGCTTCAGACCGACTTCAGGCTTAGGCCTAACTTGTGAGTGGACTTTTGGTTTAAATAATGTGCATGCAATTGTTTATTTGGTTGGACCATTTGACGTCATTTTTATTTGACGATTTACTCATTGTGGTGAGTTACCGAAAATGAGATTTTCGGTAAATTATAATATATTTTTAAATAGAGTATGTATATAAAAGCTAGCTAGCGATATGTGTCTGTCCACCTTAATGACATAGTATATAACTGTATTATGGTGTGACGTGAGCGTTGGACGCAAGCGTAGTAGCCTTATATGAGTGTTTAATTCATATAAGGGGTATGGACACATATTTATACACCCGTCTGTCCACCTTAATGGCGTTGTGTATCACCGCATTAAGGCGTGACGTGAGCGTTGGACGCGAGCATAGTAGCCCTATATATATTATTATTAATTTATATAGGGAGTATGGGCGAGTGTAAATATATACAGATATATATATATATATATATATATATATATTTTAGCCTGAGAGGCTGTAATTTGATATATATAGTTTTGAGCAGTAGAGGCTCGATATTTATAACGATAAGAGAATTATCGTTTAAGACATGCATTCGTTTTCTTGGAAATTAAATTGGGAAAGCATAAATGTTGATAAATATTTTCTTATTTATTTTTGTCCACTCACTTTAATTATTGCGAATGTTTTTCCCCTGGGCTCTTTATTTTAAAAATGCCCAGTCTACAGAGTTCGAGTTAGTACGAGTAGGAGACGACGAGGAATAGTTACCCATTTCTCAGCCACATTTCACCAGTAGGTTACCTGTTTAACCTACTAGGGTATTTTCCAGCTCTTCTAGTGTTTAGTAGCTCTGAATACTCTTTGGGGTTTATTGTATAGTTTTTTTTTTCTGGTGGTGTGCTAAGACTTATGCTTTATTTTGGATTATACGAAGTTTGTAATTGTTATTCTCACTTTCGTATAATTGTGGTTGATTTTGGAGGATGCTCAATTTTATTTGGGAAAGTAACACTTTAGTTTTCTAGGTTAGGGTTGTCCATTTTCGATGGAGGTTTACCTAGCTTTTCGGTGAATTTTCCTTGGAGATGGTCCCAGCAGGACTTACCTCGGGTTACAGGGTGAAATTCGGGGTGGGTCCTGACATCAGTTGGTTGGAGCAGTTTTGCCTCGACTTTGGAAGTGGCAGGATCTTCCTCCAAATCATTCTTGGAAATTTCAACTTCCTCCTCGTCTTCTTGGACAACTCGGGCCTTCTTTTGGACTTTCTTTGGGACCTCATTGAACACACGCCCACTCTTTGTTGCCACTATTTTTGCAGACTTAAAATTTGGATTTGGAACGGTGCTGGGTGGAAGCTTTCCACTTTCAGAAATTTTTCCCATGAAATCCACTATTTTCCCCACTTGGTTCTTGAGCTCAGCTATATCCTTCGTATTATTCGTTTGACCCTGCACAAGAGCTTGAGTAGAATTTGTTAAATTTTGCTGCCCTTGAAAAATGGCTTCAAGCATCTTATCATATGAAGAAGGAGTAGCATTATTAGAATTAGAATTTGAAGAAAAATTTTGAGGAACCTGGGGCTTCTGAAAGAAGCCTTGTGGACGTGGAAACGGGCCTCCAGAATATTGGGGTGGATTCAGTGCATTCTCCGTATTGCTCCATCGGAAATTTGGATGATCCCTTGTTCCAGGATTGTAGGTGTTGGAGAAAGGATTGTACCTTTGCTGTCCCATAGCATTGAGAGTCTCCCATCCACCATTTTCAGACAATTGAGGGCACTGATCAGAATGATGCCCTTGATTCGAGCACACACCACAAGCTTTCACCTCTTGGCCTTTTCCAAGCACAAGATGAGATAACAATGTGTCGATCTTACTTTCCAGAGTGGAGCTCGATTTTACTTCATTCACCTTCCGAGAAGAGGCCAACGCTCCAGCATATTGCTGATCATTTAGGGCACGATTGTCTAGCAATGCCCATGCTTCTCTAGGTGTTTTGTCAAGGAAGGACCTTCCAGATGCAGCATCCAACAGTTGGCGCTCCAAAGATGAAAGCCCTTCATAAAAGTACTACAGCAGGTTATTTTCCTTGAATCCATGAGAGGGACAAGCTGCAACAAGGGCTTTGAGTCTTTCATAATAAGCACAGAATGTTTCTTCTGGGCCTTGCTGAATTCCGGTGATTTGTTTTCTCATCACCGTGATTTTTGACGCTGGGAAGTACTTGGTCAGGAACTCACTCATCATCTTTTCCCATGAGTCAATGTGTCCAGCAGATAGATCAATGAGCCATGACTTAGCCCGGTCCTCCAATGAGAATGGAAATGCCTTCAATTTCAGAATGTTAATATCCGCATTTCTAGGGCACATGCTCACACAAACAAATTGAAAAGACTTCAGATGCTTGTTGGGATCTTCGGTTCTAAGCCCATGGAATTTTGGAATCTGATTCAGAAGTCCACTCTTCAATTCGAATTCTCCTTCCTTAGTGGATGCCGGTTCAGGATAAGTGATACATGAAGGTGCATTACCTCTGGCTCCTGGTACAACCGAATTTGATAATGTTCTAATAGTCTGCTGTTCCATTTGTGGAATATCTTCCTCAGAATCTGAAGGTAGTGGTGAGACTATAGACCTTGTGTGTGCTTCTTCCTCTGCTTCCGATTCTGCTTCACTTCCAAAATCTAGCTGTCTGAATGTGTTAGGGGTTTGAACAGGAAGATCAAGAATCTGGGAAGACTCTCCTCCTTGCTTAATGCGCTGTAATCGCCTCTCCAAGTTTGTGAAAAACTCGTTGGTCAATCCAGGGATACGAATTCCATCATCGGACATTCATAACCCTACAGAAACGAAGGAACAGAATAAGAAACATAATAAAAATTAAACGAAGTAACTAAAATTTAAAATTAGATCAACATAAAAGGCCTTAGAACGAAGTAAACACTTTACATTTTATAAAGGTTTTAAATTACAACAATCTGTTGAGTTAACAGTTATAAGTTTTATAAATTTTCAAACTCAAATCGTAAGTGGTAAACCAATGGAAAATAGGTATGAATGTCTTGATACAAATGTTTCCGTGGTTTCAGAAGACTTGGATGGTCAGGCCGAAGTGAAACGGGCTGGTAGGACTTCGTTTTTAATGGGCAACGGAGGTAGAAACCCCTATCGTGCTTACACACAGTCTGTAACCCTTGGAGTCCAATTTTGGTCCCAGGCGCTTACTCGGGCCTAGACACCATCCAAAATGTCCCTTACTCAGTTAGGAAACACTTGTATGTTTGACAGTCGTACAAGAGTTAATAAGATCCGCCCTCAACTCCAAAAGACCACTGTTAAGGTACAAATGAAGGGTTTAGGATCCTATTAACTAAAGTAACCTTCAATGGATTACCAAACAAGATAAGTACCTGAAAATAAATAAAACAAACAACAATTAGTCAGACTTGTTACAGCAGTATAAATGAAAGTAACCGAAAACTGTTAGACTTATTTAAGTCCCCGGCAACGGCGCCAAAAATTGATGTGCTCGTTACCGGGCGCACAATTTAAAAACCCTTTTTTTTTATCATAATGTAGTATTGGCAAATAGGGTTCGATCAATCCGGGGACCTAAAGGGCGCTCATGCAGTCACGGTTACACTAAAGAGTCAACAACTATATGTATTTACAAGTATTCAATTACAAATACACACATGATACAATAGATAAAAGAGGGGGGGGGGTTTGAAGGTTTGTTCTACATTCTTACTAAAACAGAAAATAAAATATATACAAGTGATCGACTTCAAACACACACAAACATATAAAATCATGTAATTAAATTGTCTCAATCTACACAACCTAAAACCATGCCAATCAAGAATGATGAAACGAATTCAGAATTACACACCGTAGCGGTCATGCAACCTATAATAATCTGCTTAAGTATCCAATGTTTACCTTAGCGGTTTAGCACAGAAAATTCCATGCAATATGTCATGTTTGTGATGACCTGACTAGGCAAGCAAGCTAGTAGGTGCATCCGTCCCACATCGCCCGGGGGAGACAAGTTGCTATGCTTATATGTGCAGAGCTAGCACCTTACATTGAGACGCGTTTTGGGGTGAAACCTCAAAAGCAAAACCGTGAGGGTCGTTGGGCCCAAAGCGGACAATATCTCAATGGACTGGGCCGGGCTGTTACATTAAAGAAGAGGAACTCTAACCATCCTCAAGTGAGACAAGGATATGGTGGGATTTCGACTAAGAGCGTCAGCTACCACATTAGCTTTTCCAGGATGATACTCAATAGTGCAATCATAATCATTGATTAATTCCATCCACCTTCTCTGCCTCATATTTAACTCTTTTTGAGTGAACACATACCGAAGACTCTTGTGATCGGTAAAAATCTGACACTTGGCTCTGTAAAGATAGTGTCTCCACAACTTGAGAGTAAAAACTACTGCTGCAAGCTCTAAATCATGAGTGGGATAATTTACCTCATGCTGCTTCAATTGCCTAGAAGCGTAGGCAATCACTCGGTCATGCTGCATCAATACCCCGCCTAGACCTTGTCTAGAAGTATCACAGTAAACTACGTACTCCCCACTATCATCCGGAAGCGCCAAAACAGGAGCACTAGTCAAGCGATCCTTCAATTCTTGAAAACTTTGCTCACACTGATCTGACCATTCAAACTTGACTCCCTTCCTGGTCAACCTTGTTAGTGGAGCTGCAATCTTTGAAAAGTCTTGCACAAATCGCCTATAATAACCTGCTAACCCCAATTTGGTATCAGAGCCTGTCCCCGGCCGGAAGTGTGCCGACGCGGACGTCGGGCCCTAAGGAGGGTGGATTGTGATGACCTGACTAGGCAAGCAAGCTAGTAGGTGCATCCGTCCCACATCGCCCGGGGGAGACAAGTTGCTATGCTTATATGTGCAGAGCTAGCACCTTACATTGAGACGCGTTTTGGGGTGAAACCTCAAAAGCAAAACCGTGAGGGTCGTTGGGCCCAAAGCGGACAATATCTCAATGGACTGGGCCGGGCTGTTACATTTGGTATCAGAGCTGCTGCGCCACTCTTGAGACGCGTTTTGGGGTGAAACCTCAAAAGCAAAACCGTGAGGGTCGTTGGGCCCAAAGCGGACAATATCTCAATGGACTGGGCTGGGCTGTTACATTTGGTATCAGAGCCTGTCCCCGGCCGGAAGTGTGCCGACGCGGACGTCGGGCCCTAAGGAGGGTGGATTGTGATGACCTGACTAGGCAAGCAAGCTAGTAGGTGCATCCGTCCCACATCCCCCGGGGGAGACAAGTTGCTATGCTTATATGTGCAGAGCTAGCACCTTACATTGAGACGCGTTTTGGGGTGAAACCTCAAAAGCAAAACCGTGAGGGTCGTTGGGCCCAAAGCGGACAATATCTCAATGGACTGGGCTGGGCTGTTACATAACTAGTGCTCCTGTTTTGGCGCTTCCGGATGATAGTGGGGAGTACGTAGTTTACTGTGATACTTCTAGACAAGGTCTAGGCGGGGTATTGATGCAGCATGACCGAGTGATTGCCTACGCTTCTAGGCAATTGAAGCAGCATGAGGTAAATTATCCCACTCATGATTTAGAGCTTGCAGCAGTAGTTTTTACTCTCAAGTTGTGGAGACACTATCTTTACAGAGCCAAGTGTCAGATTTTTACCGATCACAAGAGTCTTCGGTATGTGTTCACTCAAAAAGAGTTAAATATGAGGCAGAGAAGGTGGATGGAATTAATCAATGATTATGATTGCACTATTGAGTATCATCCTGGAAAAGCTAATGTGGTAGCTGACGCTCTTAGTCGAAATCCCACCATATCCTTGTCTCACTTGAGGATGGTTAGAGTTCCTCTTCTTTAATGTAACAGCCCGGCCCAGTCCATTGAGATATTGTCCGCTTTGGGCCCAACGACCCTCACGGTTTTGCTTTTGAGGTTTCACCCCAAAACGCGTCTCAATGTAAGGTGCTAGCTCTGCACATATAAGCATAGCAACTTGTCTCCCCCGGGCGATGTGGGACGGATGCACCTACTAGCTTGCTTGCCTAGTCAGGTCATCACAATCCACCCTCCTTAGGGCCCGACGTCCGCGTCGGCACACTTCCGGCCGGGGACAGGCTCTGATACCAAATGTAACAGCCCAGCCCAGTCCATTGAGATATTGTCCGCTTTGGGCCCAACGACCCTCACGGTTTTGCTTTTGAGGTTTCTCCCCAAAATAATACCCCAATAAAACTTACATTTTTAATTGATAACTTTTACATGCTAACTCCGATTTTAACGTGTAGCATGTCTACGAACTCGTAATAACATTCTCTACGACTTTCATGAAGAAAGTTTTCCCAAATTCCATGCGGAAGAAAAAGTCAACTTTGGAGTCTTAAATAGTAAACGGTTACTTAAAACGGTAAAAGACCAAAATATTACCAAAGTAAATAACCGTAAAATAACTTAAGAACCGGGGCGTGACAATGTTAATACTTAGCGCAACCATACAACATATAACATGAATCATTAAGTTCACAGAAGAATTCGAACATGTAAACAAGTTTATCTTAGCGTTTAAACAGTTCACATGCAACTCATGATCAAAACCTGACCCATTCCCATGAATCTAAGCTTTTGCCACTTAATCAATCTATGTTTGCCTTAGCGGTTTAACACAGATCAATGGCACTACGAACCCTGCAGAAGTTAGTAATTCATAAACCGGATCACAAGTTTTCAACATCAAGAATGACACGAAAATAAGTCAAGTAAATCTCATAGTCGATTCAAAAACACAACTTTATAAATCTGATAATTAATATAACCATATTCTCAACATCAGTCTCAATCCAGAAAGCAAGAGTTCTAAAAATCTAACAAAAGAAAAAACCTACAGAACAGAGAGAAATCGATTGAGGCATTGTTACACTTTTTATTCTCTGAAGTGACGTTCTGAAGAACACCAAGGTATAGCAAGTTTCAATGGATGGAGGTTCTGCTGTCTGGGAACGAGAATAATAGAGAGAAGGCTATTGTGATGTTAGGGCAGGAGTTTGTGCGTGAGAAGTGATTCCCAAAACGTTGCTCCTTTGCTCCTCTTTATACTGTCTTGGCCGAACCCTAGTTATCCTCCTAGCCCTTGATTAATTTCTGATCCAACGGTGATGAATTATTGCTTTAAATCCTGATTTAGACCTCCTCAGAATTCTCTGGAATGTCTTGTGCAGTAATCCATTGCATGAGGCTTGAATACGGACCAGGTACACTCCTTGTTCTCCAAAGGAAATCCCAGCGATTAAGAACTTTTCCTCTTCTGCTATCAATCAGGCTTTTGACGAAAATTTCCTTCCTTTATTTGTGCGCAATTAGGGTTCGTGCAAGGGAAATAAAGTCAGATACATATGGTAGGGAATAACAGAATTCAAATGACGAAATTAAGGAAAGAATCCGTTGATTACTGCAGAATTCATTCTCCCCCTTTTTTATACACATTCACAGATTCCTATTCCAAGTTGGATTAGGTTCCCTGACTTCAAATGGATTCCCTGTCTCATAAGAAAAGAAAGTTTCCTAAATATTTTACGGAAGTCATAATAGGAAAGATTCTGAAATAGTAAGTTTCCTAAATCAAAATAAGAAAGTTTCTTAAAATGAAATAGGCAACTTTCCCTTTTCAAAACAGGAAAGTTTCCTAAACGACTTATCCTTAGTTTTTACGACTTAATGAGACTCCATGCTGCACCAGGAATCCTTCTTTGATTAGGATTTCTCTTAAATTGCCAGTTTTAGCTTCCTTTTCTTCTTTTTTGCTCTTTTGCCTTCACACTCACAAAACATGTTAGAGATGACATTATTACAAGAATAACATAGCTAAATAGGCCAGGAAACACATTATAAATATAGCACTTTGTGCTCGTATCACAAGCACCAGCACCCCACGGTCAAGACAGCCGAGCCCACCTTAGGGTTCCCGTTCGTGTGTATGGGCCGGGCCCGACCTCGTTGGCGGCATTGGACCGGGAGTGGTTCCAGAAGGCATAAGGGAGCTGGGCATTTGAAATAACAGCAGAGGCAATTGTCCCACATTGGTTTCCAAGTAGAGAAGAGAACCCACTTTGGACCATAAATATGGCCCAGCCACCAGCTTGTTAGGTATCATTAACTACCCTCATCAAATATATTCACCAAGATACTGACTAAAGCTTCGGAGGAGGAAAGACCGGAACATCCCGGTCGCCTTTGTTATTGCAGGCCCAGAGGAGGATAACCCAGCATCAGCTTCTGCAAGCCCCATCCGGGATTGTGCAGAAACATTTGGCGCCGTCTGTGGGAATCATTATTAAAAGTGCCAGCGTGACTCGATGGCTGAGTTAACCGAGCAGCAAGACCAGGAGGCAGGATAGGAAGGGCGAAGGGAGGTGACATACGGACGGACCCCGGAGTCAGGAGGGGGGAGTTCAGGAATTACGGGGAGAGACCTGCAGGATGGGACACCAGAGTATGTACCAGGTGGCGGAAATGTTGGAAGACATGAGGACCCAAATCACCAGTCTAGAGCAGCAAAGTGCTAGGGATCAGGGAGAGGCCTCCGGGAGGGAGCGCAAGTTGGAATGGGATAATGTCACGCTCATGAGAGTGCTAGCCAGAGGGGTTGAGCACCGGGAGGCATTAGATAGGGCGGGTGAGTTGGATCGGGCGGCCACGTCCTGGCAAACGGGCACCTCGATGGGAACGAACCGTAGGACCATGCACAGAGGGACGAACCTGTTCCCGGACGAGATGCGGAACGAGGGACCGCTGCCCTTGCCCGAGCCAATCCCGGAAGTCCAAACTAGAAGGCAGGGAGAATTGGAAGAAACCTTAAGAGCAATCAGGGACAGTGTGGCGAGTCTGGCAGACCGTATCTCGGACACCGAGAGAAGGGGAATGCGTAACCCAACCCGTGCGAGTTTCGAGGAAAGAGGGGGACCATTCACAAGAGCGGTCACCAGATCCGTCCGACCAAACGCAGCCAAGCCACTGAAACTTAGCTACAATGGGGATCGTGACCCCCACGTCTTCCTCGATAGTTTCAAGTCTCACACGAACGCTAAAGGATACTCGGATGCAGTATGCTGCAATATGTTCCGGGAAACGTTAGCAGGGGAAGCGCTAAGCTGGTTCTACGAACTCCTGTCGAACTCGGTCGACTACTTCCGAGAGCTGGCAGACAAGTTCGTCAATAGATTCATTTTACGGACGGACGGGCAGAACACCGCCCAACTGTTCAAAGTAAAGCAAGATAGGGGAGAAGGCTTGAAAGCTTTCGTGAACCGATGGCAAGGAGCCACGGCCAAGGTCCGGAGCTTTGACAAGAAGGTTGCGGAGGAGGCGTTCATTCAAGGATTGCTGCCCGGGAAGTTTTTATATGCGGTAAAAATCGAAAATCCACAAGGCTACGACGAGCTTATGGACATGGCTATCCGGCATGCACAAGCAGACCATGATACTTATGGGGGAACCTCGGCCGGGAAAAGGAAAGACGAAGGGAGAGACAGGGGGTCCCCGGTGCAAGTGATCCGAGAGGTTAGAGCATGGAAGGGAGAGCGGGAACCGGACGCGGGCCCAGTTGGAAAGAGGCACAGGGAAAGAAACTGGGGGAAAGCAGGGAAGCAGCCTAGCGCGCAAGGGAAAGCCAAAGGATCCTACCAAGATACCGGGTATGCGAGAACGGTGTCGGCAGACACGGAACATTTCAACGCCACTTACGAGGGGATATGGAACGAGAATAAGACCGCCATTCCGCCTCCCCCGGCCAGGAAGTTTCCACCCTCTCGGCTCACCAAGGAAGACACCGGAAAATTTTGTGGATACCACGGTGAGGCGAGCCATAATATTAACAGTTGTATAGAATTGAAAAAAGCGGTAGAGCGCCGGGTAAAAGAAGGAAAGCTGCAGCAGTATGTGCCCGGGCCGAGGAACACGGGGGCAATCGAGGTATATGGAACAATCAACACCATCCTTGGCGGGTCCCGTATAGATCACAGGAGCAACAAGGCAAAAAAGCAATGTACGGGACAACAGGATGGCAGGGAAGTCTACGCCTTTGGTAGTAACAATTAGCGGGTAACCGCCGGTTGGAAGTCCGTAACCTTCCTGGAAGAGGAAGAGGAGGGAATCAGGTAGCACGAGGATCCGTTCCTGATAACGTTACAGCTCGATCATTATATCACGAAGAAGATCCTCATTGATACGGGAGCCTCAGTCGACGTATTGTTCAGGAGTGCATGGAAATGACTTCATCGAGGAAGCAATAAGTTGCTCCAAGATCATGAACCACTGATTAGCTTCTCGGGAGATGTTGTTCAACCTCTCGGTTCAGACAGCTTTGGAGTAAGCTTGGAAGGATGGGAGGGGGTCGCCCGGGCAACAGTTGAGTTTATCATAGTTGATTGTGAATCGTCTTACAACGGGATCTTGGGAAGACCGGCCTTGTGGAAGTTGAAGTCATTTGTTGTTGGCCATATGCTGATCATGAAGCTCCCGACCCCAACAGGAATCATTACGATCCGGGGCGGCAAGGGGGTGGCAAGGAGCTGCTATGCGGTAGACAACGGGAGGAGAAGGTTAGAGGTCCTGTCGGCCAGCCAGCCCATGGCATCACCCTCAGACCCTTACATGGACCCCAGAGATGATGCCGACTCGGATGAGGAACGTCCGGGATCAGTAGACGAAACAAAAGCAGTATCAATCTCAGAGGAGTGCCCGAGATAGCAAGCAGCATCGTAACACATAGGCTAGGAATCCAAGACAGATTCCCTCCCATGCGGCAAAAGCGGAGGATGTTTAAGCCAGAAAAGTATGAAGCAATGAAGGGGGAAGTGCAAAAGCTAATAGACATCAGGTTCATCAGGGAGGTCAGATACCCCCAGTGGCTGGCCAACGTGGTCATGGTTCCAAAGAAGTCAACTGGGCAATGGAGGATGTGCGTGGACTACTCGAATCTCAACAGGGCATGCCCAAAGGATAGCTTCCCGCTCCCACGCATCGATCAGCTAGTGGACTCCACGTCCGGGTTTGACCTCATGAGCTTCATGGACGCCTACGCTGGCTATAATCAGATCCGGATGGATCCAAGGGATGAGGAACACACGGCTTTCACGACCGACAGGGGCTTGTATTACTACAAGGTAATGGCTTTCGGGCTGAATAATGCGGGAGCAACTTACCAGCGGCTGATGAATGTCATGTTCGCCGAGTACCTCATGAACATAATGGAAGTATATATCGATGACATGCTGGTCAAGAGTCTAAAGGCCGAGGAGCATGTAGGGCATCTTGAGAAGGTCTTCGAAGTCATAATGAGGTTCGGGATGAGGTTGAACCCTCAAAAATGCATCTTCGGGGTTGTTAAAGGAAAGTTCTTGGGTCATATAATCAGCCGGCGAGGAATCGAAGCCAACCCGGAGAAAATCAGGGCCATCTTAGATATGGAAAGACCCACGCTAAGGAACCAGGTGCAATCGTTGGCCGGGAAGGTTGTCGCGCTGGCTAGGTTTGTGTCACGGCTCACGGATAAGTGTGCCCTTTTCTTCCGGCTGTTACGAGACCAGAGATGTAAGGAGATAGTGTGGGGGTCCGAACAGGAAGAGGCTTTCAAGCAGATAAAGGCGTACCTCATGTCCGCACCGGTTTTGTCCAAGCCAATCTCGGGCGAGATGCTTTATTTGTACCTCACCACATCGCAGTTGGCGATCAACTCAGTGCTCATCAGAAAAGAGTCCGACGTCGAGCATTTAGTATTTTACGCCGGGAAAGGATTCACACTGGCCGAAAGCAGGTACCCGGACGTCGAGAAGCTTGCTTTGGCCCTTATAGTAACTGCCAGAAGGCTCAGGCATTATTTCCAGGCTCACTCAATAACCCTTTATACCAACCACCCCCTGAGGCAGATCATGCAAAAGCTGGAAATCAGTGGGAGGCTGGTTAAATGGGCCATTGCATTGGGAGAGTTTGATATCCATTACCGGCCGAGAATAGCTATAAAGGGCCAAGCAGCAGCCGATTTTATATCCGAGCTCACGCCCATGGCAGTAATGGGGGAGCCGGCAGATTTCAGGCCCATGAAAGTGATGGGGGAGTCATCCGAACCAGGCCGGGAGGAAACAGATTCCAAGCCACACGCAAAGGTACAAGCCGATGAGTCATTGGCACCATTCTGGAAACTCTTTGTCGACGGCTCGGTGACAAGAAATAAAAACGGGGCGGGAATAATATTGGAGACCCCAGATGGGTTCAAGCACGAGTACGCACTGGAATTTCAATTCCAGGCATCCAACAATGCAGCAGAGTACAAAGCCTTGATTGGTGGACTGCAACTCGCCCGAGACATTGGCGTGGATAGAGTGGCAGTGTTCAGTGATTCACAGCTGGTTGTGAATCAGGTCAACGGTAGCTTTGAAGCAAAGGAGCCTCAGCTGAGCTCCTACCAAGCGCTTTCAAAAGCATTCATACAACGGTTCCCGTCGACCACTATCTCCCACATCCCCCGGAAGGAAAATAATCATGCGGATGCCCTTGCTCGCCTAGCCACCGGAGGGCCAGGTAAAGGAAAGAAGAAGGCAAGGATTGAGGTTCTTGAAAAACCGAGTATCAGTAAGACAATCTCGGAGATATTCATGGTCGAGGCGGGACTCGAAGAGCCTACATGGATGGATCCCATAATCGAATTCATGAAGGAAAGGGTACGCCCGGAGGGCAGGCGTGAAGCACGAAAACTCCAATCAAGATGTGCGAGGTACACGCTCATGAACGGGGAGCTGTACCGAAGAGCTTACAGTTTCCCAAACCTCAAGTGCATGACTGAGGAGGAAGGAGAAGCGATCATGGGAGAAATACATGAAGGGGTGTGGGGGAATCATTCTGGATCCCGGTCGTTAGCGCACAAGGCACTACGCACACGGTTCTTCTGGCCCAACATGGGCACCATGGCAGATAAGATGTCGGCGAGATGCCGAAAATGCCATTTGCATGCCAACGGGATACACTCCTCTTCTATCGCTCTATCCATATTGTTGTCACCTTGGCCCTTCGCACAGTGGGGCCTTGATCTCATCGGGATTCTGCCAACGGCACCCGGACAGTTCAAATATGTGATAGTGGCCGTCGACTACAACACCAAGTGGGTGGAGGTAGAGCCCTTGGGAAAAATAACCACCGAGTGTGTGAAGAATTTCCTGATGAGAAACATATATTGCCGATTCAGGGTCCCGGAGACAATTGTCACGGACAATGGCACGCAATTCAACTATAACCATCTCATCGAGTTCGCGAAGGACATGGGCACTAAGATGGTCTTCGCCTCGGTGGCGCACCCTCAGACCAACGGTCAGGTGGAAGCAGTTAACAAAATCATTAAAAAACTACTGAAGAAGAAGTTGGACGACGCAAAGGGTCTGTGGGCGCAGAAGCTGCCGGAGGTGTTGTGGGCAATCAGGACCACGACAACTAAAGCAACGGGAGAAACACCTTTTAGTATGGCTTTTGGCACGGAGGCTGTTTTGCCAATCGAGACATTGATACCATCGGGAAGGGTGGAGAACTTTGATGCCGCCACCAATGAGGAGGGCCTCCGGTTAAATATTGATCTCATCGAGGAAAGAAGGGAGAGAGCAGACTTGCATAACCAGGTCTATAAGCAGCAAGTGGCACGCCATTACAATAGGAAGGTCAGAACCCGGACATTGGGATTGGGGGACTGGGTAATGAAGACAATCATGACAAAGACGGTGACCCTGGACCCAACCTAGGAAGTACCGTACGAGATCATTGAAGAGGTCGGCCCATCAACTTTCTTTCTCTGGGACCAGGATGGGGTAGTCACCGGGCGGTCTTGGAACATGGAGCACCTTAAACTCTACCCTGTATGAAGGACTGAGGTCCATTCCATTTTTGTAATAAGTACAGTTGTAAGTGTTACTGTCCCCGGGAGAAGAAAAGAAACACCCAATCCCGGAGGATGCCTTCATTCGTTTTGAATGAATATACGAGTGGAAAGTTCAATTCAAACTCTAATGATTGGTAATCCACTGGGAGGCATAAGTCAATACGATCCCGAGTAACGTCGAATGGGATAAGTAATCATCCTCGAGGAAAAAGTTATTGAAGTCCCACAGTAACACCAAGCGGGACAAGCATAATACAAATTGTATATAACACGGCGACGCAAGCAATAAGGTTAGCCAAGGCATAATAAATTAAAACCCGAGATGCCGGGGGTATACCACCAATGGGTATTTACAAAAACAACCAGGATGTGTGATCACGGGGATACGGCACGAGGCCATTGTTTTACAAAAGAAAGGGGGACCAAAATAAATTACAGCCTATGACTGGCCGGGATCCTCGCCCTCGTCCCCGGACGATTCAGCCAAGTCATCATCTCCGCCAATTCCTTCTTCAGCAACTCTCCCGGACGGCTCACCTGTCTCAGGTTCTTTCTCGGCCGCGGCACTGGAGTTGGCCTCCCTCTCTTTGGCCTCTTGGGCAGCGAGCAAGTTGGCCGTCATCTTGGCCTTGTCCACGTACCCAAGGCGGCTCCAGACACCGAATTTCTCGGTAATGCCACTCTCCCGGGCGGCTTGGAGCATAGCCTTCAGCTCTTCTGACTCCTTGAACCGGGCAACGGCAAGCTCGCCTTGAGCGGGGATCTGGCTTTGCAGATCTGCTATCTGGTCGTCCCTCTCCTTCAGCTTAGACCGCAGCTTTGCGTTCTCCCGGTGAAGCGCGTCTATGTCGCACTCCAAAGCAATCACCCTTTCAGCTTTTCCCTCCATCTCTTTGGTGTGGAGGCTAAGTTTGGCCAGCTTGTCGGCCAATGAGCGTTTCTCCTTCCTCTCGGCCTCCAAGTCCTTCTCTATTTTCTTTCGCTCCGCCCCGAGATAGCTGATCTGGCCGTTCAGACTGGCCAGACGTTCTTTCATCTCGTTGGAATCCTCGCTGGCGTCAATAGCATAGACAGCAAAGACAGCCTGCAAGCAAATAAAGTTAGTTCAACATCCCGAACAGTGACAGAACAACAACAATACTCGGGAGAAGATTACCTTCATCATTGCTTCCCGGGCATACTGTCGGTTCTCTTGAGGAGTGCTGGACCCGACCTTGATCCGATCCAACTCAATACCCTTCTGGTCGCCCACCATGGCACGGACAATTTTTCGTCCGCACACCCATACTCGTCCAGGATCTACCGGATGGGGGTCTTCCGAATTTGAGGAAGTGCCGGAGCGAGAGCGCTCATCGAAATTGGGTTCCCGGTCGAGGAACTAGCACCCTTCTGCTTCTTCCGAGATGGCGAGGCGCCAGAGACACTCAATCCCATCAAAGTCACGCCTTCATCCCGCTAGGACTTCGATTTCTTGGATGACGGTTTGTTCCTCTTCTCGCCCAAATGGACGTTGACCACGTCACCGGTCTTGGCGGGCCCCTCTTTGTCCGAAGGCGGTTTCCCATATCCTTCGTCGGGTATCTCCAGAAGCACAGCTTCATCCGAGACACGGGCAATGTCGTCTGCAATATCCACCACAGTGCGGGAGGCCTTTTTCCTGACCTCCAAGAGTTTGTTAAGCAAATCCATGTCGGACTCCATATCGCTCGGGTGTGACTCACGGTGTTTTCGCTTGGGTATTCTAGCTGAAAATAAAATCAACAGTCAAGATTACGGGTACCAAGAATAAAAGGTCAACGAAAAGCGAGAACAGAAAACAAGCAACGCTAATTTGGAACCCCACCAGGCATACGGCCAAGTTCACAGTGAACCAGGACAGCCCACCGGGTCAGGTTGTACGAGCTTTGATCCTCATCCGAGGGCCAGGCCGCATATATCCGCCTGATACGTCGCTTCTCGATCTCTGACAGCGAGAAGGACTGCTCCCGAATATATCTAAACCGGTTGGGCACAACGTACGTCGGACAGTTTCTTTGCCATTGACCGCCGGCAAGCACGACCTTTGCACGCCAATGGTTATTTATGGACGTCGGGAGATCAGTGACGGGAGGCAAGTAATCCCGGGCAGCAAACGAAACACACCCTCGGCAGTTCCGCTTCTTCAAGTACAAGAGGCGGTACATGGCGCGGAATTCATTAATGGTCGGCCAACCCATCTCGGACAAGTAGTACAGACAGCATAGAGACAACAACTGGCGCCATTGGTTGTGGGGAATCTGCCCGGGAGTAAGCTGAAACATGCTCAATAGGTATTGCACGTACTGAGGAAGCAGGAGGGAGAAACCGTTCCTAAACATGTGCTCGTGCACCGCCATGAAACAGTCTCTCGGACAGCACGCCAGCTCGTCCTCGTACAAGCCGCGCAGGGTAACTGTGGGCGGGATCCCCCAGTCTTCGCGGAATTGTTCTATCTCGGCCGGAGACATGCTACCCCCGGGCTCGTCGCACACGGTTCCATCCTCCAAGATATATTGCCTTACCGAGCTTGCGACGTTGGTCATCGGGATGCCATGGAAAACCCCCGAGACCCAATCAACATCTCTGGTGGGTACACCTTTGTGTAACTCGGCAGGTTCGGTTGGAGATGATTCCCCCGGGCGGGTTGATCGACTAAGGTACTTTTCCATCCCCTCGTCGTTGTCCACTATCGGCCGAGAGGATGTACTCACTCCGCTTAGATCGGTCGAACTTCGGGAGTCCATTTACCCTAGCATAACAAACCCTAAGATCTATCAGTACGCGCCGCCGGGAGTACGCATTAATTCAAAGTTAACACAGGTTCCACCCAGAAATCCATAGAACGCTAACATTCCCAGTTCTACCCAAAAATACACAAGCAACACAGCGCAGAGAAGCAAAAACAGAGGTAAAAGCAGAGGCCTAGACAAAGTGCAGCAGAACGAAGCAAAAGTTGAGTAGAAACTTACCAGATTATCGACGCAGTAGCAACGCCGGAAGCTCAGAGGTCCGGTAACACCTCGCAATCGTAGGATCGGTAGCGGTAGAGCGATAGGACGCGGCGAAGGCAGAGAACTGAAAGAGAAGTAGAGGAAAAAAGCAGAGAAAAATAGAGAGAAAGCAGAGAGAAACCGAGTGAACAGAGTGTGAGAATAAGTGAAGACGAAAAGGGGGGGAAGAGTTTATACCGATCCAGTGAGCAGTCGCCTCGATCCATGAACCGACGCATTAAAAAAACCCAGTAAACGAAAACGAGTCACCCCTAGCCATCCGATCAAACCGCAGGATGATGCCACGTGGCTTAAACCACCGTAGCTTCTTGAAGAAGGAAAGAATAAAGCGACGTGCATTAATTGTCAAGACCCACCCCGAATTTCACCCTGAAACCCGAGGTAAGTCCTGCAGGGACCACCTCTAAGGAAAATTCACCGAAAAGCTAGGTAAACCTCCCTTGAAAATGGACAACCCTAACCTAAAAAAAGCAAAAGTGTTACTTTCCCAAATAATAATGAGCATCTTCCAAATCAACCCACAATATACGAAAGTGAGAATATAAATTACAACTTCGTATATTCTAAAATACAACAAAAGTCTAAGCACACCACCAGAAACATTATACGATAAATCCCAAAGAGTATTCAGAGCTACTATACACTAGAGGAGCAGGAAAATACTCTAGTAGGTTAAACAGGTAACCTATTGGTGAAATGTGGCTGAGAAATGGGTAACTATGCCTCGTGGTCTCCTACTCATACTAACCCGAACTCTGCAGACTGGGCATTTTTAAAACGAAGAGCCTAGGGGAAAAACATTCACAATAATTAGAGTGAGTGGACAAAAATAAATAAAGAAAATATTTATTACCATTTATGCTTTCCCAATTTAATTTCCAAGAAAACGAATGCATGTCTTAAACGATAATTCTCTTATCGTTATAAATATTAAGCCTCTACTGCTCAAAACTATATATATCAAAATACAGCTTCTCAGGCTAAAATATATATATATATATATATATATATATATATATATATATATTTACACTCGCCCATACTCCCTATATAAATTAATAATAATCTATATAGGGCTACTACGCTCGCGTCCAACGCTCACGTCACGGCTTAATGCGGTGATACACTACGCCATTAAGGTGGACAGACGGGTGTATAAATATGTGCCCATACCCCTTATATGAATTAAACACTCATATAAGGCTACTACGCTTGCGTCCAACGCTCACGTCACACCATAATGCAGTTATATACTATGTCATTAAGGTGGACAAACACATATCGCTAGCTAGCATTTATATACATACTCTCCTTAAAAATATATTATAATTTACCGAAAATCCCATTTTCGGTAACTCACCATAATGATTAAAATCGTCAAATACAAATGACGTCAAATGGTCCAACAAAATAAACAATTGCATGCACATTATTTAAATCAAAAGTCCACTCACAAGTTAGGTCTAAGCCTGAAGTCGGTCCGAAGCCTCTTCTGCTCGAGCTTCCTCACGTCCTGATCCAAGAACATAATTAAATCCTCAACTATATACCAACGCTTATATAAAAATAGGCAAAATTAAATATGGCCTTATCTACTCTCATTCTTGCCCAACTTTGCAAATCTTAAAATTGATATCGTCCAAACTTCACCACAAATACCGGCGGCCTTAAATCCACCTTCTACGGCTGAAACAACAATAATCTAACGACCGGATTCTATCCAAATTAATGGCTAAAATACCAAACTTCGAAAAATCCCAAACATATACAAAATTCCTCCAAAAATTCCAAAACTCACATCATAAACATCCCCTTATTATTCTACATCTAAAACCACAAAATTTCCCAAAACAACGGCGGCAAGTGGCCGACTCCGGCGACCTGCAATAGCTACCAAATTTTAACAGCATTTTCCTCTCAATCTCCTCTACAACTTTCCTAACTAGCACAAACACCAATTCCAAGCCTAACTATGTCAATCGAACGAAAACACCTAATAAGCCCTAGAATTTCATTCTCTGATTTCTCTTTACCTAGCTCAAGAAGGAGGGAGTCTTTTGGAGGGATGAACGCACGGGAGGAGAGCTTTCCAACGAGCTAAGCAGCTCCGGCGAGAAAACCACCACGGCAGCCGGGGCTTTCGGGCTCGGCTGCTCCTTCACGGCGGTGTTAGGGGATCGGCCACCAGCCCAGGAAGGAAGAGGATGTGGCGGGGGTTTGAATGGGACCGGTCTGGCGGTCGGTGGTGGCCGGACGGCGGCCGGAAAGTTTCCGGGTGTAGAGAGAGGAAAATCGGGTGGGAGGAGAGAGAATCGTGAGGGAGGAGAAATGGTTTTGGGCCTTTGACCAAAAACAAGGGCCCGGTCCAACTTAATAAATATAACCCAACTCCAAAATTTAACACCCTAAAATAATACCCCAATAAAACTTACATTTTTAATTGATAACTTTTCCATGCTAACTCCGATTTTAACGCATAGCATGTCTATGAACTCGTAACAACATCCTCTACGACTTTCATGAATAAAGTTTTCCCAAATTCCATACGGAAGGAAAAGTCAACTTTGGAGTCTTAAATAGTAAACGGTTACTTAAAACGGTAAAAGACTAAAATAATACCAAAGTAAATAACCGTAAAATAACTTAAGAACCGGGGCGTGACATTAATTGCTTGGCAGTCATCACCAGGAATATCGTGACATTTGGCGAACATGCATTTAATGCCCCTACCACAACAACGCACAAACCTCAAGAAAAGTAGACCCATCTCGGGTGAGAGTCACCGAGATCACAAGTGCAAGACCCATCTCGGGTAAGAGTCACCGAGATCACAAGTGCAAGACCCATCTCGGGTGAATGTCACCGAGACCATAAGACCAAGAGTAAGACCCATCTCGGGTGAGAGTCACCGAGATCACAAGTGCAAGACCTATCTCGGGTGAATGTCACCGAGACCATAAGACCAAGAGTAAGACCCATCTCGGGTGAGAGTCACCGAGATCACAAGTGCAAGACCCATCTCGGGTAAATGTCACCGAGATCACAAGTGCAAGACCCATCTCGGGTGAGAGTCACCGAGACCAAAAGACCAAGAGTAAGACCCATCTCGGGTGAGAGTCACTGAGATCACAAGTGCAAGACCCATCTCGGGTGAATGTCACCGAGACCATAAGACCAAGAGTAAGACCCATCTCGGGTGAGAGTCATCGAGATGCAAGACCTATCTCGGGTGAATGTCACCGAGACCATAAGACCAAGAGTAAAACCCATCTCGGGTGAGAGTCACCGAGATCACAAGTGCAAGACCCATCTCGGGTGAATGTCACCGAGACCATAAGACCAAGAGTAAGACCCATCTCAGGTGAGAGTCACCGAGATCACAAGTGCAAGACCCATCTCGGGTGAATGTCACCGAGATCATAAGACCAAGTGTAAGATCCATCTCGGGTGAGAGCCACCGAGATCGTACGAAGTAAAAAAAAAAAAAAAAAAAAAAAAACCACCTTAGCTGAGTTCCACCAATAGGCATAACTAATCAACCGAAAGACGAATTTTATATCATCCCTTTAAAAACGGAGCAAGTGGCTTGATAAACCACGGACGGCGTTAACACCCCGTCACTCGAGTAGTAACACATGATGTAACACCCAGGTACAAGACCCATCTCGCGTATGTCACCGAGATCGTCCTTGTCCGCGGAGCGAACTTCTCAGCTCACGCGACAATTACAGTCCTTGTGCGCGGAGCGAACTTCACAGCCCGCGTGACAATTTCAGTCCTTGCGCTGCGCGGACTCCACAGCCCGCCCGGTAAATGTCAGTCCTGAGCGAAGAAAACAAGAAAAGTAGACCCCGAATTCGCAGCACCCGTTCAACTCACGTCATGAGTCCGGACTTGGGGGGACTATGGGCGGGACCCATCCGAAATTATATATTGGTCTACGAGCTTATTTTAGCAAGTCCCCACTCAAGATGTGTCTTGAACGGGAACTTGGGGGGACTTGTAGTCGGTTGTGCATAAAACAACCTCCCAAGCCCGTAAACCAGCAAGCACCAGCACCCCACGGTCAAGACAGCCGAGCCCACCTTGGGGTTCCCGTCCGTGTGTATGGGCCGGGCCCGACCTCGTTGGCGGCATTAGGCCGGGAGCGGTTCCATAAGGCATAAGGGAGCTGGGCATTCGAAGTAATAGCAGAGGCAATTGTCCCACATCGGTTTCCAAGTAGAGAAGAGAACCCACTCTGGGCCATAAATATGGCCCAACCACCAGCTTATCAGGTATCATTAACTACCCTCATCAAATATATTCACCAAGATACTGACTAAAGCTTTGGAGGAGGAAAGACCGGAACATCCCGGTCGCCTTTGTTGTTGCAGGCCCAGAGGAGGATAACCCACCATCAGCTTCTGCAAACCCCATCCGGGATTGTGCAGAAACACATCCTATAACCTATTTGGTCTCATGGAAAATGACTATGATAATAGTCATAAGATTGGTAGATGTGCACCAATACTTCTGTTCAGGGTTATATCGCATGCAGCTTTACTAATTCGTCCACGACCTTCCATCATTAAAATTATTGCACTACAGCTCGTAACTTTGTGTGAGGATTGACACGGAGTTGCAATCCTTGAGCTCAGCAGGATTGAAACAGATCTCCAATCCTTGAGCTCAGCTAGATGTTATTTTTAGGTGTCAAATCGCACTGCCATTGCGCACAATGATGGGTCATTTGAGATGAATAAGTACTTAGGTTGGATATGAACCTCCAACTATATAGTCCGCCTATGTAGAAAACCTTGTCAGACTATATTGCGGATTGTCACTTTGATGAGACAGTATTCCCGCCGTTAAGGGTAGATAAGAACACAAGTGTTCAAGTGGAATGACGTGAATTGTCGTAGTTTGTCCCCATTAAGTCTCATCTTGATCCCGAAATCTTGCGCAAAAAATAAAGTGCGTAGATACTTAAAGTGACGAGATCACATGCTGCAAATATGTTTGGAAAGATTGATGTCCTATCAAGAGGACATGGTGCTTCCAAAAGAAGTTGGTATTCGTGCCATCACCATGGATGGTGATATGGTGACGCCTTATAGTGGCAGAATTTGTATCACAAGGCCGTGTGGCTCCCCAGAATAAGGGAGGTCCTTAGGTTTGATAATTTCTCGTACTAGGAAGAAAGCGAGCTAAGCACAACCTAATCCATTAATCAGTGATACTCAAATTCGTCTCATGAAGTCTGAATTGTGATTATCGTTGGGGGACGCCTCAATGTCATATCCAATCTATATAAAGATCTCTACAAGTATTACACTAGTGTACATGAGGAAGTGGGATAATGAGTCTACGATCGAACTACCCTTCATTGATGGATATCAACTTAGTTGATTGGCCTAATGGAAAGATGTGATCCAGCATAACAAAGAGATAGGTCCTTGGATATATAGATGATGCCGACACCGCAAGTGTAAACCTTATCAACTATGTTTTTATTAGATAGCGTAGTGAGAACAAGAGCTTAGACTCACCTTATGGCGCAAGGTCTCTCACTAACACGCACTGGGATCGACTACGATGAGATATACTCTCGTAATGGATGTCATTGCACTCCACTACTTTTCAGTTTGGTAGTTTCCAAATAACTGAACATGCAGCCTATGAATGTGGTCATAATAACATCTTTACGGGATCAGAGATATACATGAAGGTCTTAAACATACTTCATTCATCCGAATCAAGTGGCTCCAGACCATAGGAGCACGCGTTTGCTAAAGGTATTGAAACGCACATGGACTCTACTTGATTTGGAAGGGATATGGTGAATTATGCCTTTACGTGCTCATTCCGGATTTATATGGACTCTTGATGGATCAAGAGATGCCGATATGTATCAACATCCGAAGTTAGAATGAAAAAGATCTTAGGAAAGACATAGTCTCGTAATGGAACTCGATGATTGTGTTGATGAGGCCTACATATACTCCCATGATTAGTGAAAGTCTTTACTCCATAAGAGAGTGATCCATTTATGTCTAAAGGAAGATGACAAAATATGTGTTAAGAGATGGAATTCCCATCTAAGTGCAATAAAACGCATCAATGTACTTGACATGATACGAAAACTTGACATCTCATTCACTATAAAGTTGTAAGGCCAAGTTCTCCTATATAGTCTTTTACTCTCTTCCTAGCGGTCGAGTAGCATCGCTCCCTCTTACATGAGTGTGAATGAATATCAAGGTAATGGTCGGATGCGCCCACGCAACACCTGTTAGGACCCACTCTGAATTTCACCCTGAAACCCGAAGTAAATCCTACGGGGTCCACTTCCAAAGAAAATTTACCGAAAATTCGGCATAACCTCCCTTGAAAATAAACAACCCTAACCTGAAAAAATCCAAACAAACATTTCTATATCACACCTTCTATCTTCAACTCCTGGAGCCATCCGCTCTCCACAACACATCCACCACAATATAACATTTGAATCATCTCCAAATCCAACACTTGAACATCCAAAATATAAATCATACAAAATCCTCCAAATATTTCCAAAGTAGATTCATGAGCCTTAACCCACAACCGAATATTACACAATACCCCAAGGTAATCATAGCAGCTAAATCTAAAGGAAGTAAGAAAATACACATGTAGGTTAAACAGGTAACCTACTAATGAAAAGTGATGGTGATGTTAGTGACTATGCCTTGCCTTCTACTATTGCCGACCTGAACTCTGCAGACTGGGCATTTTAAAAATAGCAAATCACATATACATCCTCTAAAAGGATTTGAAACACAAATAAATCCACTTATGTTGTTGTTAAACAAATAAGGACAGTTTTTAACAATTAAGGACAATCTTTTCTCTACATGCCATGTGTCATGATTTAATTTACCAAACTAACCTTACATTAATTAAATATACTTTTTGAAGATAAAAGTATCTCCTTTTCAGATTTTTTTAGTAAATGGAATACAGTAGCAGATTTTCAATAGTTTAGTGTAGTAGCAGTTAATTTTAGTAGAAGTAGTAGCATGGGTTAACATCCTAGTAGAAGTAGTAGCATGGGTTAACAACCTAGTAGTAGCACAAGGATGCTTGGGCAATCCTTTAATTCAGCACACATTAACAACACACATCAACAACAACATGAATCAACAACATGCAATGACAACACATAACAACAACACACGCAGTAGCGGTAACATGAATTAACAACTTGCAGTAACAACACATAGCAACATCACACGTAGTAGCAGCACAGATCAACAACACACACAGTAGCAACACACATCAACAACAACATGTAGTGGTAGCACACAACAACATCACACACAGTAGCAGCACATAGCAACACACAGTAGCAGTACAGAGCAACACACAACAACAACACATACAGTAGCAACACACATCAACAACAACATGTAGTGGTAGCACACAACAACATCACACACAGTAGCAGCACAGAGCAACACACAGTAGCAGTATAGAGCAACACACAACAACAACACATACAGTAGCAACACACATCAACAACAATATGTAGTGGTAGCACACAACAACATCACACACAGTAGCAGCACAGAGCAACACACAGTAGCAGTACAGAGCAACACACAACAACAACACATATAGTAGCAACACACATCAACAACAACATGTAGTGGTAGCACACAACAACAACACACACAGTAGCAACACAGAGCAACACACAGTAGCAGCACAGAGCAACACACAGTAGCAGTACAGAGCAACACACGCAGTAGCACCACACAACAACAACACACGCAGTAGCAACACAAAACAGCACACAGTAGCAATACACAACAACAGCACGTAGTAGCAGCACACAACAGCACACAACAGCACACAGCAGCAGCACACAACAGCACGCAGTAGCAGCAATAGCAGCACACAACAGCACGCAGTAGCATCACATAGCAGAATGCAGTAGCAGCACATAGCAGAATGCAGTAGCAGCACACAACAACAACACACAACAGCACGCAGTAGCAGCATTAGCAGCACATAACAGAATGTAGTAACAGCACACAACAGCAGCACGCAATAGCAACACGCAGTAGCAGCACACAACAGCACGCAGTAGTAGCACACAACAACACACAGCAGCACACAGTAGTAGCAACACACAGCAGCAACACACAGCAGCAACAAACAGTAGCAGCACACAGCAGCAACAAGCAACAGCAGCACACAACAGCAAGCAGTGTCAGCACATAGCAGAATGCAGTAGCAGCATGAAGCAGGAGCAAGAATTAGCTACAAATGATCAATTTTTGTTGTCAAATTCAAAGCTATGATAATTCCGATGACTCTTTGAGTAAACCAAGTTGTAGAGATTGAAGAAGAATTAAAGTCGGATTCGGTGAAGTTTCTTTCATTCTTCATCTCCTCCTCTCTTCCTTGCCTCCTTGCGATTTCAACGCCGACAGATCTAGTGAAGAAGAAGAAGAACCAAATCAGATCTGGTTTGATTCATTGAAGCCTTGATCACCATTCATCCTTTAATTCTTCGGCTTCTCCTCCCTTCCTCGACAAATCCGGAGTTCGGGTTTTGTTGAACATTGTCGTCAGAGAGAGAGAGAGAGAGAGAGAAAGAAAAAAAAATCAGATTAGGAGAGAGAGGAGAGAGTGAGTGACATGGTATGTAATTTTGTCAAAATTATGGGTATTAGTGCACAATAGCAAGAAAATCAGAATTAAACAACTCATGTTACAACAGCACATATACTTCTTACTTTTTACAGTAGCATAAGCATGATCAAGTTAGCAGGAAACAATTGAAACAGTAGCAGTTTAAATTTTAAGGTTCAGCAGGTGTAGTGGCAGACTTATTATTAGTCTAGTGTGTGTAGTAGCAGCTCTTTAACATTAGTGTTTTTTTGTATTTTTTGTAATTCTTGTGGTTCAGCAAGTGTAGTAGCAGATACATAACTAGTCTAATCCGTGTAGTAGCAGCTCTTTAACATTAGCATGTTTTTTTTGGATTTTTTGTGATTTCAGCAGGTGTAGTAGCAGACATATAACTAGTCTAGACAATTCAAGACATATTCTCACTTGCAAAACACCCAATACATAGACAACTCATGATACAAATACAGTAGCAGAGATATTACTTTAACAGTAGCAGAGATATTACTTTAACAGTAGCATGAGCAAGATCAAGTTAACAGGAAACAATTGAAACAGTAGCAGTTTAAATTTTAAGGTTCAGCAGGTGTAGTGGCAGACTTATTATTAGTCTAGTGTGTGTAGTAGCAGCTCTTTAACATTAGTGTTTTTTTGTATTTTTTGTAATTCTTGTGGTTCAGCAAGTGTAGTAGCAGATACATAACTAGTCTAATCCGTGTAGTAGCAGCTCTTTAACATTAGCATGTTTTTTTTTGGATTTTTTGTGATTTCAGCAGGTGTAGTAGCAGACATATAACTAGTCTAGACAATTCAAGACATATTCTCACTTGCAAAACACCCAATACATAGACAACTCATGATACAAATACAGTAGCAGAGATATTGCAAATGAGCATGTGCATAGAGAATTACCTGGATATCAGTGGCAGACCCTGGTTCCTCCATTAAATCTATAAACTGCTACTGCCTCCAAAAGCACTGTAAAATATGAATTTCGGATTCTTATAAACTCAGTGCTACTGCTCGATTATGAAATCGAAAACGAAATCATGATTTCAAGTTCAAATAACACCAAATCTAAACGAAATGCACAACCACAAAGCCAATCCATGAAATCGAGTTCAAATTCATAGAAATCGATTATTCATTTCTGATTGCTACTATAAAATCGCGAAGCTAAAAACTTAATCTCAGACATGCAGAAGCCATAGAAGATTGAACAAGTACCTGAATCGTGAATCGTGAGAGACGTCGATCTGCTACTGTGGAGAATCGGTGTTTCGAATGGAAATTGTGGAGAATTTTGGGACGAATCTTTCTGCTACTGTGATTTAGGGCTTGGGATTTGAGAGAGAATCGTTGTTTTGAATGGAAATGGTGGAGAAGTGTGGGATTTAGGCTTTAGGCGGAGGCAGTGAGATTTTGGGGGAGGTAACGGGATTTTGGAGGAGGCATTGGCAGGTTTGTAGTTATTTTAGAAAATATTGGTTTTTTGGGTATTTTGCATAAAAATTGCTGACAGGGCGTAGGACCATGGATTGTGGGCTTGGGCTTATGTCCTTATTTGTTTAAATCTGTTGAAAGTTGGTTTTTCTGTGTTTTGCAACTGTCTATGGTAGTGGTTTGTCATTCTCTTTTAAAAAAAACGAAGGGCCTAGGGGAAAATATTTGAAAACGTTAGAGTGAGTGGACAAAAGTAAATTTAAAATAAATGAACAAATAAATAAATTTATGCTTTCCCGATTTAATTTCTAAAGAAAAAGAAAAGTTGTGATGCAAACAACAAGCATTAAAGCTTTTAACTTATAAACTGATAATTACGTGACTAACCCCGCTAGTCTCCAATACTTTATAATATTGAGCCTCCCAGGCTATAGTGTATAAGTATGTATTTACACACGTCATACTCCTTGTATGAATTCTTGTGAATTTAAGAATTCGTGCAAGGCTACTACGCTTGCGTCCCACGCTCACATTACACCATAATGGTAGGGTTAATCACTACATCATTATGGCAGAAAAGACGGGTGTATATACGTGCTGAATATCCCCTATATGAATACCTACATTCATATAGAGGTACGACGCTTGCGTCCCATGCTCACGTCACACCATAATGGCGGCTAATTGCTACACCATTATGGCGGAAAGACACATATGGCTAGCTAGCATTTATATACATACTATTCTCGTAAATATACATATATATGTCCACCGAAAATCCCATCTTCAGTAACTCTCCAAAATAATAAAACTTGCCAAACTAAAAATGATGCCATATGCTCCAATAAAAAGAAACTGTTCAACAACAATCCATTGCATGCATATAATTTAAAACAAAGGTCCACTCACAGATTTAGGCCTAAACCTGACGTCGATCCGAGGTCTCTTCAGCTCGAGCCTCCTCATGTCCTATTCAAAGGATACTAATAAGTTCCAATCCCAATTTTAAATCATAAAATTAACAAATATGAATGTGAGCCTAAATCGCTCTCCCTAGCCCACTTCCTCAAATTCTAAAACGGTTCGGGTCGGACCCTTACAAAATCCTTGACATTATATTTTGATGGATTTAACCTAATTCCAAAGCTACCCCAACAACCAGTTTCTCATCTAACAACCAACAAGTTAACCAATCCCCGATTAATTCCAAACCTTATCCAAAACTCCTCCAATACTCACAAACTTAACATTAATAAACTCCTCCCTTCAAATACAACGTATAAAGCTCAGAAAAACACTTCAACATGGTGGCGCCACCGTCTGCACCGCCGGCAGCGGCGACCAACCACCATAAAATTCCGGCCAACACCTATGCTTACCAAAATTTAACACAAACATCGACTCAACCCGCTGATCAACTTTCATAACTAACACAAAACCCAATTCCAAGTATAAACATGTTAATCGAAGCAAAATGGAAGAAACCCAATTTGAAAACCCTAGAACTTCAAGTATTCGATTCTCCTTACTCAAGCTGAATTGGATTGAATCCTTTTGGGGTTTTGCTATACAAGATGAGAGCTTGAAGATGAGACAAGAATCTCCGGTTATGGCGGCCGGAGGAGGGAGTTCCAGCGAGAGGGCAGTTAAGCTTCTAGAGAGGATTTCTCTCACATGATCGAGTTTTAGACCTGATTACCAACCCAAAAAGGGAGAAGAGATGACGGCGGATCGTTTGGGACCGGCGCGGCGATTTGAGCTGGTCGGACGATGGAGCTCGGCGGTGGTGAGTCGTTGGGCAGAGGGAGAGGGAGAGAGAAGCTCGAGGGAGAGTAGAGAAAAGAGAGAGTTTGGGCCTTTTTCTTTTTCCCAACCAGTTTCCCGATCTGGAAGCTTCTAAAATGGAAGTTTCCCATTTTAAACCCAACCACAAAATAAAATTACCCCCTTTTAATTTCTAGTTTTTTACCTACTTTCCAAAACACAAGAAACTCATGTCTGCTACTTCATTTTATCGTCCTTAACAACTTTCCTTTAAGGAAAAAACCCATAACAGTCGTCATATAAAGTCGTCTTTGGTCCTTTGAACTATGAGACCCCTAACAAAGGCGGTAAAAACTTAAGGTAATACAATGTAAATAATTAGGGTAAAAATTAAGGGTCGGGATGTGACAACATCAATGTAATGGCAGTAACTCCTTCTTCAATAATTAATGGTATGAAAGGTTTGGGTTTATTCTATCCCTACATAAGAAAGACACATCAAAAGCGAAATCAGAATCTGCTAAGTTTCGTAGGTCAACTTTCACGGGACCTATAGGAAAGCTCACTCACTAGAAAACTGTAAAATCGATACCATAGGAAAGGTATGTGTCTACTTTCTAGGCACACCAACCATTTGATCATATCTATCATATTAAGTGAGTTATGATTATTTTTGTAAAGTAGGACTGATCTATCCGAGAATCTGATTTTGCCAAAACAGTCAACTTTGACCGGACTTTGTGAACATCCCCTGATGGACCAGAATGTGTGTAATATACGGTTGGAACGCTAAATGAGTCTAGCTTCTAAAACCGTTTACGGTTTGTTCATACGTATTCTCTAGAGGAAGTTACGGCTGTTTTAGTACCTGAAGGTCATGCTGCGCGGAAATCTGATTTCCAGCACGAAGTTATGTTTTGAGTTCACAAACGGCCTTCTCTTTAAGATGTAAGTGTAAAAGATCATGTTTGAGGACAATACGACATGATCTAGTTAATCATTGCCCAATGCCACATTTGAAGACATGATTTAAGAGCATTGAAATGCTAAGTTATTGAAACTTTCATGATTAGTAAGAATCATAAAGAGCCCTATGATTGTTGTAAAGATCAGGGGGAGATGCTAATTTCAGGAGGAGTCTAGCACGTACATGTCACTATCAAATGTGAAGGGTGCGTTGTACTCTTTTTCTCCTACGATCAAGGTTTTTTTATCCCACAGGGTTTTTGTTACTTGACAAGATTTTTGACGAGGCGACATATCTGCACCACTAGCATAGCGGTGCGCGGCACAAGGGGGAGTGTTCTAGGTTATTCTATATTGTTCTAGGATATTTCTTATGTGTGCTTTGGCCTTATGCCATTAGGATATGTAGTTAGAATAAGACTATGTATTCCTTATCATTACCATATTGGTACTTTGTAATTTTCTATATAAAGGGCTCATATTAATGAATAATATGATGATTCCCTTACTATTTCTCATTCTCTACAGTTTATATTTAAACATTTTATTTTTATTTTTATTGTATATACAAGTGTCACAAATGTTCTAAATTCTTCCGAGGTCTATTGACTAATCATTATACACATACGAAATGCTCTAACTATGCATTACAACACGTTTGGCTGTCCATTTTAGCAGTTTTGTGAGTCAAATGCAAGAAATGGTGAATGCTTCAACTATGTATCCTGACCCAAAAATGTTGGCGTGAGTCATGTATTGTAGTTAGGATTGTGAATATTGTGTATTGTTAGGAATATCTTGATTAGTTTCTTAATATGATTTGGTGTATCTTGTAAGAAGCTAACTGGTTCAAAATCTCAGAAAATACTGATCTACAGAATTTCCTTATGAAGACCCTAAATTTTGAAAAATCATTTTCAAGTGATTTAAATTCTGAAACGAACCTTAAGATGTCTACTACAATTCTTATGAAGACACCGACTTCAAATTCCAAATGAAATTATACAGTTTTCAGAAAAAATGTAACTGATGCAAAATTTGAAAAACATTGTTTCAGATTTGCAGGTTCTATTCCTACTTTGAGTTTAATCTATTAACTCTATATAAACAAGCCGGAAAATAAAGAAACCAATTCGAAGAACTTGTAATCAAGTAAAGAGCATAACCAATTCAATAAAGATGTCATAGATTACAATACAAACTTTCAATATTCTCACTCAAATTAAAACATATACTTCGAAAGCTAAACAACATGCTGCAACCTTTGTTCTTATTCTAAACAAAAATTTAAAAGTATAAACCATACACTTTTTTCACATCATGCACAAAGCTCTTCAACAGAGAAATCTAAACTTCATGTTCAATACTTGAAATTTTCAATATATGGGTAAGCTTCAACAACTCAGTAGGAGGCTATGCCTCATTAAACAACATAAACCAATAATAAAAATGCATGATTGCATTGATCCCTTCAACAATAACCCCCTCACCCAATTCACAATTTCCTTTTTGCCAGTCATCTTGCTTAATCTCGATCACCAAAATCGTATAGTTCTATTAGCCCACCTGATACTTGGTCCATACGGATTAAACTCAACTACACAAAAGCAAATTCCCTCAAATTCCATTCCCAATTTCGTCAAACTCTACCCTCCTTAGTTTTATATTCATGCACATGCTAAATAACTAAGATAATGAGTAACAGATAACAAAATAAAGCTTAATCACGAATTCAACAATCAAGTTTCACAAAGAACATCACATGTAGCAAACCGAAAGCCAATAACACAACAAATTACACAGATTTTCATCATATATAGCAACCCAGATGTGAGTTCTAAATGTGTTTGTTGTAACGCATATATTTGACATTTGATTGTTTTCACCTCATGTTGCAAATTTTGGATTGTTATTTCCTTTTTACTAGTAGAAAATTTATCAAAAGTTGTAGTAAGACTAATTTTTGTGAGGGGGGATTAACTACATGTTCTTGAGTAATTAATTTTTTAAGGTACTCAGTTTTAAGCTCAAGATTATCTATTTTACTTATTAAATCAATTAATAGTTCTTCTTGCTCTTCCTGTTTGGAAAGAACATTTATTGTTTTACAATTACAAGCATCTTTACACCCAAAAGTAATATCTGGGGAAGAATGTTCACTGGATTCAGAGGAAGAAAATTCTGTCAAAGTGATGTCATCTTTACTTATTTCTTTTTCTGAATCAGTATTTCGTAATTCTAAGGATTGTATAAGTTGTTCTTTTTCTTCTTGAGTGATTTTAATTGATTAATAGTACGTTTAACTGGACAATTATTTACAAAGTGGCCAGTCTTATTGCATTTAAAACATTTAGTTTTACCTTTATTGAAAGATTTATTTTTTAGTTGACGATTTGGATTTTTGGACCAATTTTTGCGAAATTTGTTTTTGGAATAAAAATTGTTTGGCTCGAGGTTACTTTTATAAGGTTTAAATCTTTTTTTTAAATAATGTGGAACAAATTTATTGCTTGCCTTTTTTCTCCTTGAAGGAGGTAAGGGAGGTAAGCCTTATTGTTCACAAAAATTTCCTAGTTCATATTTAGCTGTTTTCTTATCTGATTTCATTTGAGCATTTAGTTTCATGTCTATACACATTTTTAATCCTTCTTTTTGGATATCTGTAATTATATTTCCATAGGTTAAAGAATCATAGCTAATGTGACCTGTTTCATTATTAAGGACTTGCCTGATTTTATGAGCAAACAATTTTGGAAGACCATTTATGAATTTTTCTTTCCAAAACGGTTGGTTACTATCGTCTCTAAGCATAACTCGAGAAATGAAAACATCTTTGTACCATTTGAAATCACTTAAGGTAGGACACCTAAGGTTACTGAGTTGATCATGAATTCTGGAGGTAATATGACTAGGGGTACCTATGAAATATTGGATAATCGTGTAAAATAAGGTATTAACAGCATCAGAAATTCCCATTTCTGTGCGATCGTCAAAGATGGGAGTCCCATCTTCATCTCGTTTGATGGCATGTTTAATGGATGATCTAGAATCAGGAGTGAGATGTTTTTCCCACCAGGAATGAAGCATTCCTGTAAATCCTGTAGAAAGTATGTCAATAATTTCAGGCTGGCTGAAATTATGATTAGTGACATAGCTATTGGTTGCCATAGACATGTGATGTAATTTATTTAAGATTTCTTGTTCTGATAAATTATCGATGTTCCATTCATAAGTTTTATCAGAAGAAACTGAGAATTGATTATTAAGATGATTACTAGGTTGTATATCCAAAAGGAGATGACGTTCTGTCCAAGCTTTAAAATGTCGCTTTTTTGGATGAACTATTCTGTCTAGTTTTAAGGGTTCTATATTTAACGTTTGAAATATGTGGTTTAATTCTGTAATTTGGCTAGTGTCGCTAGAATCGCTATCGGAAGAAGAGGTTTGTTGGGTATGAATTACTGCAATTCTACTGGATTCAGGTGTTTCAGTTTTTAATTTTTCTAACATTCGTTCGATCTTTTGAATTGAAGAAGTAGGCTTGAGGGTAGGTTTATTTAATTCACTGAAATGAATTAAAGGAGTTTCTGGTTTAGGTTGAGGTAGAATGTTGAATTTAGAGGATATGTTGTCAACCTTTGTTTCTATTTTATCTAACTGGGCTCCTATGGTTACTAGGCTCTGGTCTGTGTAATTATTTTGTTCAATAATTTTCTTAGTCTCTGGGTTAATTTTCTTAGTCTCTGGATCCTCTACAGCGATTTTAAAAGATGAGGCTAAGATTGGACTGTTAAGATGATCAATTACTATTGTTTCAACAAGAGGATGACTAGAAAGGACTGAGCTAGTGGAGGTTTTCCATCTTGCTTTTGTTAATGTTTGAACAATTTTTTGATTGTCTAGTTGATCTATAAAATCAAGAAAAAATATTTCAGATTTTGTTTCAAGTATAAATGCTTGCCAATCACTAAATAATTGTTTTCGTTGAGTTATGAAAGGGAACTTCATCCTATAGAGGTTTCTCCTAAGGATATTTTCTTTTGAATCAAGATGTTTATCTAATTTAGAATAATTGATTACGAAAGGTTGGGTGAGTGTATTTAATTGAGGATTTATTGGGGGAGTAACTAAAAAATCAGAAGCAGTGGGAGAAGTTTGATCTTCATCTGTGACTGAAATATTTTGGGTTTCATTTTCTGTATAATTTGGGTAACTAACTTGAGAAGTAGTTCGGATGTTTTTAATTTTGAGCTTTTGCAATTCTTCTTCTAATTCTTTAATCCTAATATTTTTAATTTCTTTATCCAAATCATAATCTCGTCTAGACATTGTTTCAGCTGTAGTGGAACCAGCAAATGAATGTCTAGCAGTTGCGAAAGAATGTCTGGAGGAATTTCCTATTTCTTGAATTCTTGAGTTTTGAATTATCCTGGAGCTTTGAAAATTAATTCTTATTGTGCCATCATTAAACTGTTGAATACAGTCTAAATCAGAAAAACTATTTTGTGCATTGGATGGGTGATTCTCACTAGTGAGAGACCATTCGGAAGGAAGATGGACATCTGACCATCTGATTGTGAGTGGCACGCTAATATTGGCGTTTTCTTGACTGCTTTGAATTAAGAGAGTATGGTTTTTGGGACTTTTACTAATAGCTTGGAAATTCATATTGTGTCAGTGACTTCATAATGGATTCTATATATTAAGGCTAAAGGTTGGGTTCCTTCAAAAACATGATAACCTGGAGTTTTAACATTTAAGGTTAAAGCTTTTAGGATATGAGGGTCACTAAGGCTAATGATAAAATCTGGGAAACAATTGAAATGAAGTGGACCATTAAACAGACTCGACTCAATTAATCAAAGGGTGTTGTCATTAAAATCAGTAAACCTTGCATCTCTTAAAGATAAGAGAATGGAGGCATTAAGACATTTTCTAGTGAAAGGTTTGACACCAATTTGGACTAATCCAATACGGAGGAAATTATGACCATCTTTTCTATGTTTCTTAATTGACTCAAGACTAAAAAGTTGGCAAGTTTCATGTTGTTTACTAAGGGCATAAACTTGTTCTACGGATTTAATATGGTGTTCAATTTTGAATGAAGAAAGACTCCATTTTTTCTTATAAATTTCATGACTAGGAACTCTGGGAATATTCCAGTCATTCATGTCTATGTCCATGTTTTGACTGAAATTCTTGTTCTTCGTTAACTATATCTGGGATTCTATTGAGAGAGGATCTAGACGAACTAGAAGTGACTGACTGAGTTAGATCTAAATAGTCGACTCATTTTGGGAAGAGAAGAGAAAACTGGACCGAAACTAAAAGGATAGAAGGTCTTAAGATTCTTGGCTTAAGATCCTAAAGACTATTACTCGCTCTACGCCGCTCATGCCTCACCTGGGACTTAGTGTTTGGACCTGGACTTCTTGTTTGGTTGGAGAGAATAACAGGCTTAAAAGGAGATAAGAAAAGAAAATTAAACCAAAATCCTTAAAATTAAGGGACAAGAATTTGAAACACTTCGCAAAATAAGTAAAGAAAATAGATCAACTCAAGATCCACTCCTAAGCGGTAGTCCGCCACCTGGGGATTGAGAAGTATAATATATGAAAGAATAGGGATAAACTCTAGAGCCACTCCTAGGCGGTAGTCCGCCACCTGGGGTTGGAGGTTTTGAATGATTAACTATATCAGGCCGTTTGGCTCTGATACCATAAACTGAGTTAGATCTAAATAGTTTACAAACATAAATAGAAGTGACTGAGTTATATATCACTTTTGAATAAAGAAAGTGTTTATGCCTAAATTAATATTTTACTGGACAGTAAATGTCTATGTAAATATTAATTATTTCTTGGTCCATGTCATACCGGCGAGCCCAAGTTTCTTTAAGTTTACAAGTGATGGCCCGCCAGTAAGACACGCGAGCTGAGTACAGAGTTCGCATGTGAACTGGACTTTACTTAACTCACGCGCGGAATGGAAATAGGCGGACTACGCAGTTCGCGTGGAACACTTAGCTCGCGCGCGGAATGACTTCGCGCAGAATTACTATTTAAGACTCCGCGTAGGCGAGGCAAGATTGACTCTCCGCGTAGGCGAGGCGAGGCGAGCTGGCGAACTGGCTCACGTAAAAGACTTCGCGAGGAAGCAACATGCGGAGTCCGCGCGCACCACTTTAATCGTTGAAGACTTTTACAAGTCTTTGATATGCTTCGGGCCAATCCCTGTGGCCCATTTAATATAAAAAGCCAATTTAAGGCTCGCGAGGTGCAATAGCCCGCGAAGGGAAAGCGAGCTTCAGAAGCACGCGAGATAGCATCCTGTGACAGCCCGCGGGATGAGGATATTGCTAATGTCGGTTCGCATAGGAGTCTACAGTTGGCAGCGCGGAAGCAATGCCATATGCGGAATGAAGTGTGTGAACTGGGCAGGTGTCACCAATTGGTTGGTCTGCATGGTGTAAACCGTGTCGTTGTCAATTAGGGTTTCAGAGTCCGACATAGATTCTAGTCACTTTTCTTCTGCCGCAAGTCGAACTACTATATAAAGGGGCTCGAACCCTAACAAAAGCCTCACTCTCAAAAACAAACACAAAAACACAATACAAACTGCAAACCAGTTACCCTTCGAGCTCCTCGAAACCCTAACCCTAAGAGCTGCCGCCTCGGTTCCTTCTTCAGAGCCCTCCGGACTCTACCCCGGCTTCTCTCTGAACTCCCTATAGTTGTTCTGCTCGCGCCGCCGTGAGTATCGATCACTTGTGCTCATAAATCCTCGTCTGAGGTGGCACCTGAAACCCATTCGCCTGATCAGAAGTCAAGATCTCGCACACCATCAACCTTTTCATCGTCCGCGAGGTGGCACGCCAGCAACTCCCCCTTCTCTTTGTTTGCTAGTTACCTCTGCTCCGCGCGCTGAGGATCGTGGCCAAAACATTGGCACGCCCAGTGGGACAGGGAGTACAAGCGAATACATCATAGGGAAACCAGAGGAAGCGCCGTACCGAAAGCCTCAGCTTTCTTGTCTCAAGCACAGATCGCTACGGTATAAGCCCCATAACAGCGCGGCTTGCCGATCCCTCACTCAAGAACAGGTCCTTGCTCAGTTTGGTGATCCAGACTGCAACGAGACCACCATGGTAGGCTCTCAGCCGACCCAAGATACAGACTCTGCTCCGTCTATGGAGCAAGTCTTCCAGATGTTCGCACAACTCACGGGGCAGATCTAGAGTTTGGCAACCCAAACCCAGGGTTTGACAAACCAAAGCTCCGCCACTCAACAAAGCCTCACCGACCTTGCTGATAAGGTCGACGGCCTTGCTGAACAGGTCAAAAGGGACAAAACCCTTTGGGAAGCAGGCTAGCACAACCTTACCGTACTCACTGAAGACTTCAACCAATTTGTCAGCGAAACAAGGGAAACCAAGGGCTTGGTCGAAGGAAGTCTTCAACAGATCCGCTCGGATCTGGACCAGAACACGGAGACCGTGAAGCAGAACGCGGAGACCGTGAAGCAACATGCAGAGGTCCTGTCGCTCACTCGTGCGACAGTAGACGAGCAGACTCGCCGCTTGGACGAGCACGATACCAAGCTGCATGACCAGTAAAATCCTTCCTTCTTTGGAAGTAAGAACAATCTAGAGAAGCTAGACGAATTCAAAGATAAACAGGACCGGCTAAACCTACGGGTCCTTGAAGTTGAAGACTAGATGAGGGCGCAGGCACCAAAGAACCCTGCTCTAAACCCTACTGGCCCAAGCGCGAACAAAGGCACGCCCAAGTACATCCCTTCCAATGAACGCGCCAGGGGAAACCCTAAGGTCAGGACTCCGAAGGCCCCGCAGTTCGTTCCAGGAGCAGGAACGTCAAAGAGTCCGCTCCCGCATTGCTCGTTTGCTTCCTCCAAGGGACTGAATAACTCTCTACGCCAAGGAACTGGGACACCAGATGACCCGCTTCTAGTTTATTCCTGCCTTACTCCCAAGAATGGCGGACAGGCCGTCAGTTTCTCTGCATGGCCAAACCATGGGGAAGGGGCAGAGTCCGTGCCCGTGACAACAGCCGACTGGCGCCAGCTTATCTCCTCCATTGTCAAGGAGCAAACCGGACACGGTGATGCTAACTTGCAGTATCGCGACCCCTATCCCAATAGTGTGGCGCAATACCCCTTCCCGCATGGGTTCAAGAACGTAGTGTTCACTACCTTCTCTGGAGAAACAAGGGAAGACGCAGCAACCCACATGGCCCGCTTCAAAGTCCAGTGCGGCCAGTACGGGAACAATGACATCCTCAAGCTCAAGCTCTTCGGGACCTCTCTGTCCGGAGCTGCATTTACTTGGTATTCCAGGTTGAAGCCAGGATCCATTGCGGACTGGCCTACCATGGAGAAACTGTTCCGGGAGACCTACGGTACCATTGAGCCAGAGGTCGGCCTTGACTCCCTCACTCAGATGAGTCAGCAGAGCATGGAGTCAGGAGTCTCCTTCCTCCAGCGGTTCAAGATCCAACAAGCCAAGTGCGACTTCCTCCTACCCGAACAGGAAGCCATTAAGTTGGCTGTCCGTGGCCTCGAACACCGCCAGCGGTTGAAGCACCATGGGGAACGCTTCACGTCTATGGGCGACCTCATCAACAAGGTCGGCAGTTATGAGTTGATCCTCAACGAAATGGACGAGAAGGTGAATGCCTCCAAAGGGACATACGTACCTGGGAGAAACAGGATAGTAGGGGCATTAAACCTCCAATCCCCCACGTTCGACCCTTACTACCAAAAGCAGGAGGAGAATGAGGCCGTGCAGGGATATGTTGACGACGTCGGAGCAGTCGAACTGACCGGGAAGCCTTTAGCTCACAAACTAAAGAATCTCAAGATGACCCGTGAGCCAATCACCATTCAGTCCTTTGCATGGACTAAGCCCGAATATGAGGCGTACACGTAAGACGCGAAAAACGCCCATCTTGTCTTTAATGACTTGATTGAGGCGAAATACGTGCGCTTGGATCACAGGATCCCGCCTAAGGAAGAGCTAAAGGACAAGAAGTATTGCAGTTTCCACAACGCCTACAATCACGACACCAAGGACTGTGTCAAACTCCGCGACCAACTGCAAACTTGGTTGAATTCGGGCGCCCTAAAAATGAAGACGCCAGGAAGCACAGCTTCTCTGGTGGATGTAGATCCATTCCCGGCCGTTCTTGGTATGGTTGAGGTGAATTGGAATGACCAGCCAAAGGAGAACAGCCGCCGTCGCGCACCAAAGCCAGGCGAGCGGAGAATCACCTTGGACCTGGCCGAACACCCAGAGGATGATAATCCGCGCCGGGCACTTAAGCGAGACCGAGAGGATGATAATGATGACACACGTCAGCCATCTCGCCGGTACACTTACAACGTCAACCTCGCGCACGAGGTCTTAGACGATCTTATTGATGGCGGACTCGTCACTGTGTCGAGGGCCTTGCCCTATGTTGAATACAAGGAGGGCCGCGTCCAATGCAAGCTCTATGACAGTTGGGGACACAGAACTCGCGATTGTTACCAGCTCCGCGAGCAAGTCCAGGACTGGCTAGACCTCAAGTATATTCGCTTTGAGGACAAAGGTGGCTTCATGATCACATTTGCTGACATCGCCTGGCCTCGCATTGGCCAGCGCGTGATAACTTTGGATCTATCTCCAAAAGCGGGCCAACGCGAACCGCCAGGTCGAAACCGTAAGAGGCCGGCGAATGACTACACCGTTCTGGCGAACCAAAACGGGAACCACTACCCAGCAAGGGAGTTAGCCGCCAGATTACAGCCCGATCGCCTTTCAAGAGAGGATAAAGGCAAAGGTACCATGCGGGACGATACACCATCTCCAGCTGACAACTATCAACCCATGAGTCCCAGGACTCGCGAAGAGCTGGAACAGAGGATCAAGCGCCTCGAAACCTTCGTCCAATGACGAGACTTTTATTAACCAAGTTATTGTACCTGCAATAAAACTCCAATCACATTAAAACCCTTTTGTATCGCATGTAGTATTAGACAAATAGGGATCGTTCTATCCGGGGAATCCTAGGGTATTCAATTACACAAAGTGTCACATAACAAATTGGGGATTGAAAAATATATTAAATCCTACTGAAAATTTCTAATATAAAATAAAATAAAACCTAATTTTATTATTTACATGATCTTCATCTTTCACACAACACATCACCAAAAACTCATTTAACAAAACCAACAAAGAAACAAGGCAGCAATTTTCGACAATTATTCTAATTTCATCCTAATTCCAATTTAATTAGAGCCTTCGTGGTTATTCTAATCATGCAAAACTCCTTAATTATCTAGAACTAGCTTCGTGCGTAATCCTAGACATAGTGCTAAATTTTTCAGAAACACTTCGTGTAGAAACTGAAACAAGAAACACATACGCACAATGAGTTAAATTGGAAACATATTAGGGAGTATGGTGTCACCTCATCTCCTTTCTCTATGTAAATTTTCTGTATTACTCTAGCCCTTTGAATAAACATAAGGAGAAACAACTTCGTGTATGTTTCCCCTTATATTAAATCCGGCAATTGAAACCGATACACAAGGGACAGCCATGATCAAGGCTGCCCTCATGCATCGATTTTTATGCATATGAATGCAGAAAATTAATCAAGATAAAACAAGAACTCATGTATTTTTACTGCCCTATTCCTTCACCAATTTCGTTTCATGCTATGAAGAAATAAGATAACAAATAACCAATTAGCAAATTCGGAAATCCAATATCAAATTATTACACAAAATTCCAACAACAAAAATCTGTTTACACTCCATAGACAAAGTAAAACAAATCAATAAATACATAGCCATGAGAAAGG
The DNA here is from genome assembly GCA_009720345.1 of Fragaria iinumae. Lineage (NCBI taxonomy): Eukaryota > Viridiplantae > Streptophyta > Magnoliopsida > Rosales > Rosaceae > Fragaria > Fragaria iinumae. The sequence goes on from CM019117.1 coordinate 22,422,427, forward strand.
ATGAATCACACTTTGTTGAACCTTGAAGAGGCTTGACAAAGTGACGTCTTGATGGTGATGGAGGATGGTTGTGGCTTGTGAATTTACTGAATATTTTTGGTAGGGATTTTGACAGAGTTTTGGCTAGTGAAATATGAGAGACTAAAGATGAGAGATTACAAAGTTGCCAAGCTATATATAGGGAGCAAGGGAGAGGGAGGTCGGCAACCCTAGCTTCTCCTTGACAATTTCGGCAGATTTTCCTTGCTTCCCCTTGAAATCCTCTTGATATTTTAGGCAATTTTAATCCCTTAAAGCTTGATCTTAATCTTCCTTCTTTTCCTCCTATCTTTGCCGAATTCCACAATGAATTCTCCCTTGATTTTGGCTGATCTCCTTCCTCCATAAATCTCTCCTTATCTTCAACCGAAATCTTCTTCTCTCCAAGGTAATTCGGCAATTACTCCCCAAGGTAATTCCTTTGATTTATCTCACCTAAAATCAAAAAAAAGAAATAATTAGGATAATGGAAGAATAAATCATTTAATAAACTTGTCCTAAAATGTTACAGAAACAACGAACAATAAGGATTCCTAATCCAAACAGGTTTCCTAGTCTACAAGGATTCCTACTCAAACTGGGACTCTTCACATTTTCAGACAATTTCTGCGTTTTATGCTCATTTCACAACCAACTCTGCCAAAGACTCCTAACATGACTCAATGACTCTATATTACAATACTAAAGGTTAAACATTGCATAAATGAGGGTAAAAACATATTAAGAACGTCGCACAATGTGCTCCTATCATCCAATCACACTGGACTAAAGATATACCTTCGTCTCTAGCTTCAAGCGAGATGGACATATCCGACTCCGGCAGCGAACGCCAAGACAGCGAGGCTTCAAGCCCTCGGCGAGGTATCTTGACCAACCCCTACATTCCCCCGACATCCAAATTAGCGATCAAGGAAGGGATTTGGTACACGCAACAAGGGGGAAAGTCGGTTACCATCAGCAGATCCAAGAAGGGAAGGCTACAGAAGAAGTATGGCAGCATCCTGCGTGCCTTGCGAGCGGCCGATGATGGCATCATCCAACCCTCGCAGCTCGCGCAGACACCCGAAAGGATGTGGAAAGAAGCTAAAGGCTTGCGCGCTCTACTCCAAAGGCCACCTGTCATGCCTCCACGTGTCTGTGCGCAGGTAGCAGACGACCCCGCTCCAAAGGTGAATGTCTTCTGTCACCTCACCGTACCACCAAGACAGGATCCGTGCCCCGCTAGGCACAGATCATCTCCGGAGCCAGAAAGGAGAAGGGATCCACAGTTCTCCCGGCACAAGCCTTCATCAGAACCTGAAAGAAGAAGGGAATTGTTACCTCCACTAAGGCGCCAGCAGTCGCCGGAAGCCGAAAGACGAAGGAACCTGCCACCTCTACCAAGGCGTAGGCAGTCGCCAGAGGCTGAAAGAAGACGAGAACCATCTTCCCCAGCGAAGCGAAGATTGTTTCCCGCATCAAGGCCCGAGCCAAGGCGCGAGCCGCCTCGGTCATCACATCCCCAGAAGCCTATTCGCCAGGAACCTGAGGCTAAAAAGGAACTATCGCGACCATGTCCGCCCCAACCACAACCCACACAGGAGCCTCAGGTCTCAGTCCTTCCTCCGCCTAAGGCAGAGGACAATGCCAGAGCTCCACTAGCCGCGGATAAGCTTTCAGCTGAGGACAAACAGCCCTCGACCAAACTCGTGTGGCGACCACGACAGCCAGAGGGTAACATCTCGCCAGGGGTCGAAAGTAGCACCTCCAGCCCTAACCTCGCAGAACTCATGGCCCAATGCTTCCGCGAAAATTCACTGAACGAGGAGACTCATTCCGAGCCTCGCATCGACTTGGGCGATGACCAAGCATAAGGGCAGGGTGAATCATTCAACTGCAATATGCTTGAGATCTCTGCATGGCCCGAGCTCCAAGAGGTCAATCTAGTGGAGGGCGCATTCACCGTGCTCGACGGAGAACGCAGGAGCATTGAGACGCCACTGGTTCCAGTCCGCGAACAGTTCTCTTTTCAGGTCGGAATGGTGTTCTTCATATCTGAGAGATACGCTCTCCCACCAAATACAACATGCAACGTGGCGGATATTCCAGACAATAGCGAAAATGTCTGTGACATATCCCCCCCTTGCAGCAGTGAGATGGGTCCAGTCCTGGCGGAGCTCGCACACGCTGCACCATTGGAAGCCACAAGCAGCGTCACAAGCGTGCCGACTCTGACTTTCTCCACTCCGACACTGGACATGGCCACTCACATGAGGCCATTGTATATCACGGCTGAAGTTAAAGGGATTATGATCAACAAAATCATGGTCGACACGCTCGATGATCCAAACTACGTCCTTGACAGTCAAGAACTTCACCGGACAAGTCTCCAGGACTCTAGGTTTGTTGTTCTTACGGGTCAAGGTAGGACCGGCTTCAAGGGTCTACACATTCTTCGTCGCCGAGTGTGATTCATCCTACAGCATGATCCTAGGCCGCGACTGGATCCATAGAAGTTTTTGTATACCTTCATCCATGCACCAGGAGCTTATGATCTGGGATACTGAGAAACGCGAGGCGGTCCTCATCCAAGCGGATCCGCGTCCTTTCTCCATTTCCGCCAACTTCAATGACGCCCGCTATTACAATACTGACTTGGGCCCATTGGACGTCCAAGGCGTCGATTCTAAAGGCCGCCCATATGGGGTCACGGCCTCCAACTTAACGCGATGGGGACTCACTCAGGCGAGGGACGATTTACAACGTCCCCACACCATCGCGGATCCCCTACAACCATTTTATGATTAATACATCCTCAGAAGAAGCACGCGAGGCCTACGACAAGGTCGCCACTATGGAGTATGTAGACGAGATAGTGGACTATGCCAATACCGAGGAGGAAGTTATTCAGTTAGCTCCCGCTGCCTTGGACGACACGCCGCCTCAAGTCCGCGATCCCACCTTACAAGTCGACGTGGGGACTGCAGAGAAACCCTTACTACTCTCCATCAGTGCCGAGTTGGCGGGACAAGAAAAGGAAGACCTTCTCGCCTTACTACATGAGTATAGGGACTGTTTCGCCGAGCAGTACGAAGACATGCTTGGCCTATCCCCGGATTTAGTCTGTCACCGTCTGCCTACTCATCCTGAAAGACGTTCCGTCCACCAAGACGGCAGATTCATGCGAACTGAGACCTAGATCGTGGTCAAGGAAGAAATTGAGAACATGCACCGATCAGGTATCATTCGCGTGGCCAAATACAATGAATGGCTATTCAACATCGTTTCAGTTCGCAAGAAGAACGGCAAAACGCGCGTCTGTGTTGACTACCGTGACCTCAACAACGCAACGCCTAAAGATATATATCCCATGCCTATTGCTGACCTCCTCATTGACGCAGCCGCGGGGCATGAAGTGCTATCCTTTATGGATGGAACTGCTGGGTACCATCAGATCCCTGTCGCTGAAGAAGATCGCCACAAGACTGCTTTCCGCTGTCCGGGGTTTGCAGGTGCATTCGAGTATGTTGTCATGCCATTCGGGCTCAACAACGCGGGGGCAACATATCAACGCGCCATGAACCTTATCTTTCACGATATCCTAGGCAAGTTGATCGAAGTCTACATCGACGACATAGTGGTTAAAACCAAGATGCAGGCGACACACGTTGAAGACCTCCGGCAGGTTTTCACGCGGATGTGAAAACACTACCTAAAGATGAACCCCGCCAAATGTGTTTTCTTCGCGGAGGCTGGCGACTTCCTAGGGTTTCTAATCCATCAAAGGGGTATCGAGATCCCCAAAGACAAGGCGCAAGCGGTAATCAACGCCTCGCCTCCTACAACTAAAAAGGAGCTCCAACAATTGATCGGGCGAATCAACTTCCTCCGCCGTTTCATTTCAAACGCAGCAGGGAAAGTTCAGCCCTTTTGGCCTCTTCTAAAGCTCCAGGGGGCAACCGAGTTCGTATGTGAGTTACAACACCAGGAGGCCTTCGATCGTATCAAGGACTATCTTGCGAATCCACCTGTTTTGGTTCCCCCTCGCCCTGGCATTCCGCTTAAGCTCTACATCGCTGCTGCTGATTTGTCTATTGGCGGACTCTTGGCACAAGACGATGAGAATGGGGTGGAACACGCCGTTTACTATCTTAGCAGGGTGTTGACCGATTGCGAGACGCGCTACTCCCCAATGGAAAAGTTGTGTCTCGCCCTTTTCTTTGCAGGTTGCAAGCTCCGCCACTACATGTTAGCCTTTACCACGGTGGTGATCGCTCAGTCCGACCTCGTCAAATATATGCTTTCCCACCCTATCCTAAGGGGCCGCATAGGTAAATGGATATTGGCTTTGTCTGAATTCTCTTTGCAATATGTTCCGCAAAAGGCAGTTAAAGGACAGGCCATAGCGGACGTCCTCGCTCATCACCCGCCAACCGAGCTGACAGCATTCCGCGAGTTGGAGGTTGCCGTAGTCTCCCTTACTCCATGGACTCTCTACTTTGATGGCTCGCGTACTGAACTTGCTGCAGGTGCCGGGATCGCCATCGAGAACCCTGCAGGAGATCGGTTTTCTTACTCTTTCCAACTGGACTTTAAATGTACAAATAATCAGGCGGAATACGAGGCGCTCATCATCAGACTGGAAATCTTGCTGGACTTAGGAGTCCGCGAGGTTCAAGTCTTTGGCGACTCCTTATTGGTCGTCAACCAACTTGTGGCGAAGTTCAAGTGTTTAAGTTCGTCCATTGAACCTTACTTGCAGAAAGCTTTTGATGTCTTGGACCACTTCGACGATGTTCACATTGAACACATCCCGCGCGAATTCAACTTCGCGGCTAATGAGCTCGCGCAGATCGCATCCGGTCTTAGCTTGCGTGATGGAGTGCGCGAACGACTCCTCAAAGTCGAACGACGTACACTTCCTTCTTTTCTTGCTAGGGGGCAATATGAGGCAGACCCTCTTAACGTCCCTGCCTTAGATCCTATCGATGAAGATTGGTGGCTACCGTTCATTCCCTACCTCGAGCACCCTCATGACGCTACCCATTCCCGGCAAATGCAGTTTCTCGCCCTCAACTTTGTGCTTCGCAATGGTGAGCTTCGCCGGCGCGGCGAGGACGGTAACGATTTCCGCTGCATGTATGGCAACGAGGCTAAGCGGCTTCTGCGTGAGGTGCATTCCGACGTTTGTGGTTCGCATCAGGCTGGACCAAAGATGCGTTGGTTAATCCGTCGCCACGGCTACTACTGGCCTACTATTCTCAAGGATTGTATTACTTTCGCTAAAGGATGTCAGGACTGCCAGGCTCACGGACCAGTGCAACACATTCCAAACATTCCGTTACAGCCGATCGTTAAGCCCTGGCCATGTCGAGGTTGGGCGATAGACTTCATCGGTCTCATTCATCCCCATTCCTCCTAGCAGCACAAGTTCCTTATTGTGGCCACCGATTTCTTTACCAAGTGGGTTGAAGCCGAGCCACTCAAGGTCGCTTCCGCGACCTCGGTCCGCAACTTTATTTTCTGCAACATTATCTCCCGCTTTGGCATTCCAGAATGCATCGTGACGGACCGGGGGGCAGCTTTCATGGCGGATTCGGTAGTCACATTCCTCAACGGCTACGGTGTCAAACTCCTGCATTCGACCCCCTATTATGCCCAGTCCAATGGTCAGGCGTAGGCGAGCAACAAAGTCATCCTCGGTATCTTGCGAAAGATGCTAGAGTTGAACCCCCGCGTCTGGCATCTAGAGCTTTACCATACTTTGTGGGCCTACCGTACATCCAAGCGTGGTCCGACAGATACCACCCCATATGCTCTCATGTATGGCCATGACGCCGTCCTTCCCCTAGAGGTTCACGTCGCCTCGCTTCGTGTTCAGGAGCAGCACCAGTTGCTTGGTGATGATTACGTCCAGGCAATGTGGCAAGAGTTTGAAGACCTCGACGAACATCGCATCACTGCTTTCAACAATCTCATCCTTGAGAAGCAGCGTGTTGCGCGGTCATATGATAAAGTCACTCGAGGTCGGAGTTATGCCGAAGGCCAAACGGTATGGCGTGCTGTGCTCCCACTTGGGGAGAAAACCGAAGGCCGCGGGAAATGGTCCGCGCGGTGGGAGTGACCCTTTATTATTCATCGCATATTGCCTAAGGGGACATACCATTTGCGCGACCTTGACGGTACACTCCATCCGTATCCTATTAATGGTCGTTTCTTAAAGCGCCACATCGCTGGTGTTTGAGAGCGCGCAGATCCTCCTCCTCCTCCTGATCCCGCGACCACTGTCATTCGTGTCACGCGCCGTCGCGCTTACACTCCATCACCTCACACTAGGGGGCAACCCCAGGGAGAAGCGTGCAATTAGTTTTTCTTTGTAAACGTGCATGGTCTAACTAACAGACCAGTACAAGATTGGGGCCTATTCCTGAGGCCCTAAATTAAATAATTAATTCAAGTGTTTCTCAGTCATCAGTTTTTTCTTTGTAAACGTGCGTGGTCTAACTAACAGACCAGTACAAGATTGGGGCCTATTCCAGAAGCCCTAAATAAAGGAATTAATTCAAGTGTTTCTTAGTCTTCATCTAGGCCAACCCCTGTGGCCCCCTCCAATTTTTCAAAGTTGGTTCGCCAGCCTTATGCGGCCATTCGCCGACTCCTTTGTTTGTCTCTCACTGGTTCGCACTGGGGGGCAGCGAAGTACAAAACAATTGTCATTCCATGTTGGTCCGCCATCGCGAAGGGCTATTTTTTGGAATCTACTCAAGTCACATGCGTCTGATCAAGATACATCCATGCGAGCTACATTCGCTCGCGATATGTGCAATGTACTATGTCTTCTGAGTTGAGCAGGCGAATGCAAGCAAAAAGCAGGCGAATGCAAAAGTAGGGCAGGCGAATGCAATTGAAGTTCAAGTCCAAGGTGTCTAGGCGAGCCGTGCAGCAGCTTCGCTCCAATGCCTTACTGGGTGTTTGAGTATCAAGGCCTATTCACAGGCTTGTCTACTCACACTCATTTTGTATGACTCGACCCATATCGCAGCATGAACATAAACCTCTTTAGTCATTTTTGACATTCATGACTTCGAGGCTGGGGGGCAATGTTTACGCCTAAATTAATATTTTACTGGACAGTAAATGTCTATGTAAATATTAATTATTTCTTGGTCCATGTCATACCGGCGAGCCCAAGTTTCTTTAAGTTTACAAGTGATGGCCTGCCAGTAAGACCACGCGAGCTGAGAACAGAGTTCGCATGCGAACTGGACTTCGCTTAACTCGCGCGCGGAATGGAAATAGGCGGACTACGCAGTTCGCGTGGAACACTTAGCTCACGCGCGGAATGACTTCGCGCGGAATTACTATTTAACACTCCGCGTAGGCGAGGCGAGATTGACTCTCCGCGTAAGCGAGGCGAGGCGAGCTGGCGAACTGGCTCGCGTAGAAAACTTCGCGAGGAAGCAACATGCGGAGTCCGCGCGCACCACTTTAATCGTTGAAGACTTTTACAAGTCTTTGATATGCTTCGGGCCAATCCATGTGAAGTGGAAGTGAGCTTCAGGAGCACGCGAGATAGCATCCTGTGACAGCCCGCGGGATGAGGATATTGCTAATGCCGGTTCGCATAGGAGTCTACAGTTGGCAGCGCGGAAGCAATGCCCTATGCGGAATGAAGTGTGCGAACTGGGCAGGTGTCACCAATTGGTTGGTCTGCATGGAGTAAACCGTGTCCTTGTCAATTAGGGTTTCAGAGTCCGACTTGGATTCTAGTCATTTTTCTTCTGCCGCAAGTCGAACTACTATATAAAGGGGCTCGAACCCTAACAAAAGACTCACTCTCAAAAACACAATACAAACTGCAAACCAGTTACCCTTCGAGCTCCTTGAAACCCTAACCCTAAGCGCCGCCGCCTAGGTTCCTTCTTCAGAGCCCTTCGGACTCTACCCCGGCTTCTCTCTGAACTCCCTATAGTTGCTATGCTCGCGCCGCCGTGAGTATCAATCGCTTGTGCTCGTAAATCCTCGTCTGAGGTGGCACCTGAAACCCATTCGCCTGATCAGAAGTCAAGATCTCGCACACCATCAACCTTTTCCTCGTCCGCGAGGTGGCACGCCCGCAACTCCCCCTTCTCTTTGTTCGCTAGTTACCTCTGCTTCGCGCGCTGAGGATCGTGGCCAAAACAGAAAGACTCCATTTTTTCTTATAAAATATCACTAATATAGGGAGAAATGAGGGGAGAAGGTCATGAAGAAAGAGCGCTCGTCCACTACAGCTGAAACAATGTCTAGATGAGATTATGATTTGGATAAAGAATTTAAAAATATTAGGATTAAAGAATTAGAAGAAGAATTGCAAAAGCTCAAAATTAAAAACATCAGAACTACTTCTCAAGTTAGTTACCCAAATTACCCCAACCTTTCGTAATCAACTATTTTAGGTTAGATAAACATCTTGAATCTGAAGAAAATATCCTTAGGAGAAACCTCCATAGAATGAAGTTCCCTTTCATGGATCAACGAAAACAATTATTTCGTGATTGGCAAGCATTTATGCTTGAAACAAAATCTGAAATATATATATGGGGGCGGATCCGTGACATACAAGATTATAATCAATATGATAACTAAAATATCATCCATTAGATCTAATAATAACTAACGGTTGAGATTAGTCATAAAAACTCAATCTTTTTCTTTCTTTTCTTTTTCTTTAAATCAATTAATGAAATCTATCTAAATGAAAATTGAAGATTACTATTCTTTATTCGGAATATATATATATATATAAAAGAAGCATTTGATTTATTGAACTCGAATAAAAGTTTACAACTTACTGATTGAAATCAATGCATGAATAAGAGGAATGCTCGGTACATGAACTATCTAAGAAGGAGAGGTTCTAACTAGAGAGAAAGAGAGAAGAGGAAAAAATGAAAGTCTGCCTCACTATGAAGCTGGGGGCTTCTATAAATAGAAATTACAAAGTGAGTGTAGATGAATAGTAACTTATCTGCCACGAGTGAATAGTAAAAAGTGACTGTAGATGAATAGTAACTAGTCTGCCATGATTGATGAATAATAATTTTGACTATTTGGTGAATAGTAGCTTGTGTGCCACGGATTTTACTGTTGATATTTTCGGTGGAATTTCGTCTGGACTTGTCTTGACTAAAATTCAGCATATGGGTCTTGGCTATTTTCATAATCAGCCCACCTAGTTGGTTGACTGGGAGAACTTTCATGACTATGTGATGATGATGATTCTGATGGAGAGTGTTCTCCTTCATCTTCTGTGGATAAACTAGCCGCTTGTTGTAATAATTGCTTAGCCAATTCTTTTAATTCATCTGCTTTGGAAGATGAGGATGAACTGGAGGCTTTATTTTTAGAAGGGGACGGTAACTGAGAAGTTTGTGATTTTAACTGAGGGATCGGAGATGCCGGCTGGATAGAGACTGGAGCTCCTAAACTGGATGGAATAACTGAAAATTCTTTACTGAATTGGGATAAAACTCTGTCAGAATTGAATTTATCCCACCATTTGACTAAGAGTTGTCGTAAGACCATATGATCTTCAGTTTCAATTTTATACTGCAATTTGAAGATCCAAGGAATTTTATATTTTGCCATGAATTGGAGAGTAGGGGGAAACTTTTTCTCGTATTCTGAAAAGGACATGACTGAAGCAAATTTAGTGACTGCATTTTGGAGATTTGAGGGTAGAAGGTCATAAGGGCACCCATGATTATTCCACCAATCACCGAACCACATGGGGAATTGGCGATTGAATTTTCTATCAAAATTGAGGAACCATGAATGGGAAAAATCTTCTGTTTGGTAGAGAAAGATTTTACTCCATGCTTCAATGTACTCATGATAAGTAAATGTAATGGATTCTAATTTGTGAGTAGAGGGGGAATCACCCCATTGGGATAATGAAATGATACGAATTATATAAAGAGAATGGTATAATATTTTGGATGGGTCTTTGGGGTCATGGATTGGTTTAATAGATAATGACTGAGATTTGAATAGAATTTCTTTATAGAATGCTAATGGTTTACTGGGAAGGTAGTGAATATTTGGGCCAAAATAATTTTTTACTAGAGAGATGGGATTTTTTAGATGACTCATAGAGGGTTAAATATAAAACAGGAACTGTTCGGCCCTGTTAAAGTAAGGGGATGATTTTCTATAATTGACTGGAGGGTTTGATGAGGAATCTGTCTTGTAGGGGTCATATTGGTTTACTAGAGCTGACTGGTAGTTGGGTTTGTTCAGACTGAGGGTGCTACCAAGAGCACTATATTGATTGACTATTGAAATGGGGGAATGGCCTGCATAGGGAACTATGCTGGGTTTTGACTCAGGTGATTCTTCCTTAACTGGGGGAGATGACTTAGATACTCATTTTTCGGGATTTCTCCCTTTGGATGAGTTGGGCTTCATGTTTTGGTGCCCTGTAGAAATTCACGAGTTAGGAAATCTGGGATGTGATTGTCACTTCCTTTAATGAATGCAATTTCAAAATCAAAAATACTTAAAATTCCTTGTCAACGGGCAAAGATTTGTTTACTAGCAATGTTTTGAACATCTTTTTCCAAAACATCTTTTGCACTTTTACAATCAACTCTGACCAAAAATTTTTGATTTAATAAATCATCTTGAAATTTACTGATACATAAAACAATCGATAAAATTTCTTTCTTAATAGTACTATAATTTGATTGAGCTGGGTTCCAGATTCCAGAATGGTATCGAACAATTTGTTCTAGATGAGTGGGAGAAATTTGTTGTTTGAGGATACCTCCATAACTAATTTCAGAGGCATCGGTTTCTATGATTTTATAGGAACTAGAAAGAGGGATGTCTAAGCATGGTAGAGTTTTAACATGACTCTTAATTTCTTTGACTAAGGATGTATGAAGTGATGTCTAGGGGGAAGGGTTTTTTTGTAGCCTATCAAATAGGGGTTTGCAATGTTTTCTAAGATTTTTGTAAAAATCAGCTACATAATTTAAAGATCCTAAGAATCTTTGTAATTGATTTTTATCTAAAATGAATCTTTGTAATTGATTTTTATCTAAAAATCAGCTACATAATTTAACCACATGTCCATGGCAGCCAATAGCTATGTCACTAATCATAATTTCAGCCAGCCCGAAATAATTGACATACTTTCCACAGGGTTTACAGGAATGCTTCATTCTTGGTGGGAAAAACATCTCACTCTTGATTCTAGATCATCCATTAAACATGCCATTAAACGTGATGAAGATGGGACTCCCATCTTTGACGATAACGCAGGAATAGGGATTTCTGATGTTGTTAATACTTTATTTTACACAATTATCCAACATTTCATAGGTACCCCTAGTCATATTACTTCCAGAATTCATGATCAACTCAGTAACCTTAGGTGTCCTACCTTAAGTGATTTCAAATGGTACAAAGATGTATTCATTTCTCGCGTTATGCTCAGAGACGATAGTAACCAACCATTTTGGAAAGAAAAATTCATAAATGGTCTCCCAAAATTATTTGCTTATAAAATCAGGCAAGTCCTTAGTAATGAAACAGGTCACATTGATTATGATTCTTTAACTTATAGAAATATAATTACAGTTATCCAAAAAGAAGGATTAAAAATGTGTATAGATATGAAACTAAATGCTCAAATGAATTCAGATAAGAAAACAGCTAAATACGAACTAGGAAATTTTTGTGAACAATATGGTTTACCGCCCTTACCTCCAAGGAGAAAAAAGGCAAGCAATAAATTTATTCCATATCATTCAAAACAAAAATCTAAAACCAACTTTGAACCAAACAACTTTTATTCCAAAAATAAATTTCGAAAAAATTGGTCCAAAAAACCAAATCGTCAACTAAAGAGTAAATCCTTCGATAAAAGTAAAACTAAATGTTTTAAATGCAATAAAACCGGTCACTTTGCAAATAAATGTCCAGTTAAAAGTACCATTAATCAATTAAAAATCAGCCAAGAAGAAAAAGAAAAGCTTATACAAACCTTAGAATTACGAAATACTGATTCAGAAAACGAAATGAGTGAAGATGACATCACATTAATAGAATTTTCTTCCCATGAATCCGATGAACATTCCTCCCCCGATATTACTTTCGGGTGTAAGGATGCTTATAATTGTAAAACAATCAATGTTCTTTCCAAGCAAGAAGAGCAAGAAGAACTATTAATTGATTTAATAGGAAAAATAGATAATCCTGAACTTAAAGCTTGGTACCTTAAAAAATTAAAAAAATTAATTACCCAAGAAAATATAATTAATCCTCCCCCACAAAAAATTAGTCTCACTACAACTTTTGATAAATTTTCTACTAGTAAAAGGGAAATAACAATCCAAGATTTGCAACATGAAGTAAAATCAATCAAGTGTCAAATCCATGCCCTACAACAAACACATTTAGAACTTACGAATGACAATAAAGAAATTAAACAAGAATTAAATTTACTTAAAATAAATAATCAATTTCTCAAATTACAGGATCCCTCTGAAAATCCTCCCACATATCAGTCTCTAGTAAATAATGAAGCTAAAACTTCTGAAAACAACACTATTAGTATCATACGCCAAATCCAACTTAAGAAATGGTACACTACTGTCCAACTAACAATACCAGCCCTCATTGATTCCGGTGCAGATCTTAACTGCATCCAAGAAGGCTTAATACCTTCAAAATATTTTGAAAAAAACAAAAGAGTCTTTACGTTCAGCTAATGGAACAAAAATGGATATTAAATACGAAATTCCTAAAGCCCATATATGCCAGAACAATGTCTGTTTCAAAACTCCGTTTGTCTTAGTAAAAAATTTAACTGATAAAGTAATTTTAGGACTTCCTTTCATCACTTTGATTTATCCCTTCAAAACCGAATATGATGGTGTTATTACCTACCCTTTTAATGAACCAGTCAAATTTCCTTTTCTTTCTAACCCTGAAATCCATACTCTAAAAGCATTCCAACAAAATAGTATTTCAAAAACCATTAGTTACATTCAAGCGAAAAATAAGCAAAGGCGTTTCTTCAAGAAGAAATTAATTTTAAAAGAATTGAAAACCAACTCCAAAATTCTTCTCTTCAGTAAAAAATCAAAACTTTTGAAGAAAAACTTATCAAAGAAATATGTTTTGATATCCCTACTGCCTTTTGGCATAGAAAAAAACATATTGTTTCTCTTCCTTACATCCATGAATTTAATGAAAAAAATATCCCTACTAAAGCTCCTCCAATCCAAATGAGTCATGAAATTATGGATTTCTGTAAAAACAAGATTAATGACTTACTTCCTAAAGACATTATTCGCCATAGTAAATCCCCTTGGTCTTGCCCTGCTTTCTATGTTCAGAAAAATGCTGAGCTCGAAAGAAGAACTCCTCGGTTAGTCATTAACTATAAACCTCTTAACTCAGTCTTGGAATGGATCAGGTATCATATTCCCAATAAAAGAGATCTCATTAATAGATTAAACAAATCTGTTATCTTTAGTAAATTTGATATGAAGTCAGGATTTTGGCAAATCCAAATCAGTGAAGCTGACAAATACAAAACTGCATTCGTTACACCTTTTGGTCATTATGAATGGAATGTTATTCCATTCGGCCTAAAAAATGCTCCTAGTGAATTCCAAAATATAATGAACAATATTTTCAACCCTTATAGTCATTTTTCCATCGTCTACATTGATGATGTTCTGATCTTTTCACAATCAATTGACCAACACTGGAAACATTTACACCAATTCTTTTCCATAATAAAGAATAATTGTTCAGTTGTTTCTGCTTCAAAAATCAAACTATTTCAAACCAATATTCGTTTTCTTGGGTTCAACATTCACCAACTCCAAATAAGACCCATCGATAGGGCAATACAATTTGCTGATAAATTTCCATATGTCATTTTAGATAAAAATCAATTACAAAGATTCATAGGATCTTTAAATTATGTAGCTGATTTTCACAAAAATCTTAGAAAACATTGCAAACCCCTATTTGATAGGCTACAAAAAAAAACCCTTCCCCCTAGACATCACTTCATACATCCTTAGTCAAAGAAATTAAGAGTCATGTTAAAACTCTACCATGCTTAGGCATCCCTCTTTCTAGTTCTTATCAAATCATAGAAACCGATGCCTCTGAAATTGGTTATGGAGGTATCCTCAAACAACAAATTTCTCCCATTCATCCAGAACAAATTGTTCAATACCATTCTGGAATCTAGAACCTAACTCAATCAAATTATAGTACTATTAAGAAAGAAATTTTATCGATTGTTTAATGTATCAGTAAATTTCAAGATGATTTATTAAATCAAAAAATTTTGGTCAGAGTTGATTGTAAAAGTGCAAAAGATGTTTTGGAAAAAGATGTTCAAAACATTGCTAGTAAACAAATCTTTGCCCATTGGCAAGCAATTTTAAGTACTTTTGATTTTGAAATTGCATTCATTAAAGGAAGTGACAATCACATCCCAGATTTCCTAACTCGTGAATTTCTACAGGGCACCATAACATGAAGCCCAACTCATCCAAAGGGAGAAATCCCGAAAAATCAGTATCTAAGTCATCTCCCCCAGTTAAGGAAGAATCATCTGAGTCAAAACCCATCATAGTTCCCTATGCGGGCCATTCCCCCATTTCAATAGTCAATCAATATAGTGCTCTTGGTAGCACCCTCAGTCTGAACAAACCCAACTACCAGTCAGCTCTAGTAAACCAATATGACCCCTACAAGACAGATTCCTCATCAAACCCTCCAGTCAATTATAGAAAATCATCCCCTTACTTTAACAGGGCCGAACAGTTCCTGTTTTATATTGAACCCTCTATGAGTCATCTAAAAAATCCCATCTCTCTAGTAAAAAATTATTTTGGCCCAAATATTCACTACCTTCTCAATAAACCATTAGCATTCTATAAAGAAATTCTATTCAAATCTCAGTCATTATCTATTAAACCAATCCATGACCCCAAAGACCCATCCAAAATATTATACCATTCTCTTTATATAATTCGTATCATTTCATTATCCCAATGGGGTGATTCCCCCTCTACTCCTCACAAATTAGAATCCATTACATTTACTTATCATGAGTACATTGAAGCATGGAGTAAAATCTTTCTCTACCAAACAGAAGATTTTTCCCATTCATGGTTCCTCAATTTTGATAGAAAATTCAATCGCCAATTCCCCATGTGGTTCGGTGATTGGTAGAATAATCATGGGTGCCCTTATGACCTTCTACCCTCAAATCTCTAAAATGCAGTCACTAAATTTGCTTCAGTCATGTCCTTTTCAGAATACGAGAAAAGGTTTCCCCCTACTCTCTAATTCATGGCAAAATATAAAATTCCTTGGATCTTCAAATTGCAGTATAAAATTGAAACTGAAGATCATATGGTCTTACGACAACTTTTAGTCAAATGGTGGGATAAATTCAATTCTGACAGAGTTTTATCCCAATTCAATAAAGAATTTTCAGTTATTCCATCCAGTTTAGGAGCTCCAGTCTCTATCCAGCCGGCATCTCCGATCCCTCAGTTAAAATCACAAACTTCTCAGTTACCCTCCCCTTCTAAAAACAAAGCCTCAAGTTCATCCTCATCTTCCAAAGCAGATGAATTAAAAGAATTGGCCAAGCAATTATTACAACAAGCGGCTAGTTTATCCACAAAAGATGAAGGAGAACACTCTCCATCAGAATCATCATCATCACATAGTCATGAAAGTTCTCCCAGTCAACCAACTAGGTGGGCTGATTATGAAGATAGCCAAGACCCATATGCTGAATTTTAGTCAAGACAAGTCCAGACGAAATTCCACCAAAAATATCAACAGTAAAATCCGTGGCAGACAAGCTACTATTCACTAAATAGTCAAAATTACTATTCATCACTCGTGGCAGACAAGTTACTATTCATCTACAGTCACTTTGTAATTTATATTTATAGAATCCCCCAGCTTCATAGTGAGGCAGGCTTTCATTTTTTCCTTTCCTCTCCTCTCTTTCTCTCTAGTCAGAACCTCTCCTTCTTAGATAGTTCATATACCGAGCATTCCTCTTATTCATGCATTTATTTCAATTAGTAAGTTGTAAACTTTTATTCGAGTTCAATAAATCAAATGCTTCTTTTATATATATATATATATATATATATATATATATATATATATATAGGACCCTTCCACTAAGGGATCCCTTTTTTTGACATATATGAGGGATGGGGGATTACACCAACTTTTTGATCACAAAATCACATCTCCACCATTCAATATGTAGTTCTATATGAGTAGATCACTTCTGTAAATTTTCAGAAATTTCGGTAATCGTTAAGGCATTCAAAACTACGATTTATAATTATAAGCATGAACGGTTCATGTTTGGCAGATTTGGTTCGTTCATTGATTTAATCTCGTTCGACACCTTAACGATCACCAAATTGGCTGAAAATTTGTAGAATTGATCTATATATAAGGACCAACAAACTGAACGATGGAGATTCAAAAATATAATCGAAAAGTTTGTGTAATCCCCCATCCCTCATATAAACCAAAATAAGGGATCCTTTAGTGGAAGGGCCCTCTATATATATATCAGTTCCTATTTTTGTTCATTTATACAACATTCAATTAACAAACTCATAATAAACCCACATTAAACAGCTTATACCCATTAATCATTATAACAAGGTTGGTCAGGTTTATTCTCCGACCTGTTTTGACGAGAGAGAATCGACGGTGGGCCTGAGTTAGGCGGAGGTGAGGTGGCTGCCGGTGGCTGCGTACATGAAAGCTTTGATATAAATACCAAAACTTTAGATTGAAAAACAATTGAGATGGTTTCAGAATTTGAGAACTTTGCTGGAAAGATTGAAGCTTTGGATTGAAAATCAACAGAGAGAAAAAATGAGTGGAATTGGGTTTTAATAGCTGGTGAAGAAGAAGACTGGAATGGTTTCAGAGAGCTGGAGTTTTATTTTGTGGCTGTGAGGAGATACAGAAGAAAGAGGCTAGGAGACTCAAATGGTTAGCTGGTGGGGTCCGCAAATCGTAAACCAACCAGGTTGTGACACGTGTTTCGTCCGCATTTTTTCAAAGTTACGGACGTCCGCATCTAAAAAGCTCTGTATAGATATATTCATAGAATGCTTATCAGGTATGGACCTCATTCCCTTTGATAAGGTACGGATTTCATTATTTGACCCACTTTTCGATCATATTTTCTCATCTCAACCGTTCAGATTTTAGGTATATATGAGTAGATCATCTATATAAATTTTCAGTCAAATTGATAATCATTAACACATTCAAAACTGTGATTTAGAACTAATAGAACGTACGGTTCAGGATGAACAAATTCGGTTTGTTCATTGATTTAATACATTTTCGATATCTTAACGATAACCAAATTAGCTGAAATTTTGTAGAGATGATCAAGTCATGTATATCTAAATAGTAAACGGCTATGATGTGAAAATATAATCGGAAAGTATGTCAAATTAAGAAAATCCGTACCTTAGCCAAGTTAAGGAGGTCTTTATTTGAAAAGGCTTGTATATTCGTATACCCATATAAAAGAATATAAAATTAATACTGAAGCAAAATAAATAATTTTCATTCATTATAAATTAAGAAAAATATAGGTTGTCACAGTGGTTCTCACCATAGGTAAGTCGAACACTTAACGTGGGACGCTACTATTTGCCACTAGGAAAGTGCAGTGTCGTCGGAGACAAAAGGAAATTGAAGATAATTGTAGTGGCCAATCGACGAGCTGGTTAAGTAACGGTAGGAAAAATCGCCGGCGCGTTCACAAAAACAGAGTCTGTCATCCGATGACTTAGTATAAAAGATTTTAAAATCATTAGGATTGTAGATCGACAAAATATCCCTTGGCTAGTTGTCTTATGTTTATTTCTAAATAAAAGCCAAGCAAAAAAAATAAAAAATAAAAAAACACAATGAATTGACTTTCAATAAAAGAAAAAAGGAAAAAACACAATGAATTGACTGTTTGAAGGAACACATCTCAAGTAATCAAGGACGAGTTAATTGAAAGGAAAACTCATCGTGGGGTGATGGAGGAAGCAGACTCCCCAACCCCTCGTCCTCCGTTTGTGGAGGTGAAATGCGAAAGTTCAGGCATGAGAAGGCGCTTTGCAATTGGCACAGAAGCTGGTTTCGCAGCATCAGTGATCAACAACAAACTGGGTTCAGTTGATTCTGTGTACATTGAAGCCGTTAAGGAAGGTGAAGAGCCCATCACTTTTGGACCCAACTCACTTCTCGTCGACTACGGCCACGGTTGGACATTACACACTGTTACAGGTAATTTATGGTTTCTTCTGTTTGGTTTTGTCCAGACTTGTTCAACCTTGATATTTTGATTTTGTTCAACTACAGGTGAAGGTGTTGTTAGGCCTAAGCCGATCCAAGTTCATCATGTAATGGTACGTGCTACTATCATCTTGTTCATGTTCTCAATTGTTGTCAATAGAGCAGTAACAACTGAATTGGTAATGAAAGTTTCCTCACACATGGGAACGTCTTATGAATTTTATATCCAGAGGAAAAGAAACTGTCCAGTGAAGGAATATAATAGTTGATATAATTTAAGAATTAATTCGAACTGTGTGACCTCTAGACAACTTTAGCTCCAAGTATTTAGTTACTAATCCTTACTAGTATCATCCTGATTTCCTGTTGCTGCAGCAAACAAACGTGTAATTGTTTGCCCATGGCTTCTATCTTAGGCAGAACAATTTCCTGTTTAATGTACTTTAGATGTGATTTATTCGTAAAAGTAGAACCCTACAGCTTTCAATCTAGAACAGTGGTGGACTTATGGACATGTTGACAATGAGTGAAAACGATAAAAGAAACAATTAAATTTTCTTTTGACTTGCTGGAGTCTTATAGTTGTTGTACTTGTAGTGTATCATCTGTCTTCTAAATGTTCAATGTAGATTTCGTGTTCTTTCTTTTAGGTCATGTTTATTGTTCGTAGGTGTCAACTGTCAGTCATTAAAAATTAGACTTTGAAGTTCCTGAGTCTTTAATGAGGGTCATTGAATGGTTGTCTGTTCTAGTGTCTTCTTTAGTATATCAGATTGATTTTGTCTTCTATAGGTCATATATGAAGGCCAATATGAATTTGTGTAGATCAGATTGATTATGTTTTGTGATAAGCAGTTTCTTCTCAAGTGGTTTGTGAGATTTCTTGCTATGATTCCAAGAATCCCTTGCATGATGTCAAGTATGCATCTGGTGCAATTAGATATATATATATATATATATATATATATATATATATATATATATATATAAATTCCCCCCTTTCCTACAAACCCAAACCTCTAAATGCAACAACCATACTACCCTAAACTTCAACCTTAAGACCTTCTACACAATTCCCCTAGGTTTCCCTACATTATTTCTTGTTTCTGTACCATTCACTCCACACTTTACAACAAGAAAGCTACATTATTTCCCTTAAAAGGTCTTAGAAGTGTGCAATGATTTTTTGTTGCGTGTCACAAGTAGGAAACTCAACCTAGTAGAAACTTGCACTGTAGTAGGAACACAGTCTTTTCCAAATCAAGAAGCATCCTGCAGTGTCTACAAGATCCCTTCCTAGCTAAGGCATCTTCTAGAGATTCCGAATCCAGTAGGCTTATTTGCACTGTGATTTTAAGCTAGAGATATTTATAGTCAACATAGGGCTCAATTCTCATTCTTAACAGCCGTCAGTTGTCTAACTTTTAAACCATTCATGAAATTCTAGATATTCTCAAATGTCACAACAGATCACATCTTTATAGTTAAATTAAGCTCATCAAACATCACCACAAGAACATCGATCATTTATGCAGTTTCCATTAATTGCTTATGTCTACAAAATTATGTTCAAGGGTTTGGACTCATGTCAATCCACTTGGCATAAAATTGGTGTTTAAACTACAACCTTCACAATTGTAATAGACAGTTATTGTCAATCCATCCTAAGGTCACACAGAGACCTGTGATATCACTCCTTTTCAAAATTTGGGGAATAGTATGAAGGATGTGACATGTTTATTTGGGCAATTTTTTAGTAGGGTCTTGTGTTAGTGTTTGTAAATGTCAACTTATATCCATTTGATTATGATAAAAGATTCATTCAGTCAGGGTTAAGGATTCCAGATCAATCAGTTTGGCAACTAGCTCTACAAGATTACAGTAGATAGTTGAAGTGCTTCAATGAAATAGTGGACATGGTGTTTGTGGTTACGGGTGTAGTCGAAGACTGTTGATTGATTAAAGGTATTGGTAGGTTTCTGTATGAATGATGGTTGTTTGAGTTCACGAACTTTGAGTTTAAGTCATTGTGAATCGTAGTTAGAGGGGCAATTATAGAGCTATTTTTGGGGGTTAGCACAAAAGATATTCCATTCTCCTGCTTCCTCTTTATATTTGTTAATTTCGTGAGTAACTGTTTTAAAGGGTTTTGAAAATATTTGACTGAGGGTTTCATAGTGGCAAAGAGAGTTGTTCACCTGACCTCACTGCAGCGGGGAGGAAGAAATATAATTGGTTGATTAAGAGTATTGGATTTGCAGATTCAGATTTAGTTATGCGTACAAATACCATCATGCTGCAAAATTAAAAAACCAGCTCCAAACTAAAAGGAAAATGTATATCTTGAAAACATGTTCACATGCACTTCTAGGCACTTATTTTGTTTCAATTTTTTGGTCAATAAGTTACTCCTAGATTCGAAGACATGTGAGACATAGTGGCTTCAGTGTGCATAAATCATTTCAGGACACCCTATAATTTATATGGCATCTTGTTTGTTTGATGGCTAACCTGATAGCATATCTCAGTACAGACTATTCCACTTCTAAGAGGAATGAAGCAACATTAACAATTTATGTGATGCTGATGGGTTTAATTTTGTGCCTGGAAGTAAACTGTGTTGAATTTAGATTGTATTATCTTTTCCTTTTGTGAACTTCTCAAATTGTTTGAACATTATCTATGGACTTGCAGTAATTTAATTATCAACAGTAGTCCTCACGGGTGAAGCTTTGGCCTTTTGAATGATCGAGTTTTCGATTATAATGTGTTGTCAATCTTTTTAGCTTAATATTAATTCAGATCAAGTTTTTTTTGCAGGGCTCTGACAACTTACACGCTGCAAAGAGGGTACCTGATCAAGCAATCAATTTTATGTACATTGGAAAAATAGTGATAGCTTTTATTTTGATCTTCGTACTTGGCGCAATTTTGGCTTTGGTTCTTGAGAACGTTCCTAGACTGATAGAGTTACTCGAACAATATGTGTAATCTTACAAGACCTAACATAAACTTCCTCAAGTCGATATTCATGTATAAAACAAAAGCAGAACTGAGTTCCATTGCTCTAGACCAAAAGTGTAGGGCTAGGTCAATGTATTGGTTGGTACAGTCATGTTTAGGTAGTCATTATTTCTCACTGAGTTGAGTTGTGCTGAACTACCTTTGGATTTGGATTTGGAGATGATGCAGTTGGAATGGGTTCCATTGCCTCATTAACATGATTCCTATCATTCTATTTGGTCCATGAATTTCATTTTTCAGTGGCATGCTGGATTGTTCATTGAGAACTCTTGTTCATTTCCTTTTTTCTAGTTATTCTGTTTAAACTGCTTCGTTAATCTTTTTTAAGGGAAAATGATCAAATGCACAAAAACCTCTAAGGTAAAGTCCATTTCAATGAAAATCTTAAAGAAACGAATTTCGTAGCTGATAGACATGCAACACTAGGAATTACATCTACTTCTCATGTATGTGTCCCTAGCGTTCCATTTGGATCAGCTGTAATTACATCCTCCCATGTTGTTGTTTGTGTTCTTGCCCTCTCGTTATTAAGAGATTGCCGTAGTTTCCAATTCGTCGTGAGACTTCTTCTATAATATTCTTCTAAAAAAAAAAAAAAAAAAAAAAAAAAAAAAAAAAAACTTCTTCTAAAATAGAAAAAGAAAGGCTAATTCATGTTGGACAATTTTCTTGTTGATAAAAATAAGTTTTTGAAACCCAATACCTTGTGTTATTTGATTTTTAAGAGATTGTGAAAAAAATTATCTCAAGATTGTGAAAAAATGTACCGATCTTTTTTGTTATTCCACATGCTTGCAATATTTTGTCATGCCGCTGACTTGTTGTAAGGGAAAATGTCCATTTAATCAAAATCAGGGTTTTAATAGCCCATTCCAATGAAAAAAGTTTAGCATAGCCCTTCCCAATTATTTTGATGAAAAAGACAACACTACCCTCATCTCTTTCAACATTACCCTCCTCTCTTTCTCTTTGCCGTCATCTAATCTCTCTCTCTTTTTTTTCTCTCTCTCCTCCTCACCATCATCGCCACCCATCATCACCGCGCAAGGACGTCTCATCGGTCTCTCTGACCCCGGCGGCGGACGCCGATAACGGCGACTCGGTCGAGAAACTCAACCAACTCCTCCGCCATCTCCAAAGGTAGATCTGCAAAGCCTTCGCCTCTAGCAAACCCAAGACCCTCCTCCTCCACCTCCGCCCCTTCTCCCACTCCAAGGAGACTGAAATCGAGGAGGTCTGCCGCGCTCTACCAGGACTTCATCCAAGCCATCGATGACCTCCGATCTCTCCTCTCCGACGTCGACAACATCCGATCTCTCGTCTCCGACGTTGACAACCTCTGATCTTTACTCTGACTTGAATGACTCAGCGTCGTCCATGGTAGGCCAGACCCGCTCCGCCAGTAGAATCGGGTACGACATTTGATCTTCGATTTGCTTTTCCTCTGAAGCCATCCAGAGATCTCTGCCGAACGGGCGCCACTGACGACAGCGATCACCTTCACCGCCTCTTGCTTCTCCTCGGCTCCCTTGTCCCCGAGCCCGGCGATCCTTTAGTACGTCGTCAGAGCTCGCCAATCTGCGCCTCAAGATCCTTGGCCTCTGGATCGGATCTGACTTCGTCCTCTCTCCCTTATCTCTCCCTCTCTGTTTTATGTGTTTTGACAGATTATTAGGGTTCAGTATAGAGGTCAATAGAAAATTACTGGGGGTCAGTAATTTTTCTTTTGGTTTCGTTTTGGTTGGGAATTGCCTTCTTCTATTTTCTTTGTTTTTCTGTGTTTTGACAAATTATTGGGGTTCAGTATAAAGGTCAATGGGGGTCAGTAGACAGTAATGTTTCTTTTGGTTTCGTTTTGGTTGGGAATTGTCTTCTTCTTCGATTTTCTTTGTTTTGACAGATTATTAGGGTTCAGTATAGAGGTCAATAGAAAATTACTGGGGGTCAGTAATTTTTCTTTTGGTTTCGTTTTGGTTGGGAATTGCTTTCTTCGTCTATTTTCTTTGTTTTTCTGTGTTTTGACAGATTATTAGGGTTCAGTATAGAGGTCAATAGAAAATTACTGTGGGTCAGTAATTTTTCTTTTGGTTTCGTTTTGGTTGGGAATTGCCTTCTTCGTCTATTTTCTTTGTTTTTCTGTGTTTTGACAGATTATTGGGGTTCAGTATAGAGGTCAATAGAAAATTACTGTGGGTCAGTAATTTTTCTTTTGGTTTCGTTTTGGTTGGGAATTGTCTTCTTCGTCTATTTTCTTTGTTTTTCTGTGTTTTGACAGATTATTGGGGTCAGTACAGAGGTCAATATAAAATTACTGGGGTCAGTAATTTTTCTTTTGGTTGGGAATTGTCTTCTTCTATTTTCTTGGTTTTTCTGTGTTTTGACAGATTATTGGGGTTAGTACAGAGGTCAATAGAAAATTACTAGGGGTCAGTAATTTTTCTTTTGGTTTCGTTTTGGTTGGGAATTGCCTTCTTCTTCTATCTTCTTTGTTTTTTTGTGTTGTAATATATTTTTCTGACAACCAGTGACCGGAAAAAGTCTGACGATGAGAATCTGGTGATCGGTGAGGTTCCGGCCAAGTTTTATCTCTCTCCCATTTTCTCTCTCTATGCATCTTTAAAAGGTGAGAGCAAAATAGTCAAAAATTAATAATGTTTGTTAAGACTTTAAGTAAAGATTTGTTCATTTGAACATAAAATAAGTTACCTTATATTCAAATGGGCTCTTAAAAAATATATTCATTAAAATAGACAATGAGGAACTAAAATTAGTATTAAATAGGTATTTTCGAGGGAATTATAACTTTTGTTTATCAACTTTATTGGTGTGACATGTTGATCTCTTTATCGTCCTTGTAATAATATGATAAGACCGTCTCTAGTTTCTACCAGCCCAGCAGGAGTCTGATTTGGCACCTCTAAATTGATAGCTGGAATTCGGAGACCTCTTCACCAGAAGAACTAAAAATGAAAGCTATTCGGTAGCTCAAACTTAAGATCACACCTCCGCTGATTCATCATAAACAAAAGAAAATCTCCGCACAATATCTGGTTTCTTGTGTTTCTCTTCTTTTTTACATTTCTATCTGCCATATATCACGAACAAACTAATACAAGTTATTTTAGCATATCAACCTTCTTGCCCAGGACTCATTCCTCTGGCATCACTCCCATCCAAAGATTGGACCCAAATTCTTTGACCTCTCTCTCCATTTTGCAGGGTTTGTTGTCTTGCACGCCTATCATTTGAATTCCCACCATCAGAAAACTGTGCCCATACGCTTTGACTCTTCCCCCCTGCACTTAGTTCCTCCTCACTTCCTGCAACTGTCTTCAGAAGCTCTGATTGCAGCAGTGGACAGTTTTCCTTAAGCAACTCAAAACCATCCGTTTCCATGACAGCTACATCAAAAGGATTGAAGTTAAGAACATAATTACAGCATGTAGAAATAAGGAATATTATGGCCCTACTCCTGATTCTGGGTTCTAAATAGACAAGGGACCTGCTCGAACAACATTCAGTGACATAATGTATGTGGTTAAGAATGGTTTAACTAAATTTATAGATAACAGGTAAACAAATCCAGAGAATGTTGACGTAGCAGACTTATGCAGCTTATGACAGGGCAGAAATGGTTTTACATAGTCAATCAAGTCAAATGAATCAAAACATATTGGCATGTGATGTTGATAAAATCCCAATACTAGTAGACACAAAAAAAAGTTGACCATCTCATATCTCATATGGGTTGCAATCTAAAAAGTAAAGCAAACATTAGTGGAATATGTAAAAAAAAAAATGAATTGAAATTTGTTTAGTGCTTATGGTTTGAAGTCGACATCCGTTTAGTCCTTGTGGTTTTATTTTAATCTGAATAGTCCTTGAAGTCACAATTTTTCATCCAAATAGTCCTTATGGTTTTATTTTAATCTGAATAGTCCTTAAAGTCATGATTTTTCATCCAAATAGTCATTCCGACAATTTTCTCAGTTAAAGGCCATAAGGACTATTTGGATGAAAAATCATGACTTTAAGGACTATTCAGATTAAAATAAAACCATAAGGACTATTTAGATGAAAAATTATGACTTTAAGGCCTATTCAAAATAAAATAAAACCATAAGGACTAAACAGATGTATCTTTCAATTTCATATAAGATACGAGTTCCTCAACTCCAATGACCTCCAAGCAGTAAAGAAATTATGATTTTGAGATTTGGGTTGACACACATCCCCACCCCAGATGAAATCCAAATCCCATTCTCCACCAGAAAATTGCAACAAGAAGTAAATCAATTGATCGATCCCATGCTTCCCAAGACTATGGCTAGAGCCTTGAAGCACAAGATTGGAATTCAGCCATTAGCTTGCAGCCCATATTCACTTATCATGACAGGGTAACAGAATGAGTTTCTTTACTCCTGATATCCTAATAGCCATTTCCCAAGTAGAGCCTCATTTTTTGTTCACCGAATTCCGCACATCAAAACCCAATTCCCAACCTATTAAATGATTGATTTTTTCATCAATCATTCAGACCTCCCCCTCCCCCATCCCACCAGTTCACTCTTCCACAAGCTATTCGAATCAGGGAAAGATGTTTGAGTAAACTGGTCCAAAATTTTCTGTCCCACCTTCGACCACTGGATTCCAGAATCTCACCGCGCTGGAATCGCCTCCTAATAATTCATTGGCCATGTTCCAACTCATCTTCACACTTGAGAGTTAATCCCAGCTGTTGAGCACTTCTCGATTATAATTTCCAAACATTTTCTTTTTTAAAAAAGTAAAAGGAAAAATACCAAAAGGATTCAATTAATCGTTAAGAGACTAACCAAGTTATGATCACCTTTAAATTAATTTTATGCTCCACATACATGGGTTTCTATATAAAACCTCAAAACATGAAAATGATCTGCAGAGATTATCTTGAATTAGCTATTAAACCATCCAACCTTATTTATGCTAACAGACTAGATTAAGGTAAAGAACTACTCTTCTGCCTACTTGCACCTGTCAATGTAGATAGCAGATACGACAGTACCACTTGCTAGAATCTAGGGATGAGGGAGGGCATGTACACCATGATATTTGAAAGGAAAAATATAATGGAATCGATAGTATGGTAGCCAAAAACAAGGTAAGGGCAGCAGTTGGTTCAATCCCAGGAGAAAATCACTTTGACACCATATTGCCAAAAAAAAAAAAAAAAAAAGATTTTAGAAGGCAGACCGGAACTTTTTTCTTCATTATATAGGAATGGAAAAGGAGGGACTTTTATACAAGACACCAAAACTTAAATATGCTCTTATAGACTTAAATTGAGGAAAATGATGATGCAAATTGCGATTAGGCTCCTTGGCGTGGGGAAATATGCATCATCATCATTATTATTATTATGCCCAGAGAAAACTGAACAATCCGGTCTAAATGCAATCGGCCACAATTATCCAAACAAATCGAGCACAGACCAAAGGAAACTACCTACAAGAATGATTGACAAGATTCTAAATTACACAACTTTACATATTTCTTCACTCAACCTGAATCTAAATATACCAGACAAAGCTTTCCCTCATGTGCCTATGTTGACAAACTAAACAGATCACACAGTAACCCCTGCTCTACAGGCTACACAAACTACCCCAGCCATCATGCACACACCAAGACCATCCTCATCCAATATCAACTCCTATCTTTACTAATCAAATTTCCATCCAATTTTTAGGCACTAGAGTGCTCAAGGAGGTACCACCACACCATGCGTAACCAACAATGTAGCCCTTTTAAAAGAAAATTAAAGAACACCTACATTGGCTGCTATTCAAGAAAACTTCATTTGGGAACTCCAGATTTTGCTCAAAGGATCTTGAAGATCCATGGCAAACAATATTGTTAAGTAAAATTAAGAGTTCAGTAAACCCTTAATAAGGCAAATCTAGTAGAAGTTCAATATAGCCAGTAACATTGAGATGATAGCCTTAATGTACCTAAAGAAACAGAACCGCAGCCCCTATAACAAATGTAACCCTATTTGTAATAAAAGTAAGTGAAGTAAATAGCCCAGAAAAAGGTGATAGTCCAATTTTGCAACAGCTATGGTGCTAATACAGTATCTGCTTAACAAACTAACAATAGTAATCCTAGGGATCAGTTTTCTTAAAATTTTATCTAGACACCATTATAACACAACAGGACTACGCCGAACGTATACATGAAAAACAAAACGAAGAGTTAACCAGCCAGGTCAAGAGGCGATCTCTTATATACATCATCATACTCTAAAAGCTATTCAACTTCTCTCCACCAGTCCAGTTACAAGAGTAAGAAGAGCCATAAAAAAACCCAATAGCTGACCTGATGGAGAAGTCAATGACGAAATGAAAACCTTTCATGAAAATTACTGAGGAAGCCGGTAGAAAAATAACATACATATTCAGCCTAATTACTATCTCTTATACAGATCAATAGACTGAAGATAAAACTAACTCAAAGTCAAATGCATACTTGATGGAATTTCTAAAGTTAATGCGAGTAGTTAACAAATCCTTGAACGTAAATTACAGGGCTATCCATACAGCAATGGCAATGGCCTTTTCCTTTAAATAGTGTCTGTGTTCTAATACATTAAATGTAAAACATAAGAAGAGAGAGAAGAAAGAGAGACGTACCGACTAGATTTTCAGCAGCAAATTTTAGGCAAACCGATTTTAGTTCGAAAGCAGAATAGCGATCAGCCAAGGCGAGGATATTGGCAACAGAATTGACAGATATATCCTTGCAGAGAACAGATTCACACATGAGTCTAAGCCTTGTTAAGCCGTATTTGTCTGCTGCAGCTAGTAACTTTACCGCTAATACGTCAGACAAAGAAGGCATGCAAGATGATGAACTTGGCTCCGAGAACTCCTCATCTTCAACAAGAGTATCCGTATACAAGAAGTGCAGCAAAGCCTGCCCCAGGAAAACAATAGAAGGTCAATTAAATTTTCTCCATCATTACGAAAAACAAGTAAACAGACAAGTGCTACCTTAAAGACTTTGGGTTCCATATCATTGACAACTATTTCCTGATTGTCCTCTTCCAGCCCGCTAAAGAATTCATTTCCGAACTCGGGGGAACGAGCAGCTAATACTAGCTTGTGAGCAGGGAACTTAACCCCGTAGACAATGAAAGTAACATCAGAGCCTTCCCCATTTTCCAAGAAGGTACCGAAATGGGCGCCGATATCAGAGTCCGGGACATGAATGGAGTGCAGCCTGGAACTATCAATGGCAGAAACCACAACGCCGACGGTGCAGTTGATTTTCAAGCAATCATCCTTGAGAAATGTGGAAGACTCGAGCATAGTGCGTCTGTAGAAGCGTTTGTAGCCCCTGAAATCATGACAAACAAACAGAATGAGGGTGAAATTGGAAAGAGAAGATAGTGATGAAATGAGGTAGGAGGGAGTGACAGACAGACAGACCACATGCTGCCTCTGTACTTGAGGGTGTAGGGCCCGCTCTCAAGGGAGCGATCGAAATGGGAGTGGACCTTGTGCTTGGCGTCGGGGCCTTGATCGACGAGGGTCAACTCGAAGAGGGCTCGGACGTCGGTGCCCTCGGAAGCAAGAGCGATGAAGACGGAGACGTATGCGGAGTTGTCCTCGGGGTTTTTGCCGTCCGGGTAGAAGTAGATGGCCCACTGGTAACCTCCGATGGTGAAGTTCTCGCTGGCGATGTGCTTTCCGACGCCGATTCCTTTGGCGAGGGAATACCCTTTGATCAGGAACTGGTGGGACCCGTTAACCGTCTGGGTCACGAACCGTGAGCTCGACGGCAGCACCACCCCGCTCCTCTGTCTCTGTGCCGACATCTGATTCTGATTTTGAATTTGGTCGCAGCAGACGAGCCTCTCCTCTCCTCTTCTATTTCATCTCTTTCCCCCACGTGACATTTCAACAAGAAATAAGTAGAAATCTTCTCCATTGTTGGATGAAGTAAATGCAATTTTCACATAAATTTTAAAGTTATAGAATTATAATTTCATGAATTTAAATTATAAAAAAAAAATTCTCATTTAGTCAAAAATAAGAATATAAGAGCCCATTTAAATGATTATCTTATTCTCATGTCCATACTAATGATTCTTATGAAAAAGATTCAACTAACCTTCATTCAACTAACTTATCTCTCACCATTATCTCATCCAAGACTTATCACCTCTCTCTCTCTCTCTCTCTCTCTCTCTCTCTAGACCTCCACCACCACTTTGAAGTGTAATCTCTTCCTCACTGCCGGCTAGGGTTCCGATGACTCTCTAGACCTCCACCACCACTTTGAAGTGTAATCTCTTCCTCACTGCCGGCTAGGGTTCCGATGACAGCCACAGTAGCCGTGTTGCGTTCCTCGTCGTCCGCACCATCGCCGACGTCGTTGGCATCAACCTTCGCTGCAAACTTCGTCATCACCGATGACGGCACAACCGTCCTCAAGAATCCGGCGTTTGTTTCGAATCCAAAACTCAAGGTTCTTCGGTGTCGTCTGGTGTTCTCTGGTGACGATGTAGCGAAGCTCCCTCCGGCCATGTCAAGGACGTCTCGCCTGTACTCATCTTGGATCTGCTCCTCGACTGGGCCAACGAGCAGGTTCATAGGCAACCTCTGCCTCCGCCTCCATGGCCAGATCGAAGGTGTCGGGTGCGTGGTGAGGGAGGTGAAGCAGTTTCGATGAGGGAGGAGTAGGTACGGTGAGGGAAGGCGCATGGTAAGGGAGTAGATCCGGTGTGTGAGGGTGCATGGCTCTGCGGTAGGTGTAGTTATATTTTTGTAGCTGATAGGTAGCTTGATTATTCGTGTTGTAGTTTTGACTGATTATTGGCGGTCAATAGCTTGATTATGTTCTGGTATTTATTCTTTTTTGTTACAATAAGCTGAAATAAGTTGATTATTTGAGGTCAGTAACTAAGTTATTGGGGGTATTGGGGGTCGGTAACTGGTTATTGGGGGGTCAGTAACCAAGTTATTGGGGGTCAGTAACTGGTTATTGGGGGTCAGTAACCGGTTATTGGGAGTCAGTAGTTGATTATTGGGGGTCAGTAACCGATTATTGGGGGTAAGTAATTGGTTATTAGGGGTCAGTAACCGAGTTACCGGTGACCGAAATCTGGCGACCGGAGAAAATCTGAGTTACTCGGGATCAATAACCGGCGACCGAAGAAATTCCTGCAACCGATGACCGGAGTCCGATGAGGTTCCGGCAAAGTCTTCTCACTCTTTCACTTTCTCTCTCCTTATACATGTTGAAGTGATGAGGGTAAAATTGTCTTAAAAATATACAAAAATTATTATTTTATTATGACTTTAATATAAATTTGTGTATTTGGGCAAAAATAAGAACACTTTATATTGGAATTGGCTCATGTCTATTAAATTCATTGGAATGGGCAATAAGAGGTTTAAATTAGTACTAAATGGGCATTTTCCCTAAATTATATTGATTGAGAATTTCATTGTTTGGATTTCATGATGTAGAATTTTAAAATGACAAGAATTAGTATTTAGACTAACCTCAGTTGAGCGAATTGATAATAGACGCCTATTTTATGAGGAATTTAAGTCGGAAATTTAAGCTTCTAAATTTCACGATTATTTTTCCGTGGAAATTACAAATTCCACACGGGATAAGAATCTAAACGGTGGAAAAAGTCCAAAGCAATTGAGAATTCTTTATTTTTTTATTAAATTCTCGGAAATTTACCCACATTGGTTGCTTTGGGTTCTACTTGAAAATGCGATGCTTAGCATAAAAACTCATTCTCTCCACGCAAGAGGAGGTGATGTGAAAAAGAGGCGACTGAAAATTGATGGTTAAGTTGTAGGGTTTTGCTGGGGGTAATTTGAGATTTTGATAAAATTACAAGGCTAAAGTTGGAAACAAATCTGATTCACCCATGAATCAGATCCAATACCAACCCCCTCCACCGGAAGGAAAAAGGAGGTTTAACACTAGGACCCACACATATCTGATTCCCCTTGGAGGTTAGTAAACACCCCCACACGGAATGGGAATGAAACCCAACAAAACCATTCCTATTACGCTTAAGTAACGGTATGTTTGAATGCGGCGGATTCCCAAGAATTTAATTAAAAATAAGAAATTTTTCAGGAAAATAATCGTGAAATTTAAAAGTTTAAATTCCTAATTTGAATTCCTCACAAAATATATGTCATTTGTCAATTTCCTTAATTGAGGTTAGTTTATATACAAATTCTTATCATTTCAAAACTCTACATCATGAAATCCAAACAATGGAATTCTCAATTAATGAAATTTAAATTCATGAAATTGTAGTTCCTATAATTTGGAAATTTTTATAGAAATTGAAATTACTTTACAACAAAATGTAAAAGCGGCCCCCTAGAGAGATCAAGAATCCTCACTATTTGTTAGATGGACAGTGCAGCCAGCATAAAATTCATAGGGAAGATTTTCAAGCCAGTTTCCTTAGAAGGTAAAGTCCAAAAGTTTTATTGAGTGCAACTTATTTACATTTGTAGAACGTAGTGCCCATCAACCAATATTAGTCCTATTATACAGTACAGTATAAACTTGGATCCCTGCTAACATATATATAGTGCAAAGAAAGCAACTGAATATACAAACAAACAACAAATTGACCCGAATGCATTTTCTGTACAAATTTAGAAGTCAAGTAACATAATTTTCTGAGCTGCGAAAAATTTCATTGGCATGGGCTGCTGGAACATAAACTGCATCTTCCAGTGAGCTGTGTCTTCGGCCATAACATACATAAACAAGCACTCCTATTATCAGCCATACAGTAACACGAGCCCAGGTGTCACCTCTGAAAATGAGATAATAAGTTAACCGTATTAGATGTCTAATAAGAAACAATGAAAGATTACAGACACAGTAATGAGTTGGTGTACAGAGCACAAAACACAACTGGAATTAACCACCTTCTAAAATGAATACTATGTATCATTGCAACATAAACACAACTTGCTGCAAACAAACAGATCTAATAAAAGCAGTGTCATAACTATCCTACATGAGATTAATCATCTCTCCTAAGCATTGATCTGTGCTTGGCTAGTCATCATAAGCTTTCACAAAAATTGAACTGCTTTTGTTTCAAGTCAATAGAAAAAAGACTGTCGAAATGACTCAATATGCCAAAAACTACAGCGCAGGTTACACAGCTAGCACTATCAAAGGAGCCTGTAAGTTCTTTTTATAAATTACTTTGTAGAGACACAAAAATGAATTTAAAATTATACAGATGCAACTGTTAGATTGGGAGGTCTGAACAGAACCACAATGTATTAA
Organism: Fragaria iinumae; assembly: GCA_009720345.1. Lineage (NCBI taxonomy): Eukaryota > Viridiplantae > Streptophyta > Magnoliopsida > Rosales > Rosaceae > Fragaria > Fragaria iinumae. The sequence goes on from CM019117.1 coordinate 22,455,178, forward strand.
AGATCCGATACTAAACCACATTTTACTAGATTAAAAACAAGACAAGTTAGCAGCAATTTCCATGATAGTTTTCCAAGCGCTTGACAATAAATGAAAGCATAACTACAAGCAAAATAATCTTCTCAGAAAAAAAAAAGAAAAAAAAAGCCAAACTATGAGTAAAATAAACTTTGGGAATAGAAGGAAAAAAATGCAAAAATATCTTTTTTTTTTCTGGTCTGATAAAAAGAGAATATTTTGATCACATTTGTAACAGAGCAATAACTGATGCTACAGCTATACGTCGCAGCAGCGTCAATAAGGAAACCATACCAATATTAAAATTCTCAACTATATTGAACATCGAAATTAAGGCAGATATAATAGTGAAAAGCTAGTAGAAAGGAAAATGATATTTAAAATAACAATTATTAATGGGATACTTACCCAAGATTGATGAGTAAGTAGACGTTGATGAGAATGCAGACAATCGGAAGCAATGGAACAAATGGGCATAAGAATCCTGAATGCATCAATGTACCACTGTTATGGAAAACTCAAATGGTAGTTACCTCAATCACTCTAACATAACAACTTAACTCAAACTATCCGAAGTAGAGTAACAAGTTAACTGAAACTAACCAAACATGAAATGAAGAAATTACCAATAATCACAGAAAATCAATAGTTCAGTCACTTCAGATACGATCAATTAGCATCAGGGGTTTAGTTAAAGCTATTCAACTAGGTTTTGATAGCTAGCATCAGGGAATATTTCGTCTTTATAAGGCTGCCAACAGACACAAGGTCTATGTCACAGTAACATAGAAAATTGTTCTTTAAGGTGGTTCACTGCATACAGATATGGCTGCGGGAATCATTTCAAAACATCTGGAGAAGTATCAAAGTTTGTTACAGTAGATTGTACGATCTTTATTCAAGGCTGGGCTTGAACCCGCAACGATAGGATTTAGCTTTAGAAATTAATCCTCGAAGTTAAATTCTATGACTATAGACATTCTACAAACAAGGTCACCGCCATTGAGCTTTTATGAATTTGCTTCATGAAAGAAGGGTGGGTCTGCGGTTGCCGTACTGATGTTAAGAGAGGGCTTTAATCAGTGGGACCAAGCCTATAATAGCAATGTTAAGGGAGGAGGAAACTGATGTCTGAGCAGTAGGCTCAAGCCTGGAATAGGCAGCAGGAAAATTCTTGGCTGTGAATGGTAGGAGAAAGTATTTCCAAGAGACAGATCTGACACCATAAAACGTATGTAGAATTTCCAGCTTCTTTCTCATTCACCTATTCCGAACATACTATGCTACGTCTACAATCAATGAGTTTGGTTCCTAGTCTAAGTCATTATAGTAGAGAAACTACGATCCCAAAATTAGGGTATGTCTAACAATGTGCCTACCTCCTGTGTGCCCAAAGGTGTGTCTTGCATCATCTTGATCTATACAAGTAAGCACAGTCAGACCAAATAGAACAAGGATACCACCAGCTCCACATACTGCATAGCGAAGAAAGCTGAAAAGGAAATTTAAACAAAAAAAAAAATTGGATTAATGAAAGAAGTTATAAGATATGTTGGCAGAAAGACAAATTAAGAGACACTTAAAGAATGTTGGCAACCAATTCTACACAGAAGCATTGACAATCTATTTGATTATAATAACAAGAAAAATTTCTATCAGAACCAAGCCTAGGCACCAAAATCCGCACACCTGGGGAGGCCCAAACTTGAAGCCGAATATGTGAGGAGAAACACCCCTACACATGTGAGCATTATGGTCCAGCCAGCAATTTTTCGCCTGTTAACTTCACTCAGTGTGTCTGTAATAAATCGTATATACATTGTGAATAAGCAGGAAGTAGAGCAGAACTTCAGCAATCGGTTAGATTCAAAAGAAAAAGACATGGGTTTTGTGAATGCATAGTTTTTAGGCCTTTCGTAAGTACAATTAGTGAGATATGTATTTAATATACATGAGTTTATTTAAATCTATGTCCCCTTCATATCTTTTAAGTTTAATTTTTATAATTTGGATTTTAATACTAACTATCAATGTGTAAAATTTTTGTGGCATTACATGAAATTAATTAAATATTTTTCTCAAGTAGGAATCACAGTAGGTGTACTGTAAGAAATAGATATACATGATTCAAACTAGTTGTACTGGACCTGAATATGATGGCCCTTTGGGTGTTTATGTTTATGATAATGATTATTACAGTTGAGATGAGATCAAGCTTGAGCTTGTTAGGACAACGCTTTATCACCTTTACTTAGGTTGGTCATTTATACTCCTACAGATGGGTACTAATGATCTTGTCCTCATCAAGTAACTTATACGGATCTTGGATTCGACCCGGTTCTTGTTGAGAACGAAGACGAAGAGGAATTAAGTCCAGAGCGGGACACCGCTTTGGCTCCTTATTTGGCTCACTTTTAAGTCACATTTCCACATCTACATTGTTCAGTGTCTTGAACATAGTGTGTAGATCATTCCTACAACGTTTCATCTAATTTGGAGACCATTTGAGCTTCTGTAATAGCGATTTACACGAACAGTTCCGTTTGGACAGATTTTGTTCAGTTGATTCATTTCATCTAATTCGGTACCCAAATGATATCCAAATTGGATGAAACTTTGTAGGAATGATCTACACACTATGTTCTAGAGACTGAACAGTGGAGATGTGAAAATGTGACCTAAACACACACACACACAGCCGGTTTGGGTATTATGGATGGATGGAAAGAATAAAGTATTTTTGAATACAAAAAAGAAGTGGAGTTCGATGAGCTTTCGGAGAGAAAGATTCTTATAATCCTTGGGTTTCTATTTCTAATGAATTAGTAATTGCACCCTCTCTTCTATTATGCAAAACTGGGAGGCTTCTGTACCTCAGTTTCAACTTTTAGGCCAGTCTTGTTCCACTGATGTTTTACTAGTTCCTGTTTGTTATGCTGCAGTTGCTTCAGTTTCCATTATGCAAAACTGGAAGGCTGCTGTAGCTCAGTTTCAATTTTTAGGCTACTCTTGTTCCACTGATGTTTTATTTGTTCCTGATCATTTTGCTGCAGTTGTCTTTTTTATCCTTATTAAGTTCCGCAGTGAACCAAGTCCACAACTTCTGTTCCTTATTAAGTTCCAATGGATTGCGCGTCTTAATATATTAATAAATAATAACACTAAGAAATAGATAAATAAACGAAAAAGAAACTTACAGTTAACAAGGGGTAGTTGCTTTTCAATTAGACGAAGATCAACCAATATATCCACTTTATCAAGTAGAGGTTTAGAACTATCTTTGGAAGACCCAACACTACCCTTAGGATCATCCCCACTGATATCTTGAGAATTACTACCATGTCGCAAGGACACTGAATCAATAGAGTCCTGCAGAGATGCAGGCAAAGGCACCTCATCCGGTGGGACATATCGGAGTATAAGTACAGATATTGCTACCATAGTGAATGCAACAAGTGTACCCACACTAACCTACACCAAGTAAGCACCTACAAGTCAGTCTCCATATCATACATTAATTTAATCAAAAATATAGAGCAAAGGAACTGTCCCAGCTTGTAAAGGGCTATAGCTAGATCTCCATCATCTCCATAGTCATTATCGTGATCCAGACAGAAAACTCCTTTCAGGAATAATAATGGCAAAGATATTAAATTATACAGCTCCAGGTTATTGAATAGCATTACAAAGTTAATGGCTAGTGAACCGTAATTATAGCATTTGACATGAAGAATACTTCCATGTGTTCTTAGCATACCAAAGGCCTAAAAGGTGTTTGCTTATCAACAACAATATCAGATGTTTGCATGAAATTAAACTTACCATTCCTGCTAACTGTGAAACATCCATGAAGAATGCTAAGATTGCAGCACAAATCCCAGTTGCTATCGTACTCTTGACAGGAACCTGAGAGCTTTTATTTATCTCCGAGAAAAATGGCGGCAGCAATCCATCTCTAGCCATGGCCATCAGGATCCGCGGCTAAGGAAGGGGAAAAAAATCCTTATATATCCAACAAAATCAAAATAAATAGGAAAGAAAGTATATAACTTGGTGGTAGAAGTGATAAGAGATCATGGTAATTGATATATAGAGCAGATACGCAATAAAAGGAACACAATAACCATAAAAATATTCAAGGTAGAATGCATATCCATCAATTAGCCTAAAAGAGACAAAGTGCTGTCCCATAGACATAGAAAATAACCCTAAAATAGATAAAGCACGCATGCGCGCGTGCGTATTTATACGATGAATGATGCTGTCCAGATTGCTACCAAATGGAGGAAGAATATAAGAAGAAATCGTCCTTGTCATTTTCAAACAAAGGGAAGACACTAGACAAATCTTCTGGAGGATTCACCCAAACATCTAACGATTCAAATGGGAAAACTCATAGTAAGTCCTCATCTTCCAACCAGTTAGTGAGTTCTTCTACTCTTAAAAGTGTACAAAAGGCTGCTGGTTCTGCCTCTAATACGAGGACTGAAATTAAATGCTGGAAATGAAAAGAGGCTTTGGACACTTGTCGGTACAATGCCCCAATTGGTTAGTTGCCTTGGAAGATAAGACACCAATGGGTAGGTAGTCATAGTATACTTTTACCTCTAGGGTAAATGGGAATTGGTAAACATATACAAATCACGGCGCAGTCTTGATTAAAAATTTCAACTGTCAACAGGAATAAGGTGTGCAAATTTTATATGCAGCATAATCAATTAACAGATGGTAACAGCAAGATACGAACAAGATAGAACTATTTTAGAACTTTCAAATGAAAAACCATAATTCCAGTTCAAATACCTGGGGAAGAATAGACCCCATCAATGTCGAGCAGAGAGCAGTAACAGCTCCAACCGTAATGATATAGCTTCACACACAAGCAGAAAATGCCTCCAATTAACAAATTTAACCTAATATCCTGGAAAAAAAAGGTACAGAAACAGAAATTGAAGAGATATTAAACTTACGAAGCCCATTGCATCCCATGGCTAGCAAATGCAGTTGAGATGGGTGTGTCAGGATCCATTGCATGATAAGGCACTAAACCAACAATGACCATAGAAACCAACATATACAACGCACAGCATATTGATAGTGCAGCACCAATACCCAGTGGTAAATCTCGTTGGGGATTCTTTACCTTTGGAGATACAACAAGCAAAAGTTCAATACACGTTAGACATCTCTAAAGTACTTGTGGATTCGTATATCAGATGACATAACAAGAATGTACTTACCTCTTCAGCAGTGCTTGCAACTGAATCAAAACCAATGTAAGCAAAGAAGACAGTTGCAGACCCGGCAAGCATACCATTCACCCCAAAGGGGAAGTACCTGTTATGTTCAAGAAAACGAAGGAATAATGAAAATTTTCCTCTAGAATTACAAGGGCGAATACAAATATAGGGATGCTTAATACCCAGTAGGAAGTTGATATCCAGACCAGCCAGTCTTAAATCCCAAATAAGTACCAGCAACTATGACAAATACCATTGCACATACATTCGCTATTGTTGCAATCCCTTGTGCCACTGTGCTCTGTACATATTCAGAGTCCCATGTCAGTTCATACAAATACAAAAAGATACTTGGAACTCACAATATAATAATATACATCACTACCTCCTTGATTCCCACACACAAGAGCCCTGTGACAATACATACTAGAATTGCTGCGCATGGGTCAACCACAACATCAAGCGCAGGAATGTGTAGACGGGATAGAAAAAAAGGCAGACTGTCTGGTCCTCCAAAGAGTAATGCCTTGAAACAGAAAAAACATATAAATATGCAGGGCATACCGACATACAAACTGCAGAGCATAGGAACACAGATTGCATGCAACTTTTGACTTCATTCGCTGACATCCAGCGTTTATGCTCGTATTGCTTACAATTAATTCCAGGATCCCAATACAATTGCCACTCATATACACAAAAGGAAATAAAGCGCATGATACGATGGTAAAAGATTCAAATGAATAATAATTAGGTTAAATTTTAAGTCTGCAAATTCCAATTCATAAGACAATAAATTAAAAGTATGCAATCTAACAAGAGCTTAATAAAGTGATGTCTACCAGATTAGGGGAAATGCCACGAGCAACAGCTGAACCACCAATGGTGTATTCGAGAATCAAAGCCCAACCAACCAACCAAGCAACACTGCAAATAATATTATCACACTAACAAACTGATGAAACTGAAAACTTTGAGGGGCGAAGATGTAATAGAGAAGAGAAGAGAAATTACCCTTCTCCGATGCATATGTAGGTATAGTGATAGGCGCTTCCGGCAGAAGGACAACGACTGGCAAGCTCAGCATAACAAAAGGCTGAAAGGGCAGCTGCTATTCCGGCTATAAGAAACGATATTGTGAGGGCGGGTCCAGAATGCTCCCTGGCAACTGTTCCCACAAGAATATACACTCCTGCTCCGATTGTTGACCCGACGCCTGTCACAAACTAACTTGTTGGATCAAATTCGAAAACAAATTAAATTATAGAAACAGAGAGAGGATGGGAGAATACCAATAGCGACGAGATGGGGAACAGTCAACTCCTTGGCCAATTGATGATGGGAAGACTTGCGGCGGTGAACGGAGTCCACCTGTTTCCGTCGAATCAAACTATTGAGAGCACGACCACCCCATCCCTCAACACTTTGCTCAGAATCAAACCCCATCAATCAACCCTCAATTGCTATTATTATTAGGATACAGTATGTACAATTCAACCTGCCCGACGACACAGAAACAAACACAGAGATTCGAAACGGGGAGCGGGCAGATTGAACACACACCAAAACCAAAACCAAGTCCCGATCGATTGATTGTTTCGTGGACGCCTTCTCCTCTCTCCTCCCAAGTTATCTTCCTATCTTTTGCTTTTCTTTTATATTTCTATTTTTCCTTCATTTTGTTATAAATGTCAAACTGGTGGGACCAATGTGCCCGCCCATCAATTATTCGCCGTATCCAACTTAACTTAGAAAGTATTCCAACAACAACAACAAAAAAGACATAGAAAGTAGAGAAAAAGAATACGGACACCTCCTCCGCCCTAACAAACGCCGGTAGTAATTATTGGGAAAAAAAATGGAAACAAAGGGAAAAGAAAACTAAACAAGCATGAAAATGAAATAAGAAAAAACCAACCTAAAGCCCTTACAATAACCAGTCTAAAGCTCCAGCCATCGGGAAACTGACATTGTCGAGGATAGATCAAGGTCGTCCAACGACCCAAACCACTCAATGTCATTCCCGTGTTCATGTCTCAAACACCATTCTTTAGACCAAACAACCTCATTTTGTATCCGAATGCGTTCTCTTATCTCATATGGTGATAAACGCTCTGTCTTTCTAAATCAAGTTGTTTTTTATGAGAAATGAACACAAATCTTTTTTGTATCAATTTAATAAAGCAGGAACAACCGAATAGTCCATCTGTGAAAGTTCATTATTAGTAACTCAGAAAATGTATAGTTGGAGTTTATTATGCTAGTTATCACTAATCATATCATTTGTTCATCTTCTACTCCTCCACAACCCTAAGGAAGCAAGATTACATTTTATTAAACCATTCTTATTAATAGAACTAGGTTCTAAAAGTAAACTAGAAAAGATTTAGTCGAACTCAGTAAACTTTATTATATTAACTGAAGAGCATATAACAAAAGAATACATCACCCGTCATTACAAATTCTGCTCATGGCATTTGCAGCATTCCAAGGAGATTGAATGCTGGCATTCGTGATATTATCCATCTAAGGAACTCTTCAGAAGAGGTTTCATTTAACAAATCTTCAAATAAGCAAATTTCACAACCAATGCTCTTGCATATCTCCGCTACTCGGTTGAACTTAATATTTATTTTGCTAACTTCCAACTATTAACAGTTTGGTCTTAATAAAAGAAAAACAATTTGGTCCAGACTATCATCGTGGCTTTGGAAATAATACGAGAAATATGCAATAATAATCTCTTAAATAACAAACTCCTATACAATTGGAATTCTCCTAGAGAATAGGCAAATGAATTTACATACTATTGACAAAGACAACTACAATTATTGGACATAAACAAATCTACTAAATTATTATATTGACGTATGCCCTCCCATAAATTAATGAAATGTTTACTAACAAGAAAAGACATTGGAATGAGTTTGGGTCTCACTTGCTTATCAAGAATCGATGATTCTGGGATGAGAGAACTCCGGCGTTTATTAACAAGAAAATGTATTAGAATGAGTTTGGGTCTCACTTGCTTATCAGGAATCGATTCCTTATGAACCCCATAATCTGATACTCAAAGGGGGAGATGAGTTTAAGAATCAAGTTTATGGAATCACATTTTTCTCCCCGAAATATTCTCACATAATATGATATTTTCAAATTACCCAACCCAAGAAATATGCACACTACGTCACAAATGGCTTTGGGCGACATGTTTCAGACGAAAGAACTGTTGAGTCATTCGTCTGAAAATCTGAAATATTTCAATGAACTCAGACGACAAAAAAATCAACTTATGTTGTTTGAGTAGGGTGAAAACTCTTGAATTTGAAGGAGTTTCAAATCTTTTGCAAGTTGAAAACTCAGACGACATATAACTGTCGTCAGAAAGCAGCTAAACGAAAGTTGAAAAAATGAGAAATTTATCGAAGCTTAGACTACATATTTTTGTCGTCTGAAAGAGCTCCATTATAGAGGTCCTCAACTGATACTCATTATATATATTTTTTCGTTTGAAGGGACTACATATATTTATTAAAGTTTCCTCAACTAGTCCTCACTATAGAGGTCCTCATTAGAAGGGGCTTCATATCTTTGATATCTCTGTCGAAATTTCTAATTTTTGAACCGTCGATGTTTCCTCAAAATCCAATATTTTAGTCATTGTGGACAAACCGACCGCATCTATTAACTCCCTTAACCCCCCCCCCCTCTCCTTTAAAATTATTAGTCTCTCATGCCTCATCTGTTATACATAAGCTTCAAAGATTTTATTATGAACCTAGATTCCAACATAAACTTAGATGTCAACATGAACCCAGATTTCAACAAAAAAAACGAACAAATCGTTTCCAGTACGTTCTACCAGACTTTACCTCCTCCTCCTTCTTCTACTTGTATGTCACCGTCGAATTCATCACCTAAATCTAGCAGGTGAGCTGGGATTATAATGGAGAAGCCATCCTTCGAATCAGCTATTGGGACGCTAACGAGCGAGCAGATCAGATTCTGGTGGCTGGATCATGGCCGTGTGCAGCTGTGTTTCCTTTGTCCATGTTTTGCATTTTTCTCTTCTTGCCCAATTGGATTTTTATCTATATTTATTTATTTTTATTTCCAGTAACAGAGTTAAAGGGCTGTTAAATGAGTTGTCATAAAGAGATATGTCAATAGGTTAATGGAGAGACAAAAAAGGTTATAGGAAATTGGAGACAGAGGATTCGAAGCTGAGAAAGCGAGAGAGAGAGAGAGATGGGTGGGACCCAGTAGGAGACTTGTTTTGCGTGCAACCGAGAGGAAGGAGAGGCTGGGGTGCCGCCTCGATGGTGGTGCGTGGCGGATTGATCGGTTTCAATTGCGTAGAGGAGGCTGGAGGCACCTTGGGGTGTATGCAAAGATGGTCTCTTATCTCGAGTCGGCACCAGTTGTGGTTCAGGATGTGGGAGCCTAGGATTTTAATTCTAAGGCTATTTGTGCGTAGCACCGGTAACAAGGTGTTAGCTCAAGAAGAAAGACTTTTTGGTTCACAACTAGTGAGGAGCTCCTGCTGAAAACTCTGTTGTAGAGAAACTAAAACGAGATGACCATTAGTGCGTGTTTGTTACCTCGAGTATTCATACCCCTTCTTATTTCTACAAGAAGCCCAACTTTTTGGAAAAAATTTGTGTCCGGACTAGTATTTACGTGTGTGTCCGGACTTTCTCTATTTACATACTTTTGTTAATGTAAATTATAATCTTAACCGTTCAAAAGTTATATTAACCAATAAAGATCACTTTTGCAAAAAATCAATGTAAACAAATTCGTTTGGTCAGTCAAATGTATCAAACAAATGGACGGCTGATCATGAGACCGCTACCTTTCACCAGAACTGTCAGTTTGTTTAATGCAATCGGCTGAGGAAACGAATTTTGGTTACATTGATTTTTTACAGAGTTGCTCTTTATTGGGTAATTCAACTTTTGAACGATTAAGATTATGATTTACATTGACAAAAATATGTAAATAAGAGAGAGTCCGAACATACACGTACATATTAGTCTGGACGCAAGTTTTTTCCCAGCTTGGTCAAGCCTTCCTTTTTTTTTTATTAAACCCATGTCGGTGTTTGGTGCCAAAAGCACTATCCCCAACCTTTGTGTTCTTCAAAACCTAGAAGCTCCTCCATCTCTCAAAATCAACCCAACACAGATGACCTACTGACCGGCCAGAGCTTCCCCTATCGGCGATGATACGACGATATACCAAGCGTGTTCAAGATGTCTTCTCGTGGTGGTTCCACCGGTGGTCACCAATCGTGCATGCACTAAGTAAGGTGAGAAAATCAAATCCTGAAAATCAATCTTTCTAGTCATATTCTTTTCTTCTTCTTTGAAACAACCCATTCTGGCTTGGGTTTGATTTTTGAGTTGATTAAATTTCCTAAGAATTGGTTTTTGGGTGTTTTCAGTGGGTTGTGGTTTTAGGGTTGTTAAGCTGATTTTGAGCCATGGCTGATTCTACGTGGTGTTTAGGTTGATTCTTGTTGATGTCATAATTTGGTTCGACAACGAAACTTGACTTTTCAACCCATTTCACGGAGGACGTGTTGAAATGTTAATGAGCCACGTAGGACTGACCTTTCAATGCACTTAAACCTTTATTTGAGAAATAAAGAGAATCCTCACACATAAATAATCGTGAGATGCCTAACTTAGCATTCTAAGTCTCCAACCTTGGACAATCACCAAGTGTCTTGGACAATCACCAAATGATTATCACTGACATGTCAAGACTAACCACTATAAATGGCAAGACTAAATCATATCGTGACCTAACATTAGAGGAGCATAGTCGAAACGAGTCTAGAGTCTCACCATTTAGGCCAAGAGTCTGACCTCCAAGGCTTAGAAGCCTCGACCCTTAAGTTCTTCCTTGGACGTCCAATGGTCGAGTGGAGACATGTCAGTTGATACTCTCACCAACCTTCCATGTGTCAAGCTCCAACATCAAGCATGGCTTGAATAGTGATTTGAGGATCAAAGGTATTAGATGTGCGATACGTGTTCTGACACTCCACCAACCATCCCACATGATAGTGTCAGCCACCCACTTAATTAGGCCCATGCTTGTCAGACCCATCCCCTAGAACGTCAAGCCTCCCTGATTTTGGGGAAGAGCCCATGCCTTCCTTTCCAACTCAACAACCAATCTCTCTATAAATACCAAGTCTTCCCAAGGCTGAAACACAACTTCATTTCATGTTCTCTTCTCTCTCAAAACTATGCCAAAGTAATAGGAGAGACTATCTCACTTCTCCCCCAATGATTATGACATAATCTCTCTATATCTCTTTCTTTGTTGGCATGTCAAGGGTACTTCACCCCACGCCTGTCAAGGATGCTTCACCCTTTGACATACTTGAGCATCATGCACTTCTTATATCTATATTCATTGTTCAAACACTATTGATTTAGGCATCGGAGAATGTTTGGCCGGCCTTAGGCTGGTCTTCCGATGACCTTCCTTCTCTTCACTTTTGTAGATCATCTTCATGGCAAAAGCTCTTCTTGTCATCAAGTGGAGGAAGCTCAACGTCAAGTGGAGGAAGTCCAAGAGAAGAGTATCAGCTTCATCCAACAAAGGAGCGAGGATACAACCATCACGTGTATGAAGTTCACCACCTAGTAGAGGAAGCTCAACGTCGAGTGGACGAAGTACAAAAGGAGGCTATGAGTTCCACCCAAAAAAGGAATGAAGGAAGCCCATCAAAGAAATAAGGGAAGCTCACCAAAGGAGTGGAGGAAGCTCATCATCGAATGAAGGAAGCTCACCGTCGAGTGGAGAAAGCTCACCATCGAGTGAAAGATGTCAAAGGCTATATGATCACCTATACTAAACAACGACAACAATGCTCTAAGACACCTTACTTTAAGAAGAGGACAGCAGATGTCCATGATCAAGAATCCAATCTCATTCAAGGAAGTTGGATGCACAAGACCATCAATGTCATTCCTCTAGACATGATCCTAGACCACTGAGGCATACCTTCACTAATAAGAGGTGGACGACCAAGACCACGAGAAGAGGAGAGCAGATGTCCATGATCAAGAATCCAATCTCATTCAAGGAAGTCAGAGGCACAAGACCATCAATGCCATTCCTCTAGTCACATGCGGTGGACCACGATCCTAGACCACTGAGGCATACCTTCACTAATAAGAGGTGGACGACCAAGACCACGCTTGTGGTCAAACTATGTTGCACCGAAACGCCAAAATACTAGCGTTTCATGTTTCGAAAACGAAACGCTCCGAAACACGCCCGAAACTCGTTTCCACAAAAGCATCATTCTGAAACAAGTTTCGCCAAAAAACCTCTGCCTCAACATAAAATCATAGTAGCTGCCTCCAACTCCTCCCCAAGACGCGTCTGGGCTCCAATCAATCTTTTCTAGACTCGCCGGAGCTCGGTAGTCTCGCCAGAACTCCAAGAACAACTCGCCGGAGTCTCGCCGTGAAAAACCCAGAAAAACAGAAAAGGGGAATTTTTGATTAGGGCACAAATCGAACATTGAAGGACATAAAATGGAAGAGGAGGGAGAGAGGAAGAAAACCCTACCTCCGATATGTCGAATTGTGGCCGGAACCGTCGAGAATCGCCGGAGGACCGCCACGCCTCTTCTCAGTCGATCTCCTTCTAGGGTTCGTGCATGTGTGAATTGAAGGCTGGGTTTTGTAGTGGGAAGAGAGAGAAACATTTTGGTGGTGGTGGATCAACGAGTCGTGGCCGGATGGCGCAGCTCCGGACAGAGACGGCGGAGCAAACGAGAGACGAGAGAGAAAGAGTCGGGGACAAGAGAGAGAGAAGAGATTGACTAGGTCTAGGTCCTTTGACCTGGGCCTGGGTTTTTTTTTTTAAAAAAAAAAAGATCAACGACCCAGATTTAAAACAAGGAGATCTGACGGCTAGGAACTAATTTGGGTTTTCTAATTTCTGAAATAAAATGAATTTGTTTTACCGTAACTTCGATAAAACGTAGAAAATAGCTCGATCCTCCAAAAACACTGGTGAACTCGTGTCATTGCCAACTACGACATCGAGACCTTAAAAGAATAGTTTAACATTTCGAGAAAAACTCGAAAATAAACTTGAACGTTAACTTACTAAGTTACCGAGCAAGGTTAAATTCCTTAAAAACTTGTAGAAAACCCGGTAAATTGGTAAAGTTAGATACGGGGCGTTACAAAAAACTCGTAGAAACAATTTTGTTGATGTTATTTTTTCAATAATATTTATTATAATAAATATTATATTTATTATAATTTTGACGTTTCCTCCATGTCATTTCCGTTTCTGTGCAACATAGGGTCAAACTAACCGAAGAGGAATATAGGCCCACTACAAGAGAACAACCCCATCACTTTACATGTTGGATGTCAACGGAATTCTCGTTGATCCGTTGGTGCTAAAAACGACATCAACAATTCTGAGTGGTGTTGGGGTAGTGGTAGAGAGAGAGAGAGAGAGAGAGATGAATTACAGGTGAGGAGGTGAGAATGACGACGCGAGTGAAGCGAAGATGGGGCTTGCATAGTCTGATGGTTTTTGACGTAGTTCTGGAACAAGGCGTCGAGGCTGTAGTCAGGACTCCGTATGCTCATTTAATAGAGTCCCGAGTGTCACCAAATGCGGGTTAGATTCTGTTTTTCTTGAGAGTCCCGGGTAACAAACACACGCTTAGGGGCTAAACATTGATGAATATTGATGTGTATATCATTGATGAATAGGGGCTAAGCACACGCAAAGCAGGCATCCTAAAACTTATTTTTTGTTGCTCTTATATTTTCTCTCTTTTTTAAAGCTAGTTTAGTATTGTTGTGACTTAAAAAAAAAACTGATGCTGTTGTATTGCGAAAATAATAAGCTGTGAATTAAAATAATTTTGTGTTTGGTAAATATTAGTTTTAAAAGTGTTGCTAAGATAAAATTTATTAATTTCTAATGTTTTTAGTGACAACTGTTTTTAAAAATAATTTTCAAGTCACTTCTAAAAGCTACTGCCAATGACCTATAATTTTCAAAAAAAAAAACTGTTTTTCTTTCATTTACCAAACACTATAAAATCTAAAGGTTCAGATAGATAATTTTTTTTTTTTAAAAGTGAAGGTGTACCAAACTAGGTCTTACAATGCTTTCCCTTCTCTTTCTTTCTTTTATTTTTTTTGTCAATGACCCACGGTTAGTTTTGATGCTTTGCAGGAACAGTACAAGACTTCAGTTCAAACTCACAGCAGGTTGAAAGAACACAGTCGGAGAATTATCCGTTCAACAATTAGTAAGACACTGGCTAAAACTTACGGCAGCTTCTATATGCCACAAACTTGTAGCAGAAACTACTTGTGAAAGATTGCTGCGCCCATGAGATGGTTAACTATTTGGGTGACTCCACAAGGCTCACTATAACGCTGAATGGTGCAAAAAATCAAGTCATCCCTACCCAGTTCTATAAAACTTTACATGTTGTCTTTCTGCAGGCAGTCCAAATCTATGTGATGTACATCAGCAGGTACTAAAGACAACTAAACTGCAATTGTTGGCATAAAATTTTACGTCGACCACTACCATTTGAGAAAACCACACCGATCCATGCTACCCACGTTATTCTCATATGTAGAATCAGAATCACTTCCCACAGTTTCATCTGAACTATCGCTTGGAAGGAGTTGAATGCGGTCGGCATGCTCCATAACCCAATCAGTGAATTCAGGAGATGCTGCCCATTCTGCTAGAGCATGTCGCGTTGATCCCCGTGTAAACTCATCCCACTCTTTCTTTGTGAACTTCTTTCGGTTTCGCATTTTGTGGAAGGTTGAATAGTACTCCTGTTGATTACATGCCCTAGAAGATGGCGATACAACACCTGCAATAAACAAACAAGAACGTATCAATTGAAATTGTGATACAGCAACCTGGAACTTTGTGTGCCAGAGTTTTATGCAGCAACACACTACAAAACTTCACCAGGTTGAATGAAATTGATTTCACTAAAGTACTACAAAGGCAAAATGAACTTCTATTGTGGGGGAAAAAAACCAATCTCTTTTTTCAGACCATATTAGAAAAATTTGCATCTATGAGTACTTAATCAAAATATAAAGCACCACACCAAAACAATCCATCACCAAAAAGTCCTACCTTTAACAGGAGAATCAGACCAAGCAGATGCATCCCTTGTACTGTTCCTTGCCTCTAGTGGGCTGGACCTACTAAGGAACTCTGGACGACTGTGTCTTCTTTTCTGCAGTAAAAGTCTCCCACTCGCACCATTTGACTGGTTCCTGCACAAAATCAATTTTATGTTTTGGTGTAAAAGCATACAACAAATATTAGCAGCTGCAAATAAATCTGGCTAAAATGTTGTATCATCTCATCCAAATAACATGAATACCACAGTTCACTGAAAATTTCTCTCAATCTATCACAAGTTGTTAGAATTACTTATTTATCTTCCAATACAAAAGACAATTAGACTTGGCAGATTTATTTCAAGGAAAATATATTGTTATGAAGAACACTGATTGAATAATGGATCAGCAATGAATTCTATCTAAAACATAGTTTACTTAAAGGGAAACAGGCAGGACTTACATTCTGCCATGCCATTTCAGAGAAGTGATAAGCTTGCAGATACCCAAGCAGGAAACCAATGCCCCAATAGCCAAAGGTGTATCGAGAGTGCTCTGGAAAAAATTATTGAAAAAGAGAAAAACAGGTGAGTAATACAACAGCACAGTTAGAGTCTAATAAGGACTTTATAATGACAATGTCAAGTGTTTCAAAATGTAGTTCTAATATTATTTTATTCACCATAAAAATCCTTCAACTTTTAGTTTGAACCTCAGCCACTCCTCATTTTAAACGAAACCATGGACATTGTGCCATTATATAAACTACTCCGGGATCATGTGGACATAAGCCAAATGCAAACAAAGACAGGTTTGCATTGACTTTCTCCTCATAGTGCAGTCTACAAACAGGTAATTTGTGTACATTCCAACATAACAGACAAGTATTTTATGTCTACTGAGAATAAACTATATCTAATAGCTAAATCATAGAACCACATTGTCATAAATTAAGGGGTAAATTCCTCCTATGGCACCTGGCGTATTGTCAATTGGACAGTTAGGTACATATTGTTTAGAAGAGGACACTTCGGTACATCAAGTTATACTCAATTAAACTGTTTGGTACTTCTGCTAACTTTCCCGTTAATATAAGGGTAAAATTGACATTTAGGTACTATTTATAAATATAAAATAAGACAAACATGAGTTTTGTGGGTTCATGACCATTCGTCTTGGGTCTTCGTTATTTTCTAGGTCTTTTGGGAGAAAATAAACATGAATTAACGCTTTTTAGTAATGTTGATTGATTATGACCTAATTTATTTTTATGTTTAAGAAATAGGGCAAATATTACGAAATAGGTATTTGTGATCTGTACACCCATGACACTACTTTCAGTGGATTAATTAGATATAGGTCGGTGTAGTCTCGTGCGTGTTTAGATCACAACGATCAAATTTCATACATATAATATAAGATTCAATTATGTTTGGAACAAAAAATTATATACCTAAATGTTTTATAAATATATATACCTAAATGTCAATTTTACCCTCATATTTAACGGAAAAGTTAACGGAAGTACCAAACTGTCATAAGAAGCATAACTTGAGGTACCAAAGTGTCCTCTTCTAAACACTAGAGGAGAAATTTACCCTAAATTAAGATTATTCCAATTATTCTCCTTCGATAAGTGAAAATTGCTCAGAAACTTTGTTTACACTTTTCTCTAGCACATACAGCCAGGATTGTAGGATTCTTTCATCGGTAGCAAATACCCAACCAATGTTTGTGCCTGCAGATGAGTAATTCTCTTCCAAGGATCCATAATTTCACAAAGTGATAGAGAACCTATTTATGTAAGTGCAATAGTATCCAAACTTGGCAAAATAACTCTGCAATTGTTTCTACTTAATTACTAAGTTATAAGCCAAAGAGAATGCAACGGAAAACCTGAGAGATGAACGTGATTCCGAAAAAGCGTATTGCCCACATAGCAAATTGGGCTACAGAAACATCTACTGTTCCATCTTTTGAGATGAAAAACTTCCTCCCGATCCAGTAACCTAGTGCAGCACCCGTAACGATAATTGCAACCAGTAAAAATTTTGAGATCTGCAAAAAAACAATGACTAGGTAACTAATTAAGGCAATATATACTATCGTGTGCTTGGAAAGTAACAGAAGCAGAGTAACTAATCTAAACCTTTATTCTGCCTAGCTTCATAATCACTAATTATCATATTGATATGATTCTCTCATTCAAAACTATTGAGTTACATGCAGGCCAGAGACATCGTGAAAGGAATATTATTCATTATCTTGTTCACAACTATTGATTTGCAGACATGCATGCCCAAGACATCCTGAAAGCAATTATTGATCAGAATGCTGTTTGGAGCAGCCAACACCGATGTGCTCAGAGAGCAGAGCAAAGGTTCAGATCTGTGGAGCTTACTCGGGTGATATAATTTTGTGTCGTTTTAAGTTGATGGGCTGTTTGGTGCTGAAACTTGCAAGAAAATTAAAAGAAAAAAAATCATGGATTTTGCAACGTTATGCTGTTTCTTAAAGAAACTGGAACTAAAATATGACCAAATGAGCTAATGAGTGCAATTAGTTTCACTCAAATCTGCTGATTGGGTCACAATTTCATATGATTTTGTTTGGGTTATGATTAAGAAAATGTGGCTGTATTAAACTGAAGTATAAGAAGTTGCTCTGTTTGATTTTGTTCATCAATGTTCTTTTTATTAAATGTGAGATTGCTTTTTAGACCCAAAGCTGTTTATATGGGAAATTTAATTTGCTTGCCCTACTAAATGTGTTATTTACATGGGTCTGTGCATTTGTCCTTCTTTGTTCTTTTGGTAAATAGGAATGGTGAAATTGAATAGAAGGGAGAGGCTAGGTGCAAGAGATATCACAGATCTTCCTTGGCCAGGAAACAGTGTGAACAGGTTTTCATTTATTTATAAGTTTCTGAAATTTTCATCTCCAAAGTACACTAACTTACATACTTAACCGTGTCCATGTCAGCTTAAGTACCAGATCAGGTAGGATCTAGAATGGTAACCTCATTTACCTGGACCTGAAGTTAGCCCCAAGAGCCCTAAATGGGCCTGGAGTCCTAAAGGGACTTGAGCTTGGACTGTACTGGGTGAACAAGTCTAACTTGGTCCGACTCTATGAAAAACTAAATCCAGACAAACAAAGAAGCTTAATTCTACAAGGAAATGGACAATTAAGCTTTAATTCTACAAAATCTTCTGTCTCACCTTGTCAATTCAAATCCTTTTTATCCCTCTCTTGCTTTCTTTATGAGGGCTCTGGATGTAATAGGAATTATTTATCCTTTATTTTCTCAATTAATAATATGAGGGCTGTGGGTGTAATTGGAATTGGTTGTGGGTGATCAAACACCTTGTGATCTCTTTGTATTGTCTTGAACCAGTATAAGTCTCCTCTATGACTGTTTTATATAGAGAGAGAGGTTTAAGAACTGTCAATAAATGTGGTTAAATATTATTCAGCAATCAGGGAGGGATAGGTTGCCTAATTGGCAATATTTAGGAGGATACACAATATTGGAATGGTAACCACCAAGATAAAGAATATTTACAAGGATATTGCCAATAAAAAGAGTTAACAAAATTAAAAGAAATGGGGAGAAATTTACCAGATTGTGCATGTCTTCACTTATCCCAAAATTCACAAGAAATGAATTTACCATGGCAGAGAAGTGATGAAAAACATAAGATCCAGCTCCAAGCTGAAAATGGAATTTAAGTTGTAAAGTAGTTTGACACAAATAAAGAAGTACTCTGAGTCGACAGAAGATTTGAAACAACTCTTACCACTGATCCATATATAGTAACAAGATAGAAGAAATTTTTTCTTCCAAATGGCAGCAATTTCATTCCCTACATGAATCAATAAAAAAAGATTATTAAAAGCAATCGTAGATAAAGATGAAAATCACAAAGTCCAGAAAATTCCAATCATTCTCGTCCTTGTTGGCAGTATACCGCAAATTGACATTCAAACTACCAAAAAACCTGGCATGCAAATCTAACTCGTCACGGTTAACCAAGTCATCAGGGAAAGAAAAGTTTCTTCAGAGAGGAAAGATCATGCATTACATGAAAAATAAAAGAGGAAAAAAGAAAAAACAAACACAATTTATCTAAAATCAATCCTGAAAAAGATTATGAAACATAAGCCTACAACACAAATATATAGACTGTATATATGTATAATATATATATACACAGTCCGGATTAGAGGCGGACGTCCGCACGCCCTTAAAGTGCTGACGTCCCTCCGTTCTCTACAGTCCGGCGCCGACGACGGCTCGCCTCCACCCGAGCGGACACCAGAGGCGTCCCCGATCACTTTCTCTCCCCGGCGAGTCTGCCGAATTCCAGTTTTCCGGCAAGATCGATCTTGTCTGAAGTT
Source organism: Fragaria iinumae (assembly GCA_009720345.1). Taxonomy (NCBI): domain Eukaryota; kingdom Viridiplantae; phylum Streptophyta; class Magnoliopsida; order Rosales; family Rosaceae; genus Fragaria; species Fragaria iinumae. The sequence goes on from CM019117.1 coordinate 22,475,000, forward strand.
TTGGGTGGAGGTTGCTGGCCAGACCTTCAAATCGATCTCGCCGGGAAGAGAAAGTGATCGGGGACGCCGCTGGTGTCCCCTCGGGTGGAGGCGCGCCTTCGTTGGCGCCGGACTGTGGAGAACGGAGGGACGTCCGCACTTTAAGGGCTGTGCGGACGTCCTCTTTGGAACGGCTCTGTGTGTGTGTGTGTGTGTGTGTATATATATATATAGTCCTTTTCAAATAAGGACCTCCTTACCTTAGTTAAGGTACGGATTTCCTTAATTTAACCTACTTTCCGATTATATTTTCTCATCATAGCCGTTCAGTATTTAGATATACATGATTAGATCATCTCTGCAAATTTGGTTATTGTTAAGGTATCGAAAATGTATTAAATCAATGAACGAACCGAATCTGTTCATCCTGAACCGTACGTTCTTTTAACTCTAAATCACAGTTTTGAATGCTTTAACCATTATCAATTTGGCTGAAAATTTGTAGAGATGATCTACTCATATATACCTAGATACTGAACGGCTGAGATGAGAAAATGTGATAAAAAAGTGGGCCGAATAAAGAAATCTGTACCTTAGCTAAGGTAAGGAGGTCCTTACCTGATTAGCATTGTGTGTGTGTGTGTATATATATATATATATATATAGGATTTTTCTCAGCTGCGGACGTCCGCACCAATGGTTTTGGTGTGGATTTTTATTTTTGCACCACTTTTCGATCGAATTTCCTCATCTCCACCGTCTAGTATCTAGATAATATTGTGTAGATCATCTCTGCAAAATTTCAGCCAATTTGGTAATCGTTAAGGCCCTCAAAATGACGTCTTTCTGTTACAAACATAAACGGTTCATGTTTGACAGAATTCAGTCCGTCCATTGGTTTTTCGAGTTTGAGGGCCTTAACGATTACCAAATTGGCTGAAATTTTGCAGAGATGATCTACACAATATTATCTAGATACTAGACGGTGTAGATGAGGAAATTCGATCGAAAAGTGGTGCAAAAATGAAAATCCGCACCAAAACCATTGGTGCGGACGTCCGTAGCTGAGAAGGGCTGTATATATATATATATATACACACATATATCACTGTATCCCATATATACAGGCAAGCTTGCACACACAGAGACACAGAATGCATTAATGCTCAGGGATAAATGGAATGTGAAGTTGGAATCTCTTGGAAATACAGGAAGCAACAAAAAAGACCTGATGACCTATAAAATTCCAACATCCTTGTTACTGCACACATGCTCCGCAAAAAAGGAAACAAAATAAAATATTTCATGATACTAAGTTACCACGTATCATAAGAGAAGGATGACATGACCTATAAGAGTAGAAGTTGGTTGGTCAAACTGCAATCAATGCAAGTAAAGAAATGGACAGTATTTCCTTTTACATATCAGAAAATGTTAGCGCAATTTTGTGGTAAATGATTTGGTCAACTAATTAAGAATGTCTTATCTGCTTTTCTCATTTTTTCGGGAGCATTCAGCTGTACACTATTTGCTTTTTATAACTCTCCCATCCTATCTGTCTATCCAATCTAGCTTAGTAGCATCTCAGTTTGGCGAGTTATGTTTCTTCACTAAAAAATCGGAAGCATAAACGATATAGCAGACAAAGTCAAAAGTTCTGTGGTTGTGTGTGTGTTTTGTCTGTCTGCTATCATGAATCGTATAGCAAAGAAAATTTAAAGCTGAAAACAAAAGAAAAGAAAATTAAACTAATGCCGACAGTAAAACCATTTAAAACAGAAAGAGAAAAGGGAAAGTACCTGGAAGAGAAGGAATATAACGACCATAAAAACTCCTATAACCATTGAAGTGCTGTAATAAAAATGAACCCAACTACTGATGCTCGGCGCCAGCAACAGTAAACTGAATCCCACGGCTAGAAACAATAGGCGCCATTGCTGAGAGACTGCACAGATAAAAGTTGGATAAGTATCAAATCCCCCAAATTTGAGCATAAAAAGAACAAATTCAGCTGGCTGTCATTTTATCTTTGACAAACCTTGTTCAACAGTGAGAGTGGAACACCCAAGTGAATTGCCAATGTACTTGGCATCAACATATTTTTCCTGATAAGGGGACATGACAGATTCCCATAACCCATTCTCAAGAGTTTTCCAATCATCCTTTCTACACTGACAGAGTCCAAGCGAGGCATTACTGCAAATAATCCGCGAGTCAAGCAAAACAAATTGTTATATGTAATACCATGTCCTATGGGTGTGTGGTGTGTGAAGTTAAGGCATTCGACTCACCTGTGAAAACATATAGCAATTCTGCTATGCAGTCTCTCTGGGATTACGACAGATGGAGACAGCGAAATCCGAAAGGAATTAGCATAACTCGCAAGATTTGATCTAGATATACCAGATACTCGAACTCGTTCACAGAATAAAGCATCTTTGGAACCAGAAAGCGGTGCTGGGTTGACATTAATTACTGGGTTTTCAATATCAATACCTGTAATTTCATGCGAACGTCAATAGCCCTCAAATAAAGCAAAGCGGCTCACTGGAAACCTAACACTTCCCTCCCCAGTCAAGAAACCAAAGGAAGACCAAAAAAGAAAAAGGAGAAAAAAAAAGAAAAAAAAAAAGAAGAAGAAGTGGATACCTTTGAGAGTGTTCCCGCCAGTTGATGAACATAAGATTGAGATAAAGAGACTGAAAACGAAGAGGAGATGTAGGGCCATGGCTGCGTCCCACAACACACTCGATACAAGAGAAGCGCGGCGTTGGAGTGGTATATATTGATTCAAATGTCTTCCGACTCTTCTCCACCCAGAGGTGGCAAACGGGCACGCTTAGCACCAACACCACACGGCACCATTAAAAGCTGCCGGCCCAAGTCTGTTAGCGGCCGGCACCGAACAAGCACGCTATACTAATGGGCTAGACTGGACTATTAGGAAAATTGGCTTATGGACCTGACCCGGCACGAGCCCTTTTTGGTCCGGCTCGACTCAAACACGTGTGCCGGCCCGTTTCTACCACTATAATTATTGATATTTAAAATTATTAAAAAAATTATGATCATAAGATTTAAAAATTGGATGTTAGTGTTGATATGTAAAATATGTAAAAAGAAATACTGAGAGTGCTAAACCCTAAACTCCAATAATATTTTTTCTAAACATAAATTGTAATATTTTTTTCCAAACATAAATTATTTTTTTTTATGAAAAACCATAAAGGTTAATTTCATTGTTTAAACCAAAATGACAAGGATACATACCTTCCCCCACCATATCTAAGATTGATTAAGGACTTAACATGTTAGCACCACGCATTACATTTTCAGTGATCATTTATTTTGATAAAAAAAAAAGTGAAAACCTAATTAAAACTAGGGAAAATTCTGTTCCACCCTAATTTTGAGGATTTTTTTCATGCTAGCACCACGTATTACATTTTCAGTGATCATTTATTTTGACAAAAAAGATAAAAGTGAAAACCTAATTAAAACTAGGGAAAATTCTCTTCCATCCTAATTTTGAGGATTTTTTTTCCACTAACAAAACAAACAAGAATCTAAAATTCTCATCAACCTGTATACCCTGTATACTCTAAGAGTGTTTTCCCACTCACTATATTTTCAGCAATTGACCTATTTTTGCTGACCATAATACCCTCACTCCCCAATCTCTCCTCTCACTCTCCCGTCTTCGTCTTCTTCAGACCTCTCTCTCTCTCTCTCTGGCCATCTTTTTCAAACCCTAGAAATTCCAGATTCCCAATCCCACCAGATCCAATTCCAGAGGCGTCTATGTATAGATTGATTCCAAGATTGGCACAATCTTTTGAGCCATGGCGTGTATAAAAGGGGTGAACATATCGGCGTCGGTTGCGGTCGCGTCGGACGCGCCATACATGGCCTCCGGGACGATGGCGGGAGCTGTGGATCTGTCGTTCAGCTCCTTCGCCAACATCGAGATCTTCAAGCTCGATTCAGGTATGATTCAGATTCTAGAAAGGTCTGGAACTCCGAGCACTTCATGATCTCTAACGACGAGCTCAAATTGATTGGTCGCCTTAATTTCTTCATTTCGCCTCAATTTTTTTCCATCTGGTTTTCTTTTTAAACGAATCAAGTTCTTAACTTATTTGGGAGATCACTGAGCAGGACTCGCTTCTTCAGGTAATCATCAACGATCGCTATAGAATCGATGTTTGTTTTGGTACTCGTTTTGGAATTTGCAGTTCATCTGTGTAAAACGGACTCGTTTTGGTTCATTTAACACACAAATTGGCGCATAATGCTTCGGATTTGTTCTCTCTTTTGATGAAATTTGACGATTAGAAACAGAATTTTGTAGAGTTGGAGTTGTGAATCTTCGTTTTTTGTGTCAGGCACTTTTGTGCAGTAATACTTTCAATGTCAGGCACTTTCCATATGATTTTTTATTTCACTCCCTTTGTTTCTTGGTTTGTTTTCTTTTGTTGCACTTATTTTCCGCTAAACTAAATAAAGTTGCATCATGTGCTATAGGTGACAAATTTTAAATACATTGACGAAGCAGAGGCCGTAGAAGAGGAGGAACCACAGAAGGCTGCAGTGGACAGTACAGAGACCAGTGCAGAAAAACCAAGTTTCTGGGAAGATTTGTTAAAGAACAGATATGAAGAGCATAAAGTTGAAGAATTTACTGCTTTAGGCAAAGGGAAGAGAAGTTGTAAGCAGGTACTTCTTCAAGTTGCTCATCAGGGATGTTTTATTTATTTTTTATACAACAGATGTGTTTTTGCGAACTATGTGAGGGTCTGATTGTGGAGCTTTGCATCATGGTTGTATGGAAGTATGGAACCAGAAGTTCCTCGAATTCATTAGATCGATGCGACTAGTCTTTTGGGATGAATTTTGTACAATGTTAGCTTGTTACACTTATCCGTGCTTTGAACAAAACTATAACCAGCGGCGGATTGTATTTTGTTGGACCTTATGTGGATGTTGCTATATAGGAATGCTAGTCATTAACTATTTCATATACTACCAGCATCACATCTCTTTCAACTTCTTCTGCATGTTGCCCTATGCTGGCTTAGATTGAAAAATTGTTTGGTTGTACTGTTGTAGGAAACGATATACTTGTGACTGCTATATTTGGATAACTAGAACTTAAACATGCACAATCACAAATTAGAATTGGGATAGTGATGTCCTCTGTTAACAAATTTTGGAAATGGTGTTGGTGTTGCTTGGTTAGTAGATAGTAGTGTCAGTATAATAAGTTACTTTATGAATCCCATGCATATTGCATCTCTCATCTTTCATGTATACTAACCCCCAATAAGAGGTCCTACTGACCCCGATAGGGGCCTGTTATAAGTGACTGAAGCACACAATTAAGTTCAATAGGAGGTCCTACTAACCCCAGTACGAGGTCCTATTGCCCCTAGTATGAGGTCATACTACCCCCAATAGACCTCCCGACGAACCCCTTACTGCCCTCAATAGATTGCATCTCTCATCTTTCATGTATACTAACCGCAATAGGAGGTCCTATTGACCCCAATAGGGGCCTGTTCTAAGTGACTGAAGCACACAGTTAAGTTCAATAGGAGGTCCTAAAGACCCTAATAGGAGGTCCTACTAACCCCAGTAGGAGGTCCTACTAACCCCAGTAGGAGGTCCTACTGCCCCCAGTAGGTGGTCCTACTGCCCCCAATAGACCTCCCGATGAACCCCTTACTGCCCTCAATAGACCTCCCGACGAACCCCTTACTGCCCCCAATAGAACCCCCGACGAACCCCCTAATGCCCTCAATAGACCCCCCCCTACTGCCCCCAATAGACCCCCTGACGAACCCCCTACTGCCCTAAATAGACATCCGGTCACCGAAGTTTGGTCAACGGTCACCAGAGTCCGGTCAACGGTCGTCGGAATTCGGTTAACCACTGCAAAAAATGTTTGTTTTAGCTACCATGGTTTGTGATGATGCACAAATGCCGTCGTCAATAGTTCTACTTTTGCGATGGTAAACATGGGGTAGATATTTATTTCAAAATAGATCTTCTATTGTTTTTATAATGATCTATTGTAGTTTATTTAAATCATTAAGGGTACAATTGTTTTTTTTTCTGTTTAAGTTGACTTTTGGGAATTTTGAAATCTGATTTTGTTGGTGGGAATAAAATTCTTAAAATTAGGGCTAATGGACATTGTCCCTTAAAACTATGAACTAAAGCATAACAATTAGGCAACACCATTGCTTAGGTTCCTGATACAAAGGATTGCATATAAATAGATAAAACTATAAACATAGATTGGGCCAAGGAAAACCCTAACCCAGATTTGGACCTAAGTGGTCCAAAAAGAATGGGTCTAGCCCAGGCCTAGCCGAAGAGTGACCTCATCTTCTCCGCCATCACGTCCCAAACAGCAGCACCGTCGACCCGCCGTTGGGAATACCACTTGCTGCATTTGAGTCTTGCCTGCCCCACAACCACCACAAATCTGAAATAACACTGCCTAGCCCAATATCTCAAAGAAAGCTCATCAAAACTTGAGTTGCACAGATTTCTAGATTTGCCAAGCCATGGCGTCGACCTACATCGAACTCTTAGACGATGCTTCCGCAGCCGCCGACCCTTGATGCTTCATGACGATCCTGTCCATGTACAAGTCGCCATTGTAGATACCTTCAAACCAAAACCTCAAGCCAAAACCACCCTTTGAAGACCACCTAGAAATTTAGATCTCCCAGCAGCAATACTCGGTGCCGGAAAGGCCAATCCGACAGCCAAGTTTGCCGCCGAACAAGAGGATTTTGAAGTCTAGCCGTCGCCGATTCTAAGGTTATCTTTTCTCAGAGTAAAAAGTTCTTCTCTCCCTTGAGGAAAACCTTATAGACGCCATCAGACCTTCTTGTACCTGTCTGGCTTCACCTAGCCGTTGGCGATAGCCTAGGGGTCACACTTGTATAGCTCCTCAAAATTCGTTATTTGCTTCTCTCTCTCTCTCTCTCTCTCTCTCTCTCTCTCTCGAATTAATGAAAATCTTCATTAATAGTTCCAAAAGGGATAAAAAAAATAAAAAAAGAGAGATGCTGATTATCATTGATGAAACCCAATATAGAAGAACAAAAAAGGCCCATAATACAATAACATTATAGAAATTTACTACTCAGCCCGACAAGTCTACATGGATAGGGTATACGACATCATATACTCTAACATAGCCGACATCAAGACTAAATCAAACTGCCGCCGCCACCTCCGCTACCACCATCGTTCGCCGAGATGTCATCATAGATGTCGAATCGAAGAGATGAGTACTGATAAGTGCTTGCCGGAAGAATCCCAAACTGGAAATCTAGTTGAAACCAAGGTTGAAGAGGATGGAAGAATAGAGCCAATACAACAAAATGACCTTCTCTTCTTCATCACAGAGACACGATTTGAAATGGGAACAAAGTCGCTGAGTAACAAGAGCCAGTAACAAGAAAAAGAAAAAAAAAGAAGAAGAGGTGAATGTGGGGTTGTACACCCACGCGTGAGCACCCATAAACCACAAGGTAAGTGATCGCCGAGATGTCATCATAGATGTCGAATTGAAGAGATGAGTACTGATAAGTGCTTGTCGGAAGAATCCCAAACTGGAAATCCAGTTGAAACCAAGGTTGAAGAGGATGGAAGAATAGAGCCAATACAACAAAATGACCTTCTCTTCTTCATCAGAGAGACACGATTTGAAATGGGAACAAAGTCGCCGAGTAACAAGAGCCAGTAACAAGAAAAAGAAAAAAGAAGAAGAAGAGGTGAATGTGGGGTTGTACACCCACGCGTGAGCACCCATAAACCACAAGGTAGGTGATCGATCTCACTTTTGAATAGTGACTTTCTCTAGTAGATGGAGTGGAACTATTGTGAGGTAGTGGGTGGGGGATTCATGGGGGTTTCCGGATCTGAAAATATTATGGGATGATAAGGAGGAACCAAGTTCTATATGGCCGGACATATGCCAGAAAATGTCCACAAGATGGCTATAAATCACCACAAAGGGTGTAAGGAATAAGAACCAAATCAAAAAAAGGCAGAAGACAGGGAAAAACCAAGAGGAACCCCTCTCAAGAAGAAAGAAGGGGCTGTTAGATCTACTTTCTATCTCTAGACTTTGGAGAGAGAGGCTCGTATATATCTCTCTCTCTAACTATCCGTTTGGGATCCAAAGTTCCATTCCATAACAATTGGTTTGGATGAATAAACTTATCGTGTTATCGCTAATTTAAATGATCATCTTCTACTTCTAGGGTGATTCTAGTCACATATCCACATTTACTTTATACACCGTCTTAAATTTTGGTAAATATTTTTTTCCTGTTATGCCCCTTTAGGAAATTGAGGGCTTGAAACCAAACTTTTGAAGCCATATGCTTCCCGTACTCTCTCTCTCTCTCTCTCTCTCTCTCTCTCTCTCTCTCTCTTATGTTTCTGTTTTCAATTTTCCCACTGCTGTACACCATCACCCCTACACTAAAGGCACGTTTACATACTAAAGCCTAAAAGGAATGATTTTGGGAGGTTTTGTTCCCATTCCCCAGTAAAGATGCGTTTACAAACCATAGAGGGAATCAAAGGGGGCTAGGTCCCACAACCAAATTAGCATTCATTCCCCCTTCTCCATTCCGTGGGAGGGGGTAAGTATTCATTTTGTAATACCGCGGAAATTCGATATTAGTTTCTAATATTATTTGAGAATTTTTGAATTAGAAGTTAGTGTGTTTTTGAGGTTCGAAGGAAAAGCGGAAGTGTTCGGATGCATAAATTTCCCAAAACGGTTCTATTTTCTTTAAGGGTCATAGAGTTAACTTTTTATTCGTTGGGTTCCTCAAGAAACTTCCTTCACTAAAGTTGTAGAGCACAACGATACGAGTTCGTAGACATGTGGTACGCCTTAAACGGATTTCGTATGCAGAAGTTATGGTCAACGAAAGTGTTGTGGCTTTCTGGGAATTTTTAGTATAATAAGAAAAGTTTAGGGTTTTCCATTTCATTTTGTTGCGCAACCATTTCTCTCCCTCTTCCTTTTTTCTCTCGCACCTCTCCCTCACTTTTTGAGTTTTCCTTCCAACCCGACCGGAACCCGGCTGACCCGACCCGGCTTTTCCGACGGACTCAGACGGCCGCACCAGTCAGAAATTCTTCCTCTCCTCGGCGGAATCCTCCCTGTGTTGGTGAGTGAGGACGACTCGAGAAGATCTGTGCAAATCGAGCGCCACAATGAGGGCGGCGACCCAGTCTTCAACTCGATCGGAATTCTCACCTCCGGCGGTGGGGACGAGGCTTGAAACCGGTCAGGATAGAAGCTCTTTGGCGCCCTGGTTCGACTTCTGGTAGTCTTGAAGCTCGATTCGAAGCTTGGTGTTGCAGAGTTGGGTTTTGAATTTTCAGGCAAGTTTCCTGCATTTCCCGGCCGATTCGAGCTAAACCTCATATATAAAAGATGATTCCCTCTCTTCAATCTACAAGTTTGATGTTTTGAGTTTGCCCAAATTCCGAAGCTGGTGGGGTGACACGTGGGTCCCACTCGTCGCTCTCTGTGGTGGCGCGTGGCGGCGCGTCTGACATGGATTAGAAGGTATGTAGTAATTGTTAGCTTGTGCTCGTCAATACGAGCACGTTGACATGTCATGAGGTTGTGTTAATCAAGTAATGCATCCTAGGTTAAGGTTAAGTTGAAAATCTTGTTAACTAATTCAATAGGTTGGTTGAGGGTTCCTATGACCTTGGGAGGTCTCGGAAGAAAGATTGTCTTGAGAGACAAAACCTTGAGTTAAGGGTAGAGTCTTGGTTCAAGGGTAAGTGTTTTGGTCTTGATGGTTACTAAAGTGAACATTTTATTAATAGGTGGTTGTCGGGAGCTTGATTGTGTTTTCCTTTGTGTTTGTGTGAAGGCGTAGCGGGAGTTAAGGTGAGTAAATCTCACCAAGGTTCACTTTGGGACCCAATTATTTATGGTCATTTTGATGATGATGATGATGATGATTTAAAGATTATGCTTTTGTTGGTAGATTATTCTTGTTAGGATATCTATGTGTGTGTGTGTGTGTGTGTGTGTGTATCTATGTGAAAAGGGAGGTGTTGCTTGTGTTGGTTCTATTGATGTGGATATTTATGCCTTGTTGAAATATATGTCATTTGGATGAGTAATTGTTGTGATGTCTAAGTTGAGCTAATTTTGACTTATTAGATGTTTTAAGTCAAATGAATTATTCTTGAATGGTGGAATTGTGTCTTAGTGGTGATTGTGTGCATTAGTTGTGGTTGTGTGCCTTAGTGGTGATTGTGTGCATTAGTTGTGGTTGTGTGTATTAGTGGTGATTAAGAGCCTTCATGGTGGTGTCAGTGAACCGGGAACCAAGCCTTGGCCGGGTGTTTGGTTACGGTCAGTTTAGAGCTCTAGTCTGTCTGTTGGTACTTCATGGGGGATGACTAAGTGTTGACGAACTCATAAGTAAGGGTGGAGAAATGATTGTGTGATGTTCTTACGTGTTGTCATTTAATCCCTTGCTTTGAGTATCTCCTGAACTATGCTTTTCCGTAAGAGATTCTTAAATTTTAATTGTGTGATTTTAGTAGAATTCCTGAACTACACTTTTTGCATGATTCATTTATGATTTTGAGTGATTTTGAACTGTCGTGTTTTCTTATTTACTTGCTTTTGAATTCTCTTGCTTTTAGGCGAGTTCCTGAACTAAGTTTCTAATGCAGGAATTACCGGTTTTACCTTATGTGATGTTGGGATGAGTTCTTTAATTTAGATTTACTCATACGAGCTTTTAAAGCTTACTGGGTTTGTTATTTACAACCCGGTGCACCAATCCATGGTGTAGAGGTTGATTTTGCAGGTGAGGATTTTCAAGATTGAGACGTGGAGGTCTAGAAGCTGCATGTTAAGAGTTGAATTTTTTTTTATTATTGATTTGTCGATTTGTATTAACCTCTTTTGAGCGTGACCTTTATTTGACATCTCAAGTTATGTAAACTTCGGAATGTAATATATGACCTAAAGTTTTGGGTCTATATTGATGGTCCAATTTCGGTTATGCTTTTTAGATATTTGTGGTTGTTACAGGAGTTAGAAATCTTTTTTTTGGTTATCATGTCTTGAATTTGGATTTTTATTTATCCTAAATTCGGGGCGTGACAATTTTGATTGCATGGAATCAAGTTTTCATTCCAAAACTGACCCTTGTTATTTCATGAAAATCCAGTATTACCTTTACAAAAATTTAGTAATTTCCTTGGTCAAGATTAAACTTATGGTTAATATGAATCATCATTCCAAGCTTTCAATTACCACAAAATTTCATAAAAATATTATCAAATACTATCAATTAAAAATATATTAAACACATTTCAATTAACATGTAAATTTTGTGTTAATTTTTTCTTGTACAAAATCACATTCTATTCAAGGGTAATTTTTTAATTGATTGAGAATCAATCATGTTTCTATTTCTCATTCCATAAGAGCATCTCCGACAGCTCTTGTATAATTTCTCTATTATAGAAGAGAAAATCACAAAATCTCTAGAAAACAAAGGGCTCAACTCCAACAGCTCTTCTAGTTTACTCCACAAAATTAAATGTTTTTCTTATAATTTAATGAACCTATATATTTATTCAAATCAAAATCACATGTTACATGCTTGAAGTTCTCAATTTTCCACTAGAGAGATAAAATGACATATTTATTTACTTCTTTTAGGAGAGAGAGTGAATTCTAAAAGGCAAACAATAAATTTTAGAGATTTCTCTATGAAATATACAAATTTTGAGAATTCTATAGTATTTTATAGATATAGAGGATCTCTTTATCTTTCTTCCTGTTGTAGAGTATGAGAATACGAGAGAAAAAAGTCTGCTGATTCATTGATAGATTGGCTTTTATATAGGTATTACATAGAGAATCCATGTAAATCAGGGATAGATATATAAGAGATATTCTAGTCTAATAAGGAGAAGATTCGGTAAAGACACATCATCAAGGATAAGAATGTAAATTCCTTCAACACTCCCTCTTGTGTCGTGTACCAGAATCACATGGCGCATGAACGTTGCCTCGGTAAAAACTTTGCCAAGTAAAACAAAAACCTCTTGGGTAAAAACAAAAGACTTGGTCGAAGGGAAAAAGAGCACAACGCGCCAACTACAACTTGAATGTAAAAACATGTGACGTAGACTCTCCGTGATGTCTACACAATCAACATCCCCTGATAATTAAATCAATTATGGAGTTCAGATAAGCGACACATACCAATACTTCACACATGCTTCTCAAGAGTAGATTTGGGTAGAGAGTTGGTGAACAAATCTGCTACATTATCCTCGACACTCACTTGGTTCATTTAGATATTCAAAAGCTGTTGTTGTTGTTGATTGTAGAAGAAGTTAGGCGAGATATGCTTAGTATTATCACCCTTGATGAATCCCAACTTCATTTGTTCAATGCATGCCGCATTGTCTTCATAGATACAAATTGGTGCATCAGTGGTAGATGTCAACCCACTTGACTCTCGAATATGAGCTACCACAGAGCGAAGCCAAACACTTTTTTTGACTGCTTCATGTAGTGCAATAATCTCTGAATGATTCGAGGAAGTAGCAACAAGGGTTTGCTTGGTAGATCTCCAAGAAATCACCGTAGTCCCAATGGTGAACACATAACCAGTTTGGGAACGTTCTTTGTGTGGATCAGAGAGATACCCAGCATCAGCAAATTCGACTAACACATTATTCGGTGTTTCGGAATAGGGGACAATACCGCATTGCGTCAATTTTGAGCTAGAAAGAGCTTCGGAAGCTTGATTTTGGTTGGGGAACAAAATCTGCTCGTTTGCAGCATTGGAATCTCTCGTGGACGCGCAGGGGCGCAGCCGTGCGTGACAGGGGCTCGGCAGGGCGTGGCTGCTGCGCTGCAGCATCGACATGAGCGCTTAGGGGCGCAGCAGGGGTGCGCTGCATGCTACCGGCCAAGGAAGATTGCGGCAGGGGTGTGCTGGGGGCACGGTGTGCGCTGCCTAGTGCTGCCGAGGCACTGCTGGGCACGGTAGGGGCCCTTAGGGGCTCAGCCAATGTGCCGGCAGTGTTGCCATCAACAGGGACATCAACATTCATGTGTTTCACTTCAATTTTGTAAGGGAAAAACAAGCCCAAATCAATTGAACCCTTCAAGTACCTGAGGATGTGTTTAACACCGGTCCAATGACGTTGCATATGCGCAGAGCTAAACCTAGCTAACAAGTTTACTAAGAATGCAATGTCTGGTCTTGTGCATTGAGCCAAGTATAATAGAGCTCCGATAGTAGTTAGGTACGAAATTTCTGCTCCAAGGACTTCCTCATCGTCCTCTTTAGGACGGAATGGGTCATTTTTGATATCCAGACTTCGCGTGACCATAGGAGTACCAAGAGGGTGAGCTTTGTCCATATTAAATCGCCTGAGCATCTTTTGGACATAAGTTGACTGATGAATTAATATTCCAGTCTCTCGATGCTTTAGCTCTAGGCCTAGGCAAAATTGAGTTTTCTCAAGATCTTTCATCTCAAACTCGGATTTCAAGTAGGTCACGGTTTCATCAATTTCTTTGAGATTACCGATGATGTTCATGTCATCAACATAGACGACTACTATAGCAAATCTGATACTTGTTCTTTTAATAAACACACATGGGCAAAGATTGTCACTCTTATATCCCTTCTCAATCAAGTAGTCACTTAGATGATTATACCACATTCGTCCGGATTGTTTCAATCCATATAGTGAACGCCACAATTTAATTGCAAAAGCACTCCGTGGCTTAGAGTCACTTGACTTGGGTAGTGAAAGTCCATCAGGCACTTTCATATATATCTCTGAATCATGATCCCTATAGAGATATGCAGTAACCACATCCATAAGCTACATGTTCAGTTTTTCGGACACTACTAAACTGACTAAGTAGCGAAAGGTAATGACATCCTTAACAGGAGAATATGTCTCCTCGTAGTCAATTCCAGGGCGTTGAGAAAATCCTTGCGCCACGAGTCGCGCTTTATAGCGCATGACTTCATGTTTCTCGTTTCACTTTCGAACAAAGACCCATTTATGTCCAACAAGCTTAACATTCGATGGGCATGACACTACCGGACCGAAAACTTGCGTTTTTGCTAGAGAGTCTAGTTCAGCCTGGATTGCATCCTTCCATTTCGGCCAATCTGCTTGACGTTGGCATTCTGCAACGGAGCGCGGTTCAATCTCATCGTCGTCGATAATATCTTGAGTGACGGAATAAGCAAAAACATCATCAATAGTCATGGAAGTTCTTTTGCATCATACCGTGCGCATCGGTATATTTTAATGAGATTTCTTTGTTCTCCAACATCAACATTGGATCTGAGGCGTCCCCCAGATACACTAACATTGATTCTTGGACATAACTATAGTCAGAGACAATCTCATGTGAAGGATTCACAGTGTTGATGATGAGTGGATCATTTAGTGCCTTATTGTCACGCCTTTTTCTAGGCACAATATCTGTTGAACCAACAGGTCTCCCCATCTTCTCGGTGGGAGCAGAGGCCGCGGCCACACCTCCACTGTGGGCATATGGCGCGTCAATGACGGCATTGCCGAGCCCGGTTGCAGTCGGTAATGTCCCTTTACTTGGGACATCTAACCTTGTAGGAACATTTGTAGCAAGTATAATTGATCTCGTCACTTTCGGGATATCGTTAAAGAGTCAGGCATCGAATCTGCAACTCTTCTAAGATCGAGAATACGTTGAACTTCTAAATCACTGTCAGAAGTTCGGGGATCATAATGAGACATAGTGGGGTCATACCACGTTAATTTTCGACGTTCAATTGGAACGGAAACGGTCATGTCTCTCCCTAACGGCGGGAAGAATGTCTCATCAAAGCGACAATATGCGAATCTCGCAGTAAAGAGATCTCTTGTCAAAGGTTCTAAATAGCGGACAATCATAGGATATTGATAGCCAACATAAATACCTAATCGTCTTTGAGGACCCATCTTAGTATGCAATGGAGGCGTAATAAGCACATAAACCGCGCAACCAAATATGCGTAAATGTGAAATATCAGGCTCATATCCAGTTACGAACTGGTACGCACTAAATGGTTAGGTTGCAGTGGGTCTAAAACGAATAAGTGCAGCTGCATGCAAAATTGCATAACCCCAGGCAGAAACAAGGAAGTTGGTGCGCATCACCAAGGCCCGTGCAATCAATTGTAAGCGCTTAATTGTAGCTTCTGCAAGACCGTTTTGTGAATGCACATGGGGTATGAGATGTTCTACGTCAATCCCGATAGACATGCAATAGTCGTCAAAAGACTTAGACGTAAACTCTCCAGCATTGTCCAATCGAATAGACTTGATTGGATGATCAGGGTGGTGAGCCCGGAGCTTAATAATTTGAGCTAAGAGTTTAGCAAATACAACATTTCTTGTGGATAGCAAAGCAACGAGTGACCAACACGTTGATGCATCAACCAGAACCATAAAATATCGAAATGGTCCGCACTCTGGTTTGATAGGTCCACAAATATCACCTTGGATTCTTTGTAGGAATGGAATGTTTTGTTTAGTATCACTAGCAAAAGATGGTCTTGCGTTCAATTTGGCTAGTGCACAAGCTTTGCAAAACGAGTGGTGAGCATTAGAGATAGCCATAGAGGCATTCGGAGTCTCGGCAATGGCCTTGGACGCCGAGCCAATGCCAGGTGCATCATGCACGGCCGCATCACCTATTTCAGTGGAAGGAGGAGCAACAACACGCTTCAGTGCTCAGAAAAATGGATGTCCATGTGAATTCTTGAGAATTCGGATCATCATATCACGTTCAGGATGTCCTAAACGATCATGTCAAAGCTTGTATGAGTCAGAGTCACAGAAGTTGTGAGAAACTGCATATATAGGATTCGATGATCCTGATGGTTGTAAGATACAAACCTCTAGTTTGACTCATGAGCTTTTCTAAGATGCGTTTATGGCCGCAGTCATTAGAGGTGATAAACAAGAACTCTTGTCCATTCTCATTGAACGTTTCCAGATGAAATCTGTTGGCACGAATGTCCCTAAATGATAGCAAGATTCGATTAGCTTTAGGCGGGTAAAGCACGTCAGTGACATGTATCATTGTGTCATTTGGCAATAAGAACTGCGCATTGCCTCTGCCTTGAATTATAGGCGAGGAACCAATAATGGTTGTCACTGAGGATTTGTGAGGCACAAAGTCCATAAATAATAGCCTATTCCGTAGAATAGTGTGGGTAGTCCCACTGTCAGCTAGACACTCAATTTCGCCACCAGACATCTACGTAAATGTGTGAAAATAATTAGTCTTGGATCAAGACAAGGCGAACACTCTAATGAAACATAGAGGGGTTAATCGGGAATTGAACCAAGTTGGAATCCCGAATGAGTGCAATTACACGACATGAAAATTTATTTCATGAAGTTACAGCGAGTTGGCCAGCCAAGAGGCTCGGCGGTACCATCAAAAAAAGGCGCTGGAAGTGCGCTTACAGCGCTGGCAGAAGGCAAAAGCCCGCTAGGGGCTCACAGGGGCTTGGCAGCGCACGGCCGAGGGCTTGTCTACGCGCGGAGACGGGCAGGGGCGCAGTCAGGGGCGCGGGAGTGCAAATCGGCAGGCAGGGGCTCGTCCGGGGCGTAGCTGCACCTAGCAGCGTGCAGGGGCGTGGCAAGCTGTGGCAGGGGCCCTCTAGGGGCGCAGGCAACCGCCCAGCGTGCACAGGGCGCGTCAGTGACGCTCAGGGGCACCTTAGGGGCCCTGTGACAGTGCCAAAACACGGCAGTTCGCTGCCTTAGTGTTTTTTCGCAGTTTTTTTTTTCCGCAATTTTTGCATATGTTTTGCCATTCTTTATGCCATAACCAATTGTAAGACCACGAAAATATGTTGATTTAGTATATTTGCCATGGAATGAAGCTTATAAGGGAATAAATTCTCAATCAACTGAACATTGTGAAACGTAAAGGAGATATTTTATTAATGCCAACTCAAAAATACATCAAATGATGTCTAATTCCATAAAAACTGACTGAAAAGTCGAAAATAACTGTGGCTAAACAAGTGCCAAATAAAAAATAGCAGAGAAAAAACATCTAATCAAAAGAGTTTAATCAAAATCCGTAGCATCCATGTGCGTAGGACCAGCTTGCTTCTTAGCTTCGAAATCTGCTATGGTGAGATTGGTGGAAGGCTCAGCACCAATGTCATCTCCCCCAGTAAAGTTAGCTTCTTGAGCCAAGTACTGCTTGTGTCTTCTGTAGGTATCAATAGCTTCTTTGCTAGCACGACAATCATGATGCAAGTGAACGGTAGATATGCAAATATAGCGTGGCGATCACCTCTTCTAGTTCGAGTTAGAGGGAGGATTTCGGCCTTGGCCGGATTTCTCACCTTGGCAGCCACGACTGCGGTTATTGTTCCTAGGAGGAGCGGAATTTCCGTCATCATGCCTCCAAGTGTTGTTGCGGTTGTTTCCACGCCGATTATTGCCATTATCGCGACCACGTGGCTGATTCTGCTCACATTCATATGGTGCAGGTTTTTTTTTTTTTCCTCTTTTCCATGGAGCTTTACCTCCATTAGTTTGATTGGACTCAGGAATCTTCTTAGTCCCAACCGGCCTTGCATTGTTATTGAGGATAATCTCCTGGTGCCGCTCTTTCTTTGCTAGCACACATATGAGGTCACTGAATGACGTAACGCGGTTATGCTTATACTCAAGGCGATATTGATGGCTAAGTAAGCTCATCGATGTCAGAAAAGTGTACAAAGTCTTCTCAATCATATCTTTGTCAGTCTTGTCGACGCCACAAAAGCTTAGTTCTGCTTGGAGGTCCAACATAGCTTGGTTGTAATCCTCAACTTTAGCAAAGTCCATTAGTCTAATGGATTCCCAACGAGCAGTCAACTCTCGAATGAGTACATCATGTACGTTGTTGAAGCGTTGCTTCAAGACATCCCATAAATCTTTGAGATCTTCCCTTTTCAGGTATTGTTTCTTCAAAGTTGGATGAATGTGGTGCCTCAGAAACATGAGGGCTTGTGCCTTGGCCTCGTCACTTGCTAGAGGGCCATTCTGCGGTAGAAAGATGGTGGTTGTCAACCGCTTATCGATGAACGTATTCGTCACATCGGACACCCATCGGTGATATTCCTTGCCTCGGTTATCGAGGATCTCGAACTCAGGCCTGGATGGCTCAGTCATCTATAGAAGAGAAGGGGATTGGAATTAGTCAATAAACCAAGGATGTGGTCATAAAATCAATGCAAATAAAAGTAGGTGACGCGTTAGCGCAGTCACAATCGATTCTTCCCTTGTAGGCGACGCTCACAGCAACGCGTAATCGCAGTCGCAAATATATGGTGACGCGTATGTCGCAGTCACAAAGTTTAATAGAGGATGGGAGCCCCAACAGAACTCCCAAACCCTATTCCCCCCCAAAACCCAATCCTGTCATAGAGAGGGGATAGATGGAAATGCTACTAAGCCCGAACTATGAATTGAAATTCGGAAAGCAGTAACCTTAATTAAAAATTTACCTCTAATGAGTTTGAGTCGATGACAGGCTTCGACTGAGGGTTTGGAACCTTTCTGGCTTTCCTTGGAAGACGAGCAATCTTGAGATCTTTAGTTTCTAGAGGCTGCCGAGAGGAGAAAACAACGGTTCACCTACTTCTGCTTCTATTTTGGAGCTAAAATTTTGACAGGAGGAGCTCCACTGGAAGAGGAAGCTGCTGTCCAAAAATCAGATCGATCGGAGTACGGGAAGGCGGTGAACTGGTGGTCGGTGGCGGTGGTAGTCTGGAAAATTTCGGCGGCCGGTTAAGGTACTTTCCGGCCGGTTCTCGGGGTGAGACCGGTGGGGTTGGAACCGGGACATCGAGGGTTTTCTGTGGATATTAATTCCGGCCGAGGACAGAAGAAAATCCTGCCGAAAATCGGGAAAAATGAAATGGGCAGATTAGGGTTTTGGGAAAAAGTTTGGGTTTTCGAAGGTTTTAGGGTTTTTTTCGGGATGGTTGGCCTATTATCTCTTGGTTAGGGCACCAAGTCTGATAACGTGTTGTAGAGTATGAGAATACGAGAAAAAAAGGTCTGCTCATTCATTGATAGATTGGCCTTTATATAGGCTGTTAGTACATCGTAGAACATCGGTCATACTCGCTTAAGAAGACACGTATTGCCGCATATAATGGGCTTGGGCCTTAACTAAGCCCAAGAAACCTACACTATCCCTTGAGGGCATAATGGTAATACACTCTCTAATAAGGGCAATGTGGTATTTTTAGGGTGCATCTGTCACGCCCCGACTCATAAATTTTACCTTAATTACTAGCATTATGGTAATAAGAATTTTACCGTCTTCGTCATTGAATTTATAGTCCTAAAGTCCCTAGAGGTGTGTTGAGGGACGAATATTTCGAAAGAATTATTCGAAGGAAGAAATTGTGACGACGGTAAAAATGGTAAATTTTAGCTAGTAAAAGGTAATTTTTATTGGGGTATTATTTTGGGGTGTTGAATTTTTGGATTTGTGGGTTAAATATGGTGTTGGATCGGCTGGGCCGAGCCCAACCCATTTTTCTTTTTTTTCCTTTCTCCCTTTTCCTCCCGGTTTTCTTTTCCCCGAGCCTCCCGATTTCTCTCCTCCCTGCCGGACCTTCCGACCGCCCGTCCGCCGCCGTCCGGCCGCCCCAGACCGGCGCACCGGTCCCAATCGATCGGTCTCCGACCCAGCTATCTTCCAGGACCGGTGACAGCCTCCCTAGCGCCGCCGTGAGAGAGCGGTGCCGCCCGAAAGGTTAGGCTGCCCCGAACTTCCGGTCGCCGGAACTCCCTCCTCCGGCCACCAATCCGGGCAAGCTTGGTACGGTTTTGTAGCCCTTCTCCCGTGCAGCAACCCCTCCAATCAGCTCACTCCCTCTTGAGCTAGGTAAGGAGAAATGTGGAGTTGAAATTTCTAGGGCTTTTAAGTTGTTTTCGTTCGATTAGCCTAGTTAGGCTTGGAATTGGGTGATGTGTTGGTCATGAAAGTTGTAGAGCATGATGAGGAGATTATTCTGTCAAAATTTCATAGGTTTTGGAGGTCGCCGGAATTGGCCTCCGGCCGCCGCTGCCGGCGCCGCCGCCGGTTAAGAGATTTTTAGGGTTTTAAATGTGGAATATTAAGAGGAGTATATTGGTGTGATTTATGGAATTTTTGGATGAGATTTGGATAGGTTTGTGAATTTCCGAAGTTTGGTATTTTTGGCGGTTAATTAATGTAGAATCCGGCCGTAGGATTTAAGTCGTATTTTGAGGAGGTTGTATTACGACTGATGAGTATGATATTTAAGTTCGGATCGTTCCGATTTAAGAATACCGAAGTTAGGCAATGATGAGCGTATTTATGGCTCTCGGGTAATTTTGCCTATTTTGATTAAATATTAGATTATTGGTTGGGAAATTAATATTATATTTGGAACAGGACGTGAGGAGGCTCGAGCAGACGAGGCCCCAGATCGACATCAGACTTAGGCCTAGTTTGTGAGTGGACTTTTGTTTTAAATAATATGCATGCTATGGTTCATGAATGAACAATTAATGTCGTGGATTATTTTGACGTCATTTTAATTTTTGACGTTTTTTTTTATTTCTCTTGGAGAGATACCGAAAATCCCATTTTCGGTGGATATAAATATGTATTTATGAGAGAGTATGTATAGAAAATGCTAGGTAGCCATATGTGTCTGTCCACCTTAATGGCGCAGCATATAGCCGCATTATGGTGTGACGTGAGCGTTGGACGTAAGCGTAGTAGCCCTATTTGAGTGTTTAATTCATATAGGGGGTATGGACACATATTTATACACCCGTCTGTCCACCTTGATGGCGTAGTGTAGCACCGCATTAAGGCGTGACGTGAGCGTTGGACGCGAGCGTAGTAGCCCTATATAGACCCATGAATTTATATAGGGAGTATGGACGAGTGTAAATACATACATATATTATAGAGTCTGAGAGACTCGATATTTTATGAGATAAAAGTTTTATCGCTTGCGGCATGCATTCGATTTTTCCTTAGAAATTAATTTGGGGAAACATAAATATTTTATTTTATTTTTGTCCACTCACTCTAACGTTATTAAATGTTTTCCCCTGGGCCCTTCGTTTTAAATTGCCCAGTCTGCAGAGTTCGGGTTGGATCTAGTAGGAGACGAGGCATAGTCACCCGCATTTCCGCCAGTTTTCATCAGTAGGTTACATGTTTAACCTACTCGTGTTTTCTTGCTTCCGCTAGTGTTTAGTAGCTCTGAATACTTTGGGGTTATTGTATATTATATGTAGAATTTCTGAAGGATAATTATGTGATGTTTGGAAGTGTTGAATTAAGAGTGAAATTTGGAATTTTCGAGTTAGGGTTGTCCATTTTCAAAGGAGGTTTGCCGAGTCCTTCGGTAAATTTTCCTTGGAGGTGGTCCCCGCACGACTTACTCCGGGTTTCAGGGTGAAATTCGGGGTGGGTCGTGTCAGCATCCACCCTATCTCTATAAATAGCACTCTTCACCCCTCATTTGGGGACTCTCCATCTCCACCCTATTCACACCTCATTTCTACTCACATATGACTGACTTAGGCATCGGAGGGTTAAAGGCCGGCAAACCCGGTCTTCCCTCTGACACCCTTTATTCATGATTGACAGGTTATGGGTCTTGAAGATGGTGTTCCCTCATTCCGTGTGATTCATCCCCTCAGCAATCACACTGAAACAATTGGCGCTAGAAGGAGGGGTCGAACCTCCGCATAGCTCACCATGAGCATATTCCTCATTTTGCCGGAATTCCACTTTCTCTGGGAAAATCAGCTTTTCAAGCTTCGGGGTTTCTTAGTGTGGGAAATACGAGAGAGGAAGTAGATCTGGATTTCCTTTCTTCTCCATGGTTGGTTTCAGCCACCGGAAAGGTAGCTCACCTTCCCAGCCAACATACTCACCATCTTCCAATGAATCTGGTGCCCCCCCCCCCTCCCAACTTCCGGCCAAGGCCCACGCGCCGGTGAGCAGCACCCTCCCCAGAACTGATCTGGACACCCATACAGGGACACCCAGAACTGCTCTGACCCATGAGCCCTCCCCGGCCTCCCGAGCACCCGGCCACCCACTCCATGGCCTCCCGAGCTCCCGGCGCCCCCCCCTCCCCGGGTCTCAATCGCGTCCAGACTCCACAGCTTTCCATCCCGACCTCCCGGGACTCCTCTCTCGCGACCCCAATCTCGGCACCCTCACCGCCAACTGCCCTCGCGGACTCCCCTAGAGGACTCCTCTGGCGGACTCCCTTGGCGGACTCCCCTG
The DNA here is from genome assembly GCA_009720345.1 of Fragaria iinumae. Taxonomy (NCBI): domain Eukaryota; kingdom Viridiplantae; phylum Streptophyta; class Magnoliopsida; order Rosales; family Rosaceae; genus Fragaria; species Fragaria iinumae. Next base: position 22,497,381 of record CM019117.1, read on the forward strand.
GCAGACTCCCTTGGCGGACTCCCCTGGCAGACTCCCCTGGCGGACTCCCCTCGCAGACTCCCCTGGCGGACTCCCTTCGCGGACTCCCCTGGCGGACTCCCTTCGCGGACTACCCTCGCGGACTCCTCTGGTGGACTCCCCTGGCAGACTCCCTTGGCGGACTCCCCTGGCAGACTCCCCTGGCGGACTCCCCTCACAGACTCCCCTGGCGGACTCCCTTCGCGGACTACCCTCGCGGACTCCTCTGGTGGACTCCCCTGGCAGACTCCCTTGGCGGACTCCCCTGGCAGACTCCCCTGGCAGAATCCCCTGGCGGACTCCCCTCGCAGACTCCCCTGGCGGACTCCCCTGGTGGACTCCCTTGGCGGACTCCCCTGGCAGACTCCCTTGGCGGACTCCCCTGGTGGACCCCCTTCGCGGACTACCCTCGCGGACTCCCTTGGCGGACTCCCCTGGCAGACTCCTCTGGTGGACTCCCCCCGCAGACTCCCCTAGTGAACTCCCATACATACACAGCTCTCTATCCCGACCTCCCGGGACTCCTCTCTCCCGGCAGTAGGATACAAAAAAAAAAAAAAAACTGAATAAAAACGGATCTGGACACCCATTCCAGTAGCGAGACCAGCCACGCCAGTCACGGCGGCGACACAAGGTCCCGGCATGGATATGCTCTCGTTTTCGCGACCCCAATCTCGACACCCACCCCCCCGGGTCCCCGCCACCGGGACTTGCCTTCGCCTTTTGCACCCGCTCGGCACCCCTCTCCCGGGGACGCCCTCCCGGGTCTCGATGCCCCTTTCCCGAGACCAAACCTCTCTTCCCCCCGGGATTGGGCACTTCCCAAGAAAGTGCATACATGGGGTCAGAACCCACCTCGGCACCTCCCTTCCTCTGACTCGGTACCTCATTTCCATCCCGAGTTCCCGGAACTGCAACAACAAGGAGGAAGCGAGGGAGCTCCGAAAGCACGACACTCCTCTACTCTCCGTGTCCCCGTCTCGAGACCAATCCTTAGCCCTCCCGGCTCCCGGAACAGGTCATCTCTTGGTATCGGGACTCATCACTCCCGACACATGTGGTCTCAGCAATCCAGCGACCTCTCTCTCGGCACCTCCCCTTCCTGGTTCCCGCCACAACAACTCAAACAAAGAAAGAGTTGTGGTCTCGGCACCCAGCAGCCTGTCGCATGCAGAGCTCACAAGCAGACACCCCACACTATACTTCCATTATTTCTTTGAAGGTTAATTGATAGTCACATATATTTTATGCTACATGCATTGACACATACATAATGCATCTATCCCACTCTATGATTACTATCTATGCCTCTGGATGAATACTTCTCTCCGAGACCACGTGACTATAGGCGTTGTCCATTATTTGGTTCGTATGTCAACAAGTTCGTATCCAATCCAGCTCGCTACCTTGATAGTGATCAATTGCCACTTTACCATGCCCCCTCGGCACTATATAAATCATATCAAGCCAAGCTCCAACAACGAGTTGTCAACAACACTTCACCTACAATGCTACATACTTCTCTATGATCTATCTGTGGGCATTATGACACAAAGTTCTCATGAGTCATGCCCATATCAAATGGCCACACCTCGTCTACTTATCTACTTGTCAAATATGACAGGCACATGCTACAAACTCATACTTAGGTCATCATGGCTTCTTTTCCCTACGTCGGTACACATACATTACTTCTTGGTCAAGCAATATTATCTTCAATGATGCACTCCAATATTATCTTCTTGGCCATCATGACTACTCCATTGGGATTCTTATACCAAGCTCTTTTGTCGACATCGAGACTTATATCAACAACTCCAATTTTTCTACAATATCTATAGCGGCTATACACGGCTCCAGATAAGTCCTACTTTACACTATTTAATTGAGTTATTATCATACAAATAGCATGCCTCATACATCATCATATCCTTGAACATGCTTATTACATGGCATAGAGAGTTACCTAAAACACTTCTTTTTTATACGCGCTACATGCTACATACTCATGCTATATACTCAGGCTACACACACAACATGTGTAAACAGCCAGCACCCAAAGGTGCAACCTCAGGCTACACGCACAACATGTGTAAACAACCAGCACCCAAAGGTGCAACCTCAGGCTACACACAACATGTGTAAACAGCCAGCACCCAAAGGTGCAATCTCACGACACACACACCACGAGTGTACGCCACCAGCTCGAACCATTCCGCCCGCTAGAGCGAACGGTTAAGCCATTAGCGCGAACCGTCACGCCACCAGCGCGGACCGTTACGCCATTAGCGCGAACCGTCACGCCATCAGCTCGGACCATTACGCCACCAGCGCGAACCATTCCGCTCGCTAGAGCGAACGGTTACGCCATTAGCGCAAACCGTCACGCCACCAGCGCGGACCGTTACGCCATTAGCGCGAACCGTCACGCCACCAGCGCGGACTGTTACACCACCAAAGTGAACCATTCCGCCCGCTAGCGCGAACGGTTACGCCATTAGCGCGAACGGTTATGCCATTAGCGCGAACCGTCACTCCACTAGCGCGAACCGTTACGCCACTAGCGCGAACCCTTCCGCCCGCTAGCGCGAACGGCTACGCCATTAGCGCGAACTATCACGCCACCAGCGCGGACCGTTACGCCACCAGCGCGAACCGTTACGCCCCGCCACCATGGTCTCTCCCGGCACTGGGGGACTTGGGCAACAGCCTTGTATGCCGGCATTTACCGCACCTCATGACGTGCTCTCGGTACACTTTGGCACCACCCGCCTTGCCCCATCAGCATCTTGGCTACGCTCCCTAGTGTGCTCTCGATATCCTTGCCACGCTTCTTAGCGTGCTCCCGCTACGACACATCGATTATCACCTTTTGACAGCTCTACACATGCCATATCGGCAACATCATTATGCCCTAGCGGCACCCATCGTCATGCCTCAGTGGCACTCCTCGCCACACCTTGATGGCACACTTGCCTCGATGGCGAAATAGGGAACTACGTTTGGTTTGATCCCATAAACGGGTACGTAGGCACTCTAGCACTCACCTAGAGGCAACCACAAAATATATCACCACAATCTCCCCTTGGAACGCATGCTGGAATCACTCAGCTAGCTAGAGCATATAGCTGGTACAAATCAAAGGCTACTAAAACGCCTAATGCATACAAACATGCCGGTACCCGTTGCCCACACGAGATGCTTGCCAGCGGTACCTCAACTTCGACCCTTGATCGCCCTGCAATCTCCAGACACTACATGGGAGCAACGACCCTAGTGTCTCAGTCATATATAGCAACGCACGACATACCCCACTTAGAGGAAGCCGGTCCATCCCCTCCCTTGCATGGGGACTGGTTATGTCGCCACTAGTAAGACTCATACTCCCGATATCCTATCAGATAAAGTCCCCACCCAAGAGAGTCTCTTGACCGCGGACTTGGGGACTTGTTAGTACATCGTAGAACATCGGTCATACTCGCCTAAGAAGACACGTATTGCCGCATATAATGGGCTTGGGCCTTAACTAAGTCCAAGAAACCTACACTATCCTTTGAGGGCATAATGGTAATACACTCTCTAATAAGGGCAAAGTAGTATTTTTAGGGTGCATCCACCCTATCTCTATAAATAGCACTCTCCACCCCTCATTTGGGGACTTTCCATCTCCACCCTATTCACACCTCATTTCTACTCACATATGGCTGACTTAGGCATCAGATGGTCGAAGGCCGGCAAACCCGGTCTTCCTTCTGACACCCTTTATTCATGATTGACAGGTTATGGGTCTTGAAGATGGTGTTCCCGCATTCCGTGTGATTCATCCCCTCAGCAATCACACTGAAACATAGGCATTACATAGAGAATCCTTGTAAATCAGGGATAGATATCTAAGAGATATTCTAGTCTAATAAGGAGAAGATTCAGTCAAGACACATCATCAAGCATAGGAATGTAAATTCCTTCAACACTTCCCACCTTTTGTATTATAGAGGATGTTTTATATGAACCGTTAGAGCCGAAAAGTGGTGTTTTTCTTTTAAAATAGAAATAATTCTAATTTTACATGAGTTGTTGGAGATGCTCTAAGACAAGTAAACAAGTGAATGAGAATGACTCCTTGTCACTCTCATTCCTTCTCTTTCTAATTCTTTCTCATTCCCATACTCCCATTCAAGTTTAACAAAAGCCCCCTAAAATGAATAAAAAACCGCCATATATTGATGTGTTTGAGTCATCCGCCATGGCTGCTCAAAGATGTTATCGAAGTTATTTGAAAACTATTCTTAGATCATCAATTTATACATTCATGATGGATCTTCCAGTAGATCGTTGGTATAATTGGGAAATCAACCGGGTATTTGGTGTTGGATAATCAACTTCTAATTCATAATACTAAAATGAAGAATAAGAAAAAGTGATGAAACTTAAATGTGACCTAACACCATGATGATAAAGTAGCAGTTATGAAACAAACTAGGAAAGTATATGGAGGAGAGAAGATGGAAGACATGACCCGTGCAACAACTGCAGATCTAGAGGGATAAATTGGAAAATAAAATTGTTTAAAAATGAAAGAAGGTACACATATAGAAAATGTGGAGGTGTGACTAGAATCACTCATACTTCTATTGCTAAAAAGAAAAGAAAAATGTCACTGCCAATTTCAATTTCATAATATAATTAGAAGAAAAAATGGTTCAAATACTCTCTCACCTTTAAAAAAACCAAAGTTTTGGTATCTCACCTTCAGAAAACTTCAAAACAATATCACATGTTCTTACCTCGACCGAAATTTGGTATCTAGAACCGTTAGCTACGTTAAAAAAACTGACAGCAACCATTTTTATTCTTAAAAAGACCAATTTAACCTTAATTTTTTATTTTTGTTATTATTTTTTTGTAATAGAAAGATAAATTCGTCATAACGGTACCTCATCTTTTCTTCCTAATAAACTTTGGTACTTCAAGTTTTGAAAACAACATAATGGTACCTCAAGTTTTCACCCGGACCCAATTTTAATACTTTTAGCCGTAATCTCTGTTGGGGTATGTCAGGACCTACCCTGGATTTTCCCTTGAAATCTGGGATAAATCCTGCGGGACCCACCTTAAGGGAAATTCTACCAAAATTTTGGCATAACCTCCCTTTAAAAGGAAGCTTATAATTTCATCTCTCTTGCCCAACTTCTCCACTTTTAATCCAATAAGGCTCACAATACTCCGCACTTACCGAAAACCATAATTTAACCTTTTTAGAATTTAAAACTTGCTAAACCAACTGCCGAAATTCCAATCTAATAACCGCCACAATTCTTAACCATTGAAAAATTCCAAACCTTATCAAAATCCCTCCAAAAATTCCAAACTATACTTCATTAAACTCCTTTCATGAAAACAAACCCAGAAACATGAAAAACTGCACCTAAGGGGCAGCGGCGGCCTCCAATGCTTCTCAAATTTTAGCACAACACTCCTCTCAACCAGCACAACAACTTCCTTAACTAGCACAAAAATCATTTCCAAGCCTAACTAGGTTAATCGAACCAAAACCTTAAATTGAGCGGTAGAACTTCAATTATACATTTCTCAATAACAAGATCAAATTAGACCAATTCCTTTTGAGGAATTACTCACCTTGATGAGGGCTACAAGATGGGCTAAAAATCCTGACCTATGGTGGCCGGAGGAGAGAACTCCGGCTAAGGCTGCCCAGCGTTTCCGGCGGATTTTCTCCTCTCCGGCGGCGCTACCGGCTCGGACACCGGCCCATAAAGAGAGAGGGGATGGCGGGGGTCCGAACGGAAGTGGTCCGGCAGTCTGTGGAGGCCGGACGGCGGCGGACGGAGGCTTGGAACTTCCGGCGGGAGAAGGGCTTGGGGAGCTCGGGAGAAAGAGAGAAGGAAGAGGGAGAGAGAGAGAGAGTGAGGGGGTGTTGGGCTGCTCCACACCCGGTCCAACTCTTAAAACCCCAACAAAAAAAAATACCCACTAAATTTTTACCCCCTTTTACCAACTCAAAAATTTACTCTTTTAATTGATAATTTTTTCATGCTAACTCCGATTTTAACACATAGCAAGTCTACGAACTCGTAATAACGTCCTATACGACTTTCATGAAGAAAGTTTTCCCAAATTCCAAACGGAAGAAAAAGTCAACTTTAGGGTCCTTAAGTAGTAAACGGTTACTCAACACGGTAAAAGATCAAAATAATACCAAAGTAAAATAACCGTAAAATAATTTAAGAACCGGGGTGTAATAGGGTAACTATCAGCATGTCATTTTTCATGGGTATTATCGTCTCTTCATAAATCATGCGATCCCACTTCCATATCACAATAGGCAATGGACCGGAAGGTTTCTGCCTCTCCGCTTTGACTTGCTGACAAATCAAATACTTACTTACATAAGCGGCAATTTCCCTTTTCATATTTGGCCACCAATAAAAATCTTTCAAGGTTATGTACATTTTAGTACTACCAGGATGTGCAGCATAAACAGAACTATGAGCTTCCTCCATTATCTCCTGTTTCAACTCCAAATTCCTCTTCGGAACACATAGTCTGTTTTTAAACAACAAGGCACCATATCTCCTAACAGAAAAATTCACTGCCGATCCGTTAAATGCTCTTTCTATCAACCGAACTATGGAAGGATCATTATGCTGAGCCTCACACACTCTATCAACCAAAACTGGCCTCACATGAAAACTGGCCACCAAAGCACCAATTTTGTCCACCGACAATTCCACTCATGTAGCTCGTAACTCATAAAGAAGTGGAACCCGAACCGTCCTCATATAAGCTAAGGACATAGAAGGATTGCGACTAAGAGCATCCGCTACTACATTAGCTTTTCCAAGATGATACTCAATTGTACAATCATAATCTTTAATCAATTCCTTCCACCTTCTTTGCCTCATATTTAACTCTCTCTGAGTGAATACATACCGAAGACTCTTGTGGTCAGTAAAGATCTGGCACTTGGCTCCATAGAGATAATGTCTCCATAATTTCAATGCAAAAACCATTGCAGCAAGCTCTAGGTCGTGGGTGGGGTAATTCACTTCATGCGGCTTCAATTGCCTAGAAGCGTAAGCAATTACTCTTTCATGTTGCATCAACACACCACCCAAACCTTGCTTGAAAGCATCGCAATAAACCTGGAGCACTGGAGCACTAGTTAGTAAACGATCCTTGAGCTCTGGAAAACTCTGCTCACACTTCTCGAACCACTCGAACTTAATCCCCTTCCTGGTCAATCTTGTAAGAGAAGTGGCAATCTTTGAAAAATCTTTGACAAAACGACGATAATAGCTTGCTAACCTCAAGAAACTACGAATCTCCATCACATTAGAAGGCCTCTTCCATATTGTCACTGCTTCTATCTTTTGGGGATCCACACTGACACCTTCTGCTGAAACCACATGGCCTAAAAACCCCCACTTTATCCAATCAAAACTCACATTTACTGAGCTTCGCATACAACTGAGCTTCCCTCAAACTTTGCAATACAATTTTTAAATGCTTAGCATGCTGTTTCAAATTCCTCGAATATACCAAGATGTCATCTATGAATGCAATCACGAAATGATCAAGGTATAGATGGAACACCCTATTCATGAGATCCATAAAAGCAGCGGGTGCATTAGTAAGTCCAAACGGCATCACCACAAACTCATAATGACCATAACGTGATCGAAAAGCAGTCTTGGCTATATTACTTTCCCGAATCCGCAACTGATGATATCCTGATCTCAAATCAATCTTTGAAAAGACTGTGGCACCCCTCAACTGATCGAATAAATCATCAATGCGGGTAAAGGATATTTATTCTTTACCGTAACTTGGTTCAACTTCCTATAGTCTACACATAGTCTCATGGTGCTATCTTTCTTCTTGACAAATAACAGTAGAGCACCCCAATGAGACATACTAGGCCGAATAAAACCTTTATCCACCAACTCCTGCAGTTGAGTTTTTAACTCTTTTAATTCTGCAGGTGCCATTCTATAGGGCGCTTAAGAAATAGGCGCCGTTCCAGGAAGTAGCTCAATTGTAAAATCTATCTCCCTTACAGGAGGCAAACCAGGCAACTCATCTGGAAAAACATCGGGAAACTCATTAACTACAGGGATATCTTCCATTCTCACTTCTCCCTTTCTAGTATCCACCACATGGACTAAATAAGCCTGGCAACCCTTATTCAATAATTTCCTAGTAGCGACAGCTGAAATCAAGCAACTTGAAATAACATCTCGCTCACCTTGAAATGTAACCTCAAGCTTTCCAGGACTGCGTAACACCACTATTTTCCGGAAACAATCAATCATGGCTCTATGTGCCTCTAAAAAGTTCATACCCAAAATTACATCAAACTCCACAATATCTAATGGAATTAAGACAACTTCGAAATTAAGACCCTCCACAAACACTTCACAACCTCTAACTACCCAATCTATCTTCATCACATCACCAGAGGGCAAGGAAACCTGCCATTCGCCTGGAAGTGGCGATGATGGCACATTGGCGAGAAATGAAAATCTACTAGACATAAAAGAATGCGTCGCTCTAGGGTCTATCAATATAAAAGCAGGATGACCGAATATTAACAACATACCAATGATGACATCCGGGGAGGTACGTCCCTCCTGCTGCGTCATAGCATGGAGCCTACCATGAGTAGTGGCAAGACGACCTCTCTGTCCTCTGCCCTGTTGAAAGCCGCCTCTGACTGGAGCCATGGCGCGAGTACCACTACTAGAACCACCAACTGATGTCTGACCCATGGCCTGAGTAGGAGCATATGTAGCTCCCTGAGTCAGAAGAGGGCAATCCCTCTTGAAGTGATCCAGCTGACCACACTGAAAACATCCCCCTGGCTGAAACTGACTCTGCCCAGACTGAAAAGACTGACCACCAGAGATCCCATTCCTACTGCTCGATCCACTCCTAAATCGCCCAAACTGACACCCAAAAAAAGTTCTTGAAGGATCTACCACCCTGCCTCTTGAACCTCCCTCTGAAACCGGAGCCAGAACTCGAACTGCTACCATGTCCACTGCCAGAAGATGATCCAGAACCCGAGATGGACGCCAATTTCTTTGATGAACCCTGGCTATGACCACTAGAATCACGAAGACGGCCACCTGCCAACTCCTGTGCCTCAATATTCAGAGCAAAAGTCACGGCCTGGTGAAATGACTGATATGACACCGCTGTCATCATGTATGCATAAATACCACCAAGACCCTTGGTGAACTGATAAATCTTCTCCTGCTCTGTCTTCACCAAATCCGGCACATAATAGGACAACTCCTGGAATCGCTGCTCAAAACCCATCACTGTCATGTCATCACCCTTCTGCATATTCAAGAACTCCTCCCTCATTCGGTTGACATGAGCATGACTAATATAGTGCTCTCTAAAAAGAGCTGTAAACTGATCCCAGGACATATGATTTGCAGCATCACCCATATCTCTACTCATATCAAGCCACCAATGCCATGCTTCCTTCTCCAAAAACTGGGTAGCCAAGACCACTTTCCTATCCTCTGGGCATCTCTCTTGAATAAACATTTTCTCAATGGTCTCTACCCAATTCTGAGCATCCAATGGCTCAACAGCATGGCTAAACACTCTAGCTCCATTCTTGTAAGCTCTATCATAATTTATCTCGGGGACCATGCTAGTGCTAAAACGCTGAAAGAACTGCTCTATGGCATTAGTCCAATCACCTTGTACATCCTCATCTTCCCCCCTTGAGGATTCTGCCTAGGTGCTCGGCGAGGAGGCATACTACCTGAGAATAAAATATTTAGCACAAGAACAAGAAAAGGACAACTACCCACATACTTAATAAACACTTAGCATACATGCATAAAATGCTAATCGATCCGCCGCGGTCGGACCATCACTCTCATGATACTAAGTTTTACTAAGCATATGTGGTGGTGATAAAGAAAGACAAGAATCGGACAACCTAATGCTCTAATACCAATTGTCAGGACCTACCCTAGATTTCCCCTTGAAATCGAGGATAAATCCTGCGGGACCCACCTCAAGGGAAATTCTATCAAAATTTTGGCATAACCTCCCTTGAAAATGGGTAACCCTACCTGAAAGAAAAATCACCACAACCCAAACACTTCTGAAACAATTAAATCCACATCTCCTGGAGCCACCCGCTCCCCCAAATAAACATCCACCACCTCAACAAAAGTAATAATTCAAAATAATTTCATGAATTTAATCTCTCATACAAACAAACCAAATAACTTTTTTTCATCACTCCTAAGTGGAGTCATAAACTCTTAACACACCTTGACATAAATTCATTTAAAACACCCCATGGTTATCAGAGCAACTACTAAGAAATGAGAAAATATATAAGTAGGTTAAACTAGTAACCTATGAGAGAAAACTGGATGAGGTGGGAAATATGACTCGCCTCTTACCCTCGTCGAACAGAACTCTGCAGACTGAGCATTTAAAACGAAAGGCCCAGGGGAGAAGCATTTAAAACGTTAGAGTGAGTGGACAAAAATAAATAATAAAAATACTGATTTAATGATAGAGCCTTGAAATCCAAAATTTATGCTTTTCCCATATTTTCCATTGAGAAAAATATTTATGCATGCCACTCTTGGAAATCTTTCCGAAAATAATTATAGACAAAAATAATGAACCAATCCCATTGGTTCTCAATAAATCAATAAAAATGGGGAAGAGGTTTCACCATAACGATGAGCCTCCCAGGCTAGGGTCGGAGCCTCCCAGGCTATAATAGCGTTCCACGCTAAACGCCCTACTCATCTATGATGAGTAACCGCTAATAATGGCTAGCTAACATATAAATATAAATACCGATAGGTTGCCTCCCAAGCTATAATAGCGTCCCACACTAAGCGCCCTACTCATCTATGATGAGTAGCCGCTAATAATGATTAGCTAGCAATAATGAATATATATCAACCTTTTTATGATGAAGTAAAATAATAAATATCAAGAATGTCACTTCCCCAAAAATAATATAAAATCCATTGGACTCAGTACAGTTCCCAACTGTACCTAGGAATATTGCGTAGTAAAATAAATAACTTGACGTGTCTCACATGTCAAATAAAATGCTCAAAAGAGTTCCTGAAAAATAAATGGAACTCATTACTCCAAGAAAATATTAAATCTCCAATATGCCTTTGAAAATTAAATAAACTCTAGTGCATGCATGACATTCAAATCAAAGATCCACTCACAGTGCTCGGCTATGCCTGCCGACGACTCGAGACTTCCTCCAAATGATCATCCTCACGTCCTGAACAATAAATAATTATTAAGCCTCCAAACTAGGATAATACTTTAATAAAATTTCCGAAATAAAAGGAAGCCTATAATTTCATCTCTCTTGCCCAACTTCTCCACTTTTAATCCAATAAGGCTCACAATACTCCGCACTTACCGAAAGCCATAATTTAACCTTTTTAGAATTTAAAACTTGCTAAACCAACTGCCGAAATTCCAATCTAATAACCCCCACAATTTTTAACCATTGAAAAATCCCAAACCTTATCAAAACCCCTCCAAAAATTCCAAACTATACTTCATTAAACTCCTCTCATGAAAACAAACCCAAAAACATGAAAAACTGCCCCTAAGGAGCGGCGCCGCCGCCTACTCCGCCGGCAGCCATACTCCGGCAACCTCCAATGCTTCTCAAATTTTAGCACAACACTCCTCTCAACCCGCACAACAACTTCCTTAACTAGCACAAAAACCATTTCCAAGCCTAACTAGGTTAATCGAACCAAAACCTTAAATTGAGCCCTAGAACTTCAATTATACATTTCTCAATAACAAGATCAAATTAGACCAATTCCTTTTGAGGAATTACTCACCTTGATGAGGGCTACAAGATGAGCCAAAAATCCCGACCGATGGTGGTCAGAGGAGAGAACTCCGGCGAAGGCTGCCCAGCGTTTCCGGCTAATTTTCTCCTCTCCGGCGGCGCTACCGGCTCGAACACCGGCCTAGAAAGAGAGAGGGGACGGCGGGGGTCCAAACGGAAGTGGTCCGGCGGTCTGTGGAGGCCGGACGGCGGCGGACGAAGGCTTGGAACTTCCGGCGGGAGAAGGGCTCGAGGTGCTCGGGAGAAAGAGAGAAGGAAGAGGGAGAGAGAGAGAGAGAGAGTGAGGGGGTGTTGGGCTGCTCCACACCCGGTCCAACACTTAAAACCCCAAAAAAAAAAAAAAAAAAATACACACTAAATTTTTACCCCCTTTTACCAAATCAAAAATTTACTCTTTTAATTGATAACTTTTTCATGCTAACTCCGATTTTAACACATAGCAAGTCTATGAACTCGTAATAACGTCCTATACGACTTTCATAAAGAAAGTTTTCCTAAATTCCAAACGGAAGAAAAAGTCAACTTTAGAGTCCTTAAGTAGTAAACGGTTACTCAACACGGTAAAATATCAAAATAATACCAAAGAAAAATAACCGTAAAATAATTTAAGGAACGGGGTGTGACAGGGTAACTATCAGCAGGTCATTTTTCATGGGTATTTTCGTCTCTTCATAAATCAATTTTTTTTTCTTTAAATATATATTCCATCTATGTAATAAAAAAAATTGTTATCTTTTTTTTTTAGAGGGAAAATTGTTATCTTCTTCTAGGAAAGTAGGAGCTTCATGAAAACCGAGCTCGTCAATGGCCTCATCTGCTGGATAGTTACCCAGAAGTAGATAAGGACTCTACCAAATAATAACTCAAAGAAAAGTGTTCTGTGCCTATCACACCTCAATTTTTAGAATTTTTTTTTTAAGGTGTAACTCATATTCGAATGATGAAATAAAATTTCTATAATCAGAATATGAAAAAAATTAGAAAAGAACAACTCAAACACTAAATTGAAATTTATTCTTGGTTACAATAGATCCCCAAACCAAAGTTTACAAGAGTAGACTAATTAGAGTCTAGATCTTATTCTACGGATGCAAAAATCACACATATATTACAATATGATAGCATCCTTAAGAGAAACTCAACATGTTCTTACCTGCACAATAATTTAAGGGGTGAGTATAATAAGCCCAGTAGGAGTCAAAACCGCTTCAAACAAGATAAATCATAACAACTTTAGTAAAATGAATGAATGCATCTATGCTTCATATAGTTCATATAGCTGAATATACCAAGTCTATATGTCTCATACCATGTATTTTAACACAAGGGTGACTTAGGCTACTCATTTATATGAACTACCTCACACTCAATCTCACATTCCCCTTTTGCTAGTTATCTTGTCTATTCCATTTCGCCAATCCCTATCCTTTCACCTATACTAATTGCGCATTCTTGCGCTTTCACACATGCATCATGGGATATGGTACCTTTTGAGGTTATGGACTAAACTACAAAAAAGTTTTATCGCTAACTTCTTTACCCCAAAGTGCTTTATACATAGCACTAGCATTTCACTTATACCTTAGATCAAAACAAGGGATGTGAAATCCACACACCCCAAATTGAAATCCACACACCATTTTTCCTTTTTTGGTAACTTAAATTTTGTCTTTTAATGACTTAAACTTTGTGTTTTTTTTTTGTGAAACCCAAAAAAGGAAAAAGGTTAACTGGCAGCAAAGAAACAATTTTGTGATTTCAATTTTGGGTGTGTGAATTTCACAACCCCAAAACAAACCATATAAATAACTGGCAGCAAAGAAACAAGCATTTCAAACAAGAAAATAACTCCAATAAAACAACATATAAAGCAAGCATAGAGGCTCCCCAATTTTCCCCTACCTTTGCCAACTTTCCTGTCAAGTATCAAGCTCCTAATAAAAGGATATAAGCATTAGTTAAACAATCATATACCAACAATATTTCATTTAGAACTCAAATTAACAATATTTCTTTTCAAACATAACCAAAACCAAAGAATTCAGCAATTCTACTTACCATCAAATTCAACAATAACAAATCCAAAACCAATTCTTAATAGCAACTAATCAAAACAAGCAAACAATAAAACTAAAATTCTAAAGTGCTAACAACTTCTGATTTTACAAACTAAGAACAAAAGAATCAAATTGAAAAGAAACACACTTGAACTCTTTCTCTTTCTCCACTTCTAAACTACCAATTCCTCACCCTCTCTCACTTTCAGGTACTTAATTAACAAACTCAGAAGAACTATGGAAAAACAAAGAACTCACCTCTATTTATAGGGTCAGGAGAAGGATAAAACGTGGAGTCTAAAACAAGACTGAAGGAAGTAAAATTGAACACTCCAATCCCATTCATATCCTTCTGAAAACTTGATCTCCAAGAATTTTGACACCTCATGCTTCTCCATGGTGGTTGCTATTCTTTAGGCTTTTCGTAAGGAGGCTACTGGGTTTTATGGTGGTTGGACGAATAAGGATTTGACACTGGGATTATCAGAATAAGAAGAAGGCGGTGACGAAGAAGTCGCTAAAGAAGAAAGCGGTGAAGAATGTTTTCAGTTGGGCATCGTTTGGCTTCTCAACTACAAAAGTTTTCCCTAAAAGCTGTTTTAAATTTGGGTTCGGGTTTGGGTTAATTATGTATTGGGTCAATAGTTTGGTGAAGGGCCACAACCTCTATACTTAACCCAAATAACACTATCATAATAACATAAAGAAAACAATTAAATAACTAATTTAAATTTTCAGTAGTACTATATATATATATAAACAAATAAATAGATATATACACATTAAAAATCCGGGTTGTCATTGTGCCGCCATGGGTGGAGCTGAACAAAGAGATCATGAGTTAGGCGACGAAATGGAGAAGGGTTCGATCTTGTGAAAGCTTGGGAGAATAGAAATGATGATCAGAATATGAAGAAATGGGTGGAGACTTTGTAAGCTTTCAAAGTGGAGGTGAAGCAGATTAATAATAAGTTTTAGAGAAATTTGGGTGACAAATGTTTGGAAATCAAATGGGAGAAAGAACTGGATCAAAATATTTATGATGCTATGAGCCTATGACAAGAAACATATGAAATAAAAAAAATAAAAAATAAAAACTCAAGAATATTTTTTTTTGTTTATGAGTTTCAATTGCAAACTCATGAAAACAATAACTTATGAATCTTTGTTTTTTGGTTTTAATTGCCACCTAACAACCCCCGTAACTAGACCTGTAAGAGCATCTCCAACAGCTTCCTCATTTTCTTGAACTTTTCAATTTTGGGGAATATATAGCTGTTTTTAAGTCCAACAGTTTCCCCATCTCATTCCCCAAAATGAGGATGGAGAAGAAAGAGAAGCCTTCATTCCCCATATTTGCAGCAAAACCATCATTCCCCAAAATTTAATTCTTCACGTGCTCCAACGAATTTAAGACAACAATAGAATATTTTATTGGGTATTTTATTGTTACAATGAAATATATAATGGTCTTTTGTTATAATTAATAATGATATAATATATTTTATTGTTGTATTAAATGCCGAAATCTCTAAAATGGAGAAGCTGTTGGATTTTGAGCATAAATTTTTTGGAGATTTTAGCTTTTGCTTCCCTATTTTAGAGAAATTTTAGAGAAGCTGTTGGAGATGCTCTAAATGGACCGGATCTGGAGCAGATCGACCTAGATCCGGATCCGGATCCGCAATAAAAATTTTGGATCCGGATCCAACCCGTTACCCGTCGGATCATTGATAGCTCGATCCAAATCCGGATCCGGCGGGTTAACAGATACTCGACCCCTTAATCCGATCCGTTTATAATAAGAAATATTTTCAAATTTTAAATAATAATTTCTTAATTTTGTCATAAATTTTCATAAAACACTAATGAAATATTATAACAAAATAAAGATTTACATCAAAAGTTGAATAACTTGAATTACATGGCCAAAATACTCTTTAACAATAAGCTAATAATAATCAAAATACTAGACCTCCAATGTTTTTAGTAGACCTGTAAATGGACCGAATATAAATTTTGGATCCGGGTGAAAACTTGAGGTACCGTTATGATGTTTTCAAAACTTAAAGTACCAAAGTTTATAAGGAAGAAAAGATAAGGTACCGTTATGACGAATTTATCTTTTTATTATAAAAAAATAATAAGGAAATTTATCCAAACAGTGTCTCACCTTTCACAGAAGCTAAGTTTTGGTATCCCAACTTTAGAAAACTTCAAAACAATGTCTCACGTTTATACCCCAACCTAAGTTTGGTGCCTAGAACCGTTACTTCTGTTAAAATAACAAATGACAGTCACATTTGATCACAAAATGACCAAATTACCCTTTAACCTTTTATTTTTCATTACTTTTTAATATAATAAAATAACTGAAGAAAAAGCTATTAATACTAATCTT
Organism: Fragaria iinumae; assembly: GCA_009720345.1. NCBI lineage: Eukaryota > Viridiplantae > Streptophyta > Magnoliopsida > Rosales > Rosaceae > Fragaria > Fragaria iinumae. Next base: position 22,513,762 of record CM019117.1, read on the forward strand.
TACAGACCAACAAATAAGAAAAAAATTGGTCTTTAGTTTGTGATAGACAACTCTCCTCTCTTCTCTATTAGACACACACAGAGCCGGAGATCTACGATCTCTCCTCCTTCCATTTCCTCAGGTGAAACAAACATGGGGATGTCTTTCACCAGGCTTTCTGCCATCTCTTTGCCTACACAGAGATGTGTATACAAACATGATGGGTCGACTTGATGCCGCTGGTAAGACCACCATTCTCTACAACTCAAGCTCGGCGAGTTCGTATATCCAGAGCAATAATAGATCACCCAAAGAAGCACTATCCATTCCGCCGCGCCATGGCCCCTCTCCTTTAAAACTCATTATCCATTCTTTCTTTTACCCCGACTGATTGAGCAGCATCCTATGGCTATGGCACAATTTCCTTTTTAAAACCCAGACATGTGATTCATGGTCACTTCTTAAAATGACAAATTGAAACAGGGGTATCAACATTCAAGGTCACAGTAAAACTCCTAGTCTCCTACCTTGAAACACATAGTTCATATAAAAATATTTACAACCCAAAACCCATTTGGCACTCTTTAGTCAAAGCCCCAATTCCAGAATGCAAGCAGAGGAAGAGCACGAAATAATCAAAAGGTATATTCAAGTCAAAAATCAAAGTATAATAAACACAAGTACCTCAATATCTCTATTAGTAACACCATGATCCAAGTTAGTTACATAAAGATTGGTGCTTCCCTCAACCCCTGGACTCCAAACCACAGTAGCTCAATACATCCAATATTACGTCTTCGACGTTGACGACGCCATGAACAAGTTATCGCCCTTGAACCTGATCAACCGACCCCCCGAGGCTGGGAAAGAAGTGTGGTACTCGAGACGGGCGGGTTGTGGCGGTTGTCGGAGCTAGGTTTGGGAATTGAATTTGGCGTTGGTGAAATCCGGTGGATAGAATAAGAGAAAGATAAGGTAGGAAAAAAGAAAAAAATGTTAAAATATAAAAAGACCAAACTATCCTTCAGTTGTTAGTCATTTTAATGGAGGTAACGGTTCTAGACACTAAACTTAGGTTGAGGTTAAAACGTGAGATACTGTTGTGAAGTTTTCTGAAGTTGAGATACTAAAATTTAGCTTCTCGGAAAGGTGAGATACTGTCTGGATCATTTTTCTAAAATAATAACAAAAATAAAAACTCAAGGTTAAATTGGTTATTTTAAGAGTAAAAATGATTGCTGTCAATTTTTTTAACAGAGCTAACGGTTGTAGATACCAAATTTCGATCGAAGTAAAAACATGAGATACTGTTTTTGAAGTTTTCCGATTTGAAGTTTTCCGAACGCGAGACACTGTTTGAACCATTACTCTTAATTTTAAAATATTTGGCCCAAAAAATTTAATTCGTATTTTGCAATTACTGCTGGTCTGTGCACAGGAGGATATTATCTTTTAGCCACAGCAAAACGTGAGCTCTGTATATCTTCCTCACCTCCCTCCCGGCTTTGTTCTCCCAAATGGTGTTCTAGTTTCCACTTTCTGTTAGATGGGAACGCTTAGTAGCATCAGTTTTAGCGCCTTCGATTTTAATTTGGGTGTGAAATACCCAGAAATTCCAACAAGATTCCAATCGAGAAAGAAAACCAAGAGTTCATGCTTGTTGTGCGGAGAAAGCATTAAGAGAGAACGCGTTGTTGGGCTGAAGAGGCTGAGATGGAGATGTTATAGTACCTCTTCCAACGACGATGACGGAGAGACTAGTAGTAGTACCACCAACAAGTCTAAAGAAGACGCCGAAGACCATGCTTCGCTCTCTTCCACGGTACTTTCTTCTCTGCGTTTCATTCTTCTCTTTAGAGACTTCTATAAATAAATAAATATAATTAAAACAAACAATAGAGTATGGGCTTTATGTGCATCAGGATTCGTTTGAGTTCATGTTCTGTGTTAGTACTGATATCGTTGTTGGACTGCAAGTTTGTTCTTTTAAACGGGGCTTTTGCCTTGTTCAGCTCTCAACTTTGGAATGTACTATGTCTGGGACTGAGCTCGTCGAAGATGAGCCCACATTTCACTATTTATTTGTAAAAGCAGTCCATGAATTATACATGTTCGGTCATGAATTTTAAAAGTTGTACTTTTGCGCGCTCATGAACTGCATTAAAACCATTGATTTGTATACCTTTTATAATTTTATTTTATGGTATATCTTCAGTGTAATGCAGTATGTAGTCCTTGTAAGATAACCGATTCTCAGTACAGTTATATGCATTTGCTCTTAGAACATTTGATTATGATGACAATACTGATTCTAATATCTAAGGAATCCAATATTTCCTTCAGCCACCACCTATATCACCACTTGGATCCGCTTACAATAACTTCCAAGTTGACTCATTTAAACTGATGGAACTCCTTGGACCCGAGAAGGTTGATCCTGCTGATGTAAAGCTCATTAAGGAAAAGCTTTTTGGCTATTCTACTTTTTGGGTAACTAAAGAGGAGCCATTTGGAGACCTGGGGGAGGGCATTCTTTTCCTTGGTAATTTGAGGGGAAAGAGAGAAGAGGTATTTGCCAAATTCCAGACTCTGCTAGTTGAGGTTACAGGTAATAAGTACAACCTTTTTATGGTGGAGGAACCCAATTCCGAAGATCTAGATCCACGTGGTGGGCCTCGTGTTAGCTTTGGTCTGCTCCGGAAAGAGGTCTCAGAACCAGGGGCAACAACACTTTGGCAATATGTAATCGCGCTCTTGTTATTTCTTCTAACAATTGGATCATCTGTTGAGTTAGGAATTGCATCTCAGGTATGCTAAAATTCTTCTTGTCTTTCAAGTTTTTCTTTGCTTCTTGTTTTATTTTTTATTTTATTTTGAAAAGAAACAGCTTTTTATTGAAGCTAAAGAGTCCGCTTTAGAAGCCAAAGAGTCCAGCTAGGACCAAAGGCTTAGCAGCTCAACTGTTAGTGCTTAGGGGTTTATCCTACCGCTGCTTGCTAATTTAGGATTAATGGAATAAAGGTTATAATCCTTTAAATCCTTAGAACTAGAATCCCATAAAGATTCCCAGAACTTAATTCTCTCCCACAGGTCTTCCTTCTTTACCCTGCCATAGCTTTCAAATAGTCTTCTATTTCTTTCCATCCACACCACCCAAACTACTGCTAGCACCCCACAACCCCAAAGAATTCTGGCATTTCTCGTTTGCCAAAAGCTGGAGGATTTTGTATTAGCAAGTCACGCTTCGAATGGAGTTGTCCAGTCCACTCTTGTCAAGTTGTTCTTTAATTATTGATTTCTTTCTCATTTTTAGAGTAAGTATGTGGTTTCCTGTATTTATCAAACAGATAAACAGACTTCCTCCAGACGTTGTGAAGTATTTTACAGATCCAAATGCTATTGATCCACCAGATATGGAGCTGCTATTCCCGTTTGTGGAGTCAGCTCTCCCCCTAGCGTATGGTGTTCTTGGGGTTTTGCTATTTCATGTAAGTAGGATCTCTTCCTGTTTCTCGGTTTTGGTTCATATTATATCATATTTTATTGCATTTTTATATGTATAAATTGCCTATTCTACTAGGTTATTTGTCCAAGTTTTCATTTAGTTTTTTATATATCATAGTTATCTGTTTAGTACCATCTGTTATGCTGAGGCTAAGATAAGAAAAAGTTGACTAGTAGTGCTTTACATTGTTCTGGATGATGTGAGATTTGGCGGTAATTCCGTAATTATATGATCATGTCTGTTGTTCATGTTGACTGATGAGCTTAATCTTATGTACTTCAAACAAGACTATACCATTCAGAAGCAACCAGCAGAAACAAATGAAATTTATATATCCTATATGTTGCTGTTTTATGGCAATTTCACATTTAATATATTTTCTAAAGTAAGTGCATCAGATCTTACATTTGAAGCCTGTCATATGAGACCTTCAAGTTAATCGACTTACTCTATTAAAATAGTGAAAATATGTGCAAAAATTAGTGAAAATATAAGAGACAGTGAAATGTTATTGAAAAGTATGCTGATTATGACTCCTCTGAACTAAAAGCTTTAATTTACACTTAATTAGGAAGTACATTTATTTATGTCCTTCACTTCTTTGCCAATTAGTGTCTAAAAGTGAACAAAAATCTGAAAAACTTGCATAATGGGCTAGCAGCACAAAGTGGAGATCTCTTATTCGGCAGTTGTTTGAGTGACTGTCACAATAATCATAAGTTTTTCAATTTTCTACCTTTTCTTCTTCCAATATACCTCTATATTGATTCTCCTCATTAATTTTCTTTTTTAATGTTTCATTTAGCAGTCCTTGACCTTTTATACTTGTACCCAAATTTGTTCTTCCTCCTATGATAATGACAGTTTGTTTCTGTTAAAAAAGAAGAAGAGATATTTCCCTATACTAAACCTTACTCCAAATCCATATTTTATATATCTGATTGCAGTTAAATTTATGTTTGGACCTATATAATTATGATTATGATGAAGTCAGATTAGTTGATTACTTGCAGGAAGTTGGGCATCTTCTGGCTGCTTTTCCAAAGAAAGTAAAACTTAGCATTCCTTACTTCATTCCAAATATTACACTTGGCAGCTTTGGCGCTATCACTCAGGTATCCTAATTATCCATGTATGGCAATTCAAAACATGTAATGGTATTTGATTGAATATATCTTTAGTACTGCATTATACAATCTATGTACGAATGGCTTACCTGAATTGGCAGTGTTGGTTTAATTGATGTGGTTCGGTTAATAATTAGGTTAAGAAATCGCTATATTAGGGCTTTCAGTGGGTTATTTGTTATAAATTGATCCCCGGACCAAATTTATTGCAATAGGTATATAGTTGCTGGTCTAGTTTAAAGTTATGCACTTCATTAATTCAGAGATAGCAACATTTGGTATTATAATCTTACTTTTTTTTTTTTTTTTTAAAAAGTAAGAAAAAAATTATTTACTTGCATAACAAAGTACGAAAAAGTGTACAACTCTACAACCAAGACAAAGTCTACAGAGCCCAACCTAAGTTGCAGAAAGGTGATAACAAACTGCTTCTTTCAATTTGATTATAATGATAACAGAATAAGTCCAAATTTTTTAAAAGCTCATCCAAACTAACCACACAAACTCCTTAAGAATCCTCTTCTTGCGCTTTAGCAATTTCAGAATGGATGAAAATACCTGGAGTGTAACCTGAAATCTGAAATGAGGGGGCAAACTTTCGCCACATTATCAATGGATTGCCAAAACCCTGAACCCTTGTCTATTCCCAAAACTACATGGCCAACAATGCACAATAGCCTCTTGGAATCACCCAGCTTAAATGTTAGAATAAGTGATTGCTCTATCTGGGAGATTTTACTTATCTTAGTGTATTTAATTCTTGTTTCCTTTCATGATCAAGTATCTTGGTATTAAAACCTGAACTACTGAACATCCACTCCAAGGGTAATTTGACTAATTTCTATGAGAAAAAAAAAAAGAAAAAGTTCACACCCATAATAAATAAAGACGCATACATACACACGGGGCGTCATGAGGTAGATTGGGTGGGCCGGTCTCCACTCCTGTAATGCTTAAGTCAATAATCTTGTATTAATGTTCAAAGAGGAATTGTAGGTGGTGAGTAACTGCTTGCCATTAGTTATGAGATAGGAGACCTTTATAGGGGAATCTCAGGTGGTGTGGTTGCTTGTTGATGTTGGAAGGGATGTCCTTTTCATGTCTGAGAGGCTCACTCTGAAGCCTTCAGATGGCTTATTGTGGTTATCTTCTGGTTGATGTCTGTAGGGGTATGAATAGGATGGGTACGATCAGGGGGTCTCCCAGATAGCCGGTCCTATTATTGGATGAGTGCTGTCTATGTTTGGTACCTACCTGGCATGTATTGTACATTCACTGTGTACTATACAACATTATTATTATTAGTTTCTTTTCACCGTAAAACTGGCACCAGTTTTTTTTTTTTTTTTTTTTGGTTTTTTGTGTGTGTCCACATAGGAGAAATTCCTTTCATTTGATCTGGAAGGAACCCTGGATTAAGATTGTTGTACTCTTGTCATAGTTGTGGTTATTTGTTTACCATATTTGATGATGTAGTTTGATGAATAGTTGTGTCTGCCTCTGTTCGAATGTCATTTGTGTGTCTAGACCCATATTTCTTATGATCTTTTGATAGTTAAGTCTGTTTTTTGTAGTTTAAATCCATTCTTCCCGATCGGAGCACAAAAGTCGACATTTCACTTGCAGGCCCATTTGCTGGTTTTGCACTGTCATTGTCAATGTTTGCTGTAGGTCTGCTGCTCTCATCTAATCCCAATGCCACAGAAGAGCTGGTGCAGGTTCCAAGCATGCTGTTTCAAGGTTCTTTGCTTCTAGGACTCATCAGTAGAGCTACTCTTGGTTATGCGTATGTCCTTTCTTTGCTTCTGTACCAATATTGAAACAAATTTTTTCTTTGCTTCTGTACCAATATTGAAACAAATTTTTTGTTTGTACATGACCTAGAAGGCACCTATAGGTATAATGACTTGAAATGGTTAAGATCTGATATAGTTGGAATAATAGAAGATTATTTTCTCACATCTAAGCCTCATTAATCTCTTTAAAGTTAGTTTCAACTATTTCTCTTCATGATATTCGTAGTTGAAATGGTAGTCTCAACACATGCAGATCAATGCATGCTACGACAGTTGCAATTCATCCTCTTATGATTGCTGGCTGGTAATTTCTATTTCTAACTGGTGTTTTATCAGCTTTATTGCGATGTGTAACATGCATGTGACTTAATTTCAACAACTGCAGGTGTGGGTTGACGACTACAGCTTTTAATATGCTTCCGGTGGGCTGTCTTGATGGTGGAAGGGCTGTGCAGGTGATGATTTTTACCCTTATGATTTGAACTGGTAAAGTTACATCTTTGAGGCTGAAGAAGCAACGTGCATGATGGAGCGTGTGAAATCTTGTTTTGCAACATTGTGCAGTGATCTTTTCCCCAGATTAATTATGATAACCTCCCAAAATCTTTATATAAATTTATTCACTCTTTTAGTAATCTGATACGGTGATGGTTGCAAGATTCTCTTGTAGGTGAAACCCTGGTTTTTTTTTTTAATATTTTTTAATCTGCTAATAACAAGAATACTAATTAATAATATTTTTTTTTTTGCATATATGGCTTTTACGGAAATTTAATGACATATACTTGCAGGGTACTTTTGGAAAAAATGCACTGATTGTGTTTGGTTTGACAACTTACACGTTGCTCGGATTGGGAGTGGTATGTCCAACTCTTTAGAACTTCAGTATAACATATTTTTCCAATACTGGGTTTTCACAATTATGACAATTCTTCAGTTAGTTCCCACTATAGAAGCTGTTCAATTCGGTGATTGAGCTTGTGATGTTTTTCATTTCTCTAGTTACTCCTGCTTCCGACTTACATAGCCTTTATATTGGTATCTTGTTCCTACTTTCTTTGTTAAATTTGTTCAAATTATTTGTTCCTTCTCAGCTCGGTGGACCTTTATCACTTCCATGGGGACTCTACGTGCTCATATGCCAGGTTTGTAGATAAGAATATACATTTTTGTTTACATGATTTAACAATCTTCTATCTCATGATGATATCTGTATTATATGCTCAGAGGACTCCGGAGAAGCCTTGCCTAAATGATGTAACGGATGTTGGAACATGGAGGAAAACAATTGTTACAGTGGCTATTTTTCTCGTGGTGCTGACACTACTTCCAGTTTGGGATGAGCTTGCAGAGGAGCTAGGTATAGGTCTTGTTAGCACATTTTGATGTATTATACTTGAAACTTGAAAGAAGTCAATTTTTACCTGTTTCATAGTGTTTAACATGGGGCAAAACAATTGTTACAGTGGCTATTTTCCGTGTAGTGCTGACACTCCTTCCAGTATGGGATGAGCTAGCAGAGTAGCTAGGTATAGGTCTTGTTAGCATATTTTGATTTATTATACTCGAAACATTTTTTTATTTTTTTATATCAGAGATCACACTGTTTTCTCAAAAACATTTTAGACCTAGAGACTAATCCGTGCAAGGAGATTATGTCAGAACGCTTCATCCTCCCTGGCCACCAAGTATCAATTAGGATTTAACTTAATTCAGCGGCGGCGGATTTCAGACCTGTGTATGAGGGTTTCACAGTACACTTATACTTGAAACCTGAAAGAAGTCAACTTTTACCATTTCATAGTGTAAGGCGATGCCTTAGGATTTTGTGATATGCAGTCAGCCTAATAATGCCTCTAGCAATTAGCAATTAGCAATTAGGCAAGGAATTTCAAATAGGGAAAATGCCGATTCAATACTAATTTAAGCTCCTAAATGTCTATCTTGATGATACTATTAACTCTTGAATGTGTAAATGAGCATGTCTAGAACAAATTAGAAGACTTAATCACTTCTCTAATTTATGGCTAGGACACTTGTTTAGAACATGGTTAGTTACAATACCAATTTTGATTGTCGTATTGGCTAGCTTGGGAACCTTGATTCTAGGACTCTTCGCCTTTTGGTTCATTTAGAGACCCTAACAAAGCTCTAGATTGTCCCAATTGAGTTTTTATTACCCTTGATCTGGAGTAAGAATCTTTTATAAGGAATCTAACAACCCATGAGCCTTGAAAAACCTTAGGTACGGTTCTTGATGCCATTAAGAATTGATTGACCATAGTAACACATTTGCGCATTAGATTTGGTTAGGAGGATACCTGAGTAACCTAATTCCCATTCATTGATTAGTTTCTATTATTTTTATTTTTAATTGCAATTTTAGTTTTATCTTCTCAAAACCAAAATCAACTTTTTCGATCACTCCTATTGTTCATATCACTTTGTTGAAATTGTTAGTGGCTTAGTAATCGACATAACTGAGGATTGGAGTTAGCTTTTCGATCCCCGTGGTGTAATGCCCCGTACCTAATTTTACCAATTTATTGGGTATTATACAAGTTACTGAGGAATTTAACCGTGTTTGGTAACTTAGTAAGTTAACGTTCAAGTTTATTTTCGAGTTTTTCTTGAAATGTCAAATTCTTCTGTTAAGGTCTCGATGTCGTAGTTCGTGTTGACACGAGTTCACCGGTGACTTCGGATTATTTTTCAGAGCTTCAAGATATTTTTTACGATTTATTGAAATTTGGTAAAAATAAATTAATTTTCTGAAATTAGAAAATAACTCATTTAATCTGGACCGTCATATCAATTAGAGTTTTGATCTTGGCCGTCGATTCAAGCATAAAAAGAAAGAGGAAAATGCACCGCCGGTACCCATACTTTGGTGACACGGTCAAAGTGGTACCCATACTTTAAAAACTATCAATGTGGTACCCAAACTTCTATTTCGGTACCAAGGAAAAGCCTGAAGCCAATTTCCGTAACTGTGCCGTTAGTTTGTTGACGTGGCCGGCATGGGCCCCACCCAAAAAAGGTGCAATGTCAAAAATAACCTTCTAACTCTTTCCAGAACAGTTTTCCCTCCAAAAGCTCTAAATTTGAATTTTCCTGGGTATCACATTGACTAGTTCAGCAGAGTTTAGGCACTGCTGCTGTGTTTATCTGCTGACAAGAAATATTATGCAATAGTTGGAAATATAACATAGAAATTCAAACATAGAACCAAAAAGGGCTGCCAATATCACTGAATTAAAACCAACATCCTTAATGAGAAACATACTATGCATCATAATTAAAGCTTAATTGGTTTCCAAAAACTCAAGGAACCACATTGTTTTGCAAAAAATTGATTCCAAACCATGATGAAATACACATTATGACATAATCTAATTTAAAAGCAAGCACATTCACTTTGTAGCACCCCTTGCTGCATGATTTTGGCTGCTTTGAGTAGGAGGCTGTGTTGAGGCTGATGCACTACCATTTCCAGCAGAACTACCCTCCATTGCCAACTTCATTTTCTTCCATCCCGTTCTAGACTTTATGACCTGGTCCTTGATAGGTCTTGATTCCTTGGGTGGGGCTGGTGCCCGTTGGACCTATGGAACACAAACAAGACATTTCCAACACAATTCAACAACCATTTTTGGCTTTACAATTCAACAAGACATTTCCAACACAATTCAACAACAACATTATTTTCAACAGTTAACAAACCATTTCAGCAATAGTTGGCTTCACAACAAGAAGAACAATCAACAATCACCAATCACCACCAGATACGTACCTTTGCTCTCACTCTTTTCTTAGTGCTTGCTCCACCAGCAAATGTTCCTTCTCCCTGTTTGAACAAAATGAAAAAAGAAAAAACAAGTTAAGAATTATACATACAGATTCATAAACAAATAAATTTCATATTAAATTCATAAACAAGTTGAAACTTTACTAGATACTTACTGCTTCAGCTGCTTTCTTGGCTTTTGTTATAGGACATCCAGCCCTGTTGTGTCCTTGTTGGCCACAAAGTTTGCAAGTCATGGTAATACTAGTTTTAGGCATCTTCCCCTCAGTTAGAGCTGGTGGTGCTGGGTTACCATTTTATCCTTGTGATGGGATCCTCTTTTTCTTGGGCCTTCCAGGCAGCTTGTTAAATAAAGGAGGTGCAATTGGGTAGTCAACTGGTTCCCAATCATCCTCCCCGGCAATGGGATTTACAACTGGGGTATAAGCTTGCATATAGGTGGTACACATGAGGTAATCATGACAATACAAGGCAGCCTCTTGTTTCTTGAATCTTATGCAGCAAATGGCATGTACACAAGGTATGCCACTGAGCTGCCACCTCTTGCAAGTGCATGTATAGAGACCCAAATCCACTGCATGTTGGCTGCCATTCTCACCAAAACCAGTGACTTGGAATACAAACTCACCACCTCTATGTGCTCTATACTGTGTTGCTCTTTGTCCAACCTTATCCAACATCTTCTTAATCCATGGTGTCACGCCCCAATTTTTGAATGGAATTTTCAAAAATTTCGGCATGATCTAACTTAAAAAATTAACATCCCAACCTGTTGTCAACAACAACACAACAACAACAACAACAACAACAACAATAAAACTCACTTACAGAATAGAAATTTCCACAAGATCTATCACTGAATTAAGATTACATTTTCTTGTTTACATATCGTGCAAAACAAGAACATGAGAACAATCTCATGACTTAAATACTGTCTATTCAAATCTAAAACTATACAGAGTCTGATAAAAGAAAGGAGAACCCTGCCACTACGTCTCCTTCTCACCCCTGCCGATCCTCACCTGCAGGTCTAACCCCTACACCAAGAAATGGTGCACCGGGATTGTTGAATAACAAACCCGGTAAGCTAAAAAGCCCGTATGAGTAAATTCAAAAAATATACTCCACATTTAACACATCCAACATACCAAAAAGTGAAATTTGATCAATAATTAAAAACCACACATTAACAAGAAATGTACTCATGAGTCCCAGATATTTAATAAATACCCCTCATGACCTACAACAACAATATGTGTACCCATGGGTCCCAGATACCATCAACTATCTCCCATGACCTACACCGACAGACGGACTAGAGCTCTAATTCCTAACCGTGTTCACTCCCTGTATGAATTCTATGAATGAATCTAAAAACATAGAATGAACTCGGAAAGTAGAAAGTCGTATAGGGCTAGGACGCTGGCGTCTAACGCTCACGTCACCTCATAATGACATTTTTCCTCATTATGAGGGGAGCACGTATTGCTAGCTAGCGTTCTCTCATATACATACTATACTCATAAACGTTAAATAAAATGAGTAAAATCACTGAAATTCTCAATTCAGGATAAATTCCAACAAAGGAAATTATTCAACAATAAAACATTATTTAAAAACAAAGGTCCACTCACAACTTAGGCCTAAGCCTGACGTCGGTCGGAGGTCTCCTCTGCTCGAGCCTCCTCGCGTCCTGTTCCAATACATAAATAATTCCTCAAATAAAATCTTAACGTTCAAAGAAAATAGGCATAATTAAAAATGAGCTTCTCGCGCTCAACCATGCCTATCGTCCTAAATCTTAACTTCACTGCCAACCATAAATCTCCATAAATACCGACATCCTCAAAATCACCTTCCAACGTCATAATCACAAAAATAATCCAATGGCCGGATTTTAACTTATTAATCCGCTAAAAATACCAAACTTAACAAATTCCAAAACCTATCCAAAACTCCTCCAAAAATTCTAAAACTCAAACCATTAAACTCCTCATAATATTCTCCACCAAAAACATTTTCTCGGCGGCGGCGCCGGCGGCAGCTCTGCCGGCAGCGGCGGCCGGCGACCAGCTCCGGCGACCTGCAAATGCTACCAAAATTTGCCAGCACCTTCCTCTCAACCTCCTCTACAACATTCCTAACTACCACAAACTCCAATTCTAAACCTAACCATGTCAAACGAACACAAACACACAATAAAGCCCTAGAATTTCAAAAACCGATTTCTCCTTACCTAGCTCGAGATGGAAGGAGCCCTTTGGAGGGATTGAAGCACTGGAGGAGGGCTTCCTTTTGAGCCAAGGCTCGCCGGATATGGCGGCCGGAGGAAGGAGTTCCGGCGAAAAGAAGTTTCCGGCAGTCGGAGCTTTCGGCGTCGATTCCTCCTTCACGGCGGCGCTAGGGAGGCTGCCACCGGTCTAGAACTGTAGCTGGGTTGGAGACCGATCGTTTGGGACCGGTGCGGCGGTCTGGGGCGGCCGGACGGCGGCGGACCGGCGGTCGGAAGATCCGGCAGGGAGGAGGAAACGGGAGGGAGAAAAAAAACGGGAGGGAGGAGAAAGAAAGGAGAGGGAAAAACTGAAAATGGGCCAAAGCCCACCCGGTCCAACACCACTTATACCCAATCCCAAATTCAACACCCCAAAATAATACCCCAATAAAAATTACCTTTTACTAGCTAAAATTTACCATTTTTACCGTCGTCACATTTTCTTCCTTCGAATAATTCTTTCGAAATATTCGTCCCTCAATACACCTCTAGGGACTTTAGGACTATAAATTCAATGACGAAGACGGTAAAATTCTTATTACCACAATGCTAGTAATTAAGGTAAAATTTAAGAGTCGGGGCGTGACATACATCCTTTTGAATCTTCTCACTGGTCCATCCATCTCTGTCATAATCTCCACAATGGATCCAGGATTGCTTCTCAAAAGCTTTTTTTTGTATGCAGCCAACTTGTTGTATTGCTCTATGTAATGACCTTCAATAATCTTCCTTGCTGCCCTCTTACCCCTTGTGATGGTCTGCATGGGAATATCTATTTTATAGGTGTCCTCTATATGCTTGTGTATCCCCTTCCTAGACCAGTCCTCATCCACCAACAATCTCTCCTTTACCTCCTCAGCTACCCTTCTATAAGTCAAGAAATGACTGGTTACCATAGGAGAGCAAATGTGCTGGGGATTCAATGTCTTCACAACCATGTTATCTGGACCAAACCTCTTGACATTGCTTGCATACATGTAAAAAGGGCAGCCCCATTGACATTTCACCTGCATCTTCTTCTTGGTATTTTTCTCAAACCACATGCCTATTTGATTCCTAATTGCACACTCCTTGACAGCTTCTCTTAGTTGCTCAACATTAGGAAATAAAAGCCCTAGCCTAAAACTTGGATTTTTAATCTCCACAGATCTAATATAAGGGTAGAGTTTCATCTTACCCAACCTTGTTGGAATCTTGATTGGGTTCCCTTCCTCATCTTCTTCGGTCTCACTGCCAGCTAAGCTCTCCAACCCATCTGAATTACAAACCTCATCTGAACAATAACCTTCATATCCCATTTCTTCAAATTCTGGAACAGCATCTGGGTCCCCATTGACATTTTCATCAAACTCTGCATCATCAAAGACATCATGCTCCAATTCATAGTCTGAATCGGTATACCAGTCACTTAGCTCTGAATCATCAGTGTCTTCTTCCTCTCCAGGCTGAAAGTGTTTTTTTCCCTTATTCCTTGTGTTGTACCTTGCAGCTTCAGGGTTCCTCCCATATCCACTCTTCTTAGATTTTTTTTCCAACAACATGTTGTTTTCCCTTTTTTTTCTCCTTCAACCTCTCCTCCAACTCATCAGCTAACTGTTGCCTCACTTTAAATGCCTCAGATGCCCTCTTTTCGGCAGCTTCTCTCTCTCTCTCTTTTCAGCCTCTTCTCTAACTGCTTTCTCTCTATCTTCTTGTTTCTTCTTCTCTTCTGCTTCTCTTGCACTTGTCTCAATTTCTTCTCTGCTAAGTCCATTTTCAGCTTGACTTTCTCTCAACTTAGTCTCTACTCTAGCTAATTCATCCAACTCTTCTCTTTCTCTCCTGTTAGCTTCATCTCTCTCTTTCTGTCTTATCTCTTCAAGTTCCCTTGCCAGGTCATCTTTAAAACTAGGAGGCCAAGGTCTTCTGACACAATGTTTCACCCTTCTTTCTCTTTTCTCAGCTACTTTCTCACTGGACTGCTTAAATGTTGTTTCTTCACCCATGTGCAAATCACTTACTATATCAGACAAACCTGCAAAGGTTCCTTGACTTGGTCCAGACCCATTTACTTCCTCACCATCCATATTTACATCCTTAACATGCCTATTTAATTCCTCACCAGCCCCATATACCTCCTCACCATCCCCATGTATATCCTCCCCATCCCCATCTAAGTCCACAACATCATCCAAGTCAATTGCTGGCCCTAAAATTTCCTGCAGTGGCACAGCATCTTCAACCACATGAAAAGTTTCAAATCTTGGAGGCATTCCTTCCTTACTGCTATATAACTGACTTGCCATTAAATTAGCTTCAAAAGCAACTCTCTCCTTATCTCTAGCAGTTTGGCTATTCAAAGGATTCTCCCAATCCAGGTCATTAGGCTTATCAAAATCAGCTAAAGCTTCATGATACTTCCTTCTCCCTCCACCTGTGATGTACACAGAAATCTGCCTCTTCTTCTTTGGTATCGCATTCACCATCTCTATAGCATCACCATCACTTTTTATCTGAATAAACCCCATATTTGCAGGGGTTTTTGGAACTTTGAAGTGATAAGATATTGGCTGCTCTCTGTACCCTAATGTATATGTGATATTGTTCATCTCCACCCATGAAATTTTCTCCGGATCCAACCCATCCAAATAAATCTTCCCCCCTATTTTGTTGAACCTAGGTACCTTGTACTTCTTCGTGCCATCCAATTGCTTGTCGAAATAACCTCCATGGAAAATCTCCATGGTATACAAGTGTACTGGAACTGAAATTCAAACAATGCAGAGTATTAACCACTTAAAAACAGTCCAAGAACAGTTGAAGAACAAAACCATTTAAAAACCCAGAACACATTGATCGATTACCTTCAATCCATTCTTTATTAACCACTAACCTGAAAATCCCTATACTAATTGAAAAAGAAAACCCCAATTCGAACTCTTCAACAACAGTCCAAGAATAAAACCCTTTAAAAACCCAGAACACATTGATCGATTACCTTCAATCCATTTTTTATTAACCACTAACATGAAAATCCCTAAACCAATTGAAAAAGAAAACCCTAATTTGAAGTCTTCAACAACAGTCCAACAACAAAACCCTTTAAAAACGCAGAACACATTGATCGATTACCTTCAATCCATTCTTTATTAACCACTAACCTGAAAATCCCTAAACTAAATAAATCCCTAATTCAAAGTTAACCCCAAATTCGATCAACCTTTTGATTATGCCAAGAGGAACAATACACAGACGAAGAGTAAGACAAGAGTCGGAAGAATACAAAAGAGAGATTCGAAAAGAGAGAAGAAACTTGCTGTCTTGTATTGGGGGACCAGATTCCCTGAAAATCCCAAACATCTTTCTGCTCTCCATGACTCTCTGCAGTCGAATCTCTTCAAAAGTAGCGAATCTCTGCTTCCCCTCCTTTGATCGAATATTTTTGAGAAAAAGTGATGAACATGCAGGTGCAATTTAGATTAGGTTTCAGAGAAGAGAAGAGAAAAGGGAGTTCAAGAGGAGATGAGGGAGGGAAGTTGAGTTTTGACTCGATTTGGGACTGTGTAAAATGTCGTTTTTGCCCTTTCTTTGGTGGACCCGATGCTGGCCACGTCAACAAACAGACGACACCGTAACGAAAATTGGCCTCAGGCCTTTCCTTGGTAGCGAAATAGAAGTTTGGGTACCACATTGATAGTTTTTAAAGTATGGGTACCACTTTGACCGTGCCACAAAAGTTAGGGTACCGATGCTGTCAAAACCTCAAAAAGAAAAGAGGTTGGCATCGGTCAAAAGCCCCCTACGGGCGTTGACCGTCTCCCTTCTTCTTCTTCTCTTTCTCTCCGTCGTAGCCATCCTCCTCCGCCACTCTCTAGCTGATTCCGGCCACCCTAGACAGCGAGACCACCATCAAAATTCTTCTTTTCTTCTCTCCTTCCTAGCCTAGCCAGAAAATCTAACTTGCATCCATTATAGAGGGAGATTGATCGCGGTGGTGCGCAACTGTCTTCTTTAATTTCCGGCAAGCTCAGGTGATGAGGTGGCTACCGACGGGTAGGGTTTTGTTCCTCTCCTCTTTTTCTTCAATTACATGTCCTCAATCCTTTGAATCAAGCCCTAATTTGAAAACTCTTTCTCTGAAATTTTTCTGGGTTTCTAGAGGTCGTTCTCCGGCGAGGCTTCCAGCGGCTCCCTTTCTTTCTACGTCCCTCTTCCTCCTTCCTACTAGCGTCGCAGCGACCAGAGAAGGATCTTGACAAGCCCTGGAGGTGGATTGAGCTGTTGTTGTTGCTTGGGTGAGGAACCGAACCCAGGTTTCTGGTGAGGTCTCCTGGAACAAATAAGGCTCCCTGGATCGAGTCGGGTAGAAAGTAGAAGGAGCTACTGGTTTACGGATTAGGGCAGATTGAAGGTAAGCCTGGTGGTTTTAGCTATTGTGTCTGATTGTTTTGGAGGTTGGTGATTGATTCAATGTTTTGGTTTTGCTCTATGTCGATAACTTGGAGTTTGGAGTATATAGGGAAGTTATGGCGAAATTTCGGCAAGTCGTCGAAATCCGGCGAGTATTTCTGACAAGTCGCGGGAACCCGTTAGGGATTCCAATGAGGCAGCAGTTCGGGCAGAATCTGTGAAGGTAGCTTGTCGACTTCCCTTTCATTTAAGTGGTAGTTTACGGTTTAGGAAAACCTGCCAGATTTGGAAAGTTTCTATTTTAGAAAACTTTCCATATTTGGAAACTTTCCATTTATGGAAACCTTTTTGGGTGCCCTTAGTAATTTGGTGGTTTTCCAGATTAAGGTGGTTCGTATGTTTTTGAGTTAACAAAATTACTTTAGTTGATTAATCAAAATCGAAGTTCACCAAAACGAATTATTAAGCGATGCCTAAGTGTCTAACGGTTAGTAGGACGTATAGTAAAAATTGGATTGGAAAACGTTGAACATCGTTAGTTGGTCAATCTTTGTGAACCTAGGAAACCCTAGTCAAACTAGGAAAGAAGACGAGGCAATGGTTATTTCAATGTTCGGTCTCACCGATTTGTCCTACAACTTATGGTCAGGCGTGGGATTGACTCAAGGACTTGGATATTTGGAGGCGGCGCTCGAGGAGTGTGCCGAGCAATGGAAAGCTTAAGCCTAATACTGTGAGTAGACACTTTGCTTTTAAATGAATAAGCATGCATGGTTTCTTTTAGAAATTATCGATCTATTTTCCGAGCTCATATTATAATTTCAGTTTATGATATTGTTTCTACTTGTCCCGAGATCACGGATCGGGATGATCTGTCCCGAGGTCACGAGTCGGGAAGTGAATTCTTGAATCCGAGTCTTGCGCCTACACAAGTAGCAATGCATCAGGAGTCGGGACTGGGGTGGCCCAGTCTTCGACTCTCCGATGCTTAAGTTAGCGTTTAGTTGCTACTTGTAGAGTATGGGAATTTGGAAGGAGTTTTATGGACTTACTTCTTTCGAGAGTTTGTGTCTGTTTTATAGGCCAATGTTAGGCGCTGCGGCCTCAGTCCTCGATGTGGGACTGTCTGTGGTCCTCTGCAGCACCTCCCCTTTGGGGGGTGTTTTGCCGCCGGAGGGTGGATCTGGCAAGTGGATTGCTGTCGGACCTTCGCTCTTTGGATACCTGTGAAGGGCTCGCCGGTGCTGTCTTGCCCGGAATGATCTCCGGCGCCCGGTTAATTGTGCCATATTCTCGGCTTGGCTAAGTACTTTGGCTATATACTAACAAGTCCCCAAGTCCCCAGTCCGAGAGAGCTCTTGGGTGGGGAGTTATTCTCTGGATGCCGAGATTATGTTTTACTTGGGTGCTGGAGGCATGGTGTCGAGTCCCCAAGTCCCCACGCGAGAGTCGCGAGGTGACGGGGGAAGGTTTCAAGAATCTGAAGCAGACCATCTCGCCATGTCGCACGTGTGTCATAAATGGCCAGTTTATGAGGGGCACGTGGTCATTCACGCAGAGTGTTAAGGTCGTAACAGTTCGTGGTGGTGGGCGTAACGGTTCACGCTGGTGGCGTAACAGTTCGTGCTGGTGGCGTAACGGTTCGCGCTGGTGGCGTAACGGTTCGCGCTGGTGGCCTAACGGTTCGCGCTGGTGGCGTAACGGTTCGTGCTGATGGTGTAACGGTGCGCGCTGGTGACGTAACGGTCTGCGCTCGTGGCGTAACAGTGCGCGCTCGTGGCATAACAGTCCGTGCTGGTGGCGTAACAGTCCGCGCTGGTGGCGTAACAGTCCGCGCTGGTGGCGTAACAGTCCGCGTTGGTGGCGTAACTGTCCGCGTTGGTGGCGTAACGGTTCGCGCTAGTGGCCTAACGGTTCGCGCCTTTATGTTGTTTTCTGCGCCCCACGTGCGTAGTTAACGCGCGTGTGTAGGGGCGTGGGGGCGTCGTAAATGCATGTACGATCGTGGTCCACGTGGCTGTTCCCTGACTGTATAGGGTGGTAGGGTCTGGGCGGGATGTCTATAAATAGACCTGAGGGGACTGGGGGAGGGAGTTCGATTTTCTGCAGAGTTTTTTATTTTTTTTTGGTCGAGTTGTGAAATCAAAGCTGGGGAACGTCCAATTTCACCCTTGATCGATTGGGTGCGAGCGCTCGGCTGTTTGCAACCAGCTTCATTGCCACTACGCGTAACCCCCATTTCAAGGTATGCATTTGTCAATTGTTGTTTTGTTGCTGGGTTTGTGTTTTGTTATCTGGAGTTGATAGGGATTGTTCGCATTTTTGTGATGTTTGTAGGAATTCTAGAGTAAGGGATTGATTGGTTTGCTGATGGGTTGGTTAGGGTTAAGGTAGTGAGTGTCTAACTTGTGAGGGTGTAAGGTATGACAGATCCGGTGTGGGTGTCCAGCGAAGAGATTGTGTCTGTCTCTAGTTCGCCTGATTCTGATTCGGACACCTTGCACCGGTGGGAGGAGGAGTTAGATGAGCTTATGGCGGAAATTGCCCTTGATTTAGGGGAAGGTATCCCTGTTACGGATGTCGGGTCTCACGTGTCCTCGTCTGACCCTCACTTGCAGGAGGTAGAGGATTTTAGCATGGCGAGATCTCGGGAGGAGGATGATTCGTTTTGGGAACCTCCTGGCGAGAGTATGACCTTGTCGGAGCTTAAAGCACTTCGACAGAATTGGAGTATTCCTGATGAGGTCTTGCTGTGGCCGCTTGGTAGGGGTGTGAAGTTTTGGGACCCGCCGGGCAATTTCACATTGGTATACGAGTACCAACTTAGATGCGGGTTGATGTTCCCGCTGCCCCCATTCGTGTAGTACATATTGGCGTGTTTGCACGTCGCCCCGGGGCAAGTCACCCCCAATATGTTAAGGCAAATATTGGGGACGAGGGTGCTTTTTCGCCTTCTGAGGCAGGACTTCCCCAATTTTGAGGAGTTTAATGCCTGCTGACATATGGGGTGGTGTGCAAAAAAGGGCAGCCGGGGCTGTGTGACGATGAAGTCCCGGGGGAAGTTTAAAGTCTTGGTGGAAGACTTGCCGACGTCGACAAATGAGAATTGGCAGCGGAAGTGTTTTCTAGTGGGGGGGGGGGCAGTGGCAGGAGTGGCATGGACATCCCTTCCGGGTGCCCAGAGCTTTCCAGAAAATAGGTATTGTGTTCTTGTGTCTTTGTGGTTCTTTACTTTGTTCTGTTCTGCCCTTGTTGACTGCTGGCTTTGTGTAGTGCCCCAAGAATATAACCTAACCGAGCTGATGGAGCGTCGGATACGTCGGGTGACATGGGCGTTCGAGTGTAGGAGCTCGTATCGGATATGTTGCCTTGGCATATATAGTCATTTCGGTTACTCCCGGGTTCCAGGTTTGTATGTTGGTTGTTGTGTTCCCTTTGTACGCTTGCTGGTCTCTTTCTGACCTTTTTTTTTTTTTTTTTTTTAATGCTTGCTGCAGTGACGATGCCACGGGATGGCGGATCGCGGAAGAAGGAAGGTCCATACGACACGGTGTCAGATAAGGACGTGCTGGAGGGGTTGCGTGCCGAGGCTGACCACGCCAAGCGGTATGACTTCAACCTGGAGACCCAGCGAGGGGAAGGAGGTGGAGCTGGGTGAGTGTGAAGATTTTTTGAGATTGAACCTGGCGGATGAGGATTACGCCTACGTGCCTCCCTTGGTGGCAGAAGCAATGGGTTTGGGCGTCCAAGAAGTGGATGTGGAGGAGACACAGACATAGGGTGGTGATCGCGAGGACGAACAAAGTCAGTCCCCGGTGGAGGATCCTGTCGCGGAGCCACAGTGTGTGGAGGACTTGGTTTTGGAGGATGTGGGCGGGCCTCGCTCAGGTGGCGGAGACGTGGTGGAGGAGTTAGCGGATCCTGTTGAAGAGATTGGTACGGCAAGGTCGCGGAAGAGGAGGGAGAGTGTCGGGCCAGCTTGCGGGGGCCAATCTAAGAAGTCGCGAAGGGAAGGGCGTTCCGGGAGTTCAAGTGGCTTAGCTGGGATCACCCAAGCTTTAGAAATGACGGGGGAGGCGCAGCCGTACTTAGCCTAGATGGCATACGACATGCGTCATCGCTCCCGCGACATCCATGCTTTGGAGGAGGTGGATCCGCTGGCTGGCGTTGCACTCGCCAAGGAGAAACTGACGCGGGTAAGTAATTGCAACCTTTTTCCTCTCCACTACTCTGGGCTTGGGCTTATAGGCGTTGCCTTGTACTTGCAGGCGACTTTGCTAATGTATGCTACGAGTGAGAGGGCGGTCACCCACTTGTAGGGGGATGTCGAGGCGAAGTGCCAGCAATTGAGGGAGGCGGAGGAGAACAACCGCGTCCTGGTGGAGCGTCTAGAGCAGCTGGAGCATGATGCTGCTGTCTGCCGAGACCAGGTTGCCGCCGTGGAGAAAGATGTGGCGGAGCTAAAGGAGGCGATGCAGAAGAAGGATGAGCAGGTGGAGGCTGGGCAGTTGGCGATAACCAAGGCAGCGTCCTTGGAGACTAAGGTGGCGAGGCTGACTCAGTCACTGGCGGAGCTGGAGATGTCTTGTATGGCTAAGTGTGGGCGAGCTGCCGGGGTAGGGGAGAGGTTGTTTCGCGAGAGTGAGGCATACAAGCGGTAACTAAGGGGTGCCTACAATAAAGGTCAGGATGAGCTGAGCCGGACTGGTTGCCAGGCGGGCTGGATTAATGAGGCGGCCATGCATAAGTGGTATGCCGATAGAGATGCTGCAAAGAAGGCGTGGGAACAGATGACGCCTGAACAAAGGAAGCAAGCCGAGATCTCACGATCTTTGGCGAAGCAGCATGAGGCTTGGTGTTCGACGTCCTCTGCTGGGCGGCAGGTGGTTCCAACTGTGGGTGTGTCGCGGCCTCCGGCCCCTTTGGCTGCGTCACCCGTGAGGGCTGCTGGTCCCGAGGGGTCCTTATCCCCCCAAGTGGTGGTGTCCCAAGTTGCGTCTTCTGTTGTTGTGTTGTCTGATTCTCTAGCTGTGGAGCCTCTGGCGCCTGCTCTCCCCGAAACACAGAAGTTCCCAGTGAAGAAGTCTCCTGGTCCGGAGGTGGCACAAGTGAGTTCGCTTGTGCGCCCCGTTGTTGCTATGAGGCCTCCACTTGTGTCGCGGGACCGCGCGAAGCACCCGTTTGGGCAGAGGGTTTTAGTGAATTTCAGCCAGTCTCGTGGCCGTGGTAGCGGGTCGAAGAGTGGGGGGAGTGTGGACAAGTCTGGCGGCTCATCTTCTGGAGGGAAATGACTGATGTAATTATGACTTTTGGTAGGCGTAGGGAAAAAGAATTTTTGTGCCTGGAACAGTGTAAGTGGCGTGGTTAGCCATGTTGATCATGTTTGAAATATATGAATTGCCTGGGAGTCCAGGCGTTATGTCATATTGTGTGTGTGTGTTGCCTTTGATGAATGTTTTTGTTTGTGGTCCCGTGTTGTTGGGACTTAGTTCAGCATGTTGGGATGATAAAGCGATTCATCTCATTTAGATTTGGCCGCTAGTGGGCAAGGTGTACATGTTGTTGGAGCCGCTACTGGGCGAGAGTACACAAGTATCGGCTATGATGCCGGGTTTAAAATTGATCAACTTGGGTAGAGATGGAGGTGGCGAGCGTTCCAGGGGCGGGGGGGGGGGGGGACGACTTTTTTGTTATAATACTTTCAGGGGGCGGGGGACGACTTTTTTGTTACAATACTTGGCGATTTTTTGCTTGTTGTTTATGGTCCTGAGGTGCGCCTTGTTCCGGCGTTCCTCCAGGAGGTCCATGTTAAGTCGTAACCCGATTGTATTTGTCTCAGGGTCATAGGCTGTGACACGTTCACTCGAGACCTCCACTTCCACTGGTATCACCGCTTCGGTGCCATAAGCCAAGAGGTATGGGGATTCCCCTGTGGCTGTTGTGGGGGATGTGCGGAGTGTCCAGAGGATGTCTGGGAGCTTGGCTGCCCACAACCCTTTGGCCTCTTCCAGGCGTTTCTTCAAGTTTTGTTTGATGAGCTTGTTTATGGCTTCCACTTGGCCATTGGTCTGGGGATGTGCTGGGGAGGCATAAAAGATTGTTGTTCCCTGATCTAATAGGAATTCTCGGAATGTGTCATTATCAAACTGGGTTCCGTTGTCGGTGATGATGGTCTGGGGCACCCCGAATCGACAGTATAAGTTTCACCATAGGAATTTTATCACTTTTTCAGTGGTGATTGTGGCAAGGGGCTCTGCTTCTATCCATTTTGTGTTGTAATCCACAATGACAATGGCATACTTGAATTGTCCCAGGGCTGTGGGGAGTTGCCTTATGAAATCGAGTCCCCACTAGCTGAAAGGGACTGGTGAGATGATAACAGAGAGGGGCACTAGGGGATGATGTGCAAAATTTACAAATTTATGGCATTGAAGGCATGCTTGGACAATTGCCTTGGCATCTTGCTCTAAGGTTAGCCAATAATACCCCGCGCGAAGCACTTTGAACATGAGGTTCCGGGCCCCTGCATGGTTCCCACAAATGCCACTGTGAAGCGACTTTAGCACCTTGTGTCTTTCTGCTGTGGGGAGGCATCTCAGTAGGGGACATGACTGGCCTCGGCGATACAATTTTGCACCCTTGAGCAAGTAAAGTGAGGCTTTGCGGCGTAGTCGCTGTGCTTCACTCTTGTCTTAGGGTAGGTTGTCATTAGAAAGGAAAGCGAAAAATGGGTCCATCCATGAGGGCTGGTCAATGGGCTCGAGGGCAAAGATTTCTGAATAAGCCTTTGAGATGCTAGGTTTGTCTAGCGTCTCGATGTGCACATCAGGTGGCGTGGACTCGGGGGGAGTTGTGGCGAGTCTCGCGAGAGCATCGGCCTTGGAGTTTTTTGCTCGCGGGATTTGGGTGAGTTTGTATGAATTGAAGTGCTGCAGGAGGGGGCCTGTGAGACTTTTGTAGGATCCCAAGTTGTGCTGGTTGGCCTTGAAGTCCCCTGCCACCTGACTGACTACAAGCTGAGAATCACTGAAGATGTGGAGGTGCCGGGCTCCGAGTTCTCGACAGAGCTGAATGCCTGCTATGAGGGCTTCGTATTCACCTATGTTGTTGGAGGCTTTGAATTCAAATCAAAGAGCATACTCATACGAGTTGCCCTCTGGGTCTGTGATTATGATTCCTGCTCCGCTGAGTCGGTGGTTAGAGGATCCGTCAACATGGAGTTCCCAGATGGCTTCCCGAGTGGGGGCGTCTAGGTGTGGACCGTCATTGGCCAAGGGGATAAACTCAGCAATAAAATCTGCAGCTGCCTGCCCTTTGATAGCCACTCTCGGCTTGAAATACCAGTCAAATTCTCCCAGCTCAATTGCCCATTTTACCATGCGGCCTGAGGTTTCAGGTTTTTGCAGTATTTGCCGTAAGGGATGGTTGGTTAACACATGGATTGTGTGAGCTTGGAAATACTGCCTGAGTTTCCTGGCAGCAGTGATGAGGGCGAGAGCGAGTTTCTCTATGTCTGGATAACGAGTCTCGGGATCTGTAAATCCTCTGCCACAGTAATAGACCGGGAGCTCGTTATCATGCTCATGGCGTGTAAGGGCAGCACTGATGGCAGTGGCGGAAACAGCCAAATACAGGTAAAGCACTTCTCCCGGGACGGGCTTAGAGAGTAGAGGGACCTCTGCAAGGTAGGCCTTGATACTGTTGAAGGCGTCGTCATGTTCCGGGCCCTATGTGATACCTTTTTTATGTTATGCTTTGAGTAGTTGGAAGAAGGGATTGCACTTGTCTGTGAGGCGGGAGATGAAACTTGTCAGAGCTACCAAGCGTCCCATGAGGCACTGGACTTCGTTCCGAGAGGTCAGGACAGTCATGTTAAGTATGACCTATACTTTTTCTGGGTTGGCCTCAATGCCTCTTTCACTGACCATGAAGCCTAGGAACTTGCCACCCCCAACGGCTAGGATACACTTTTGTGGGTTGAGGCGCATCCCGTGAGCCAGGAGCTTAGTGAATACTTTGATAAGGTTGGCAATGTGGTCGCCCTCTGTCTTGCTCTTGACCAACATATACTTCCATGGCTTCTCCAATTTCATCTTCAAACATGGTGTTTACTAGCCTTTGATAGGTTGCCCCTGCATTCTTGAGGCCGAAAGGCATGACCTCGTAACAATATAGTCCCTTGTCCGTGACAAAGGTAGTGTGAGTCTGATCCGCGAGGTGCATTTTGATCTGATTATAGCCCGAGTAAGCATCGAGGAAGCTGAGCATCTTGTAGCCAGCTGTGGAATCAACCAACTGGTCAATCCGTGGCAATGGAAAGCTGTCCATGTGGCATGCCTTGTTGAGGTTTGTGTAGTCCACACACATTCGCCACTTGTCGTGAGACTTGGGGACCATGACTACATTGGAGACCCATGTTGGGTAAGAAACCTCATGTATGAACTTGATTTCTTTGAGCCGTTGGACCTCGGCTTGGATAGCTCGATACTTGTCTGGGTAGAAGGCACGTCTTTTTTGTTTGACAAGGGGGTGGTCTTGAAGGATGTTAAGCTTGTCGGTGATGATATCAGGGGAGATGCCTGGCATGTCGGCATAGGACCAAGCAAAGACTGTTTGTTTTTCTTGGAGGAAGGTAATGAGCTTTTGGCGGAGTTCTGGGCTGAGGTCCGTGCCAATGCGAACTTTCCTTTCCGGGGGGTAGGTGACAGGGATACCCATTCCGTGTCTTCCGCTGGATTAGGGCGCGGGGCCCTCTTCCCGCTCCCCTCAGGGTCGTCTCGCGGGTCATCGATGGGCTCTAAATGGCTGAGGGGCAACATCTCATAGGTGCCCCGCCCTTGCTTGATGTCATTAAGATGGCAACGCTCAATGGCTGTCTGATCACCCTGAATTGTCAAAATGCCTCCTGGGGTGGGTACCTTCATGAGTAGCATGTGGCCGGCGATAAAACACTGCAGCCCCCAAAGAATGTCTCGGCCTAAGATGAGATTATAGGACGAGGGACAATCGACTATTAGGAAGCGGGCTGTTATGGAAGAGCGGCGAGGAGCGGTTCCCACCGACACGGTTAGGCGGTCTGAGCCTAACGGCTGCACTATCTCGCCAGAGAAGCTGACAAAGGGATCATGGCTGTTGTACAATTGGGCTCGATCTCGCCGGAGCCCTCTATAACAGTCGGCGAATATGACACTGACGGCGGCCCCCGTGTCTACCAGGGCTCTATGGCACCTGTAATGATCCACCTGCACGTTTATTATGAATGGTTCACTGTGGTGGCAATTTATTGTATCCTCCCCTTTGCGAAATGTCACTTGATCCCACGCTGACGGGGTGATCGTGACACCTCGCTGGATGTCAAAGACTTCCAAGGGGGTAGTGCATTGCCCTTTTGTAGAAGGTTGGCGAGGGGGGAGCCGCGAGGCTCCGCCGTGCAGGGTTAGGATCTGGCCATGCACCTCGATGGCATTAGCTCCTGTTGCAGGAGTGCAATATTGGTGGAGTTGTCCATTCCGGACCAGATGTTCTATGGCATTGCGGAGGCCATGGCACTGTTCTGTTGTATGACCATTATCGTCATGATAAACACAGTATTTATTGTCTGTTGCCCGCCGGGGCTTTTTTGGATACTTGCTCTTAGGAGGTGGGGGAATGAGGTCTTTGTGCTTGGCCCATATGTCTGCGTATATGGTGGTCAGAGTAGTGTGGACCTCGTAACGAGGTGACGGGGAGGAACGGCGCTGTTGTTGCGGAGGGCTCTAGTCCTGTGACCGATAAGGGTGGTCGCGGTTCCTCTGTCCCCCGTGACAACGGTCGGAATCGCGTCCCTGGTCCCGGGAAGAGCCATGTTGTTTATCTTTATCCTGCCCTCTGTCAAATTGCTCATACCTCTGCTGAGGTTGCTGCTTTGGGGGAGGAGCGGGGAGTGCTAATGTGGCTGGAGCAGAATGCCCAAAGGTGGCAAATTCAGCGCGTGCCCACCGGACAGCCAGGTCCAACAAGACATCATAGAAAGCTGGAGGGTTCATGTTGATCTCCATTAAGAAATTGCCAGGGAGCAGGGCCTGGCGGAAAGCTTGCTCGGCAACCTGAGGCTCCAAGTTGTGGCATTATGCGGTGGCGGATTGCCACCGGGACATCAACTCATAGAGGCCTTCTCCGTCCTTCTGCTTGATGTGGAACAGGGCGTCCACACTGCGATAAATGATGGCATGAAGTATAAAGCGGTTAACGAAGCGTTCCGAGAGTTGGTCAAAGTTGTCAAAGGAGTTAGGTGATAGGTTGAGGAACCAGCTGAGTGCCTCGTCAAATATGGTCTCTTGGAAGGCATGGCAGGCCATGGCGTCTGTGTAGCGAGTGGAGGTACATAGCGAGAGAAATGTCTCAAGATGGAGATGAGGGTCCCCAGTGCCCTTATACTTGTCCACCTTGAAGGGCTTGGCCTCGGGGGGTCGCTTCTCCACTTGTACTCGTGGCGTGAAGGGACTTGGGCGATGTCCATAGCCAGAGAATAGAGGCCGCGGGCTCCCGCGACTCTCGACCCCTTCAATCCGCGAAGCCAACTGAGTGACAGATTGGCTAAGTTGGAGCAGTAGGCGGGTTTGCATGTCAAGAGGTGGGTTAGGGGCGTTGGGAGAGGTAGGAGTGGGGACAGGCGGAGCAGATGGGTCCAGTTGATTTAGCAAAAGAGTGGGTTCATTGGGGATTGCAGATGGTTGAGGGGCTGGGAGTGAAAAAGATGGGTTTGTAAGTGGGTGGGTGACGTAGATGATCTGGTTAGGGCCTCCCGGGATCACGGAACTGCTCTGGCCTTGGTTAGGAAAAGATGTGGTGGCGGGATCTGGGGTACCAGCGACCCGTGCCGCGCGGTTCAAGCTGTCGTTGTACACGTTACGATTGTCTAACGTGGCGCGGAGCAAGAATTGTTCCTTTTCCAACTCGGCAATGCGTACCCGATATGCTTCAGCCTCCGCCCTCTCTCTGGCCGCTTGTTCGCGAAACGAATGGAAGTCTCGCTTTAGAATTTCGAGGGCGGTGGCGGGGTCGGGATGGCTATTGGAGGTTGCATTGCTGGTTTGGGGAAGGGATGCATCTCCAGATTGGAAAAGTTCTTTCTCTATCTGAGTGCCAGGGTCATTAGGATCATCTACGGTTTCCACCATTGTTTCGAACTAAATGCGAGTTCCACACGAGGGGACCTCCTTCTAGCGCCAATTGTTTCTACCTGTCCCGGGATCACGGATCGGGATGATCTATCCCGAGGTCACGAGTCGGGAGGTGAATTCTTGAATCCGAGTCTTGCGCCTACACAAGTAGCAATGCGTCAGGAGTCGGGACTGGGGTGGCCCAGTCTTCGACTCTCCGATGCTTAAGTTAGCGTTTAGTTGCTACTTGTAGAATACGGGAATTTGGAAGGAGTTTTATGGACTTACTTCTTTCGGGAGTTTGTGTCTGTTTTATAGGCCAATGTTAGGCGTTGCGGCCTCAGTCCTCGATGTGGGACTGTCTATGGTCCTCTGCGGCACCTCCCCTTTGGAGGGTGTTTTGCCGCCGGAGGGTGGATCTGGCAGGTGGATTGCTGTCGGACCTTCGCTCTTTGGATACCTGTGAAGGGCTCGCCGGTGTTGTCTTGCCCGGAATGATCTCCAACGACCGGGTAATTGTGCCATATTCTCGGCTTGGCCAAGTACTTTGGCTATGTACTAACAGATATAGTCTTAAAATTTATTTGAGTTTAATGCATCGATTAAGTGTTGGTCATGATTTATGGATTTAAGTTCGGATTATTAATTTGGTATTTGAGTTTTGATATTCCTTATGAATTCTGGATTTAATTATTATTGTTTTATTTGTTGACTTTGAGATTTATCAAAGATTTTCGAAAATGGGATTTTCGGTAGTTCTCTATTATAATTTTATCGTTTATTTGTGGAATATCGATCTTGACCTTGAGAATATTTTAGTGAGTATTTCGGATTGAGATATTATTTACGATTTTTTATTTGATAATTAAATCTCGCTGATAAATATGGATTTGAGAATATTTTGACGTGTAAGACACGTCATTTAGTTTTATTTTAATTTCTTATGATAATTTCTAAGACGGTTGGGAACCGTACCATTCGCATGATCTTAGGGAAGCTTTATGGATTTAAGTGATTTCGTATGTTTTTAGTCACCATACTAGGGTCGCTCTTATTTATTACTAGCTAGCTTTTATTAGCGGTCCTCACCATAGGTGAGTCGAGCGCTCAGCATGAGACACTACTATAGCCTGAGAGGCACCAATCGGTTATTATTCATTGCTTGCTAGCCTTTATTAGTGATCCTCACCATAGGTAAGTCGAGCGTTTAGCATGGGACGCTACTAGAGCCTCCCCTCTTACATGGCGATATCTCTTCCCCTTGTTTTATTTTCTCATTTATGTAATTGATTAACCAGCGAGGCTGGTTTGTCTCTTCTTATGAGATTTTAGTATTTAATTAACCAGCAGGGCTGGTTTTCTATTCTTATGTGATTCTGGATTTAAAGTTATATGAATGATCAAAGTTGCGTGCAGCTAAGTGTTTAAAGTTCCAACGTGAAAAAGTATTTAAATTACGTTTTTGTTAAATTATTCAATTTATTTTTGTCCACTTACTCTAACGTTTTAAATTACTTTCTCCTGGGCCATTCGGTATCAAATGCCCAGTTTGCAGGCTAAGTTTATTTGAGGTCGAGCATAAATGGAGACGAGGCATAGTCAGAGGCTGCTTCCGCTTATTCTTTATTCATTGTTTTTCTTTCAATTTTAGATATGCTCTGATAATCCAGTTAGTAAATTATTGAATGTCTTTGTTGTTGGTTGTGGGATTCTTTTAGATTAGTATTTGATATTTTGGGAGATGTGTTGAACTTGGGGAGTAGTAAGGCTCCAGGAGTACAAGGTTGGAGTATGATTTTAGAAGTGTGTTTACAGGTGTTTTTAAGAAGGGTTGTCCATTTTCAAGGGAGGTTATGCCAAATTTCCGGTATCATCTCCTTTGGAGGTGGTCCCCGCAGGGTTCATTTCGGATTTCAAGGTGAAATCTGGGGTGGGTCTTGACACGTGGTACGATACTTTGGGTCTAAATATTTCTCATTGCTTTGATGGCCGTGTTATTATTACGCGTTAGTTGCATATAAAAAGCATCAAATTAGAGAATGAATCCATATATTCTCTTGAGTACCCATCAGAAAGTATTTCAGAAAGTTCTAAAGAAAAAGTAAATATAAGGTATTGTCCTATATTCTTATTACATATACAAAATTGGAAAGGAGAAACTATTGATATTATCAGTACCTTCCATCCCAATCCAAGAAAATGTACATGTGACTATTGTAAATGCGATGATAGTAATGCAATTCTAATGTACTGTGAAAGTACATGAGAACTTATCATTGAGAGTGTTTCATTGCAAAATTAAGAAGAAAAACCAAGGATAATGACGCTCATATCCTAGTACAACATGAATATAATGTAGTAATGATCATGAAAAAGGACAAATGCGGAACCATGAAAATGATATAAAAAAGATAGAGTTAATAACTTCATTAAGCCAGAACAAGATATTAAAAAAATCTTTTGATTCCATCAAATAAACTACTATGAGAAGTATCAATCCTTTTATAGAATTACTTGGTACTCCAGTATGGAAAGAGCAAGTAAAGCAAGTCTAGACAAGCAGATATAGCCACTATATCACTATAGGATTGAAGTTTCCCAATTACAAAAAGTATCATCTACATGCATTTATAGATACTGATTCAAGATACAGTCTTGCTAAAAGATATGCAATTCCTGAAGAATATTGGGAACGATCTCCAAAAAAGGTTACTAGAATCGCAATGAGAGATAATGAAATAATTACTCAAAATGTTAAAGTTTCCCTAGGAGGAGGAAATTTTATCATTATCTGGCAATGTGAAAGTCAAGGCGCTGATATATTGATTGGAAATGACTTTCTTCTTCAACAAATAGTAACTCAAACCCAACAAATGATTGGATTTGAAAAGAATGGAAAATTTTATTGGGAATCCAGACTTACCGACGCAGTAAGCGTTACAGGTAAGAGATTTACAGATCAATATCAAAAGTCGCCAGTGAAGAGTGGTGATTACAAGCCAGTCTTTGTGCCAGTTTTACTGTTAAAAGACAAGTTAAAAGGTCATAGTGAAATATTGGTAAATGAAGCAAAAAGTTCAGAAGACTCTGAATCAGAAGAAGAATCTCAAAATTCTGACAATGAGAAATCTGATGGAGAAGAATAATACATCAGAGAGCATAACTTCAAGGTATATGCTAACTCTCGCAAAAATAGAATATTTGCTAAGACCAGTGTAATCAGCGAAGATCCTTAGTTGTATCAGAAAGAGACCCAATATATTGTCAGCTAAAAATCCATGATGCAAATATTATTTGCCATGTTAAAGTTATCCCTCATTATAGGGAAGAAGATAGAAAAGAAATGGAAAGCCAGATTCAAGAGCTACTCGAAAAGAAGCTAATTAGGCATTCAAATAGTCCTCATCATGCTCCAACATTCTTAGTAAGAAATTATGCAGAACAATTAAAAGAAAAAACCAAAATGGTAATCGATTACAGAGATGTAAATAAAAAAACCGTTAAAGATGATTATCAGATAGATCAAGTGAGAGTCCTCATCAATAGGCTTAAAGGGGAAAAAATCTTCTCCAAATTTAATGCAAAATCAGGCTTCTAGCAAGTTAAAATGCATCTTGATTTCATTGCTCTTACAGCTTTTGGAACCCCTCAAGGGCATTATGAATGGCTAGTTATGCCATTTGGTCTTAAGCAAGCTCTGTCTATTTTCCAAAGGGAAACAGAATTTTTTTCAAGCCCTACTCAGATTTCTGCATTGTTTATATTGATGACATTCTTGTCTTCTCAAAAACTATGAACGAACACCTAAAGCACCTAAAACAGGTGTGTAAACTTATTGTTTCGAAAGGAATTGTCCTTGGACAAAAGAAAATTCACCTCATAAAAGGAGAAAATTGATTTTCAAGGCATTCATGTTAAAGATGGAGAGATTCGTCTTGAAGAACATATTTTCAAGAAAATTAGTCGGTTCCCAAAAAACATACTAGATGCAAAATCTCTGCAGAGATTCTTGGGAGTTGTTAACTTTGAGAGAGATTTTATTCCTCAAGTCAGTGGTCTCACTGCACTCCTCTCTCCAAAAACAAGTTCTAAAAAGAAGTGGTCTTTTATAGAGGATGACAGTAATACTCTTAGAAAGATTAAAGAAGAATAGGGTAAAATACTGTATAGTCCTTGTGGTTTAAAGTCAACATCTGTTTAGTCGTTGTTGTTTTATTTTAATCTGAATGGTCCTTAAAGTCACGATTTTTCATCCAAATGGTCATTCCGTCAAATTCTTAGTTAAATTGTTAATGTGGCCGTTAAAAATTACAATGTCTTTAACGACCACGTCAGTTTTCTAACAGAAAAAATTGATGGAAAAACTATTTGGATGAAAAATCGTGACTTTAAGGACCATTCAGATTAAAATAAAACCATAAGGACTGAACAGGTGTCGACTTCAAACCACAAGGACTAAACAAATTTCAAAAAATCTTCCTCCTTTGTAGTTACCTGAAGAAGGAGATTTGATCATCTTGCAAACTGATGCAAATGATTATTACTAGGCAGGAGTAGTTTTAGATGTTGCTCCCGATACAAATCATGAAAAGATTTGTGAAAATCTATCAGGAAAGTTTAACGCAGCAGAGTTAAACTATTCTACTGGAGACAAGGAAGTCATTGCCTTAATTATAAGTATTAAGGGTGCTGAGGCATTCTTAGGAAATAAATTTGTAGTCATAACTGATAATAAAAGAGTTAAAAATTTCAAAAACTACAAATTAACTTATGCTGCTGATAGAGGAAGGGTTCTGAGATGACAAATGTTTTTAACTTAGTATGAATATGATGTTAAAATGGTTGCAGGTGACAAGAATTATCTGTCTGATGTTCTTACAAGGGAAATAACAATGTTTGAAAGAGGAGAAGGCCATAATCCAACAGACCGAAAACCAGAACCTGAAGAAAAGTGTCTTTGGGAAAGATATAAGAGCGGTAATAAAACCGTAGGACCTTTGCATGACGTAGCAGGATATCAATTCATTGTGTCTTATGCATCAACAGAGTCAAGTCAGTCCTCTGAAAGAGTCCGACAAAAACCGAATTACAGTTGGGACGAGCACTCAGACCATTCTAAATCTACCTTGCAAGATGAAAGTCAATCTATTACATCCAAAGATGAAGAAAACTCTTAGAAGAGTTCTTGTTGATCCTAAAGGAGCAGCCTCAACTGACCGATCACAAGGTAAAGGATCAGCTAGCCCGTATCAAACAGCAGACGGTAAAGGCATGCCAAGTCCGTTAATGGATGCTGCTTTGCCAAAAAGTAGAAGAGCCCCTTTAGGGCGAACAAACTACCTGAACAAAAGATTATTTTTGATTAGCAGTTAAAGATCTTCCGAAAACCAGTATCCAGGACGGATATTTTGGACAATATTCTATACATCTTCTATGAAGGTAATCAAGCTCACTTGCTTCAATCTCTTAAGGCATTAACAGAAGAATTGTATGAATTCCATGCAAAAGATAAAAATGTATCGGTGGGAAATTCTAAGGTTTTATACCTTGAGAATCCTGTGCTAAAGTCCGTATTTTAGCACTAAAAGAATCTGAATGGTACAACTTCCATAATCTCTTAAGAGGTTTTGAAAGTAAAAAGGTTCTTCCACCAACATTGTTAGCAATCCCTGACCCATATTATAAGAGGTATTTTATTGATGTTCAAGCAGAACATCCTCAGAAGAATAAATTGTGGCTCGTGGAAAATGGTTTCGTTCATAATCTTTGGACAAAATCCAATGAAGATTTAAAAGGATTCCTAGATATAATATATGAATCTGTTAAGAACATTAGAACTGATGGATACATCCAAAAACTAAAATTCATATCAACTCAACCAGAATGGATAATGGTAAACGGACAAGTGAATTATATTTCTCCATACCATCATGTCAGGTTAATTCAGGGTCCTATATAAAACTAGCCGTTGCAGGAAGCAATGGTAGACCAAATCAAAACATCTCATGCATGAAGGTTATGGCTATAACAAGTATCCAAAATATGGTCTGAAAGGATTATGATTTAGGTCTTTTGGCAAGTGGTGAAAAGATAATGGTCACTTGCTATAACCATCCACCTCTAGAAAGTTGTGACTTCTTCACAGCTCTAATGAGGAAAGAAGTTGATTGCACGCTAGCTACCACCACATAGCTAGAAGAGATTGAAAAAGATGAAAAGTATAAGATTCCTTATGATTCAGATCTTGACGATGAGGAAGATGACTCCACTCGTGGAGGGAAATATAGTGGTCCAAACTCTTTAGCCAATTATAATGAGGAAGAATACCACAACATCACTAACAAGATGGAATACTAAACGGTTGCTGATGCATCAAGACAATGAACATTTCTCTCTGATAAGAAGTTAGTGGCAACCCAATATACGATATCTCAAGTCATAAAGTTTTTACAAGTCAAGATCCAATATTTCATGAGAATATCTTCCCATATCAGTCTGTTGTACACAAACCCAATTCTGGTCTAATTCTTCCTCTAGCCCACATCACTAGCCCAACTATCTCACCCTCTTATCTCCCAAAACTAGTCAAGTCAAACCCATCCTTCATCTATTCAATCGGGTCAACCAATAAATGAGTATGCACCGTCGTCTCTTCCTGATTCGGAACCGCGTCCACCACCCAGTCTTGTCCGGCGAGTCGTCGTTCCACCAGTCTAACCAAGGACTGGTTCCAATCCCGATTCCAGTTTCGCCAGTTCTCCCGACCCATCTCACCTTCCACCGCCGCAAGCGGCGTCACGATCCAGTTCACCTCTACATCTGCCTCCGAACCTCACCGATTCCCGTCAGAACCACCTGCGATGACCTCGTCTCCTAGCCGCGCTGCCATCCCGACCTCACCTTTCCCGGCCACATCACTTCCGGCGCCACCTCAGCTCCTTCTTCCAAATCCACAAATAGATCCACTGCCAGTCTCATCATCACCAGCCTCTCCACCTTCGCTTGAACCATCCATATCCTTGCCTAATCCACTCGTGGCACAACCTTAACCTCTCCGTCATTCTGCTCGTGGCACTCAGCCTTCAGTTCACCTCAAGGATTATGTCTGCTCACATATCACTGGCCCAAACTCGTCATCTTCTTCGTCTCCAGGTTCTGTCAAAATGAAAGGTACCCAATATCCTCTATGCAATTATCTATCATATGATCGTTGTACTCCATTGCATCGCTCCTTTATTGCACAGATTTCACAGGCCAGTGAACCACGCACATATGCTGAAGCTACTCCTCATCCAGAATGGCAAGAAGCGATGCGTTCTGAATTGTAGGCATTGGAGGATAATAATACTTGGACTCTCACTCCTTTACTGGCCGGAAAAACTCATATTGGTTATCGGTGGGCTTACAAGATCAAGTATCGATCAGATGATACAATTGAAGGTACAAAGCTCGTTTGGTTGCCAAGGTATTCACTCAAATGGAAGGTATTGATTATCATGATACTTTCTCACCTACTGCCAAGATTATTTCTGTTCGTTGCTTATTGTCTTTGGTTGATGCTCAAAATTGGTCTATTCATCAGTTGGATGTCAATAATGCCTTTTTACATGGTGATCTTGATGAGGAAATTTTTATGTCTCCTACTCCTAGTCTTTGGCGACAGGGGGAGAACATGGTTTGTCGCCTTAACAAATCCTTATATGGCTTGAAGCAAGCCTCTCGGCAATGGTTTGCAAAGTTTTCTGATGCTATTCGTTCAGCTGGTTATGTTCAATCTAAGGCAGAAAACAGGGGTAGTCATTCACTGCTTTATTGATATATGTTGATGATATGTTAATCATTGGTAATGATCCAGTTGCTATTTCTTCTTTAAAGAAGTTTTTGAATAGCTGATTTCGTATTAAGGATCTTGGTGATTTGAAGTATTTTCTTGGCATAGAGGTTTCTCGTTCCAAAAACGGAATCTATATTTCTCAACGAAAGTATGCATTGGAGATTATCAATGATGTAGGTTTATTGGGAGCAGCACTTGTTGATACTCCTATGGAGCGTGGCTTGAAATTATCAAGTAAATGAGACCTTCTTAAGGATGTTGCACGTTATAGAAGATTGGTTGGCAGGTTGATCTATATCACCATCTCAAGGCCTGATATAACCTACTATGTGCATGTGTTGAGCAGGTTCATGCATGAGCCTCGCAAACCTCATATGGAAGCAGCTTTACGAGTTGTCTGTTATCTCAAAAACAATCCAGGTCAAGGTTTGTTTTTCTCTTCCCAAAATGATTTCAGACTTACTGCTTATTGTGATTCAGATTGGGTTGGTTGTCCCATGACTCGGAGATCAGGATCTCTGGGTTATTGTGTCTTCTTTGGTTCTTCACTAATTTCTTGGAGGTCAAAGATACAAAAGACACTCTCACTTTCTTCAGCTGAAGCAGAATATCGAGCAATGACAAGATCTTGTTGTGAGTTAACTTGGTTAAAAATTCTTCTCAGAGTTTTAATTATTCTTCATTCAAAATCTGCTTTGTTATATTGTGACAATAGAGCAGCTTTGCATATTGCTGCCAATCCTGTTTTTCATGAAAGAACCAGACACATTGAGATGGATTGTCACTTCATCAGAGATAAGATTCAAGATGGGTCAGTTATTACTAAGTTTGTCAATTCTGGAAATCAGTTAGCCGATGTTCTTATCAAATCATTGGGAAAGGAAGATTTCATCCCTATGATTCGCAAGTTGGGAGTTCAAGATCTTCACTCTCCAACTTGAGGGGGAGTGTAGGAAAGTATCATGTATCATAATTGTGATTCATTTAGGAGATTCCATATGTAATTCATTTAGGGGTTTTCATTGGTTCACTTACCTTGTACATATTGCTAGATTGTAGTAAGATTTCTGGTTAGTTAAGATCTCTCCCTTGTAATCTGTATATATATTGCAGCATGAATGAATGATAGACTATTCCAGCAAAACTATCTTCGTTTTACTGTCCAATCTCAGCGGCCAACGTTGGGGTATGGACGAGGAAAATGATATTGTCTCAATCATCTCTTAGAAGAAACTACGATTGAGGGAAGAGAAGCTTAAACTGAGCCTGAAAGTTTAGGACTCACACTTTTGGAAGTTGAGGCATTGTCTGAGCTTGAAAAGAAGAGGAAGAGAGGTCGGACACTTGGAAGCAAGAACAAGCTACCGTATGGGGAAAAGAAAGCTCTCCTTGAGGATGCAACTAGGAAGCAATCACGTAGGAAGAATCTCATGGGGAGTTTGAATGAGAATGGGGAGAGTGCTAATTAACCCTAACCCGAAAGGGAAGGGGAAGACAACAGGGGAACACAACTCTTTAATTGTTTAGTTTTCTATTGGTAAGCCTATGCATTGTTGTACAAACTTCTTAACTTCTTTATGATGTTTGTAGGATAGCTTGTGCCACAATTGCGTGATTGGCAACTGAGGCCTTATAATATCTTGTCGAAGGGGATGAAGTTCTAGCAATTTTTGTGGCGGCTCTCTTAAATGTGATCTCCTATCATCTAGTTGTAGTTTGCTTTAGCTTCTAGGTTTCTCCGGTTTTTCTTGCCGGACCCTTGTAAGTTCAGGTAGACTTTAGCCATGAGTTATGGCTATTGTTCTGAGGCAATCAACATTTAGTTTCCAAAAAAGAGAAGGAAAAAAAAAATTGAAGCATTAGAAGAAGTTTATATTTGTCAGCATTTCTCGGTTACTTTATATTTCTAGCTTGCATTCATAGACTCGGCACATTTGTTATTTAGCTCCAGTGTGTATCGGCATCCAGGAGGGGTAGAGTGTGTAAATTTCAATGAAAGACGGAAGCGAATTCTATTTTGTGAACATTATCTATATCGATCACTAACGAAAATGGTGGGGCACTTGACTTTGGTGCTCATCTTCTTCCTCATCTTGTGTAGGTCTTGAGAGCAGAAGAGGCTCCAAGATGTGGGAACATGGTGCTGTCTCTGCTGCGAGGTCATGAATATTGGAGGTGAAGCTGCTCATGTTGATCAGGTTAGTCGAAGCAGATGAATTATTGGAGTAGGCAGGCTGCAGCAATGCCATGTTTTGCTGTTGCTGCTGCGAGCTTTGAATGGCATTTGCAAATGCAAATCTACTGTTTATCAGCTGAGTTTGCACCATTGCAAGCTCGGTTTGTAAAGATGCAACCTGAAACTTAAGCAGAGTGTCAATAATATTATCGATCAGATCATGTTGGTGTAATTAATTTATAATGTTCTTAGTTAACCTGCTGTTGTAAAGCAAGTATGGTGGATACACAACCATAAACCGGGTCAGAGAGGCGAGCTTGAGCCTCGTAGGATACCGTAACGACAGCATCATGCCTGCGGTTCAAAGGTATGTGCAGCAGAAGCTTTGAGACATTACTTGCGCCAAACACCTTGTGCACTGCAGCAAACCGCGCGGCTCCCTGGTCTGAACCAAAATGGGGAGCAAAGATGCAATCATTAATACACTTCCTTCTCAAAAACTTGCATGCCCCACACGGAGCTGAAGCCACAGTACTACAGGTTTTATGATGATAACGATCTAGCTCTGTTCGCTGCTGTTGTTTTCCAGTGCCGGCAGACGTCGCCTTTCGAAGGCAGCTTCCAGAAGTGCCACGATGATTCCCTTGTGGCTGATCAGTCATTGCTAGCTAGCTTGCTAGGAACAAGAGTATGTCTAGCAGCTATAGAGATGGAGCCTGGTGTTTGGTCCCTAATATATAGAGGATACATATGTAACCGTAGCATTTTACTGGAGGGAAAGAAGTGCACACTAGTCTCGTGAAACCGTTGGCAACGCAGAGAGGAAGAGACGTTATGGTTGGTGAAGTTGGGGGAGTGATGAAATGGGTGAAGAGGAGAGGCTGCAATTCACGGTGTCAACTGCACGTGCCAAGGGCATGGCTCATGACAGCATGAGAGCGATATATAAATTATTTTGTTGTAATTAACTAGTGTACTAGTTGGTGTTAGTTTTGAGCAGAGTATATATAATAATGAGTCATGTATGGATGGAACTTGCACAAGGTTGGTTGTGTTGTGTTGTGTTTTGTTGATGGAAAGGGCACAAGATTTGTATTGCCCGTTGCGTGTGGGACTCAAAGTACATGGCCTAGCAATGGCTCACACTCACACTCACACTCACACTCCTTGAGTGAGGTGAACCCATCTCTTTGTCCAATGTAGGTAAGTAGGCAACTCCCCTGTTCAATACATGTCTTCTAGTTTCTTCTTCTTCTTTTTTGTTCAATCCCTCTACAATTTATGAAGGTAGTCAAAAGATTAGGAGAAAGTTTAGTGGCCAAACGATACCCGAATTATACTTTTAAAAATTAGAGGTATATGTTAATCAGTTCCACAAGGAGCTAAATAAGTGAGGTGCATATATATGATTACCAGAAACATGATAATGAGACCTGTAACTTGCTACATACTAAAAGGTGAGGCGTGGAGGTTGTGAAGGTGAAACTGGAGACCCATCACTGCTCAGGCATTCTCCCTGCTGCCATGCATCCTGAACCTGAGCAGCATACTGCAAGTTCCACAGAACATCATCGAAAGAAGGTCTATCTGCTTGCTCGTTATGCAGACACCTGACACAAATTTCCATCATTGTCTTCAATGATTGATCCAAGCATGTCTGCTTAACTCCTGGATCAACCATGCTTCTTCGAGCTGTGTCATCAGCTGCAATAACCACTTGTAGCTGCATGAAGTTAAAAATGTAAAAAAGACAGGAGTTGGTCTTCATTCGAAAATATACACAACACGACCCTGTTTTGGTGTTCCATATTATGGTTGGATTTCTGACCCCAAACATCAAGAACTGAGATTTGGTTTATTTTTTTGACAACAGCCAGGGTGTCGGGTATAAATATTTATTCTGTTTCACAAAAGGGGAAATGAGTTTCTGAAGAAACTATAAGAATGAAACAGAGTGCTTTTACCTGATCTTTCAAAACTCCCACTTGAGTCGTGCACTTGACTGGTCTCCCCTTGATCATTTCCAGCAATATTACTCCAAAATCGTGAACAGTCGCATCATCATGTTTCATCCTAATAAGAAACAAATTCTGGTCATTAAAATACTGCATATAACCACATACATGTTAAATATTTAATATAAAGTCATGTATGGGGAAATGAATTTCTGAAGAAACTAGATGCGGGTCAAGAGCTCTCCCTGAACGGCAAGAGGTAACAAAATCTCAACATTAGTATCATCAAAAGTAATAAGGTTCAACTATAGTGGAAACATGATTATACCTCCAGACATAGTGCATATGAATACACTGATGATTGCCTGCCTAACAGAGAAACTAAAGTTTTATATAGGTTTCAAGTGCACTAGTGTATTAAAGTAGTTCTGCATGTAACTTGAGCAATTTAAAATTTCCATTTCAGACCTTGCAACAACGTGAGAACTTGTGGATCCACCTGAAGAAATTCCTTGACCAACCTGCAAAGATTAAGAGGACTGAAATCCAGTTCCAAATGATTTTCAACAAATTGAATTGACAACCCAATGCAGTACAACTTTCTACTTACCTGCTCAATATTTATTTCCAGGAGCGGAAGGTTATAACTGCTAATCTTTGCAACAAGATTCTGATCCAATAAAATATCTGTTATTTTAAGTTTATTTGAATATACACCAGGGATGATCCCTGTCTGCAAAAACTGAATGCCGTTTGCTATGCCTATTGCAGCTGAGATGCGTTGAGTCCAAGTAAGTGATCGTCTGTGATGTCCCTCTACATAGTAAAATATGACAGAAATATGTAACTTCAACAAAACAGATAGGAAAAGTTTCAGTATGGATCAGACAAGTGGTGTTAGTGTCCCCTGCTGCGTAAAAACATAAAGAGAGATGTCAACCATTTGTTATCTGAGCAAGATTTAGAGTTTGTCCAATTTCCTATTCAAATAAATTATCACTAGAGACAAACAAGATTATAATGAGGAAGATGTATAAAATGAGATTTCTTTAGGGAAAAAACAAAAA
Source organism: Fragaria iinumae (assembly GCA_009720345.1). Lineage (NCBI taxonomy): Eukaryota > Viridiplantae > Streptophyta > Magnoliopsida > Rosales > Rosaceae > Fragaria > Fragaria iinumae. The sequence goes on from CM019117.1 coordinate 22,554,811, forward strand.
AGAAAAACAGAAAATAAAATCTTAAATGAATGAGGTAGTTATTACAGGTAATCACTTCTATCCTTTATCCTGATAATATAAGTTAAAGATTTCATGAATTACCAGAGATCCAGCTTCTTAGTGTGCCATTTGGTACATATTCGAAAACAAGAAATATTCTGCTGACACTATAATCATCCAAGTAACACTCCAAGCAGTGTCCTAGAGCACTGACCAAATTACGATGCCTTAGTTTCAAAATGTGCTCTATATGGTGCATGAAATGTTGACTGCTGTGACTTGTTTTCAGTTTTAAGCATCTGATGGCAACAAAAGAACCATCCTTTAACTGCCCTCTGTACATCTGCGGTAGGAACAAAATCAGGAGTTATACTCTAATAAGGCTACTACTCACATGTTTAAATAATCTATTTTACTTTTTCTATAGTAGAAATCTAAAGATAGTTCTGGTAGTCCAACGCGCAAGAAAGGATGCTTTCCAGATACACTCCAATCACTCCAAGAGTAACATGATCTTATACGATGAAAAGCTAAAATAAAAATCGTAACTTGTAAAAAAATTATCTCTTCAATAGAAGGAAATAAATGATAAAACTAATTAATTTTTCTCAATCAAAGTCATTAATCTTTTCTAGATATGAAAATCTGCATCTGACTAAATTTATACGTAGAATAAGAAAAATAGCACAGGGGACAGGGATGATCATTTATTTAAGCTGTAAAGAAATTATATATTGTGACCAGTATTTGACAGTGGTTGTATCAAAGTTTTTTGAAGTTTTTGAGGAATGTTTATTCTGTGAAGTTCTAAAATACTGATCAGGCGAAATAGCATTTAACATCATAAAAAACTCATCAGTACCATTTGCTGCTTTGATACAGAAGTCAAAGATTTATACTATATACCTGTCCATGCGATCCTTCACCCATGAATGTAGATGTATCAAAGTTGTTTGTTGCCTCCTCAAGTTCATCCAACGAAAACGTTCGATAGCTTGGTAGACCAAGAGCTCCCAGCTTCATTGTTTGCGATATATATCCTTCAGGTCAAAGCAAAATAGCATTAACCGAATTTTCAATCTCCGAGGCATATAAGTTCTCAAATATAAATAACTCGGAAGAAGGTGACGGATTTTTATATCATTAAGTTTATATTCCTACTATCAGAGCCTTTCCAACTTCAATGTACAGCCATACTATCAAATATGGCTGAGCGAAGAGATTCATGTTTTGGAAAAGAAGGCTGCCTTAAACAAAAGGTATCAAATTTTGAAGAACAAATTGAATTGGAATGAAATAACTTAGTCTACTTGTGTCTGGTGTGACTGTGTGTGTGTGTGTGTATGTATGTATATCAATTCCTATCCAGAGCAAAGCTTCGCTCTGAAATTAAAGTGTGAAGTTCCTTATTTGACAACACACTTTTCGGTCATCTTTCCACATCTCCACCGTTCAATTTGTAGAACCTATTGCATAGATCACTTCTGCAAAGTTTAATTGAATATATATATAGAGAGAGAGAGAGAGATTACTTGCATCTGATAGTAACTTTGAGGTATATCCAGCCGATGCATTTTCGGTTATTGATCTTGTTGGAGACTTCTTCATTGTCTTCTTAGTATTCATTCTTCTATATACAAGGAAAATAAGGCCGATAAGTACAACCCCTCCGAAAATCCCTGCAGTTATAACCGATGCATGAATCGATTTAGAAGCTCTTTGTTGCTTGCTTCTGTCGGGGATGATTCCAACAGCTAATGCTTCATTGCGGCAAAACGGAAGTGGATGTTGATTTTGATTTCCAATAGATAAACAATTCCTATCATACAGCATAACACTGTCCTTAGAATCTGACAGAAGACATGTAGGTAAGCTTCCAGACAACAGATTTGAGGACAAATCGACAGAGTGAAGCTCAGCATTGCAAGACAAATTTTCAGAAAGCATTCCTGTGAATTTGTTTCGTGAGACATTCAGATACGTAATGGAAGGAAGAGATAGCAATGATGGTGGAAATGGCCCGACAAACATATTGAAAGAAAGATCAAGCCGTTCTAACTGATAATATGAGCTCGCTTCAGCAGGGATGCCAGACCTAAATTTGTTCTTACTCAGTACAAGGGTTACCAATTTCTTGCCAAGTTTAGGAAACTGAGGACCAAAAGCATTATCTGCCAATTCAAGAACTTGAAGGTTTGTCAAAGCACTAAGATCAGGAACTTCCCCAAAGAAGTGGTTATGAGATAGCCCAAGAACTCTTAGATTTTCCAAACGACTCAATGAGTTGGGCAAAGATGCATTCAACAGATTCTTTTTTGCACTAAAAACAGCCAGAAGAGGGAATGAATTCATCCAATCTTGAAGTGGTCCAGAAAACATGTTATCATCAAGTATAAGCGTTTGCAGGCTTGATAGAGATGAAAGCTCTTGAGGGATGACACCATAAAGGAAATTTGAAGTCACATTAAGTATTTCCAGTGATGATAATTCTGAGATTTTACCAGGTAAAGGTCCCCATAAACCAAGAGAGACCAATGTGAGGACCTTCAAGCTAGGAAGTCTGACAAGTGTCATTACGAACAAATCCATTGAAAAGTTTCGAGGCAAATGAGCAGATTTTTCACCAATTATATGCAGCTGAGTTATTTTTTCTTCATAGCATATGATGGTCAAAGACAAACTTGGTTCGATGTCACAAAAATTTGTGTAGTTATTTGATCTACTCAAAACAGCAGGAAGGTTTAGAAGCCGCTGAATTCTTAAAAGGGTCAGAGCTTGGGAGGATAAATTACTTTTGGCATGACTAACTGAAAATAGAATGATAATAAGAACCAAATGCATCAAACGGGGAGATACTCTGGCCATAGCACTACAAGCAGAATCAGACGAAGGGTTTGGACAGGCTGCGGCGATAATCTCAATTAGAGACTATCAGCAGACCCCTGCAATCATATCAGCATCATAAGTAAGCATTTTTAATATGTCTGAAGATTGAAATGCATATATTGTAAAAAGAAATCCCTGCAATCATATTAGCATCATATATAAAAAAATTTGATGTGTATGTAGTCCTATATAGTCAGATTTCAGGATTTAAGTCACTATTTGAACAGAGCAGTGAGAACAAATTTTCTGACAAAAGTAACTTGACATAATCAACAACTTGATGTCAACATATTTCTACCAAGATTTCTACAAGAACTAATGAAAGCAGTATATATTTTCTTTTTGTAGTGTGCCTCTGACCGTGTCTGTTACTTTAGATTTGCTGGTATTAATTTCACAACTGGACATAGCTAGTAAGGATTCATGAAGATTCACCTCAATGAATTGGCCAATTACACCTCCAGAAGCACTTGCCAAAGACCCTCGGGTATATCAACCACTGTGACTTCTAGATGTAGTTAGTACTTACTGACCACCTGCAGCTAATTCCTAGAATCCCTGAGCTGAAAGAATAGAAAAACTCTTAAACCAACATTAGAGATAAAGGAACGGAAAAATGAACAGCATTAGACAAAGTGTAAAAGCAAAAAAATTGAACCACTCATTCAATTGACAACCTGTTTCAGATATGCCTCAACATGTTTCCTAGCTGACAAATGCAAGCTGGGTTTCTTCTCCAGAAGTCATTTTCTGTTTGTATCACAGTCACAAGAAGACAATCTATATCCTCCAGTGACAAACAAGGTTCAAACAAACACTCCCACATTCTATGTTCTTTTTCTTTCGCAATTAAAGCCCCACAAAGCCATCGCTCTTCTCTCTTTATGATATGCTTTTCGGAAAGACTAAAGGGAAGCCATAGTTGGACTGGAACTAAAAGCAAAAGAGAAAGGAGAGATTCTAATCTATAATGCTCTGATTGTGGAGTGCACTAGGAATTGAAATGGGTTGAAATTATTGGAACCCGTACTATACACATATATGTAAATAAATATCGGGAGTATGCAAAAATCTAAAGGTAGGCAGGCACAGAGTGAAATGTAAGCTTTCGCTTTCTCTGGGTCTGGCCAGCTTTGGCTTTCCATTGTCTTGTCACTTTGTCATGTCGTCTGACCAACCACTGTTTTATATCATCTTCAGCGGCAAATGCTTTGGCCGCCCTCTCTCTCTCTCCGACCTACGCTTCCCTCCGGCCACCTTCAAAGTCATCAACACCGACAATATGCACATCACCACCAACAAAATGCTTACACCCAAAATTGGGCGGAAATTTAGCGTTTGCCTTGGGCATTTTAATTTTCCTTCTTTGAAAGGAAATAATAATTGCAGTTTTCCGGCTTTTCCCACAAGGACGAGAGACAACTCAGACAAGAGAAATTCTTAGAGCGGTTGCACACGCTAGGCAAGGTAATCGTTGATTTGCCACTCATACTTCACTATTCATCCAACAACGAAAAATTAACAATCGTCTCTTCTTTGTCAATACATTAATCGAAGGTAATTTACCTGGTAATCCATTATTTGTTGTAATTTACCTGGTAATCCATTATTTGTTGTAAATATTATATATATCTAGTTGTCCACGTAATTACTTATTAGTTATGTACTTATGTTGTAAATTATACTCCTATATAAAAAGGTCTAATGAGAATGAATTTGGCACTTCCACCTCCTCCTACATTTTGTCTATCTATTATCTTTCTCGTATTCTCTATTTTATAACACGTTATCAGCACGCTTCGCTCTTCTTCTTTCTTTCTTTAAACTCTGTGATGATCCACAAACGTTGTGGTGCAACATAGTTTGCTTATGACCAAGGCTCATGATCAATGAGTTTTTTTTATCATTCTTAACGACTTGATTCATATATCTACGTTGTTTCTTATAATTCATAACAAATATATGTGGTTGATCACATTTTGAATCTATTTTATTTGTTCTTCTTATATTTGAACATCTTATTTATGATCATACATATGTTTATGTTTGTTATATAATGCAAATTTTATGATTCAATATGCAACATTGAGAACCATGTTCCAATAGTCAAGATTCGAGTCCGCCGATTGAGTAATCTGAAACCTATGGTTCTACAGACATCATACGAATGTTTTTCTCGTGTTTTTCCTATGGGAATATAGGATACATTGTTCGTATTCATGAACACGTTGAAACTTCAATTTCGAATATAATATTTGATCATATTCAAAGAACATACAGTTCTAATATAGATCCTGATATGGTTACATATATGGTTATGGTAAACATTTTTGGCACCTTCGACGATGTCATAACATTTAGTGGTATTCTATCAAACCCTCCCCAAAGGCACTACATATAGGTGGAATTAATTATATACGTTGATCTTGGGATTGATCTGACTATTTGTTGCCTTAATTTTCTATAATCCCAACAATATGTTTATTTTTATTTTACTAAAGCAATGGCTAGAAGCCTTTAAAATGGCTAAAATTCATGAATGCATTCCGCTCCACATATGTCTTGCTGACTATGCAACTATGCATACGTTCCTATGTGATCAGAATTTCATCAATACTTTAGTATTTTCTAAAGCTAATGTGACCATGATATCTGCAATTATAAACATGGTTTAAGGCTCCAATATAGCCCACATTAAACTGTCAAATGACATTATGTTGTCTATTTTTGTCAGTGAGTCGTGGCTTAGTTGGTTAAGTTGTTTAACTAACAACTTTGAGGTCATGAGTTCAAACTCACTAGACATATGTATGGTGTATGAGTTATTGATAGGAGCATAAAATGCGACATTCTTAATATGTTATTACCTCCATTTGTACTTTGATTATCTCTTATTATTGTAGAATAGAGTCATAATGTAGAGTCGAAAGTTTTTGGTAGAGTTATGCGTAAAACGTGTTAAACATAGATGATTGATATAGAAAATTGTCAAAAGCTGATTTGTGGAGTCTTAGAGATGTTCTTATGATTCTATAAAGCTTTTACATTATCACAAATTGATTTAACTTCTCTGATACTTAGGTGACATGTAGAAGAGCGCCGAGAGGAGTGTTCTTGATGGATCTAGGGAAGCAAAGCAGCTGATCCACGAAGCCTAGTCCATGAAGGAGAGGTCCAAACCAAGTCCAATATGGAGAAGAAGATCTAAATTCGGCAGAATTTCAAGAATATCCAAGCTTTGAAAATCCAAATTAAATCGGGAGAATTCCTGTGCACGTCTGTCAACTTCAACGGACTCTCCAGGACAGCTCACAATGAATCAGAAAATGTGCTAAATATGGATAGAAAGCTACAGGAGTCTAGTTTCCAAATCAATTGGAATCACCTCAATATCTGTTTTCTAGAGGGAGTTATGACGTAATCATTAGACGGAGGTCATTCTGCCGAAATTGAGAAGAACTAGGAATCCTAAACCAACTTGGTTTAGGCTTTGTGGCCGACTTCTCTAGGGTTTTTCCTCTATATAAAGCACGACTTCAAGGACAAAAAGATCATCACTACTCTTGCAATTACATAGCCGAAATTCTACCAAACCCTATACAGAAAATTACTTAGCCGATCCATCCACCACAAACCACAAGAATCACTCCATCCTTCCACCGATTTTCCCCACACTTGCCGAATCTTTCAAGGTTGTAAAAGTGTGATTTTCTCATGGCTTCTTGTATTATTTTCTGTATAGTTTCGAACTCTATTGTAATATACTTTTCGATTTTGGTTTTATTTATCAAACATGGTTTTCGGATTTCTTTGTGATCTTTGATTGTTCTATGTTTTGATTTGTAACTTCTTGAATATATGATGATTTCATGATTTAGGTTTTGGGGCAGTAGCATGTTCTTATGTGTTTTTGATTTCTAATTGATTAATTGTCATGAATTCGTGCATCTAAATCAATCCTTGAGGCTGTCTCGGTCATGGTTGTCCTTAAGGTGCGGTTTCATCTACCATAATAATTTTTGATCAATTCATACGCAAAGTTGTCTTGGTCTTTGTTATTAACTTAGGGCGGATTTAATTCTGATAATTTGCATGCTAATAGGATGAGTGACGCCATGCCTTAGATCATGTTTCCGATTGATTCATGTGTTAAAGTGTTTTCTTGTTTAATCTCTACGCAACGTGTTTTTAAATGAGTTAGCATTCATGTTTAGGATCAAGCGCAAAGATGGTTCTAAATACTTGAGGAGTCTTAACGATTAGATAACCGCAAAGGCTCTAATTAGAATCGGAATTGGTTAGAGTCTAGGACAATTTGAACGTTGCTGCCCGGCCTTGCATGAAATTTTTATGTGTTTTTAGATAGTTTTTCGTGTTACGTGTTGCATGAGTATGTTGATCACTTGTATATAATAATCTTAGGTTTAATTTTCAGTAGGTTATTTGTTAGAATTAATCAATCTTAAACCCCCAATATTTCGATGTATATTTGTGAATACTTGTTTATAAGTTCTTTGGTTTCTCTTCTTTCGATCGCCCTTTGGTTTCCCCGGCTAGAACGATCCCTACTTGTCCATATTACTACGATTGCAGGGTAATTAAATTGAAGTTGTTTGACCCCGGTTACGCGACACGTCAATTTTTGGCGCCGTTGCCGGGGAAGCCAAGAAGAATCAAAGAAGATGTTATTTAGTTTTTATTTATTGGTTTTCGGCTTGTAATTAATTTTTGCCGATTTGTATTTTTAATTTTTGAAAATTTCAGTTTTGATTTGTGTGCTTGAATGCATGTTGTAGTAACTTAGTTTAATTTCTAGGAAGTTTATAGTTTTATGTATGCTTGAGTTTATTGTAGTTTCTAAAGTGAAACATGTAGGGGGAAGCCACTTTTGTTAATCTTAGCCTTAACCCTTCATGTTATCTTATGATCTCATGAGGCTGAGGGCGGCTTGTAGACCGGTCTAGTGACCCGAGTTTGTTCTCAACTGAGTAAGGGGCAAGTTATTTTCATAGATATGGTTCTCAGGTTTGTTTAACTGGATCTCAAGGTCATAGACTGATATCTCTTCTCAGTGAAGGGGTCGATAGGGAGTTCGCTCTCCGTGACCACTAAACGAGTCCTGCCTGGTTCCTGTAGGGGGTTCGCCCTCCGTGAATCTTAACGACACCGCCTTCTGAAAACACGAAACACGCTCGAACTAGCCAAGAGCTTGGGCCGAAGCATCACCTCACTTTAGACGCTAGAAAATAACTTGGCATATGTAATCTATTTTCTTCAAACCAATTTGAATAAAATCAATTAGAAAGAACTAGGTTGTGACGCCATGTATTTGAACATAATGTTGATTTCGATGCTTGAAAGTTGTTTACATACTTGTATAAAAATCTGAATATTTCATATCTAACCCTTGTATAACCGATTGTATGATTTTGTAAAGCTTGAAATATTTTTATTTTTACGATGATGCTAACTTGATCTTGTTCAAATGTGCCAGATTGGTTTTGCAGGTTCCCATGAATGACCAGTTCTGATACATGGATAAGAGATAGTAAAAACCGATTGAGGCGTGTTGGCGAAGAGTCCAATCTTGAGGTCCCATCAACATCTCATCCAAGTTTACAATCAGTTTCCTTACCAAGTTCACCAAGTTCTTCACCACCGGGTTCACCTTCATTAATTACTTCTTCTTGTGAATCCTCGCCTTTGGTTCACGAAAGTCCTGAGTTTGCCACTTTAGATCTTGATCCTATCACTTCACCAGCTCAAGAAGTAAGGATGCCTTCACTTAGAGAAGAAAATGGACAAGTCAATGGAACACAAGGGGTACCAAGGCCGACCAACATCACCTATCCGGCTGTTGCGGAGGGTAAGTCGGCTGATTTTGAGATGAGAGGTGGTTTCTTCCACCAATTGCCAAAGTTTCATGGACTTAGTGGAGAGGATCCGAACCAACATTTACAGCAATTTGAGTTTTGTTGCGACACCATGTGTCCTAGAGGAGCAGATTTACAATTTGTGAAGATGAAGGCATTCCCGTTTTCACTTGAGGATCGAGCTAGGGGATGGTTCTTTGCAGTTCCAGCTGGTCGTATCACATCATGGGAAACAATGATGAGCGAGTTTCTCCTAAAGTACTTTCCATCGTCGAGGGTGACGCAAATAAGGAAGGAGATAACATCGATCAAGCAAGATATTGATGAGCCTTTTGATGTTTACTATGAAAGGTACAAGGCTTTAGTTGCTTCATGTCCAAATCATGGGATACGTGAGGGGCTTTTGCTTCAATACTTTTATGAAGGACTTCGTCCTATGGAGAGGCAATTCTTGGATTCGGCGGCTGGAGGATCTTTGATGGAGAGGAGCCGAGAGGATGCTAGCAACTTGTTGGAGATGAGAGCTACAAACAATCAACAATTTGGATCATCATCAACTAGGTGTGTTAATGAGACGAGTATCCTTGGAGAGTCAAGTGTTATTTCGGAACTTAAGGAAGATTTGGGAAAGTTGACTCTTATGGTGTCAAACTTGGCAAAGGGCAGAGGAGCTCAAGTTTGTGGAGTATGTAGCATGGAAGGGCACCCCACCGATCAATGCAACCAAGTGATCGGTGGCGGCTTTGAGGAAGTTAATGCCGTCGGTTTTGGTGGACAGCAAGGTGGATTTCAAGGACAAGGAGGGCAGCAACGTTTTCAAAACTTCAATCCAAGGTTTAACGATCCAAACTTTCGTTGGAGCAACAACAACGTGCTTAATCCTCAACAAAGTACACAGCAAGGGCAGCAGCCGAGTGGAGGACAGTATGCGGCTCGGCCACAAGGGCAATTTGTGTCAAGGCCGTATGTATCCTACAACCAACAAGGAGGGCAGCTGAGTGGACCTAGCAATTATGACCAGATTTTCAAAGACATTGCCACTTCGACTCAATCTTTGTTGGCCGCAACTCAAACCAACACGAAGGACATTGCTTTGATGTCAAAGGACATTACCGAGTTGAAAACTCAAATGGGGCAAGTTGTGGACTTCATGGGAAAGTTCAACGAGCAAGGGAAGTTGCCGGGTGGAGTAATAAGGAATCCAAGGAACGAACAAGCTCAAGCTATCGTTACAAGGAGTGGGAAGACACTTGTGTCACCGACAGCCCCTAAAGGAAAGAAGACAAAGGGCCTTGGAGTTCTTGACTTGGAGGACAATGATATGTACTTTGGTGATGTCGGAAGCAAGGCAGCCGAACCTAGGGCTGCTACTAAGAGTCATGGTGATGTCGAGCATAGCATTGATCAAGATGGAGTAGAGCACGTTTCTAAGGAAAACAAAGGAACCGAGCCAAGCAAGGGAGACTTGGAGGCAATGAGAAAGAGAGACTTAGAAAAAGATCCCGCTACTTCAAAGAAGGAGAGTGTGCCGATCTCTGAAGCACACAAAGGTAAAAGTTCTAACTTAAATGAATTAATTACAACTAATCATTCTTCGTGTTTACCTTTTCCTTCAAGGTTCGCCAAGAGCAAGAAAGAGAAATCCGACGAGGAAGTGTTGGAGATTTTCAGAAAGGTGAACGTGAACCTGCCCTTGTTGGAGTGCATTCGACAAATTCCAAAGTATGCTAAGTTCTTGAAAGAGCTTTGCACGACAAGGAGGCATACAAGGGAGACTCAAGTTGTTAAGATGAGTGAGACGGTTTCAGCCGTACTCCAAAGGAAGATGCCGTCAAAGATGAAGGATCCGGGAAGCTTTAATATCCCATGTGTTATTGGTTCTACACGGTTTGAGAATGTTATGCTAGACTTAGGGGATTCTATTAATGTTATGCCTTACAATGTTTATCAATCCCTTGGTTTAGGACCCCTCAAAACTGACAATGTTGTGATCCAATTGGCGGATCATTCTAACAAGTATCCTGAGGGATATGTTGAAGATGTTCTTGTGCAGGTGAATCAACTAATATTTCCTGCAGATTTCTATGTGTTACAAATGGAGGAGTCAAGCGGGAATTCAACACAACTATTGTTGGGACGACCCTTCATGAGGACAGCAAGAACACGGATTGATGTTGCCGAAGGCAATTTGACAATGGAGTTCAATGGTGAGGTGATTGAGTTCAACGTTTTTGACGCCATGAGGTACCCCATTGCCGATCTCAAGGAGGGAGAAATTGAAGACGTTGTGGAGGTTGTTGCACAATATGCGGCGTCTCCACTTCAAGCATAGCAATTAGCTATTGAGCAAGGGGCTGGATTTGACAAAAATGGAGAATGGGATGAGGAGGCTCGGCGTAATCTTGAGCCAAGAATACGTGAGGTTGTTGCTGAGCTAGAGGCGCAACCTTACACCAAGAGGTACGATTCTCCTTTGTCAATTCCCATTACCACTAACAAAATTTTACCATCTGTGGAGCAGGCCCCAAAGTTAGAGCTAAAAGCTCTTCCCAAGCACTTGAAGTATGTATTTCTAGGAGACGAGGACACTTTACCTGTTATTGTGTCTTCATCGTTGAGTGAGCAACAAGAGATCAAGCTAGTTGACGTTTTGAAGAGGAACACGGCTGCCATAGGTTGGACTTTGGCAGACATCAAGGGAATAAGCCCTACTAAGTGTGTTCATAGGATACTATTAGAGGAAGGTGCGAAACCAACAAGAGAGGGACAACGACGACTGCATCCTCCGATGATGAAAGTTGTGAAGGACGAGGTGATCAAGTTGTTAGATTGTGGAGTGATATATCCGATCTCGGATAGTCAATGGATTTCACCCGTCCAAGTGGTACCAAAGAAGAGTGGAGTCACCGTCGTAGAGAATGAGAAGAACGAGCTTGTACCACAAAGATTAGTGACGGGGTTTCGGATGTGTATCGACTATCGAAGACTTAATGCAACAACAAGGAAAGATCACATGCCGTTACCATTCATGGACCAAATGCTCGAGAGGTTAGCCGGCCACGAATTCTATTGCTTTCTTGATGGCTATAGCGGTTACAATCAGATCATGATACACCCGGACGATCAAGAGAAGACAACGTTCACATGCCCCTTTGGCACGTTTGCCTATAGACGCATGCCATTCGGTTTATGCAATGCGCCAGGTACGTTTCAACGTTGTATGTATTCTATTTTCTCGGATTATATTGAGAATATCATTGAGGTTTTTATGGATGACTTTAGTGTCTATGGTAAAGACTTTGATGCATGTTTGAGGAATTTAGAATTGATTTTAGAACGCTGTGTAGAAACTAACCTTGTACTTAATTGGGAGAAGTGTCATTTCATGGTTAATCAAGGGATAGTTTTAGGACATATTGTTTCGGCAAAGGGAATAGAAGTTGATAAAGCTAAGATCGATATTATACATCACTTACCCTCACCTTCAACGGTGAGAGAGGTTCGTTCGTTTCTTGGCCATGCAGGATTCTATAGGAGGTTCATCAAGGACTTTTCGTTGGTGGCAAAACCACTTACTTCACTTCTGCAAAAGGATGTGCCGTTCGAGTGGACGAAGGAGTGTGAGGATGCGTTTGTGCGACTTAAGGATTTGTTGACGTCGGCACCAATCATGATTCCGCCGGATTGGAGATTGCCATTCGAGCTCATGTGTGACGCTTCGGACTATGCAGTTAGAGCAGTGCTCGGCCAAAGGAGGGAGAAGAAGTCATGCGCCATTTACTATGCTTCGCGGACATTGAATGATGCTCAATTGAATTACTCGACAACGGAAAAAGAACTTTTAGCGGTTATTTTTGCTTTAGAAAAATTTCGATCTTATCTTTTGAATTCTAAAGTTGTTGTGTATAGTGATCATGCAGCATTAAGGTACTTGATGACAAAGAAAGATGCAAAGCCGAGGCTCATTCGATGGATTCTATTGCTTCAAGAGTTTGATATCGAGATCAAGGATAAGAAGGGAACCGAAAACATGGTGGCGGATCACTTGAGCCGAATTGTGCAAGAGGAGGAGCCGATTCCATTATTGGAGATGTTTCCGGATGAGCAATTGTTTCGGTTGGATGTGAGGGAGCCTTGGTATGCCGATTTAGTGAATTATCTTGTGTCTAGGAAGCTTCCTAGCACCATGCCGTATGCAACCAAGGTTCGGCTCAAGAAGGAGGCTCGATATTACATATGGGACGCACCATACTTGTGGAGACATTGTGGGGACCAAGTCATTCGACGATGTGTTCCTGAAGACGAGCATAAGTCCATCCTTGATTTTTGTCACAAGGAGGCGTGTGGAGGACATTTTGGACCAAAGAGGACAGCCATGAAGGTACTTGAGGCTGGTTTCTTTTGGCCAACGATTTTCAATGATGCATATACCACTTGCTTGACGTGTGATCGTTGCCAACGAACAGGTAATTTAGGTAAGCGAGATCAACTGCCCCTAAACCCTATCATTGTTGTTGAAATTTTTGATGTTTGGGGAATTGATTTCATGGGACCTTTTCCTTCTTCTAAGGGATTCCTTTACATTTTATTGGCTGTTGATTATGTTTCTAAGTGGGTGGAGGCAAAAGCCACCAAGACTAATGATTCTAAAGTTGTTGCAGAATTTTTGAGAACTAACATATATTCTAGGTTCGGAGTTCCAAGAGTTTTGATAAGTGATGGAGGTTCTCACTTTTGCAACCGCACCATAGAGGCTTTGCTCAAGAAGTATGGAGTCACTCACAAGATATCAACGCCATATCATCCTCAGACTAGCGGAATGGCCGAAGTCTCAAACCGAGAGATCAAGCAGATTTTGGAGAAAACTGTAGGTCCAACAAGGAAGGATTGGAGCGATCGTTTAGACGACGCATTGTGGGCCTATAGGACGGCATACAAGACACCTATTGGGATGTCCCCTTTTCGGCTCATCTATGGGAAAACATGTCACTTGCCGGTTGAGCTTGAACATAGAGCATGGTGGGCGGTGAAGCAATTCAACATGGACCTAGATTCGGCCGGTTTGCATAGGAAGCTACAACTTTGTGAGCTTGAGGAGATTAGGAACGAAGCTTACAATTCGACTATGATTTATAAGGAGAAAACAAAGGCTTATCATGACAAGATGATAAGGGGAAAGAGTTTCGAAATAGGGCAGCAAGTTCTTTTATTTAACACAAGACTTAAACTTTTTCCAGGTAAGCTTCGTTCACGTTGGCAAGGTCCATTTGTTATTACTAATGTGTTTGCTCATGGCGCCGTTGAGATTCAAAGTAGTACATCAGGAAATACGTTCAAGGTGAATGGTCATCGACTTAAACCTTATTATGGGACATTCAAGGAGTACAACGTTGAGGAGCAAAATGTTAAAGACCCACGACATGGAGAGTGACGCCACTATGGAGATGAAGAGTCTAGGCTAAAGGACTTTAAACATTAAGCGCTGCATGAGAGGCAACTCATTTCAACCGTAGCAGTGGAGGAACCGTCACCGAGAGTTTGCATCATTTTTATCCCTTCATTTCTTATGGTCGAATTGTATATGTGTTTGTTGTGTAACTTAGACGCATGCTTAGGAAATTATGACATGATTTTGGGTATTACATTGAGGACAATGTAATTTTCTAAGTGTGGGGTAGAGGTTTACATGATAACATGTTTGTTTGAGTCATTTAACTTTAGTTTTGAGTCATAAAAAGAAAACCAAAGATAAAATTCAGAAAAACAGAAAATCGGATCCAACAAAAAGATGAGTGTTTTGTTTTTTTTTTTTTTGAGTCTTAGAATGCCCTTAAAGTCAATGATGATTATGTCTTTCAATGCATAGATGATGGTTTGACATTTACTTAAAGAAATTGTAAGTTTCATGAATAATGTGGATCGGTATGAACATTTGAGATTTGATCGATTGTGGAAGCATGCATGTCTTGGTTAATTTGTGTTCATAACATCCTATGTGAGCTTTTGAGCCTAAATGCTTTCTTCATGAGTGAGTTAAGAAAAAAAAAGTTTCGGCAATTTCAGTTTTGAAACCTCATCATTCTTTGCATATTCAATGACTATGTGCTATAGCTTTTTAATGGACTCTAGAATTTACTAGAACTTACTCTTGATGATTTTCGAAACTTTTATATCATAAAATGCCTTGATTGCAAAAAGGATTGAAAAAGATCTCTTTAGGGTGACCATCAAAGCCAAAGAAAGCATGTGCCCTATTTGTGCCCGTCGTGGAACTCCTTAGTTTTAACCCCTTTGAGCCTACATTGAGCCTTTTCTTTCATCACCTTCATAAAATTCCCTTGCTTAGAATAGTTATATCCTTTACCTTGTTATCAAGACTTGGCAAAGCTTACATTCGATATGGAGATATGATGGAGTGATGCATGAAATAAGTGTGGGGTGGACTTGTCCAAGTATTAAAAAAATGTTATGTGTGCCGAACTCGATAAAAAAAAAAAAAAAAAAAAAAAAAAAGGAAAAATATATATAGGTTCAGCAGAAAAGGAAAAAAATGAGCAAGGATTAAGTCCTTCCAAAAATTTTGTGAATTTGGAGTTTCTATGTATTGGAAGGTCTAGCATTGTTATACTTGACCTTTGTTCGTTTTCACAATATTGGAGGAGTGAAGAATGACGATTTGGGGTCCAACATGAAGGAATCCGACCTTTGGAGTGAAGATATAAGGAGGATCGAGCTTTGCTAAAGTCTTGGTGATGCCTTAAAGCACCACTTATCCTAAAAATTCCTACCTTATGCAGCCGAGCCCCATTACAACCTTTATTTGAGATCTTTTCATGATTCTTAAGATAGGTGAACTTTGATTTGTGGAGATTTTCTCTAGAGTTAAGCATATGGTTTTGGTCCATTCGACATATAGTTGTTAAATGAGGTTTTTCCAAAAGAGAATTCACAAAGTGCTTTTGTTTGATGAAATATGCAAGCTATTTGTTGCCTTACTATCTTTTCTCTTGCATATACTTATGAGTGAATACCATGATCGAGTGAAAAGAAGAGAGCATGCCATCGTGAGGAGGATCGGTTGACCTTGTGTGTTCATGCTATATGTTCTCACTTCTTACTTATTCATGCCATGATACATGTTTTATGAAACTTGGAATTTACGTGTTTACACTCGAATGTTCAAATTTGAAAGCTATGCATAATAAAGATTCTGAGACATTTGTTTAAGGGCATTAGTAATGTTTGTAGTAGAGTCTTGTATTTAGTTTGCTAAGGGACTAGCAAAGGATAAGTGTGGGGTAGTTGATAGGAGCATAAAATGCGACATTCTTAATATGTTATTACCTCCATTTGTACTTTGATTATCTCTTATTATTGTAGAATAGAGTCATAATGTAGAGTCGAAAGTTTTTGGTAGAGTTATGCGTAAAACGTGTTAAACATAGATGATTGATATAGAAAATTGTCAAAAGCTGATTTGTGGAGTCTTAGAGATGTTCTTATGATTCTATAAAGCTTTTACATTATCACAAATTGATTTAACTTCTCTGATACTTAGGTGACATGTAGAAGAGCGCCGAGAGGAGTGTTCTTGATGGACCTAGGGAAGCAAAGCAGCTGATCCACGAAGCCTAGTCCATGAAGGAGAGGTCCAAACCAAGTCCAATATGGAGAAGAAGATCTAAATTCGGCAGAATTTCAAGAATATCCAAGCTTTGAAAATCCAAATTAAATCGGGAGAATTCCTGTGCACGTCTGTCAACTTCAACGGACTCTCCAGGACAGCTCACAATGAATCAGAAAACGTGCTAAATATGGATAGAAAGCTACAGGAGTCTAGTTTCCAAATCAATTGGAATCATCTCAATATCTGTTTTCTAGAGGGAGTTATGACGTAATCATTAGACGGAGGTCATTCTGCCGAAATTGAGAAGAACTAGGAATCCTAAACCAACTTGGTTTAGGCTTTGTGGCCGACTTCTCTAGGGTTTTTCCTCTATATAAAGCACGACTTCAAGGACAAAAAGATCATCACTACTCTTGCAATTACATAGCCGAAATTCTACCAAACCCTATACAGAAAATTACTTAGCCGATCCATCCACCACAAACCACAAGAATCACTCCATCCTTCCACCGATTTTCCCCACACTTGCCGAATCTTTCAAGGTTGTAAAAGTGTGATTTTCTCATGGCTTCTTGTATTATTTTCTGTATAGTTTCGAACTCTATTGTAATATACTTTTCGATTTTGGTTTTATTTATCAAACATGGTTTTCGGATTTCTTTGTGATCTTTGATTGTTCTATGTTTTGATTTGTAACTTCTTGAATATATGATGATTTCATGATTTAGGTTTTGGGGCAGTAGCATGTTCTTATGTGTTTTTGATTTCTAATTGATTAATTGTCATGAATTCGTGCATCTAAATCAATCCTTGAGGCTGTCTCGGCCATGGTTGTCCTTAAGGTGCGGTTTCATCTACCATAATAATTTTTGATCAATTCATACACAAAGTTGTCTTGGTCTTTGTTATTAACTTAGGGCGGATTTAATTCTGATAATTTGCATGCTAATAGGATGAGTGACGCCATGCCTTAGATCATGTTTCCGATTGATTCATGTGTTAAAGTGTTTTCTTGTTTAATCTCTACGCAACGTGTTTTTAAATGAGTTAGCATTCATGTTTAGGATCAAGCGCAAAGATGGTTCTAAATACTTGAGGAGTCTTAACGATTAGATAACCGCAAAGGCTCTAATTAGAATCGGAATTGGTTAGAGTCTAGGACAATTTGAACGTTGCTGCCCGGCCTTGCATGAAATTGTTATGTGTTTTTAGATAGTTTTTCGTGTTACGTGTTGCATGAGTATGTTGATCACTTGTATATAATAATCTTAGGTTTAATTTTCAGTAGGTTATTTGTTAGAATTAATCAATCTTAAACCCCCAATATTTCGATGTATATTTGTGAATACTTGTTTATAAGTTCTTTGGTTTCTCTTCTTTCGATCGCCCTTTGGTTTCCCCGGCTAGAACGATCCCTACTTGTCCATATTACTACGATTGCAGGGTAATTAAATTGAAGTTGTTTGACCCCGGTTACGCGACACGTCAGTTATTAATAAATTTTTTTTTTTTTAAAAAAAATTAATATATATTACATACAGTCCAATTATGAACACGAACATGGACATGTTGAATTGCATATATTTTTTGCAATTTACACTAAAGGGTAACAATCATCTCAAGAGTTACTGACCTTGATAGCAGGCTCCAATTGAGCTCATATTATGTTACCGATATGAAATATGAAATATACCGTTGCGTATATTGGTGAAGATAAATTCCACCTATTAGGTTGTATTAATCAACCATATTATACTACTATATCGATCACATAGAATGAGATGTCTGGCTTAGGGCATTGAGCCATATACAATAATGCGCCTATTGTACATAGATATGAGTTATTATCTGCACGATGATATGGGTCTCGCTTGACTTCAGACAACTAAAAGTGTGCTTGAAGACTTTGCTTTGTCCTCATTAAAGCATCTTAACATCTTCTAGATGTAATTTGATTGATGTAGTAGGTTTTCATCTGCATTGTGCTATCAGCTCAAGAGCGTGTTGCTAACCTGTTGTAGGAAAAACTGTAAAATAGAGAAGATAGCAAATAGATCAGAGAACTGTTGTATCTTATTCATTGATATGAGCTCATTATATAGGGAATTACAAATGATATGTAGAAGGAAACATAATCTTATTCTATCTTGGTAACCTATCACTACATGGAATCGTAATTCATTTTCCTTTTAGCATACCAAGACACACACAAAGTGAATATTCTAGGCACACACAAAGTGAGCACAAATAGTGTTCACAATGTCTCTATAAAGTAAGTGCTTAATAGACTCTAAATTCCAACTGTCATTGATAATAAACTGACTTACTGTAGCCACAAGATCTCACTGAGAATGTAATTAAGAGATGACCAAATTAATTAGAGGAAAAGGAAAGCACAATTAAACAACCAAAAATTTATTTGAGTCTCATTACTAACTATCCAATTAATGTATAACTCTACAAAGTAAGGTCTACCGTAAATCATAAAAGTAACCATTGAAAATAAGAATAGAGAGAGGGGTCTCTCTCTCTCTCTCTCTCTCTCTCTTCTCTCTCCAACCTATGTGCCCCTTGAGAGTCGGTGGCAGTCCTCACTCTTTATGGGTGCATCCCTAAGCATTGTTATGTCTCAGTTTTGCTTCATGTTTCTTTTCTTCTTCTTCCGTCTTCTTCCCCCCTCTTCCATCTTGCCCCAATTTTCTATCAAAAGCTTAGACCCAAAATTTCTCCAACCCATCCCTCACCATCCATCATCCTCATCTGCTCAGATTTTATCTTTTCCCTCTCAAATCTGTACCATGGTTTGGGTATTCCAATGACTTCTCTCAAATAGAATTTCTCGCGTCTCAATCGGAAGATAGTTAGAGCTTCTACTAAGGTGCATGCACCACCTTCTTCTTTGTTTTATTTTCGGAGTCATTTGGCTCCATGTGTTCTGTTTTTTTTTTCACCCAAATTTGTTTCTTGACTTGTGGCTGCAAATCACTTGTTATGGTGCAAATTTCTCCTTTGGGGATGATAAACCTGTGTCTATATCCTTTGTTTTCTTTTTCTTGTTCGTTTTCAAGGTTATTGTGTTTGGGCTTTGTCGTAGGGGTCTCTTCCCAAGCTACAATTCAGTTTCAAAGGTCATGGCAGATGTCGTCGTTGGTGGCGCTAGACTTGTGGCGGCTGAAGAGGATGAGAAGTGTAGTATTAGCGTTTTTTTTTTCTCTAGATTTAGGTGGGCTCCTTCTATTTGTTAGGGCTCAATCTCATTAAATTTATATCTTTTATTTTTAAAAGCCTTTTAAAGCAAGATGTATTGAAATTGGGATGTGTACTTCAGAAATGCCTCATAAGTACTCAGACCAGTCACAACCTTCTTTTTTTTACTAGGCTTTTTGATGAAAATTTCTTACCCAATGAAATCTTTGTTAATCGGCCAAAAAAAAAAAGCAAAAGGGTGTGCTGTCGAGATCTAGAGAGACAAGTCTTTTTTGAAGCTGCAGAAAAAGTGGGGTCATCATTTGGCCAGCGGACCTAAAAGTCTGTGCGCAGCCTGTCGACCCGAAAGGCTAAAACCCGGCCCGACCCATAGAAAAGCCCATCTCGGCCCGGCCCATAAGCAATGAGGTCAGGCTAGGGCGGAGGGTGCAAAGCCTCGGCCCAGCCCATTACATGCCCATCAAAGCCCGCCCTAAAGCTCTTTCAATTGTTTTATTAATATTTTTTATGGAGTTATTAATTAAATATGCGAACTAATTAATGCATTAAGTCTTTTTATTTTATTACATTTAATTCAATCATTAACAAATCTTAACTTTTTATAGTTTTTTGTTTTATTTTAATAAAATTCTATTAGATATATGTATGTAATAGGCCCGGCCCTAATAAGCCCGTAAGGCCCGGACCCATGGGCGGCCCATGGACTTTGATTTTTTTGAATAGCCCGACCCGGCCCGGCTCTAAAATTTAGAAAACATGATTGAGGCCCGACCCGAACCCGGGTTCGGGTAAGGCCGGGCTTTTTGACGATCCCTAAGAAAAACTATTGTCATGGACTGAGTTTGAGTGAAGCAAGTCCATGACACAAGTCCAAGTCCATCATGCAAGGTCCAAGCCTAAGGAGAAACACTTCGACATTCAAGAACATGGTGGACATATCTGGAGAATTCTAGAATAGTTTAGAATTCCCTAGCTTAGATATTTTCTTGTACATATTTTGTGTACATTCTAGAACATGTAATTGTAGCCATTGGATAAAATGAATCCTAGCCATCCATTGAGGAGGTGCTAGGCTATAAATAGGTGGTGAAGGCTCTTAGCCAACCCATCCTGGAAAGCCTTGTAAGTGTTCTCAACTTAATACAAAGTTCATTTCTCCCACATTGTCTAAGTGTTTGCTTTGCTTAGTTTTGCATAATTAGTATACCTCTAGCATTCTTTCTCTCTTGTGTTGCTCTTGTTTCCGTTGCGTGAAGGCGAGGCTGACTTAGAGAGTTCGAGGAGGTGAACAACTCTAAGGCCGCACGGTTGGTAGAGAGGCGAAGTTCTCATCCCGTGACAAGTGGTATCAAAGCTTGGTTGCTCGCGCACAACACAAAGAGAAGGAAGATGTCCGGAGAAGGAGTTTCGGTGGAGCAAGTTGTTGCTGGCACCAAGAGGAGCCACAAGGAAGTACTTGCTGCCTTAGATGCACGGCTTAGAAAGGTGGAATCGGCCGTGGTCGAGTTTGACACTCGACTTGACGATGACGTCGTGACAAAGGGGGATCTCGCAGCCATGGTGGAAGAGTTGCGAGAGCAAATGCACGGCGCTCTCAACATTATGGCAGATAAGATCCGAGAGGAGGTCCGAGAAAAGCTTGACCAAATGTCCGCCGAGCTCACAGCCCTCCGAGAGGAAGTGAAGGAGGTCAAGGGAGACTGGGCGTTATGCAAAGAGGTTGCGTTGAATAAGTCGCAAGGGCCAAAGGAGACGAAGGCATTGGACTCTTTCAAACCCAAATCCTTTATTGGGAAGAGGAAAGCTAAAGAGCTTGACACCTTTCTATGGAACATGGAAAGGTACTTCAAGTATCTAAAGCATGAGGATGACGAGTCCAAAATTTCAACGGCTACCGTGTTCCTGGCCGACAATGCCCTTATGTGGTGCGTCGAAAGAGCATGGAAATCGAGTAAGGTACGTTCTCTCTCGATACTTGGGAAGAATTCAAGAATGATATCAAGTTGCATTTCTATCCCCAAAATGCTCAATATGAAGCCAAGGAGAAGCTTAGGTGGCGAAAGCAAACGGGTAGCATCAAGAATTATGTCAACACATTTGTTAACTTGCTATTCGAAGTGCCCAACATGCCGGAGGAGGACAAGCTCATGTACTTCATGAGTGGATTACAAAGTTGGGCAAAGCTTGAGTTGCAAAGAAGACAAGTGTAGACTTTGTCACAAGCCATTGCTGCTGCCGAGACCCTTATTGAATTCAAAGCTAGCCACCAAGGCGACACCAAGTTCAAGGGGAAGAAGGTTAACTATGAGAAAAGTGGGGGAGACGTGCCAAAGCCGAAGGAGAAGCCCGAGTCAAGTTACAAGCCGAAGGTGAAGAGGTTCGAGAGGCACGACAAGTCCGCAAGCAAGACTTGGGAAGTGAAGTGCTACTTATGCGACGGCCCTCACATGATGCGCGACTAGCCATGACCTTGCAAGAGCCTAGGATCGAGGTAGAGGAAGATAATGCAGCAAGGATGGGATCCATCCGGCTGCTCACTGCCGTGAAGGCTAGAGTCCCTCAACCAAGGCGACAAGCGGAAGGTGGATCGCTTTATATCGATGTCAAGGCAAAAGACACGATGATTCGTGCCTTGGTGGATTGCGGAGCAACTCATAACTTCAGGACATTGGAAGAAGCAAGGAAGCTTGGCCTCCGAGTCACGAAGGAGTCGGGCAGCGTGAAGACGGTGAATACACCTGCCACCCCCATTGTTGGGGTAGCACGCAATGTGGAGGTTCGCATCGGCGCTTGGAAGGGGAAAGTTGATTTCACCGTGGTCAAGATGGATGACTATGGGGTGGTAATCGGCCTTGAATTCATGGACAAGGTACACGCATTTCCCATTCCGTTCTATAACATCTTTTGCATTGTAGCGGATGGAGAATTGCCTTGCGTGGTGTCTGTGGCGAGACAAGCAAGGGAGAAGACAAAGGCTTTATCCGCCATGCAACTCGCCAAAGCTTGGAAGAAGGGCGAGCCTACATTCCTAGCAACCTTCAAGATGGACGAGGAGGTTGGAGGAAAGTCCGAACCTTTGCCAAAAGTAATAGAGGCAGTCCTTGAGGAGTTTGGAGATGTAATGCCCAAGGAGTTGCCGAAGAGGCTACCACCAAGGAGGGAGGTGGATCATGCCATCTAGTTGGAACCCAGAGCAAAGCCACCATCAAAGTCCCCCTATAGAATGGTGCCACCCGAGCTAGAGGAGCTCCGGAAGCAACTTAAGGAGTTGCTTGATGCCGGCTACATTCAACCGTCCAAGAGTCTATACGGCGCCCCCGTCTTGTTCCAAAGGAAGAAGGAAGGCTCATTAAGGATGTGCATCGACTACCGGGTGCTTAACAAGATCACCATCAAGAACAAGTATCCCATCCCTTTGATTGCCGAGCTATTTGATCAATTGGGAGGAGCAAGATATTTCACCAAGTTAGATCTTCCCTCGGGATACTATCAAGTAAGGATTGCACCCGGTGATGAACCGAAGACCACGTGTGTAACAAGATACGGATCGTTCGAGTTCTTAGTCATGCCATTCGGTCTCACCAATTCCCCGGCAACTTTTTGCACCTTAATGAACAAGGTATTCCATCCTTACCTTGATAAGTTCGTAGTAGTTTATATCGATGACATTGTGGTCTATAGCAAAACTTTGGAGGAGCATGTCGAGCACCTTCGCATAGTGTTCCAAACCCTTAGGGAGAACGAACTCTATGTGAAGAAGGAGAAATGTTCTTTTGCCAAGGAGGAAGTGGATTTCCTAGGCCACAAGATCAAGGATGGAAGGCTCTTGATGGAGGAAAGCAAGGTGAAGGCCATCCAAGATTGGGAGCCGCCAACCAAGGTACCCACACTTCGATCTTTCCTTGGCTTGGTTAATTATTATCGAAGGTTCATCAAAGGATACTCCGCCATTGCGGCACCCTTAACGGACCTTTTGAAGAAAAACAAGACATGGGAGTGGACGGACCGATGCCAACAAGCCTTTGAAGACTTGAAAAAGACTTTGATGGAGGAACCCTTGCTAAGGCTGCCGGACCTTAGCAAACCATTTGAGGTACACACCGATACGTCAGACTCTGCCATTGGTGGTGTACTTATGCAAGAGGGACATCTGATAGCATTTGAAAGCCGCAAGCTCAATGACACCGAGAGGCGATACTCGACGCATAAGAAGGAGATGATTGCCGTAGTTCATTGCTTGCGCACTTGGACGCATTACTTGCTTGGTTCCCATTTCATAGTCCGAACCAACAATGTCGCCACAAGCTACTTTCAAACGCAGCAAAAGCTTACCCCGAATCAAGCGAGATGATAAGAGTTCCTTGCCGAGTTTGACTATAAGTTGGAATACAAGCAAGGCAAAGAGAACGTGGTAGCAGATGCCCTAAGCCGGAAAGCCGAGCTAGCACCCGTCGTGCTTACACCTCAAAGCAATCTCATGGGAAGAATCAAGGAGGGACTATCCCATGACTCTTAAGCCAAGAACTTGGTGGAGCTTGTCAAGAGTGGAACGACAAGGCGATTTTGGCTCGAGGACGAGTTGCTTTACACAACGGGGAAGCGGCTCTACGTTCCAAAATGGGACAACTTGAGGAAGGAGATATTGAAGGAATGCCATGACTCAAAGTGGGCGGGACACCCCGGCACTCATCGCACTTTGGCATTGCTTAGCGATACTTACTATTGGCCACATATGCGGGACGATGTGGATACGTATGTGAAGACTTGCTTTGTGTGCCAACAAGACAAGGTGGAGCAAAAGCATCCGGGAGGGTTGTTGGAACCCCTTCCCATTCCATCAAGACCGTGGGAAAGTTTAAGTATGGACTTCATCACCAATCTACCCAAGTCCGATGGTTGTGGATCCATCTTCGTTGTGGTAGATCGATTCAACAAGTATGCCACCTTCATCCCGGCACCCGTGGAGTGTACCGCGGAGGTAGCGGCATGCTTATTCCTCAAGCATGTGGTGAAGTTGTCAAGACCCACCCCGAATTTCTCCCCGAAACCCAAGGTAAGTCTTGCGGGGACCACCTCCAAGGAAAATTTACTGATAAGCAAACCTCCTTTGAAAATGGACAACCCTAACCTAGATAACTAAAGTGTTACTTTCTTAAATAAATTTGAGCATCCTCCAAATCAACCCACAATTATACGAAAGTGAGTAAATAATTACAAACTTCGTATATTCTAAAATACAACAAAAGTCTAAGCACACCACCAGAAACATTAAACGATAAATCCCAAAGAGTATTCAGAGCTACTATACACTACAGGAGCAGGAAAATACTCTAGTAGGTTAAACAGGTAACATACTGGTGAAATGTGGCTGAGAAATGGGTAACTATGCCTCGTCGTCTCCTACTCGTACTAACTCGCACTCTACAGACTGGGCATTTTTAAAACGAAGAGCCCAGGGGAAAAACATTTGCAATAATTAGAGTGAGTGGACAAAAATAAATAAAGAAAATATTTATTAACATTTATGTTTTCCCAATTTAATTTCCAAGAAAACGAATGCATGTCTTAAACGATAATGCTCTTATCGTTATAAATATCGAGCCTCTACTGCTCAAAACTATATATAACAAAATACAGCCTCTCAGGCTAAAATATATACATGTATATATTTACACTCGCCCATACTCCCTATATAAATTAATAATAATCTATATAGGGCTACTACGCTCGCGTCCAACGCTCACGTCATGCCTTAATGCGGTGATACACTACGTCATTAAGGTGGACAGACGGGTGTATAAATATGTGTCTATACCCCTTCTATGAATTAAACACTCATATAAGACTACTACGCTTGCGTCCAACGCTCACGTCACACCGTAATGCACTTATATACTATGTCATTAAGGTGGACAGACACATATCGCTAGCTAGCATTTATATACATACTCTCTCATACAAATACTTATATTCACCGAAAAATCTCATTTTCGGCAACTCTCCAAAACAAATAAAATCGTCAAAATAAAATGACGTTAAATGCTCCAACAAAATAAATTGCTCAACAATAAACCATTGCATGCATATTATCTAAAAACAAAAGTCCACTCACAAGTTAGGCCTAAGTCTGAAGTCGATCTGAAGCCTCTTCTGCTTGAGCTTCCTCACGTCCTGATCCAAGAACATAATTAAATCCTCAACTATAAACCAACGCTTAAATAAAAATAGGTAAAATTAAATGTGGCCTTATCTACTCTCATTCTTGCCCAACTTTGCAAATCCTAAATTGATATCGTCCAAACTTCACCACAAATATCGGCGGCCTTAAATCTACCTTCTACGGCTGATACAACAATAATCTAACGGCCGGATTCTATCCAAATTAACTGCCAAAATACCAAACTTCGAAAAATCCCAAACCTATTCAAAATTTCTCCAAAAATTCATAAATTCACATCATTAACATCCCCTTAATATTCTACATCAAAAACTACAAAATTTCCCAAAACAGCGGCAGCTCCGCCGGCAGCGGCGGCCGACTCCGGCGACCTGCAAAAGATACCAAATTTTAACAGCATCTTCCTCTCAATCTCCTCTACAACTTTCCTAACTAGCACAAACACCAATTCCAAGCCTAACTATGTCAATCGAACGAAAACACCTAATAAGCCCTATAATTTCATTCTCCGATTTCTCCTTACCTAGCTCAAGAGGGAGGGAGTCCTTTGGAGGGGTTGTTGCACGGGAGGAGGGCTTCCTTTTGAGCCTAGCAGCTCCGGCTATGGCGGCCGGAGGAGGGAGTTCCGGCGAAAGTGCAACCACGACAGCCGTGGCTTTCGGGCTCGGCTGCTCCTTCACGGCGGCGTTAGGGGATCGGCCACCAGCCCAGGAAGGAAGAGGAGGTGTCGGGGGTCCGAACGGGACCAGTCTGGCGGTCGGTGGTGGCCGGACGACGGTGGTGAAAATCTAGCAACGGGAGAGGGAGAATCGGGAGGGAGGAGAGAGAATCGGGAGGGAGAGAGAGAGTGTTTTGGGCCTTTGACCAAAAACAAGGCCCGATCCAACTTAATAAACATATCCCAACTCCAAAATTTAACACCCCAAAATAATACCCCAATAAAACTTACCTTTTTAATTGATAACTTTTCCATGCTAACTCCGATTTTAACACATAGCATGTCTACGAACTCGTAAAAACATCCTCTACGACTTTCATGAAGAAAGTTTTCCCAAATTCCATACGGAAGAAAAAGTCAACTTTGGAGTCTTAAATAGTAAACGGTTACTGAAAACGGTAAAAGACTAAAATAATACCAAAGTAAATAACTGTAAAATAACTTAAGAACCGGGGCGTGACAGAAGTATTGGGGAGTTCCAAGGAGCATAGTTAGCGATCGAGATGCTTGATTCACCGGAAGGTTTTGGACAGAACTCTTCAAGTTACTCGGGGCAAAGTTAAACTTTTCCACGGCCTTTCATCTGCAAACCGATAGGTAAACAGAGCGCGTGAATGCCTTGTTGGAGCTGTACTTAAGGCATTACGTGAGTGCCAACCAAAAGGATTGGGCAAAGTTGCTTGATGTCGCCCAATTCTCTTATAACTTGCAACGGTCCGAGTCGACCGGAGCAAGTCCGTTCGAGCTAGCAACCGGACAACAACCCTTGACTCCAAGCACGTTGGTGACCGGCTACACGGGAAGTAGCCCCGCTGCATATAAAACAGCGAAGGAGTGGCAGCAAGCCAATGAGCTCGCTCGTTCGCAACTAGAGAAGGCTTCAAAGAAGATGAAGAAGTATGCGGACCGGCAAAGGCGACACCTGGAGTTCCAAACTGGCGACTTAGTGTTCATGAAAGTTATTCCAACACAACACAAGGCGAACAAGGGACTTCATAAGAGTTTGCTTCAGAAGTATGAAGGTCCCTTTCCGATCCTTAAGAGGGTAGGCAAAGCGGCATATCTAGTGGAACTACCTTCTAACACCAAGCTTCATCCGGTGTTTCATGTAAGTCACATGAAGCCTTATCATGAAAATTCTGAAGCACCCGAACGAGGTAAGTCTCATCGAGCTCCCGCTTATATGACCACTTCATTTGACAAAGAAGTGGATAGTATTGGAGCCAAGCTCGAGGTGCGGAAGAAGCGGATACCGAGGTATACCGAATACTTTGTCAAATGGAAGGGGCTGCCCGCGTCCAAGGCTAGTTAGAAGAAAGAGGAGTCCTTGTGGCAATTCAAGGACAAGATTGCCGAGTTCGAGCAAGAGGAGCTCGCAAGGGCGACGAGGACGTCGCCGACTTGAGTGGGGGAGAATGTCATGGACTGAGTTTGAGTGAAGTAAGTCCATGGCACAAGTCCAAGTCCATCATGCAAGGTCCAAGCCTAAGGAGAAGCACTTCGACATTCAAGAACATGGTGGACATATCTAGAGAATTCTAGAACTCTTTAGAATTCCCTAGCTTAGATATTTTCTTTACATACTTTGTGTACATTCTAGAACATGTAATTGTAGCCATTGGATCAAATGAATCCTAGCCATCCATTGAGGAGGTGCTAGGCTATAAATAGGTGGTGAAGGCTTTTAGCCAACCCATCCTGGAAAGCCTTGTAAGTGTTCTCAACTTAATACAAAGTTCATTTCTCCCACATTGTCTAAGTGTTTGCTTTGCTTAGTTTTGCATACTTAGTATACCTCTAGCATTCTTGCTCTCTTATGTTGCTCTTGTTTCCGTTGCGTGAAGGCGAGGCTAACTTAGAGAGTTCGAAGAGGTGAACAACTCTAAGGCCGCACGGTTGGTAGAAAGGCAAAGTTCTCATCCCGTGACACTATGCTTGTCTTCAATTTTTGAACCTACCAGCTATTTTTATGCTGTCTTCAATATTTGAACCTACCAGCTATTTTTATCAGTTATAACCTTCCATGCTAACTTACCAAAGCGCGCAGTCCCTCTCTTCTTCAGACTACGCTTATATTTTGAATCGGAAAACCCTAAACGACATACAATGATGAAATGTTCCCCACCTTTACCATATAATCGCCAAACCCATTTCAATTGCACCCATAAACTTGGTTCAAGATTTTATCAAGGCATACCTTGATATACCATGCAAATTTCTTTAAATTTTGTCATTCTATTGGATTTCTTCTAAACAACGTCATCTGTTAGAATGAACTACCAACAGTTTCAACGGAAAGTTGCACTTCTATTCCCTGTTGATGGAAAAGCTTGACGTCGTCTCCCTTGTGGAAATTCTTTTGACCCATCATCCCCATCAACTACAGTTTTTTTCTTAGCCCTTGGTCCCAGGTTCTTCATGCCTTCTCCCCCAGCTCCAACGTCCTTGGCCGGCTTTTCTTCAAATATGACTTGTTTCCTTGCTGCTTCATAATCAAAAGGTTTCACCTGTAAGCCCCCAGATTCCTGGGATTTCTCCACTTCTCTGGCTTTCCTATTTTGATTATGTGGCGGAAAGCATTTTTTGAAGCTTGAGGACAATTCTGAAAGAGACATAGGATCATCTTCTCCATCCAACCCCAAAGCAAAAGCCGCAGAGTTATTCTCCTTGTGCTCAGGTACTTGTGAGACATTCTCTAATGTTATAAAATCTCCCAAACTCGGCCTGGTAGATGATACAGTGACGGCCACTTCAGAATGGGGATTCTCAGGACCTTGTCCTGGTTCTTCAATCCTAGGATTCGAATGCTCCATCCTACTACCTGAGAATGAGTGGAATGGGAAGTTGACAGAAGATCTAATCTGCTCCAACTGATTATCCTCCTTGTCCTGTCAAAACAATTAAAACATAAATTTCAAATACAAATAGTGGCAAATATTCACAAAAAGCCCCAAATGCAATTCAAATTTCCTCAACACAGAAAAGCTGATAGTAATGAACCCACTAGAATGCACTAAAGGAACCAGTTGGATTTGAAACTTTGGATCCTGAGGGATATGGAAATTTCTTGCACAACTGTTGGAACAGAATCATGTGCCAGGGCCTGATACCAGGCCTAGCTATGAGTAATTGTCCTTACTTTTTAAGATTAAAGGACTAAGGTGGAAAAAAAGCATTTCTAGTTAAAGTCCATCTATGCCCCCTTCAACATGAAAATGAAAGTGGTACAAATTTAAAAACTAAAAGCAGTATGCGATCACGACTAACCTTTACACCAGCATCAAATTTTCTTTTTGGAACTGCTGTCCCCAAGAGTGCACTGAAAGCACGACTAGGCTTCTTTTGCACCTGAACAGTTGCGCCAGTAACCTGCAACAAATAGAGATTGACATGCTAAGACTACGTAAGAATTATGAAACTAAAAACAATTCAAAACATCCAGAAGAGCAACAGATTAGAACCTTTGCAGATTTTAAGGAACAGCCGATGCTACTTCCTTCCCTGCTTTTTCCTGTTACAATGTTGTCCTTTGGATGAACTTCACATACGACCTTTCCTTCTCCATTGGACGCACCACATCCATGCTCTGTAAACTCCTCTTTATGAGGCAGGACAGCTGGTAAAGGTGCAGATACATCATCATTAATTGAATTGCGTCCAGATTCATCTGGTAAGGGTTCAGAACTATCACTATCCAATACATTTTCTTCAGATGCCTGCATGAATATATGCAAACTTTACCACACAATAATAAGAAAAGGAAAATTAATAGTTGAAAGAGAAGCTGAAGGAATACTGCACATGACACTCTTAACATTAAAGGAAAAAATATGGTGGCTTTCAAATTTTACTTCAGATCTAACATAAATCTTAGAGAGCATATACCTCGGCTTAGAAGCGTACCACCAATTATTGTAATTCTATTATTTCATATTGCAATTTACAGGCCCTTTCAGGGCTGTTCCCCTACAGACTGGGCTATAATTCTGACCTGAAGTGGCTGACTAAGTCCTTGCAATAAGACAACTCTTTATAGGCTCAGTGACAATACAGATAACATATTCTAGATATGGACATGTGATAAATACAACTTATAACACCTGGTTCTACACAAGATACATATTTGATACAAACTATGAGTCATTTTCTAATGGAAATTATCAGACCTGTTTATCAAACGTAACTCTCTAAATGCAGAACCCTATGAATTTGAGCTAGGCGCTTTAGATTTTGCTGGCAAGCCTTAAGAGTATAAAATTTTAACCAGCTTAATTATAGAACACAAATGGTATGGTTTTATGTGTTCCATAACTAAGCTGGTTTGATCTTTTATACTCTTCTTCTGCAAAATGTGAAAATCTTAGACCTCAAGGCTTGCCAGGCACAAGGTACGACAAAAACTGCCTTGGCTATTTATAGCATTGATCATCAAAACCAGAGGCATGCAAGTTAGAATATTTTCTCAATCACATCTCTACAACCCGTAAGTGTCATGTGATGTAATTCAATCAATTCACAGTTCTGCAATGCCATGCAAACAGCAATAGGGAAAGGCAAACATGAATGCTTGGCCACCATGATCATCAGACTAATGAAATCAACCATTACCATTTCCAAACATCCCAGCTTCAGACGTTCAGCTGCAGCCTCAAAAAAGGCAGCATTCTGCATAGAGTGCCTAATGACGCTAACAACAGAAGCAAGATGTTGCTCAATATATGCATGCTTTGATTTCACCAATCGCCTTAACTTGTTAGTTGTGTCAGGCATCTGTTTAGCTTTTCACCCGAGAGAGAGAGAGAGAGAGAGAGAGAGAGAAAGAAAAGTTAGCTGAGTGTCTAATGAAGAAACTGTTGAGAAAAAAAATGAAACGTAATATCGAGCTTGATTAACATAAAATGTCTAAAACTTATTACCAAGTTCCAGAAGAGTTTTGTTCGGTAATATATAGCCAGTACTTTCATCCTCTGTGCGAGCAACAACATCACGCCACTCACATAAACCCTGAAAGCAAATTTACGAGTGCATGCACAGTAAGTGACGTATGGCAATCCTCCAAATAAAAACAAATTTATAAATGCATCTATATTAAGTAGACATGTATACCCATTTATATACAAATATCTTAGCAGATAGCCTAACACTTAAATGACTCATAAACAATAACAGGGAACAAAGGATTATTAACTTATGAATGTGCCAAAGTACTTACAGACGCTGCTCATTTATGACCGTTTATTCCTAAACGCTAGGTCCTGAGATCAAATTTCATCTAATTGCAAATAAGAAAAAGATAAAAGAAAAAAATATTCATCTAATCATTTTAGTTTTTGACATTTAAACTACTCTCCTGTGTATGATCATTGGTGGTAGATGGTGTAGTTAAATCACACAACTTGAATCGTATTGGAAAAGCAGCTGGGATATCTGCAGTATCTATTTTAATTGAGGTCAATATAACCCAATGTATATATTTGAATTACTGAAGATTCCCATAAGGAAAGCAACTTATGGAAACAATGGCAAGCTGCTATGAATTAAAAACTAGCACCTTACATGTCTACAGTATTTTGACTATTTTCAAATACAGGTCAAGATCAACCCAATGTAAATTACAGATGACCCATAAGAGAAGCAACTTACAGAAACAATGGCAAGCTGCTGAGAATTAAAACAAGCACCTTGCAACCTGCATCAAAACCAACACCATAAAGAATATGCATAAATGGAAGCCATTAACATATACTGATAACACGTCGGTTCTAATCTAACAGAACTAAACAAGAGTGAAGCATACCCATATATGTGGAGATACGAATTCTCAGTGAAAACTTCCTTCTCATAGAGATGCATGCATATATCATAACTGCGCCTGTAAACCTGTCAAACATAAGAGTCTTCATTAGAACTGTTTAAATTATATCCAAGTGAATAACATTTTATGACAACAATAATGACGATTAATAATAACCATTTCCAAACTATATTAACTACTTTACAGTGAAGACATTTTAGTTTACCTACACCAAAAGTAGAAAAACATTAATACAGACAGTCGTCCGTCTTCAATAAAACTTTCTTGTGCCACATTTACAGCACATAATATAGCAACAGATGAGGCATTTACACATTGGATAATGCTAAAAAGACCTGATGATGTTTGAACAATGATAAAATGCCACAAATATGGTTTAAAAAAGGTCCACCAAAATTTGGCTGTTAGCACTGTCCTATAAACAAATTCTTTAAACATTTCTTCCATCACGGGACCTAGAGAACAAGGTAATAACATCATGTTTGTAACTTAAAAGCACCAAATAAGTGTTGTATTCCATCCTATGATGGACTCCTAAGTCAATGAAACTTAGAAGATGTGGAAACCTTTCATTATCAAGACATATCCATAACAGATTCCCGAGTAATTCTTCTGGACTTGTAAGACAAGATTTCTACTGCTAAGAGTATTCGAGTACTGCTGCAAACCTAAATGCCATAGAAATAATATTCCTATGCTGAACAGAATTTTTGACAACTTTAGCCTTACAAACACAATATTAAAAAGCTACCAAACTTGAAAAGGAATTTCCTTCAACTTGCCAATTGGCTAATACACAAGAAAACACAGCTACCAAAAAGCACCAGAACCGGCATGAATCCAGAATACATATACTAGATGGGCCCAAAAAGTGATGTGTTCCTCCACCTTTTCCCTTACACTCCAGGTCATTCATAACTTCAATTCTTGATAACTGAATTTTATGACCGCACAAGCCACCATCAAGAAAAATAACCCCACCTTCACACCCCGGAAAAATGACCTAAAATTTAATTTGCAATACACTGTTTAAGTTCCTTCTCTATCAGGTGTGACAACCACAAATTACACATGACAAAAGAGCACCACCTGTACAAGCCTATTAAACTAACCTAGTGAAAGAGAATTTACTCGACTGAGTACTGGTTTGACTCGGAACAATTAAACTAGAGAATCTAATTCAGGAGAATATTTACTCCATCTAAAGGTTCTCAATGCATATCACGGCCAATGACTAACAGAAGTGAAGAGGTTATGGCCACTGTCCTGAAGCCTAAGGTCAAGTTCACCACAAATATACAAAGGGACATGGATTTTTACAATAACGATGAACATAAACCATGACCCGTACCTCAATATTGAAAGTCACATAAGCACATGCCTTGTTGACAGTTCAATGATGAAAATTGTCCAGAGGGCAATTAAGATGAAATCGACGAGCTGTGTACCACTTATGGCAAAAATTCGAGTTCATGTACCAAATTTTTAATTCAAAACAAGTTCTGATACATTTTTCTGGTAATTTAACATATATAACAACTACTATTATTTAAATAGAAAAAGAAATAACTGAGTTATAACTACCCAAAATTATGCTTATCCATATGATTACATCTTCCTAGAACTGGAACAGCGAGCAAATAATCATGATTTATAACCACCAAAACCATACCAAAATGCAATAAATAAAATTATTAAAAAAAATGCTTATCCATATAAGCAAGAACAAAATTAGCAGTTAGATACAATACATGTAAAATCAAAAAATAGATAATTACAAAAATACTACACAGTACAGGTATTTAGAGTATAAGCATGACAACGTCGTCGAGAATAGTGTATACCTCTACTAAAGGAGCATCGGAGTTTTCAGATTCCTTTGGCAGGGAAGATAACTTTGCTCTCATTAAATCATATATGTATAACAGATAGTGTGTATCTTCTCTGGCATATCTGCTCAGATAAAGAAATTTTATGATGTAAAACAAAGTCTGATGAAAACTTTTAATATTGTATAACTCCATCCTAAAAATGTCATCTGTGGTAACACGACACCATAAAATGGAATTTCATACCCATTCCAAGCCTATAGCCCACAAAACAAAGAGGGCCTCAATTTTCAATCAACTTGACATGCACAATATTGAGGTAGAATAAGCTCAACTAACAAACTATACACGTGTGTGATCAACTTATACATATAACAAAAACCATGTTATTACCTGACCATCTCTTTGGTAAGAGGGCGGAATCTCCAGTCTGCATTCTGGTATCTGCAAAGAGAAAAGAGTAGTCAATTATGAACTATGAGAGGAAAGAGCAGTCAACGAAGCAACAAGAATGAGAAAAAAAATCTACAAAATTATAAGTGGAAGTTTAACTAGAACACTCACTCTTTGTTGGCAGAAACATCACAATAATGTTGCAAAAGAAATTCCAAACTATTTCTCTCCAATTTCAATACCCTTGAGGCCTGAGGATTAAGAAAGATTCACCTCATTTGATTAAAAACACACAATGAAGAGTAAAAGATTATTTAGAAATATATAAAAGTACATATAGAAAGAAACACTCCTAAAATATATATACATATATATATGAATAAATAAACCCTACAATCTTCCAAACCAAAATGGCTAGCTACAAAAAGAGTATTTTAAATATAAGAACAGTATCAATTTGTTCAGTGGTTCGTGATACAATACCTGGCCGGTGTCAAACAAATTGCAGATATAAATGCCAAAATCACGTTGGAGCCACACAATATCTCGATCTGCTCCATGCATCACCTAATTAACTACATTTGATTAAATATTATCTGAAAAATGTAGCTACAAAGCCAGATATCCACGTGCAAGAAACAAACCTTTCTCTTAGAAGGGTCCTTGAAAACTTCCCTAAGGTAAGGACCAATATGAATTCGAAGCTTCAGAGTATCTACTATAAAATCTTCGGTTCTTGTAGAAATTTGCATCAAACAAGTCAATCCTTGGAAGGATCGATATTGGTTGTGCTCCAAATCAACCTAGAAAAAGAAATATAGAAGTTAAACAACATCATAAACAGTGTTACTTTGAGAGTTTTTTCAAGCACCACAACTTTGTTAATAACTTTGACACAACTGATAAAACTGACAGTGTAGAAACTGAGTATCAATGAGTTTTACCGCAAATTCATTAACCCCGCGTAACTTAGCTGCAAGCTCCTTCAAATCCTTGACCTCCTCCACAAACTTAAATGGAGTAGCCTCTAAGTCCGGCGGTTTTAGAGGCTCATCCTCCCCAATATCATTGCCAACAAAATCAAGAACTGAGAGCTTTTCCTTGATCAATAAAGAAAGATAATTAGTCCCGAATTGTTTGACACGAAATGAAATGATATAAAAAAAGGCTTACTTACTAGGGGATGAAGAAACCGTTGGGCATCGTCACTCCTCTCCAACCAAACATGCTCAAATGGCTGGTTGGAATTATTAACCAGAATGTTGAACTCCTCCTGAGGCTTCCGAATAGAGGGCACGTGAAAAGAGACCTTGGGCTTGCTGATAGTCCTGGCGTCCTTCTTCTTCTTCCCACTCACCAACTGGAAACCCTCTTCGTCTTTCTTCTTGAACTCGTCCAGCGACGCGTCCACTCTCTCGAGCACGTCGTCGTTGACATTCACCAGCCAATCATAGGCGTCGTCCAAATCCTCCTGGGGGAAAGCCATCTCTGAGATAGCGGAGGAGCCGATGGATTGGAGCATGGACTGGGATTGGCGTGCCATTTCTTCAATTGGAACTTTGAATTCGTCGAAATTGCGGTAGTAATAGAAGTCCTCTCTCGAAGGGATGGCCCGCGAGGAGCCGGAGAGGTTGGAGACGGAGGATGCGAGACGGCCGGTGGCTAGGTTTTGCGGTGGCGGAGACTCTTGGTTCATGACGATGCCTAGCTCAGGGTTTTGCTAGGGTTTCAATTCTTCTGGTGTGATCGGAGGCCGCCAATTTCATTAATATGGAGTTAGTTACGGGATGTCACGTGACTTGGATGCCGTGAAGAACTTGTTGTGACTTGGACGTCACGTGACTTCTGCTGCTAGCTTCACAAAACAAATATGAAAAGGAATCAAAGACTCGAAGCACACATAGATCATAGATACTCGACTCCTGTCAAACACACATTCACTCTAGACAAATGGAAGCCAGATTACGAATTTGTATGAGTTACCCAATTGGGAATTTGGGAATTTGGTTTATGGATGTTGTATAAGTTACCCAATTATCACTACTGGAAAATAGAACTTAGAAGACAGAACTATTTCGTCTTCTAAGTAACATATTTTGTTTCTTAAGTACTTAGGCGACGGAATGTCCGTCGACTAAGTTCCGTCTCTTAAGTGTCGTGAGGTAGGTAATTAGGCGACGGAAACCTATGTTTCGTCTACTAAGATCTTCTTAGGCGGTGAAACTAAAAATATTTAAAAAACTCATTAAATATTTCATTTTTATTATTGAATAATATTTTAGTTTACAATATATTTTTTTTATTTGCTTTTCCATTTTATTTTATTTATTTATTTATTTTCTAAT
The DNA here is from genome assembly GCA_009720345.1 of Fragaria iinumae. Taxonomy (NCBI): domain Eukaryota; kingdom Viridiplantae; phylum Streptophyta; class Magnoliopsida; order Rosales; family Rosaceae; genus Fragaria; species Fragaria iinumae. The sequence continues at coordinate 22,591,682 of CM019117.1, forward strand.
TAGTTTCTCTTTTTTTTTTCTTTCGGTCTTCTCACCCCAAAAGAGCCACCACGCGCCACCAAAACCGACCAAAAACCCAAAATCCACTCCATCAGAACCTAGGCACTGGGTCTTCCCTCCCCCACCCCCAAAACCGCCACCAAAACCATCACTGATTACCAAAACTCCAAACCCACTTCACCACCACCGATTACCAAAATATCGATCTGAAGGGTTGGGAGGGAGAGGTGGTGGAGGGGGGAGGGAAAGGACTCAGATCTGAAGAGTTGCTGTCGCGAGTTGGTGGTGGAGCGGCCTTGAAGTAGATCTGAACGGTTGAGAGAGAGAGAGAGGGTGGAGGGGAGGAGGGAAAGGAGGAGGGTCTGGTATGTAGAGTGCGGAGGAGAGGGAGAGGATGAGAGTGAGACGGGTGCCGGTGAGAAAAGAACAGGAGAGTAGGAGAAAAATCACAAGAGAGAGTGATTGGAGGAGGCCGGAGGGTGGGCGGAGGTGGAAGGCGTTGTTGAAGCAGCAGACGAGCTTGAGGTGGGTGCGGTGGTGGTGGTTGGTGGGCCTAGTGGGCTAGGTGGCGTGGTAAAGAGAAAAGAACAACTTCATCGATGAAGAGGAGGAGAATGGAGGAGAATGAGAGAGTGAGTTGCTTTTGTTTTGGCCACGATCCTCAGTAAGGAATAAAGAGGTAACTAGCTACCAAAGTAAATAGAGAGGGGATGCGGGCGTGCCACCTCGCGGACGAGGAAAGAATATGCGCGAGATCTTGACTTCTTGATCAAACAGAGGGCTTCAGGTGCCACCTCGCAGACGAGAAATTACAAGCACTAAGCGATTCGATACTCACGGTGTGTCGCGAGCAGAGCAATAATAGGGATCAGGGGAGAGTCCGACGACAGGGCTCTAAGCTAAGGCGAGGACGCGCTTAGGATTCATTTTCGAAAGGCTCGAAGGGAGATTGTAGAGAGAGAGCTTCAACAGGGAAGCGAAAGCAAAGCTCCGAGGAGCGTCTGGAAGTTTAACTAGGTTGAAGGTTTTGTTGTATTGTTGTTTGAGTTGTTGTGTCTGTAAGCCTTCGAGCCCCTTTATATAGTAGCTCGCCTTCTGCCAGAAGTAATCACTATCCAAGTCGGACTCTAAAACAGAATACCACAAGGACACTGCTTCACCCGCATGAACCAACCATCTCCGTGACGCGTGTCCATTTCGCACAACACATTTCGCATAGGTCACTGTCTCCGCGCTGCCCAACTGTAGAGTCATATGCGGACTCAAATTAGAAACGTCCTTATCCCGCGAGGTGTCACAGTCCTTGTGGAAACCTATCTCGCGCGGGCCGCGAACTCATACCATCCCGCGAGCTCCTGAAGCTTGCTTCCATCTAGCGGACCCTTGAAGCTCGCGAGCTTTAAAAATGCTTTTTCAATAAAAGGGCCACAAGAGTTGGCATAAAGCATGTCAAAGACTTGTAGGAGTCTTCAACGATAAATGTGGCGCATGCGGACTCCGCCTGTGAATTCTGCCATCCAACTCACATGATCTCACTGGCGGGCCATCACTTGTAAACCCAAAGAATTTGGGCTCGCCGGTACGACGTGAACCAAGAATGTAATTAATATTTACTTAGACATTTTACCGCACAGTAAAGTATTACTTTAGATGTAAACATAATATGCAGACTTGGATCAAAATGCCCACTGGCTCAAACAGCTTTTTTGATTGAAAGAGTATTAGTTTTGAATAAATAAGAGAATTAGGGGTTTGGGTAAACAGTGACCTTTAGATCTAGTCATTTAGTGTTCATCTGACGGCTAAAAACTCGATACGCACCATTTGATTCTATTGGACCTTCACTTAGACGACGGAAATTACTATATTCGTCGCTTAATTTTTTTTTTTTTTCAAATTCCTTTTTATTTCCCTTATTAATACACAACCAATATATATCTAATTAAGACGATTTTTAAGGTTTATTTTTCCTTATTGATCGATATAATTACTACATTACATATATATATATATACACACAATTACAATTAATACTTCGATCTATTCCTAAGGTTTCATTACCTTATATATATTTGCATAATTAAAAAATTATTAATTGCAGTTAATACGAATATTGTCAAATGTTTTCTTCCTTGTTAATCGTTTACCTTATATTGTCAAAAATATATTTACCTTATATTTTTAAAATCTATGAGTAACAGATCTTGAAAAATTAATGAAAGGACAGATAAAAGGAGGTAGTGACGGGTGCGCTTAAATAAAAATGTAATACCCCAGATTTTCATATCATTTTTCCTTGTATTATTCCCATAATTAATGAATGATTATTTGTGGAAATTCTTAGTTGGTTATGCGAAGTTGAAGTTTCGGGAGTAAATTTTAAGGTGCTTTGACTTTTAAGAGGCCAAAAGTTGACTTTATTTTCCGTAAGTTATCTTCAAAAACTTCCTTCTTGAAAGTTGTAGAGTTTGTCGATACGAGTTCGTAGACATATGGCACGCCTGAAACGGATGTCATATGAGAAAGTTATGATCAGAGGAAGTTAGTTTCCGAGTTTGGAAAGTGTATAAGTAGAAAAATGTATGTGGGTTATTTTGGAAACCCTAAAAGTCAGCTCACTTCTCTCTCTCCTCCCTCTCCCGATGCTCCCGAGCTCTCTCTCTTCTCCGGCCGAGTTCTCCCTCATCCGGCCACCAAACCGGACGTCACCGGTCCCGTTCAACTCCCATAGCCGTCCTTTCCATTTCTGGAGCAGTCCCGCTCGCCGTCTCGCCTCCTGAAAGCCGCCACGAAGCGGCGGAGCTGTTGCTGTTCCGCCAGAAAGCCGACGATTTCAACGGTGATTCCGGCCAGGTTTAGGTGAGTCTTGCTCTCCTCTCTCTTCTAGAGATGTTTATACCTTTTTGGTGACCTAAAGAGTTAGTTTAGGGGCCAGATTTGTAGGTTTGTTTTTTGGTTTCGGGGTGTTTTCGGCCTATTCCGGCCGAACTGGTTGAACATTCAGGTATCAAAGTTACTCACCATGCTTTAATCTACAAGTTTCATGTTGTGAGTTTCTCCTAATTCGGAAGTTTTGGGGTGGCGCGTGGGGCTCACTCGCCGCCGCCTGTGGTGGCGCGTCCAGCTGAGTTGCGGCTTTAGTTTCCTGTGGTTAGCTAGTCCTTGCTGCTGTGAGCTTGTTGAGAGGTAGTATGGCTAGGTTTTGAGCAAGGTTTGCATGTTAGGACTTAGGTTTATTTGTTTTGGCTTTGTTGAGTTTAGGTTTTGAGGATTTGAGGCAGCTATATTGTGTCGTTGAGTGCAATGACTTTGGGAAGTTGTCCTCCCTTGAGCTAAGGGTTAGTTTAAGGGTATTGTGTTATCCTTTAGTACTTTGGTTTCTAAGTTTTTTTAATTGTGTGATTTTAGGTGATTTGTGAAATTGTGATTGGCTTGCTTTCATTGTGTTGTGGAATTTGCAGTGGGATTTCTAGGTGAGTAAATCTCACCATGGTTCACTCTTGGACCTAATTTTATTGTGGTCATTGGATGTTGATGTTGGATTTAATAATATGCTATTAATCATTTTTAAATATAGGAGCTTGATCGCCAACGGCTCATATGTAAGATAAAACAAGTTTTCCTTGTATGTTTATTTTTGAGGTTCTTGTGATCATAATTTTATTGATTTTTGATAAGTTATTCTTGTGGAATAATATATATTGTTCATATAATTATATCTTTGAGAATGACATAATTTTATGATGTGAATCATGTGTTGTTGATGATGTTGTGGTGTTATAGTGAATTGTTGTTCAAAAATAGTCAAACCGGGTTCCAAACCTTTAACCGGGTGATTGGTTACGGTTATGATAAAATTTTATTTTGTGATTTTTATTGGACAGTCAAACTGGGTTCCAAGCCTTTGGCCGGGTGATTGGTTACGGTTATGAATAGAGCTCTAGTCCGTTTGTCGGTGTAGGTCATGGGAGATACTTTATGGTATCTGGGACTCATGGGTACACAAATTGTTATTGTAAATCATGAGAGGTATTTATTAAATATCTGGGACTCATTGGTACATTTCTTTGGTAATGTGTTGGATGTGTGGTTTTTAATGATTGATCAAATATTGTGGTATTTTTGAGTTTACTCATACGAGCTTTTTAGCTTACCGGGTTTGTTATTTTACAATCCCGGTGCACCAATTCTTGGTGTAGGGGTTAGACCTGCAGGTGAGGATCAGCAGGGTTGAGGCGGAGGCTTAGTGGCAGGGTTCTTTTTTGGTTTTGCTGTACTCTGTATAGTTTTGTTAATTGGGTAGACAGTATTAAACTCATGAGATTGTTCTCATGTTCTTGTTTTGCAAGTTTATGTAAACAAGGAAGTGTAATATTTAACTCAGTGATGAGTTGTATGATATTTACTTTTCCGCTATTAAGTTCTAGTTGTTTGGGTTTGTTTGTTGAAATAGGTTGGGATATTTATATTTTAAGTTAGATCATGCCAAAATTTTTGAAAATTATCTTTCGAAAATTAGGGTGTGAAAGTTTGGTATCAAAGGTAGGTTTACATATTTGGTGATAATCAATACTTCGGAGTGATGGCCCGACTGCAGTGGATCACCATCATAAGCTCTTCGGTATTGATATGTCATTGGGTATGTGAAGGGTTAGGTGTCGTCTCTAGGTCAATAGGATGTCAGAGTAGAGAATACTCTGTTAGTGGGATTTCGAATCTTGTGTCCACCTTGAATTAGTGCCTTGGTTAATAATTGTCGTATTAGACTTATACTTTGGTTTAAGTTTTATGCATAAATTAACCAAGGTTTACTTGCTCCTTAGGTGATGGATCCTTCGCGAGGAAGAGCTAGAGGCCGAGGTAGGGCCAGAGGGGCAGGTAGGGCCAGAGGCAGAGGTAGGGCTCCGCTTGTTGATGATTTCTTTGAGGAGGAAGTGATGTTGGAGATGCCGGTGCCAGTTGTGGTAGATGATGGTCTACATCTGGCTAGGCTGGCTCAGGGTATCATCAGGTTAGAAGCGCCTTCCTTTCTGGGAGGTACAGACTACCTTGTGGCTAATCATTGGATAGAGGACATCGAGACATACTTCACCATGATCACTTGTACGGAGATTGAGAATATGTGTATTGCTACGTTTCTTCTCAAGGATGAGGCACGGGTATGGTGGAGCGGGGTAGAGAGAGCTAGAGATGTGACCACCTTGACTTGGGAGGGGTTTGTTCAGCTCTTTCGAGAGAAGTTTTTTCCTGATACTGTGAGGGAGCAGTTGGAGCTTGAGTTCATAGCTCTAGTGCAGGGCTTGATGAGTGTCAGGGATTATGAGGCTCGGTTTTCTTAGCTATATCGTTTTGCTAGAGAGATGGATGCAGTAGATTTGTCACGAAAGTTCATGCGGGGTTTGAGGCACGAGCTCCGGAAGGCGGTTATCTCCCACGAATTTACTACTCTAGTAGAAGCGGTTGAGAGTATCCTTGCAGTTGAGCAGGAAGAGGCCATGCATGAGACTGAGAGACTGAGAGATGTTCAAGGGAAGGGCAAGGCCCTGGCAAGGAGTAGCAGTTTAGGGGACCACAGAGATGGTTATGGGAAAAGGCAACAGACTCATCAGCTGGCTCCAGCTAGAGCAGCAGATGCACCTATTAGGGCTCCACCTATTAGGCAGGTAGCACCCTTGAAGTGTTTCAATTATGGTGAGCCGGGCCACTACTCTTCGGCATGCAAGAAGCCCAGGAGGCAAGGATGCTTCACTTGTGGGCAAGTAGGCCATTTTGCTAGGGATTGCACCCGACCTCACGCTGGAGGGCAGGGTAGTCAGCAGAGGCTGTTACTTCCAACACCAGCTAGAGTGTATGCCATTGGGTTTTGGGTTCAGCGTGGTGCAAGAGTGGAAGGTATCATTCTTGTTTATGATCTGCTTGCTACTATTTTGTGGGGGCAACCCATTCCTTCATATCTAACTCGGTGGTGAGGGCATTAGGCTTGACTCCGACACCGCTTACTAGATCTTTGTGTGTTTCATCGCCTCTCGGTGTTTCTATCGAGCTTGGCACTTTGTGTGGTGTTTGTCCTTTAGTGATTAGTGGGAGAGAGTTCCTTGCATCTCTATTGTGATTCCAGACCGCTCCTATGATGTGATTTTGGGAGTGGATTGGCTAAGGCCAAACCATGCTGTGATTGACTGTTTTGATATGGTGGTGTCATTTCATGTTCCTGTACAGCAGAGCTTTCGCTATCGTTGTCATAGGTCGGACACGGCTATGTGGGAAGGAGTGTTAGCTCACTTAGAGGCTACAGGTAGTACCGCGGGTATTACGGATATTGCAGTAGTCTCTGAGTTTATGATGTGTTCCAGAAGATTCCAGGGTTACCTCTTAAGAGGGTAGTGGAGTTTGCTATAGATGTGGTACCAGGTACTTCACCGGTATCAAAGACTCCTTATCAAATGGGGAGAACTGAACTTCAGGAGTTGAAGGTTCAGATTGAGGGTCTTCTCGAGCAGGGATTCATTAGACCTAGTACCTCGTCTTGGGGTGCACCAGTGTTGTTTGTGAGGAAGAAGGATGATACACTCCGGTTGTGTGTGGACTATCGGGAGTTGAACAAGGTGACCATCAAGAATAGGTATCCCTTGCCTAAGATTGATGATTTGTTTGATCAGCTTAGAGGTGCTACGGTATTCTCTAAGATTAACCTGAGGTCCGATTATCACCAGTTGAGGGTGAAGGAGGAGGATATTCTGAAGACCGCTTTCAGGACTAGATATGGGCATTATGAGTTTGTTGTTATGCCATTTGGTCTAACCAATGCGCCTGTCGCTTTTATGGATTTTCTAGTATTGCCTCTTCCTTGACCAAGTTGACAAAGAAGAATGCCAAGTTTGAGTGTGAGAAGGCATTTGAGGAGTTGAAGACTAGGTTGACTACCGCCCCAGTGTTGGTCATTCGTATTAGTGGTGTTGACTATGTCGTCTATAGCGATGCATCTCATCGCGGTTTAGGCTGTGTGTTGATGCAGCTTGGCGATGTTGTGGCATATGGTTCTAGACAGTTGAAGGTTCATGAGAAGAATTATCCCACTCATGACCTAGAGTTAGCTGCAGTAGTATTTGCCTTGAAGATTTGGAGGCATTACTTGTATGGAGAGAAGTTCGAGCTCTTTTCTGATCATAAGAGTTTGAAATATTTATTCTTTCAGAAAGATTTGAACATGAGGCAAAGGAGGTGGATGGAGCTCCTTAAGGACTATGACTTCACTTTGGAGTATCACCCTGGGAAAGCCAATGTAGTGGCGGATGCATTGAGCAGGAAGCCTAGGGGTATAGTCGCCTCTATCATGGTGCCGGAGTGGCTCATGTTGGAGACTGCATTTGAGTTTGGTATTCTGCCATCAGGCAGGGAGCAGGGGATCTTCCTTGGAAGCGCCTCTATGCAACCCACCTTGATTTCCAAGATCATTCAAGGCAAGCACATGACGAGTTCTCGCATGCAAAGTTGGCGGAGTTAGTGGTGGACTTGTTGGATGATTGTCCTTTCGAGTGGTCGGTTGGATTAGATGGTGGATTGAGGTATAGATTAAGATTGTGTGTTCCCGATAGTAATGATCTCAAAGGGGAGATCCTGGGAGGCGCATCGGTCTCGTTATATGATGCACCCAGGGAGCACCAAGATGTCTAAAGATTTGCGTAGTCAGTTTTGGTGGAATGAGATGAAGAAAGATGTAGTAGAGTATGTGTCCAAGTGCCTCACTTATCAGCAGGTGAAGGCGGAGCATCAGAGGCCTGGAGGTATGTTGACGCTTTTACCTATTCCTACTTGGAAGTGGGAGCAGATCTCTATGGACTTTGTGAATGGACTACCTAAGTCCAAGCTTGGACATGATGCTATATGGATAATTGTTGACCGATTGACAAAGTCAGCATATTTCCTTCATGTGTCAATGACGTACACAGTTGATACCTTGTGCAAGTTGTATGTGAAGGAAATAGTGAGACTTTATGGAGTGCCTACTTCGATTGTTTCTGATCGAGACCCCCGATTCACTTCAAAGTTTTGGGGTGGATTTCAGAAAGCCATGGGTACTACCTTGGACATGAGTACAGCATTCCACCCTTAAACTGATGGGCAGACTGAGCGGGTGAATCAAGTGTTAGAAGATATACTGAGGGCTTATGTCATGGACTTCAAGGGAAGTTGGGAGGATCACCTCCAATTGATTGAGTTTACCTACAACAATAGTTATCACTCTAGTATCGACATGGCACCATATGAGGCACCCTATGGTAGGCCGTGTAGATCTCCTATTTGCTGGGCAGAGGTGGGTAATAGTGAGCTATTGGGTCCTGATATTGTTCAAGAGACGACTGAGAAGGTCTCTATTATCCGAGATAGGATCCAAACGGCACAAAGCAGGCAAAAGAGCTATGCCGACTTGAATAGGAGGCAAGTAGAGTTTGATATAGGGGATCATGTGTTCTTGAAGGTCTCACCTACTAAAGGGGTGGTGAGATTTGGTAAGAAGGGGAAGTTGGCTCCCAGGTATGTAGGGCCTTTTGAGATTTTGGAAAGAGTAGGAGATTTGGCTTATCGGCTTGCCTTACCTCCTATCATGTCTGGGGTACACAATGTGTTTCATGTGTCCTTGTTGAAGAAACATCACATGTGATTGACTATGGAACTATCAAAGTGAATGCGGATGCAACCTTTGTTGTTGAACCGGTTTGAATCTTAGATAGATCAACCAAGAGGTGTGTTGGAGTCACCATGATGAGGGTGATACATCTTGGGAGTTAGAGTCGGACATGAGGGCTTAGTACCCTAAGTTGTTTATGGGTTAGTATTTTGAATTTCGGGGCGAAATTCCTTTAAAGGGGGTAGATTGTAATACCCCAGATTTTCATATCATTTTTCCTTGTATTATTTCCATAATTAATGAAGGATTATTTGTGGAAATTCTTAGTTGGTTATGCGAAGTTGAAGTTTCGGGAGTAAATTTTAAGGTGCTTTGACTTTTAAGAGGGCAAAAGTTGACTTTATTTTCTATAAGTTATCTTCGAATACTTCCTTCTTGAAAGTTGTAGAGTTTGTCGATACGAGTACGTAGACATGCAACACGCTTGAAACGGATGTCATATGAGAAAGTTATGATCAGAGGGAGTTAGTTTCCGGGTTTGGAAAGTGTATAAGTAGAAAAATGTGTGTGGGTTATTTTGGAAACCCTAAAAGTCAGCTCACTTCTCTCTCTCCTCCCTCTCCCGACGCTCCCGAGCTCTCTCTCTTCTCCGGCCGAGTTCTCCCTTGAGGTGGGTCCCGCAAGATTTATTCTGGATTTCAAGGGGGAAATTCGGGGTAGGTCCTAACAATTGGTATCAGAGCATTAGGTTGTCCGATTCCTGTCTTTCTATATCACTACCACATGTGCTTAGTAAAACTTAGTGTCATGAGGGTGATGGTCCGACCGCGGCGGATCCATTAGCTTATGAATGTATGCTAAGTGTTTATTAAGTATGTGGGTAGTAATTTGTTTCTTGTCTCTTGTACTAAATATTTTATTCTCAGCTAGTATGCCTCCTCGCCGAGCACCTAGGCAAAATCCTCCAAGAGGGGAAGATGAGGACGTACAGGGTGATTGGACTAATGCCATGGAGCAGTTCTTTCAGCGTTTTAGCACTAGCATGGCTCCCGAGATAAATTATGATAGAGCCTACAAGAATGGTGCTAGAGCGTTTAGCCATGCAGTTGAGCCATTAGATGCTCAGAATTGGGTAGAGACCATCGAGAAAATGTTTATGCAGGTGAGATGCCCAGAGGATGGGAAAGTGGGCTTGGCTACCCAGTTTTTGGAGAAGGAAGCATGGCATTGGTGGCTTGATTTGAGTAGAGGTATGGGTGATGTGGCTAATCACATGTCCTGGGATCAGTTTACAGCTCTTTTTAGAGAGCGTTATATTAGTCATGCTCATGTCAACCGAATGAGGGAGGAATTCTTGAGTCTGCAGAAGGGTGATGACATGACAGTGATGTCTTTTGAGCAGCAATTCCGGGAGTTGTCCTATTATGTGCCGGATTTGGTGAGGACAGAGCAGGAGAAGATTTATCAGTTCACCAAGGGCCTTGGTGGTATTTATGCAAACAGGATGACAGCGGTGCCATATCAGTCCTTTCACCAGGCCGTGACTTTTGCTCTAAATATTGAGGCACAGGAGTTGGCAACTGGCCGTCTTCGTGATTCTGGAGGTCGTGGCCAGGGTTCATCGAAGAAATTGGCGTCTACCTCTGGTTCTAGATCATCTTCTAGTAGTGGACATGGTAGCAGTTCGAGTTCTGGCTCTGGTTTCAGAGGGAGGTTCAAGAGGCAGGGCGGTAGATCCTTCAAGAATTTCTTTGGGCGTCAGTTTGGACGATTCAGGAGTGGATCGAGTAGTAGGAGTGGGACTTCTGGTGGACAGTCTTTTCAGTCTGGGCAGAGTCAGTTTCAGCTAGGAGGATGTTTTCAGTGTGGTCAGCTGGACCACTTCAAGAGGGATTGCCCTCTTCTAACTCAGGGAGCTACATATGCTCCTACTCAGGCCATGGGTCAGTCTTCAGCTGATGCTTCTGGTAGTGGTACTCATGTCATGGCTCCTGACACGACCCACCCCGAATTTCACCCTGAAACCCGGAGTAAGTCGTGCGGGGACCACCTCCAAGGAAAATTTACCGAAGGACTCGGCAAACCTCCCTTGAAACTGGACAACCCTAACTCGAAAATTCCAAATTTCACTCTTAATTCAACACTTCCAAACATCACATAGTTATCCTTCAGAAATTCTACACATAATATACAATAATCCCAAAGTATTCAGAGCTACTAAACACTAGCGGAAGCAAGAAAACACGAGTAGGTTAAACATGTAACCTACTGATAAAAACTGGCGGAAATGCGGGTGACTATGCCTCGTCTCCTACTAGATCCAACCCGAACTCTGCAGACTGGGCAATTTAAAACGAAGGGCCCAGGGGAAAACATTTAATAACGTTAGAGTGAGTGGACAAAAATAAAATAAAATATTTATGTTTCCCCAAATTAATTTCTAAGGAAAAATCGAATGCATGCCGCAAGCGATAAAACTTTTATCTCATAAAATATCGAGTCTCTCAGACTCTATAATATATGTATGTATTTACACTCGTCCATACTCCCTATATAAATTCATGGGTCTATATAGGGCTACTACGCTCGCGTCCAACGCTCACGTCACGCCTTAATGCGGTGCTACACTACGCCATCAAGGTGGACAGACGGGTGTATAAATATGTGTCCATACCCCCTATATGAATTAAACACTCAAATAGGGCTACTACGCTTACGTCCAACGCTCACGTCACACCATAATGCGGCTATATGCTGCGCCATTAAGGTGGACAGACACATATGGCTAGCTAGCATTTTCTATACATACTCTCTCATAAATACATATTTATATCCACCGAAAATCCCATTTTCGGTATCTCTCCAAGAGAAATAAAAACGTCAAAAATTAAAATGACGTCAAAATGATCCACGACATTAATTGTTCATTCATGAACCATAGCATGCATATTATTTAAAACAAAAGTCCACTCACAAATTAGGCCTAAGCCTGATGTCGAACTAGGGCCTCGTCTGCTCGAGCCTCCTCACGTCCTGTTCCAAAAATAATATTAATTTCCCAACCAATAATCCAATATTTAATCAAAATAGGCAAAATTACCCGAGAGCCATACATACGCTCATCATTGCCTAACTTCGATATTCTTAAATCGGAACGATCCGAACTTAAATATCATACTCATCAGTCGTAAATACAAACTCCCCAAAATACGACTTAAATCCTACGGCCGGATTCTACATTAATTAACCGCCAAAAATACCAAACTTCGGAAATTCACAAACATATCCAAATCTCATCCAAACATTCCATAAATCACACCAATATACTCCTCTTAATATTCCACATTTAAAACCCTAAAAATCTCCTAACCGGCGGCGGCGCCGCCGGTGGCTCCGCCGGCAGCGGCGGCCGGAGGTCAAATCCGGCGACCTCCAAAACCTATGAAATTTTGACAGAATAATCTCCTCAACATGCTCTACAACTTTCATGACCAACACATCACCCAATTCCAAGCCTAACTAGGCTAATCGAACGAAAACAACTTAAAAGCTCTAGAAATTTCAACTCCACATTTCTCCTTACCTAGCTCAAGAGGGAGTGAGCTGATTGGAGGGGTTGCTGCACGGGAGGAGGGCTACAAAACCGTACCAAGCTTGTCCGGATTGGTGGCCGGAGGAGGGAGTTCCGGCGACCGGAAGTTCGGGGCAGCCTAACCTTTTGGGCGGCACCGCTCTCTCACGGCGGCGCTAGGGGGGCTGTCACCGGTCCTGGAAGATAGCTGGGTCGGAGACCGATCGATTGGGACCGGTGCGCCGGTCTGGGGCGGCCGGACGGCGGCGGACGGGCGGTCGGAAGGTCCGGCAGGGAGGAGAGAAATCGGGAGGCTCGGGGAAAAGAAAACCGGGAGGAAAAGGGAGAAAGGAAAAAAGAAAAATGGGTTGGGCTCGGCCCAGCCGATCCAACACCATATATAACCCACAAATCCAAAAATTCAATACCCCAAAATAATACCCCAATAAAAATTACCTTTTACTAGCTAAAATTTACCATTTTTACCGTCGTCACAATTTCTTCCTTCGAATAATTCTTTCGAAATATTCGTCCTTCAACACACCTCTAGGGACTTTAGGACTATAAATTCAATGACGAAGACGGTAAAATTCTTATTACCACAATGCTAATTATTAAGGTAAAATTTATGAGTCGGGGCGTGACAATTCTCCCCTCCTTATAAAAATTTCGTCCTCGAAATTTACAAACACACTACTCAAAGAGATAGGGATACTGTTGTCTCATTTGCTCCTCCGATTCCCAAGTAGTTTATTCTACTTGATGACTTCTCCAAAGCACCTTGACAAGCGGAATTGTCTTGTTCTTAAGCACTTGCTCCTTTCGGTCGAGAATCTGAACCGGCTTCTCCTCGTAGGACAAATCTCTAGTCAAACTAATCGGCTGCTCTTGCAGCACATGAGAAGGATCGGCAATAAACTTGCGAAGCATGGATACATGAAACACATTATGTATCCTAGCTAACTCTGGAGGCAAGGCTAATCGATAAGCAAGTGAGCCAACTCGCTCTATAATCTCATAAGGGCCAAAATACCTCAGGCTAAGCTTCCCACGCTTCCCGAAGCGCACAACCCCTTTCCAAGGGAAGCTTCCCACGCTTCCCGAAGCGCACAACCACTTGAAATTCAAGATCTCTCCTACGGACATCCGCATAACTCTTTTGCCTACTCTGAGCGGCCTTGAGTCTATCTCTAACCACCTTGATCTTCTCATTTGTCTCATAGATAATCTCAGGACCACAAAGCTCTCTTTCTCTGACTTCATTCCAACATAAAGGTGTACGACACTGTTTCCCATACAGTGCCTCAAACGGTGCCATGCCAATACTCGAATGGAAACTGTTGTTGTAAGCTAATTCCATCAAAGATAGGTTCTTATCCCAACTCCCTCTGAACTGCAAGGCACATGATAAGGCACATGATCTCAACATATCCTCCAAAGTCTGGATAGTCCTCTCTGATTGCCCATCGGTCTGAGGATGAAAAGCAGTACTGAAGTGTAATCGAGTACCTAATGCTGCTTGAAGAGCTCCCCAGAATTTCGAAGCAAATCGAGGATCCCGATCTGACACTATTGATTCAGGAACACCATGAAGCCTCACAATTTCGTTCACATAAAGCTCCGCCAATTTATCCAATTTATACTTCTTTCCCACTGGCAAGAAATGTGCAGACTTGGTGAGTCTATCCACAATCACCCAAATACCGTCATGCCCTTCACTGGTACGAGGTAAACTAAAAACAAAATCCATAGTGATGTGGTCCCACTTCCACTTTGGAATAGACGACGGCTCAAGCAACCCAGAAGGCTTCTGCCTTTCAGCCTTGACTTGCTGACAAATCATACATCTACTCACATAAGCTGCAATTTCCCTCTTCATGTTTGGCCACCAATAATAATCCTTCAAAATTCGATACATTTTTGTACTACCCGGATGAGCGGCATATGCAGAACTATGAGCTTCCTCCAAAATCTCTTTCTTCAACTCTTCATTTCTTTTTGGAACACATAGCCGGTTCTTAAACAATAGAGTCCCATCTCTTCTAACTGAAAAATGATCGGCTGCGGCTCCATTCGAAGCTCTTTCCATCAATCGAACTATGGAAGGATCATTATACTGTGCCTCACGCACTTTATCCACCAACATTGGCCTCACATGAAAACTGGCTACCAAAGCACCTACTTCATTCACCGTCAACTCCACTCCTGTAGCTCGCAACTCACAAAGAAGTGGAACTCGAACCATCCTTAGGTGAGATAATGATATGGTGGGATTTCGACTGAGAGCATCAGCTACCACATTAGCTTTTCCAGGATGATACTCAATAGTGCAGTCGTAGTCACTTATCAACTCCATCCACCTTCTCTGCCTCATATTCAACTCCCTTTGAGTGAACACGTACCGAAGACTCTTGTGATCGGTAAAAATCTGACACTTGGCTCCATAAAGATAGTGTCTCCACAACTTGAGAGTAAAAACTACTGCTGCAAGCTCTAGATCATGGGTGGGATAATTCACCTCATGCTGCTTCAGTTGCCTAGAAGCGTAGGCAAAAACCCGATCATGCTGCATCAACACTCCGCCTAGACCTCGTCTAGAAGCATCACAGTAAACTACGTACTCCCCACTATCATCCGGAAGCGCCAAAACAGGAGCACTAGTCAAACGATCCTTCAATTCTTGAAAACTTTGCTCACACTGATCTGATCATTCAAACTTGACTCCCTTCCTGGTCAACCTTGTTAGTGGAGCTGCAATCTTTGAAAAGTCTTGCACAAATCGCCGATAACAACCTGCTAACCCCAAGAAACTACGAATCTCCGTCACAGATGCGGGTCTTCTCCAGCTGGACACTGCTTCCACTTTTTTTTTTTTTTTTTTTTTTTTTTTTTTTTGGGAATCCACACTAACACCTTCCGCTGAAACTACATGACCCAAGAATCCCACTTTATCCAGCCAAAATTCACACTTGCTGAACTTGGCAAACAACTGAGCATTTCTCAAAGTCTGCAAAATCAATCTTTGAGAAAACAGAAGCACCCCTCAACTGATCAAACAAATCATCAATGCGCGGCAACGGATACTTATTCTTCACTGTGACCTGATTAAGCTTCCTATAATCAATGCATAGTCTCATGGTGCCATCTTTCTTCTTAACAAACAACACCGGGGCACCCCATGGAGACATGCTAGGCCGAATAAAATCCTTGTCTACCAACTCCTGCAATTGAGTCTTCAACTCCTTTAATTCCACTGGAACCTCTAGCTGAAGACTGACCGACTGGCTGAGTAGGGGCGGTCCTCTGTGCCAACAAAGGACTGTCTCTCCTGAAATGATCAAGACCACCACACTCAAAGCATCCAGATGACTGCTGCTGGCCAAAGGAAAAAGTATGACCACCAGATGATCCCCCTTGGGAACTACCACCAGCACTATACTGACCAGTCTGCTGCCTACCCAACTGGCTCTTGAAAGGTCTCCGGTAATGTCCTCTAAATCTACTCCGAGAACCAGAACCTGATCCTCCACTACTGCCACTACCCGCTGAAAATCCAGAAGCGGATGATGAAGCGGCCTTCTTCGATGGACCCTGGCTGGGACCACCGAAATCTCAGGGCCGTGCACTATAAGTCCTCCTGGTCTCGATGGCCATGGCTGCAGTAACCGCATCGAGAAAGGTCGGGTAAATGACACCGGTCATCTTCTCGGCGTACACTCCGCCAAGTGCTCCAATGAACATGTCAATCCTGGTCCTCTCATTAGGAACCAAATAAGGCACATGGTAGCTCAAGGTAGTGAACCTTTGCTCAAACTCAATGACACCCTCATCATCCATCTTCTTCATGTTCAGATATGATGAGCATGACTGAAATACTGACATAAGAAGAGCGTCTTAAACTGCTCCCAAGTCATGTCCTGAGCACCACCATTATTTCTGCTAGCGAGAGTCCACCAATGATGTGCAGAGTCATCCAGAAAAGTCACTGCCATCTTCACTTTCTTTTCTTCCGGTATGTCAGTGCTCTCGAAAGCCTTTTCCATCTTGTCTACCCACGTATATGCATCAAGGGGTCCCTTGGCACCCTTGAACTCAATTGCCCCAGCATCGAAGATATCCTTCTTCCTCACAGAATGTGGGTGCTGAACTCTGTCTAAAACACCCCTCAGCATACTCCCAATGGAATAAACTAATCCTCTGACCTCATCACCCTCATTCGCGTTGGTCGAGGTAGCTACCCTGGGTCGGCGTCTAGGAGGCATAGTACACAAAACTATCACACATACCCAATAACACATAGTATCCAAAGCATAAAATGCTAGTGAATCCGCCGCGGTCGGACCACCACTCTATAGGAACTACGTGCTTCTTAGGCAAATATAATAGTATTATGGAGGCAGGAAATGAAACCTAGAGCTCTGATACCAACTGACACGACCCACCCCGAATTTCACCCTGAAACCCGGAGTAAGTCGTGCGGGGACCACCTCCAAGGAAAATTTACCGAAGGACTCGGCAAACCTCCCTTGAAACTGGACAACCCTAACTCGAAAATTCCAAATTTCACTCTTAATTCAACACTTCCAAACATCACATAGTTATCCTTCAGAAATTCTACACATAATATACAATAATCCCAAAGTATTCAGAGCTACTAAACACTAGCGGAAGCAAGAAAACACGAGTAGGTTAAACATGTAACCTACTGATAAAAACTGGCGGAAATGCGGGTGACTATGCCTCGTCTCCTACTAGATCCAACCCGAACTCTGCAGACTGGGCAATTTAAAACGAAGGGCCCAGGGGAAAACATTTAATAACGTTAGAGTGAGTGGACAAAAATAAAATAAAATATTTATGTTTCCCCAAATTAATTTCTAAGGAAAAATCGAATGCATGCCGCAAGCGATAAAACTTTTATCTCATAAAATATCGAGTCTCTCAGACTCTATAATATATGTATGTATTTACACTCGTCCATACTCCCTATATAAATTCATGGGTCTATATAGGGCTACTACGCTCGCGTCCAACGCTCACGTCACGCCTTAATGCGGTGCTACACTACGCCATCAAGGTGGACAGACGGGTGTATAAATATGTGTCCATACCCCCTATATGAATTAAACACTCAAATAGGGCTACTACGCTTACGTCCAACGCTCACGTCACACCATAATGCGGCTATATGCTGCGCCATTAAGGTGGACAGACACATATGGCTAGCTAGCATTTTCTATACATACTCTCTCATAAATACATATTTATATCCACCGAAAATCCCATTTTCGGTATCTCTCCAAGAGAAATAAAAACGTCAAAAATTAAAATGACGTCAAAATGATCCACGACATTAATTGTTCATTCATGAACCATAGCATGCATATTATTTAAAACAAAAGTCCACTCACAAATTAGGCCTAAGCCTGATGTCGAACTAGGGCCTCGTCTGCTCGAGCCTCCTCACGTCCTGTTCCAAAATAATATTAATTTCCCAACCAATAATCCAATATTTAATCAAAATAGGCAAAATTACCCGAGAGCCATACATACGCTCATCATTGCCTAACTTCGATATTCTTAAATCGGAACGATCCGAACTTAAATATCATACTCATCAGTCGTAAATACAAACTCCCCAAAATACGACTTAAATCCTACGGCCGGATTCTACATTAATTAACCGCCAAAAATACCAAACTTCGGAAATTCACAAACATATCCAAATCTCATCCAAACATTCCATAAATCACACCAATATACTCCTCTTAATATTCCACATTTAAAACCCTAAAAATCTCCTAACCGGCGGCGGCGCCGCCGGTGGCTCCGCCGGCAGCGGCGGCCGGAGGTCAAATCCGGCGACCTCCAAAACCTATGAAATTTTGACAGAATAATCTCCTCAACATGCTCTACAACTTTCATGACCAACACATCACCCAATTCCAAGCCTAACTAGGCTAATCGAACGAAAACAACTTAAAAGCTCTAGAAATTTCAACTCCACATTTCTCCTTACCTAGCTCAAGAGGGAGTGAGCTGATTGGAGGGGTTGCTGCACGGGAGGAGGGCTACAAAACCGTACCAAGCTTGTCCGGATTGGTGGCCGGAGGAGGGAGTTCCGGCGACCGGAAGTTCGGGGCAGCCTAACCTTTTGGGCGGCACCGCTCTCTCACGGCGGCGCTAGGGGGGCTGTCACCGGTCCTGGAAGATAGCTGGGTCGGAGACCGATCGATTGGGACCGGTGCGCCGGTCTAGGGCGGCCGGACGGCGGCGGACGGGCGGTCGGAAGGTCCGGCAGGGAGGAGAGAAATCGGGAGGCTCGGGGAAAAGAAAACCGGGAGGAAAAGGGAGAAAGGAAAAAAGAAAAATGGGTTGGGCTCGGCCCAGCCGATCCAACACCATATATAACCCACAAATCCAAAAATTCAATACCCCAAAATAATACCCCAATAAAAATTACCTTTTACTAGCTAAAATTTACCATTTTTACCGTCGTCACAATTTCTTCCTTCGAATAATTCTTTCGAAATATTCGTCCTTCAACACACCTCTAGGGACTTTAGGACTATAAATTCAATGACGAAGACGGTAAAATTCTTATTACCACAATGCTAATTATTAAGGTAAAATTTATGAGTCGGGGCGTGACAATTCTCCCCTCCTTATAAAAATTTCGTCCTCGAAATTTACAAACACACTACTCAAAGAGATAGGGATACTGTTGTCTCATTTGCTCCTCCGATTCCCAAGTAGTTTATTCTACTTGATGACTTCTCCAAAGCACCTTGACAAGCGGAATTGTCTTGTTCTTAAGCACTTGCTCCTTTCGGTCGAGAATCTGAACCGGCTTCTCCTCGTAGGACAAATCTCTAGTCAAACTAATCGGCTGCTCTTGCAGCACATGAGAAGGATCGGCAATAAACTTGCGAAGCATGGATACATGAAACACATTATGTATCCTAGCTAACTCTGGAGGCAAGGCTAATCGATAAGCAAGTGAGCCAACTCGCTCTATAATCTCATAAGGGCCAAAATACCTCAGGCTAAGCTTCCCACGCTTCCCGAAGCGCACAACCCCTTTCCAAGGGAAGCTTCCCACGCTTCCCGAAGCGCACAACCACTTGAAATTCAAGATCTCTCCTACGGACATCCGCATAACTCTTTTGCCTACTCTGAGCGGCCTTGAGTCTATCTCTAACCACCTTGATCTTCTCATTTGTCTCATAGATAATCTCAGGACCACAAAGCTCTCTTTCTCTGACTTCATTCCAACATAAAGGTGTACGACACTGTTTCCCATACAGTGCCTCAAACGGTGCCATGCCAATACTCGAATGGAAACTGTTGTTGTAAGCTAATTCCATCAAAGATAGGTTCTTATCCCAACTCCCTCTGAACTGCAAGGCACATGATAAGGCACATGATCTCAACATATCCTCCAAAGTCTGGATAGTCCTCTCTGATTGCCCATCGGTCTGAGGATGAAAAGCAGTACTGAAGTGTAATCGAGTACCTAATGCTGCTTGAAGAGCTCCCCAGAATTTCGAAGCAAATCGAGGATCCCGATCTGACACTATTGATTCAGGAACACCATGAAGCCTCACAATTTCGTTCACATAAAGCTCCGCCAATTTATCCAATTTATACTTCTTTCCCACTGGCAAGAAATGTGCAGACTTGGTGAGTCTATCCACAATCACCCAAATACCGTCATGCCCTTCACTGGTACGAGGTAAACTAAAAACAAAATCCATAGTGATGTGGTCCCACTTCCACTTTGGAATAGACGACGGCTCAAGCAACCCAGAAGGCTTCTGCCTTTCAGCCTTGACTTGCTGACAAATCATACATCTACTCACATAAGCTGCAATTTCCCTCTTCATGTTTGGCCACCAATAATAATCCTTCAAAATTCGATACATTTTTGTACTACCCGGATGAGCGGCATATGCAGAACTATGAGCTTCCTCCAAAATCTCTTTCTTCAACTCTTCATTTCTTTTTGGAACACATAGCCGGTTCTTAAACAATAGAGTCCCATCTCTTCTAACTGAAAAATGATCGGCTGCGGCTCCATTCGAAGCTCTTTCCATCAATCGAACTATGGAAGGATCATTATACTGTGCCTCACGCACTTTATCCACCAACATTGGCCTCACATGAAAACTGGCTACCAAAGCACCTACTTCATTCACCGTCAACTCCACTCCTGTAGCTCGCAACTCACAAAGAAGTGGAACTCGAACCATCCTTAGGTGAGATAATGATATGGTGGGATTTCGACTGAGAGCATCAGCTACCACATTAGCTTTTCCAGGATGATACTCAATAGTGCAGTCGTAGTCACTTATCAACTCCATCCACCTTCTCTGCCTCATATTCAACTCCCTTTGAGTGAACACGTACCGAAGACTCTTGTGATCGGTAAAAATCTGACACTTGGCTCCATAAAGATAGTGTCTCCACAACTTGAGAGTAAAAACTACTGCTGCAAGCTCTAGATCATGGGTGGGATAATTCACCTCATGCTGCTTCAGTTGCCTAGAAGCGTAGGCAAAAACCCGATCATGCTGCATCAACACTCCGCCTAGACCTCGTCTAGAAGCATCACAGTAAACTACGTACTCCCCACTATCATCCGGAAGCGCCAAAACAGGAGCACTAGTCAAACGATCCTTCAATTCTTGAAAACTTTGCTCACACTGATCTGATCATTCAAACTTGACTCCCTTCCTGGTCAACCTTGTTAGTGGAGCTGCAATCTTTGAAAAGTCTTGCACAAATCGCCGATAACAACCTGCTAACCCCAAGAAACTACGAATCTCCGTCACAGATGCGGGTCTTCTCCAGCTGGACACTGCTTCCACTTTTTTTTTTTTTTTTTTTTTTTTTTTTTTTTTGGGAATCCACACTAACACCTTCCGCTGAAACTACATGACCCAAGAATCCCACTTTATCCAGCCAAAATTCACACTTGCTGAACTTGGCAAACAACTGAGCATTTCTCAAAGTCTGCAAAATCAATCTTTGAGAAAACAGAAGCACCCCTCAACTGATCAAACAAATCATCAATGCGCGGCAACGGATACTTATTCTTCACTGTGACCTGATTAAGCTTCCTATAATCAATGCATAGTCTCATGGTGCCATCTTTCTTCTTAACAAACAACACCGGGGCACCCCATGGAGACATGCTAGGCCGAATAAAATCCTTGTCTACCAACTCCTGCAATTGAGTCTTCAACTCCTTTAATTCCACTGGAACCTCTAGCTGAAGACTGACCGACTGGCTGAGTAGGGGCGGTCCTCTGTGCCAACAAAGGACTGTCTCTCCTGAAATGATCAAGACCACCACACTCAAAGCATCCAGATGACTGCTGCTGGCCAAAGGAAAAAGTATGACCACCAGATGATCCCCCTTGGGAACTACCACCAGCACTATACTGACCAGTCTGCTGCCTACCCAACTGGCTCTTGAAAGGTCTCCGGTAATGTCCTCTAAATCTACTCCGAGAACCAGAACCTGATCCTCCACTACTGCCACTACCCGCTGAAAATCCAGAAGCGGATGATGAAGCGGCCTTCTTCGATGGACCCTGGCTGGGACCACCGAAATCTCAGGGCCGTGCACTATAAGTCCTCCTGGTCTCGATGGCCATGGCTGCAGTAACCGCATCGAGAAAGGTCGGGTAAATGACACCGGTCATCTTCTCGGCGTACACTCCGCCAAGTGCTCCAATGAACATGTCAATCCTGGTCCTCTCATTAGGAACCAAATAAGGCACATGGTAGCTCAAGGTAGTGAACCTTTGCTCAAACTCAATGACACCCTCATCATCCATCTTCTTCATGTTCAGATATGATGAGCATGACTGAAATACTGACATAAGAAGAGCGTCTTAAACTGCTCCCAAGTCATGTCCTGAGCACCACCATTATTTCTGCTAGCGAGAGTCCACCAATGATGTGCAGAGTCATCCAGAAAAGTCACTGCCATCTTCACTTTCTTTTCTTCCGGTATGTCAGTGCTCTCGAAAGCCTTTTCCATCTTGTCTACCCACGTATATGCATCAAGGGGTCCCTTGGCACCCTTGAACTCAATTGCCCCAGCATCGAAGATATCCTTCTTCCTCACAGAATGTGGGTGCTGAACTCTGTCTAAAACACCCCTCAGCATACTCCCAATGGAATAAACTAATCCTCTGACCTCATCACCCTCATTCGCGTTGGTCGAGGTAGCTACCCTGGGTCGGCGTCTAGGAGGCATAGTACACAAAACTATCACACATACCCAATAACACATAGTATCCAAAGCATAAAATGCTAGTGAATCCGCCGCGGTCGGACCACCACTCTATAGGAACTACGTGCTTCTTAGGCAAATATAATAGTATTATGGAGGCAGGAAATGAAACCTAGAGCTCTGATACCAACTGACACGACCCACCCCGAATTTCACCCTGAAACCCGGAGTAAGTCGTGCGGGGACCACCTCCAAGGAAAATTTACCGAAGGACTCGGCAAACCTCCCTTGAAACTGGACAACCCTAACTCGAAAATTCCAAATTTCACTCTTAATTCAACACTTCCAAACATCACATAGTTATCCTTCAGAAATTCTACACATAATATACAATAATCCCAAAGTATTCAGAGCTACTAAACACTAGCGGAAGCAAGAAAACACGAGTAGGTTAAACATGTAACCTACTGATAAAAACTGGCGGAAATGCGGGTGACTATGCCTCGTCTCCTACTAGATCCAACCCGAACTCTGCAGACTGGGCAATTTAAAACGAAGGGCCCAGGGGAAAACATTTAATAACGTTAGAGTGAGTGGACAAAAATAAAATAAAATATTTATGTTTCCCCAAATTAATTTCTAAGGAAAAATCGAATGCATGCCGCAAGCGATAAAACTTTTATCTCATAAAATATCGAGTCTCTCAGACTCTATAATATATGTATGTATTTACACTCGTCCATACTCCCTATATAAATTCATGGGTCTATATAGGGCTACTACGCTCGCGTCCAACGCTCACGTCACGCCTTAATGCGGTGCTACACTACGCCATCAAGGTGGACAGACGGGTGTATAAATATGTGTCCATACCCCCTATATGAATTAAACACTCAAATAGGGCTACTACGCTTACGTCCAACGCTCACGTCACACCATAATGCGGCTATATGCTGCGCCATTAAGGTGGACAGACACATATGGCTAGCTAGCATTTTCTATACATACTCTCTCATAAATACATATTTATATCCACCGAAAATCCCATTTTCGGTATCTCTCCAAGAGAAATAAAAACGTCAAAAATTAAAATGACGTCAAAATGATCCACGACATTAATTGTTCATTCATGAACCATAGCATGCATATTATTTAAAACAAAAGTCCACTCACAAATTAGGCCTAAGCCTGATGTCGAACTAGGGCCTCGTCTGCTCGAGCCTCCTCACGTCCTGTTCCAAAAATAATATTAATTTCCCAACCAATAATCCAATATTTAATCAAAATAGGCAAAATTACCCGAGAGCCATACATACGCTCATCATTGCCTAACTTCGATATTCTTAAATCGGAACGATCCGAACTTAAATATCATACTCATCAGTCGTAAATACAAACTCCCCAAAATACGACTTAAATCCTACGGCCGGATTCTACATTAATTAACCGCCAAAAATACCAAACTTCGGAAATTCACAAACATATCCAAATCTCATCCAAACATTCCATAAATCACACCAATATACTCCTCTTAATATTCCACATTTAAAACCCTAAAAATCTCCTAACCGGCGGCGGCGCCGCCGGTGGCTCCGCCGGCAGCGGCGGCCGGAGGTCAAATCCGGCGACCTCCAAAACCTATGAAATTTTGACAGAATAATCTCCTCAACATGCTCTACAACTTTCATGACCAACACATCACCCAATTCCAAGCCTAACTAGGCTAATCGAACGAAAACAACTTAAAAGCTCTAGAAATTTCAACTCCACATTTCTCCTTACCTAGCTCAAGAGGGAGTGAGCTGATTGGAGGGGTTGCTGCACGGGAGGAGGGCTACAAAACCGTACCAAGCTTGTCCGGATTGGTGGCCGGAGGAGGGAGTTCCGGCGACCGGAAGTTCGGGGCAGCCTAACCTTTTGGGCGGCACCGCTCTCTCACGGCGGCGCTAGGGGGGCTGTCACCGGTCCTGGAAGATAGCTGGGTCGGAGACCGATCGATTGGGACCGGTGCGCCGGTCTGGGGCGGCCGGACGGCGGCGGACGGGCGGTCGGAAGGTCCGGCAGGGAGGAGAGAAATCGGGAGGCTCGGGGAAAAGAAAACCGGGAGGAAAAGGGAGAAAGGAAAAAAGAAAAATGGGTTGGGCTCGGCCCAGCCGATCCAACACCATATATAACCCACAAATCCAAAAATTCAATACCCCAAAATAATACTCCAATAAAAATTACCTTTTACTAGCTAAAATTTACCATTTTTACCGTCGTCACAATTTCTTCCTTCGAATAATTCTTTCGAAATATTCGTCCTTCAACACACCTCTAGGGACTTTAGGACTATAAATTCAATGACGAAGACGGTAAAATTCTTATTACCACAATGCTAATTATTAAGGTAAAATTTATGAGTCGGGGCGTGACAGCTCCAGCCAGAGGCAGCTTTCAGCAGGGCAGAGGACAGAGAGATCGTCCTGCCACTACTCATGCTAGGATTCACGCCATGACTCAGCAGGAGGGACGTACTTCCCCAGATGTCATTATTGGTACGTTGTTAATTTTTGGTCATCCTGCTTTTATATTGATAGACCCTGGGGCGACGTATTCTTTCATGTCTAGAAGATTTTCATCTCTCGCCAATATGCCATCATCGCCACTTCCAGGTGAATGGCAGGTTTCTTTGCCCTCAGGTGATGTGATGAAGATAGATTGGGTATATAGAGGTTGTGAAGTGTTAGTGGAGGGTTCTGGTTTCGAAGTTGATTTAATTCCATTAGATATTGTGGAGTTTGATGTGATCTTGGGGATGGACTTTTTAGAGGCACATAGAGCCATGATTGATTCTTTCCGGAAAATAGTGGTGTTGCGAAGTCCTGGGAAGCCTGAGGTTACATTTCAGGGTGAGCGAGATGTGATTCCCAGTTGTTTAATTTCAGCTGTCGCTGCTAGGAAATTATTGAATAAGGGTTGCCAGGCTTATTTAGCCCATGTGGTGGATACTAGGAAAGGAGAGGTGAGAATGGAAGATATCCCTATAGTTAATGAGTTCCCAGATGTTTTTCTAGAGGAGTTGTCTGGTTTGCCTCCTGTAAGGGAGATAGATTTTACAATTGAGCTGCTTCCGGGAACGGCGCCTATTTCTCAAGCGCCTTATAGAATGGCACCTGCAGAATTAAAAGAGTTAAAAACTTAACTGCAGGAGTTGGTGGATAAGGGTTTTATTCGGCCTAGCATGTCTCCATGGGGTGCTCCAGTGTTGTTTGTCAAGAAGAAAGATGGCACCATGAGACTTTGTGTGGACTATAGGAAGTTGAATCAGGTTACGGTGAAGAATAAATATCATTTGCCCCGTATTGATGATTTATTCGATCAGTTGAGGGGTGCCACAGTCTTTTCAAAGATTGATTTGAGATCAGGATATCATCAGTTGCGGATTCGGGAAAGTGATATAGCCAAGACTACTTTTCGATCACGTTATGGTCATTATGAGTTTGTGGTGATGCCGTTTGGACTTACTAATGCACCCGCTGCTTTCATGGATCTCATGAATAGGGTGTTCCATCCATACCTTGACCATTTCGTGATTGTATTCATAGATGACATCTTGGTGTATTTGAGGAATTTGAAGCAGCATGCTAAGCATTTAAAAATGGTATTGCAGACTTTGAGGGAAGCTCAGTTGTATGCAAAGCTTAGTAAATGTGAGTTTTGGTTGGATAAAGTGGGGTTCTTAGGCCATGTGGTTTCGGCCGAAGGTGTCAGTGTGGATCCCCAAAAGATAGAAGCGGTGACAAATTGGAAGAGGCCTTCTAGTGTGACGGAGATTCGTAGCTACTTGGGGTTAGCAGGCTATTATCATCGTTTTGTTCAAGATTTCTCAAAGATTGCCGCTCCTCTTACAAGATTGATCAGGAAGGGGGTGAAGTTCGAGTGGTCGGAGAAGTGTGAGCAGAGCTTTCAAGAGCTCAAGGATCGTTTAACTAGTGCTCCTGTTCTAGCACTCCCTGATGATAGTGGGGAGTATGTAGTTTATTGTGATGCTTCTAGGCAGGGTTTGGGTGGTGTGTTGATGCAGCATGAAAGAGTAATTACTTACGCTTCTAGGCAATTGAAGCCGCATGAAGTGAATTACCCCACCCACGACCTAGAGCTTGCTGCAGTGGTTTTTGCATTGAAATTATGGAGACATTACCTCTATGGAGCCAAGTACCAGATCTTCACCAACCATTAGAGCCTACGGTATGTGTTCACTCAGAGAGAATTAAATATGAGGCAAAGAAGGTGGATGGAGTTGATAAAAGATTATGATTGCACTATTGAGTATCATCCTGGGAAGGCTAATGTAGTTGCGGACGCTCTTAGCCGCAATCCTTCTATGTCTCTAGCTTATTTGAGGACGGTTCGGGTCCCTCTTCTTTATGAGTTAAGAGCTTCAGGAGTTGAGTTGTCAGTGGATGAGATTGGTGCTTTGGTAGCTAGTTTTCATATGAGACCAGTTTTGGTTGTAGGGTGCGTGAGGCTCAGCATAATGATCCCTCCATAGTTCAGTTGATAGAAAGAGCACTTAACGGGTCGGTAGTGAATTTTTCTGTTAGGAGAGATGGTGCTTTGTTGTTTAAAAACAGATTATGTGTTCCGAAGAGGAATCTGGAGTTGAAACAGGAGATAATGGAGGAAGCTCATAGTTCTGCTTATGCCGCACATCCTGGTAGTACTAAAATGTACAGGACCTTGAAGGATTTTTATTGGTGGCCAAATATGAAGAGGGAGATTGCCGCTTATGTGAGCAAGTGTTTGATTTGTCAGCAAGTAAAAGCTGAGAGGCAGAAACCTTCTGGTCTGCTTGAGCCATTGCCTATTCCGATATGGAAGTGGGACCACATCACTATGGATTTTGTTTTTAGTTTACCTCGTACCCATGATGGGCATGATGGTATTTGGCTGATTGTGGATCGATTAACAAAATCTGCACATTTTCTGCCAGTGGGGAAGAAGTATTCGTTAGATAAATTGGCGGAACTTTATGTGAATGAAATTGTGAGACTCCATGGTGTGCCTGAATCTATAGTATCGGATCGGGATCCCAGATTTGTTTCTAAATTCTGGGGAGCTTTGCAGGCAGCTTTGAGCACTCGGTTGCACTTCAGCACAGCCTTTCATCCTCAAACGGACGAGCAGTCTAAGAGGACTATTCAGACCATGGAGGACATGTTGAGGTCATGTGCGATACAATTCAGAGGGAGTTGGGATAAGAATTTGTCCTTGATAGAATTTGCCTACAACAACAGTTTTCATTCTAGTATTGGTATGGCTCCCTTTGAAGCACTTTATGGGCGGCAGTGTTGTACACCTCTATGTTGGAATGAGGTGGGAGAAAAGGAGTTTTGTGGTCCAGAGATAATCCAGGACACAAATGAGAAGATCAAGGTGATTAGAGATAGGCTCAAGACCGCTCAAAATAGGCAGAAGAGTTATGCGGATAACCGCAGAAAGAACCTTGAGTTTCAAGTGGGGGATTGGGTATTTTTGAAACTATCCCCTTGGAAGGGCGTAGTATGTTTTGGTAAGCGAGGAAAGCTTAGCCCGAGGTATATCGGTCCTTATGAGATTATAGAGCGGGTTGGCACGGTTGCTTATCGGTTGGAGCTACCTTCAGAGCTATCCAGGATACATAATGTTTTCCATGTGTCCATGCTTCGCAAGTATATTGCCGATCCTTCTTATGTCTTGCAAGAACAGCCACTTAGTTTGAAGAAAGATTTGACCTATGAAGAGGAACCGGTTCAGATTCTTGATCGAAAGGAGCAAGTGGTTAGAAATAAAACAATTCCTCTTGTTAAGGTTCTTTGGAGGAGTCAGCAAATAGAGGAAGCTACTGATGTATCCATTATATACTATGTTTTTATACCTTTAAACCTTGGATTTGTATTGTACTTTCAAGTAATTTAGTTCAATTTTACTTAGTTTGTCGTTTTTCAGGTTCAAAGAGCAAAGAGAAGCAATTGGAGCAGGAAGAATTGAATGAGGCGTAGCAATCCTAGGATTCTGGCAGTCAGTCTCTACAGATCAGCCGACTTTGCCGAATCACTGAGAGCAACTCAGATCAAATCAGACAACGAGCCACATATGTAGAGAAAGCCATGAGTGTCTAGTTTCTATAGAATTTGGCGGTTTGTGATTTCGATATTTGTGGAGGGAGATATAGCAGTTTGAATGAAGGCAGCTCAAGATGGACTGGAATGTGCAAAGTCTTTCATCAATCTCATGTTGTGAAGCCTGAACGTGCCATAAATTTCAAAGGAGATTTTGGAAGCATCATAGATGTAATTAAGGCCCAAATCCATGTTTTGGGAATGGTGGAGTGCCACATCATCATCCAAGTCCATGAAGAACAAGGAAGCCTAATCAAATTAGGAATTGAGCCTTATAAATAGAGACAACCATGACAATCAAGAGGGGGCCTTCGAGGACGTGACATACTGGGAGACAGCCATCATCACCAATCTTCATCCCTTTTCCCTTTTAGTCTTTTTTTTTTATGTTTTTCATTGTTATCATCGTGTTTGTTATGACTCTTAGTAGCTAAATTTTTTGTTAGGGCCATAATGGATCCGTAGCATCACTATTTGATGTTTTTAGTTGGATGATTACTTGATTATTAGATTTGTGTTAAGTTTTTAATCTCTATAAGAATTGTTGCTTATTTCAAAATACTAGAGACTCGTGACCTTTAGAGTTTGTTTTAAGCTATCTAATGCAAGAGTAGGTAGATGCCCATGCTGAATCTTGAATGCTTCTTGTGATTAGAAACCATAGATTGATAAGAACAGATGCCATGTTTTATTGGTTTGTGTGAGTCCTTTTGTTCTCATCGAACTTCATTGACCCTTAGAGAGTAGATGCCATACTTCTAAGAATAGTTGGATACTATACTCTGCCATAAGGTAGTATTCATGCTTTGGAGAACTTATGCGTATAAGTACTCTGCCATAAGGCTTATATGACGGATTCTTCAACACCGGTTTAGTAGTTAGTAATCGGAAGACTAGGAACTCGAATAGGATTGTGACGGTGAAGTTAGAAGCCCTAGTGTTTGTCCATCATTGTTTTACAACTTTTTGAAACATTCTCTCAATCACCTTGTTTGTTTTACCCTTTTCTTATTGTTTACAAAAATCACAAAAATATCTTCTTGTTTTCTTGTTAGTCAGTAGCGTAATTTGGTCATTAGTTAGAGTTGAAAGTTAGTTATCTATCCCTAGTTGGAACGACCTCGTATTTGCATATAAGCTATATTACAAACGATTCGTGCACTTGCGAAGTTATTAAAATTTGACAACAGCTACTTGGGAACCGGAAGAGCAAATGAGGCAACAATATCCTTATCTCTTCGAGTGACAGGTACGTAAATTTCGGGGACGAAATTTTTATAAGGAGGGGAGAATTGTCACACCCTAGTCCTTAAGTTGTTTTACGGTTATTTACTTTGGAATTATTTTAGTCTTTTACCGTATTAAGTAACCGTTTACTGTTAAGGACCTTAAAGTTGACTTTTTCTTCCGTTTGGAATTTGGGAAAACTTTCTTCATGAAAGTTGTAGAGGACGGGATTACGAGTTCGTAGACATGCTACGCGTTAAAATCGGAATTAGCATGGAAAAGTTATCAATTTAATGGTAAAGATTTTGTGTTGGTAAAATAGGGGTGAAATTTAGTGGTTTTATTTTTTGAGTGGGTTTAAGTATTGGACCGGGTGGGGAGCAGCCCCAGCCCAAATCCCTCCTCTTTCTTTTCTTTCTTTTTCTTCTCCCTTTCCCCGAGCTCCCTGAGCTCTCTCTCTCTCTCTCTCTCTCTCTCTCTCTCTCTCTCTCTCTCTCTCTCTCTCTCTCTCGTCGGAAACTGCAGCCACCAGCTGCCGCCGTCCAGCCAACCACCAGCAGCCGCTCCAGCCCAGATCGGACCCCCGTCACCTCCTCTCTCTCCCTGGCCAAGTGTCCGAGTCGGTTGTGCCGCCGGAGAGGAGAAAAACTCTCCGGAAACGCCGACTGTCTTTTCGCCGGAGCTCCGTCCTCCGGCCACCATAGGTCGAGATTTTTGGCTCAACTTGTAGTCCTCATCTAGGTGAGTAATCCCTCCAAAGGAATAGGCTTAATTCGATCTTGTTGTGGAGATTTGTATAATTGAAGTTCTAGGGATTTTATGGTTGTTTCGGTTCGATTACCTTAGTTAGCCTTAGAATTGGTCGCTGGAAAACGGCTGCCGGCGGAGCAGGCGGCGGCGCCGACCCTCAGGGGCTGATTTTTTATGTTTTTAAGATGGTATTAAGGAGAGGAGTTTAATGAAGTATAGTTTGGAATTTTTGGAGGAGTTTTTGTTATTGTTGGGGATTTTTCAAAGGTTAAGGATTTTGGCGGTAATTAAAATGGAATATCAGTAGTTGGGTTAACCGGTTTTAAAAGGCGTATAAGGTTAATTTTTTTGGTTATCGGTGATGGTGGTGAATTTTGAGTTATATTGGATTAAAGATGAAGACAATTGGGCAAGAAAGAATAATAATTTTAGACCCTTAATTTTATGGAATTATTTATTGAAGTTTTAAATGTTGATTGGGAATTAATATTAATTATTGTTTAGGATGTGAGGAAAATCATTTGGAGGAAGCTTCGGGTCATCGGCAGGCATAGCCGAGCACTGTGAGTGGACCTTTGATTTGAATGTCTTGCATGCAATAAAGTTTATTTAATTTTCAAAGGCTTATTGAAGATTTTATAATTTCTTGGAGTAAAGAGTTCCGTTTATTTTTGGGAACTCTATTGAGCATTTTATTTGACATGTGGGACATGTCAAGTGATTTTAGATTAAATTTTAGGGAAGTGACGTTCTGGATATTTGTCATTTCTTTTATTTCACCATAAAGGGTTGATATATAATCATTATTGCTAGCTAACCATTATTAGCGGCTACTCACCATAGGCGAGTAGTGCGCTTAGCGTGAGACGCTATTATAGCCTGGGAGGCAACCGATCGGTATTTATATATATATGTTAGCTAGCCATTATTAGTGGCTACTCACTATAAGTGAGTAGTACGCTTAGCGTGTGACGCTATTTTAGCCTGGGAGGCTCCGACCCTAGCCTGAGAGGCTCATCGTTATGGTGAAACCTCTTCCCCATTTTTATTACTTAATGAGAACCAATGGGATTGGTTCATCATTTTTATTTGTAAGTATTTATGGAGAATCTTCCATGAATGGCATGCAAAAATATTTTTCTAATGGAAATTATGGGAGAGCATAGATCTGATTTCATTGCTCCATATTTTTATTATTTATTTTTGTCCACTCACTCTAACGTTTTAAATGCTTCTCCCCTGGGCCTTTCGTTTTTAAATGCCCAGTCTGCAGAGTTCGGTTCGGCGAGGATAGGAGGCGTGTCATAAATCCCCAGCTCATCCAGTTTTCTCATATAGGTTATTAGTTTAACCTATTATATTTTTTTTCTCTCATTTTTCCCTAGTAGATGCTCTGATAATTATGGGATGTTTTAAGTGTGTTAAGAGCTGATGATAATTATTCATTTGTTTATGTTTATTTGAGAGATTATATTTTGGATACTGTTTGGGGATTATTTTGAGTTGGGTTTGGTGATTTTTCTCTCAGTTAGGGTTATCCATTATCAAGGGAGGTTTCGCCAATATTTTTGGTAGAATTTCCCTTGAGGTGGGTCCCGCAGGATTTATTCCGGATTTCAAGGGGGAAATTCAGGGTAGGTCCTAACACCTTGAGCTAAAGGTTAGTTTAAGGGTATTGTGTTATCCATTAGTACTTTGGTTTCTAAGTTTTTTTAATTGTGTGATTTTAGGTGATTTGTGAAATTGTGATTGACTTGCTTTCATTTTGTTGTGGAATTTGCAACGGGATTTGTATGTGAGTAAATCTCACCATGGTTCACTCTTGGACCTAATTTTATTATGATCATTGGATGTTGATGTTGGATTTAATAATATGCTATTAATCGTTTTTAAATTTATGAGCTTGATCGCCAACGGCTCATATGTAAGATAAAACAAGTTTTCCTTATATGTTTATTTTTGAGGTTCTTGTGATCATAATTTTATTGATTTTTGATAAGTTATTCTTGTGGAATAATATATATTGTTCATATAATTATATCTTTGAGAATGACATAATTTTATGATGTGAATCATGTGTTGTTGATGATGTTGTGGTGTTATAGTGAATTGTTGTTCAAAAATAGTGAAACCGGGTTCCAAGCCTTTAACCGGGTGATTGGTTACGGTTATGATGAAATTTTATTTTGTGATTTTTATTGGACAGTCAAACTGGGTTCCAAGCCTTTGGCCGGGTGATTGATTACGGTTAGGAATAGCGTTCTAGTCCGTCTGTCGGTGTAGGTCATGGGAGATACTTTATGGTATCTGGGACCCATGGGTGCACAAATTGTTGTTGTAGGTCATGAGAGGTAATTATTAAATATCTGGGACTCATTGGTACATTTTGTTTGGTAATGTGTTGGATGTGTGGTTTTCAATGATTGATCAAATCTCTCTTGTGGTATGTTGGATGTGACAAATGTTGTGGTATTTTTGAGTTTACTCATACGAGCTTTTTAGCTTACCGGGTTTGTTATTTTACAAACCCGGTGCACCAATTCTTGGTGTAGGGGTTAGACCTGCAGGTGAGGATCAGCAGGGTTGAGGCGGAGGCTCAGTGGCAAGGTTCTTTTTTGGTTTTGCTGTACTATGTATAGTTTTATTAATTAGGTAGACAATATTAAACTCATGAGATTGTTCTCATGTTCTTGTTTTGCAAGTTTATGTAAACAAGGAAGTGTAATATTTAACTCAGTGATAGGTTGTATGATATTTATTTTTCCGCTATTGAGTTTTAGTTGTTTGGGTTTGTTTGTTGAAATATGTTGGGATATTTATATTTTAAGTTAGATCATGCCAAAAATTTTGAAAATTATCTTTCGAAAATTGGGGTGTGACAAAAAAAGGAAACGAAATTTTCAAAACTTAAGTTTGAAATTGTTAACCATTTCAGAATTAATACA
Organism: Fragaria iinumae; assembly: GCA_009720345.1. Taxonomy (NCBI): domain Eukaryota; kingdom Viridiplantae; phylum Streptophyta; class Magnoliopsida; order Rosales; family Rosaceae; genus Fragaria; species Fragaria iinumae. The sequence continues at coordinate 22,625,193 of CM019117.1, forward strand.
AATTTTCCTAATTGGCGACGAAAATATTTTTTAATTAAGAAAAAATTCATTTCCATTATATTAAGAAAAAGAATTCCGTCTATTAAGAAAGCATTTTTGTCGCCTAAGACTTACTTAGGAGACGGAAACTATTCCGTTGTCTAAGTGATTAATATTTTTGATTATTTATTTAAAAAATAATAATTTCATCTCCTAAGTAAAATAAATCTGTCACCTAAGAGGTACTTAGGAGACCAAATATTCATTCCGTCTCGTAAGTGTTTAATATTTTTAATTTATTTTATTTTTAAAAAAATTCCGTCTTCTAAGTAAATAATTCTGTCGTCTTAGTAAAACTTAGGAGACGGAATATTGTTCCGTCGCCTAAGTGGACACTTACACTTGGGCTACGGAGTTGCATTCCGTCTCCTAAGTGGAACTTAGGCTACGGAATTGTTTTAATTCCGTCTCCTAAGTTCTTTTTTCTAGTAGTGTATATATACAGACTAAATGGAGAGAAAAATTATGCATCGATGTCCACACTTGGTGTTAAGGTCAAGTTAATATTCAAAGTCAAAAGACTACCGATATGATACCTCAGTTTATATTTTAATATTCTCGTGATGCCTCCGTCTAACTTCCGTTAAGACTCTGTTAGAAAGCTGATGCGTCAAGCACGGGCAATGACACATGTGATACTTGTATCAAGGGCAATAATGTCTTTCTATATTAACAGTTTGAGGTGGTTTTAAGGTCACTCAAACGATCTACTTCTAGATGGCCTGACAACACCTTAAGTAAGTGCGATTGGTATTATCTTGAATGTATTCGCGTGTCTTCTAACTTCTCTTCAAACGTTCGTGAGTAGACGAGAACATACCTATTGCAAGATTCTTCTTCAGACCTAAGAAAACTCTTAGGATTTATCGGTAATTAGGCGAATACCAGTATCTTACTCAACCCTCAAGGTTAAGCAGAGCTAAATATCAAGATTGGGGATATTTGTCACGGCAAACCGTAACAACAGGTTTGGCGAGTCTTTTGCTCATGAGAGGCTGATGAGTAGTTGTGGGATTTGCTCCGGAGAGTCTTTGGTGGTGCTCCGAGGAGGCTTTTTAATAGGAATGAACATATGTTGGTAGAAAAATGCATAAGCAAAGGCTGGAATTGTAAATTAGAAGCTAGAAATAAAATGCAAAATAAAAAGGATAGTTTTGATATTCATTTAAAGAGATTGATAATGGAAGAAAATTGTACTTCTTGTTTTTCATAATAACAATGTTTGAGGGTTCTTTTTGAATTAAGCCTGACTAGGCCAAGATTAACTCAATAATCTGATTAATGGGAAATCTTGTATGTGATTCAAACAACAGTGATTCAAACAACAAAACAAGCTTGTAGTGTGAGTCTAGTGTGGGAGCTAAAGACACATTGCAGTGATGAGAATTGGACTGGATTTGGGATTAGGTTTCTGGAACAAGCTGGGTTTCAAGAACAGGAATTGGGGAATGGTTAAGAAGGGTTATCGCTTGAAGGCATAAGAGCATGAGTGTTTGGGGGGGGTGTTTCTCTGGGTTTTTTGCTTGATCCCTTTCTCAGTTCCAAATCCCTCTTCTTATAGGGCTCAAATTGATGGGTTTTGCGGTGCCTTCCAATGGCTAATCCGCTGGGTAAAAGGGATTTCCTTCCTACTCGTGATTATGGTCTTAGAAAATTGGGAAAGGGAAGCTTGCTCTAGAAGATGAAAGAGTTGACTCACTGCAGGGATGCTGTAGGGACGGATGCAGGTACAGAAAACCAAGGTCGACGAAACTTAGAGTCCACGATCTCATCATTTGAGGATGAAGGAGTTGCTTTCAGAAAAAGAAAGAGACTTCTCCGTTGGATAAAGCCGGGAATCAAGGTTTTGACACCGCTGCGAGGAGAGAAAGTTGAAGAAACTGGTTCGAGGACAGGGAAGAAAAGGAGATTGGGATTTTTTTTTATAAAGAAAAGGGTTTGGGCCTTCTAAAAGAAAAGGTGTTGGGCTTTTGGATTTAAAAGTATTTTGGGTTTAATAAAAGTAGTCCAATTCTCTTATTTTCACCAATTCGTTATCGATTTAACTTGTCGGGCTTGAATTTCGGGCCCAAGACCGAAATTATTAACGACGTTAAATCAATGAACGAGCATCATGCATCTTCGTAACCTTCCACACCACACCCACTTCTACAAGCCCCAAAGATGCATAAATGTAGCTTGGGCCTACATCAATTTATAAGCATGTTTGCTTGGTATGTTAAAATCAAGGATTTAACTTAAGACTATAGGTTTTTGTATGAATCGTGTAACAAATTATAGCATGGCAAAGTGCATGATTTTTCGGATATCAACACAATGTACAACATATATATGCATTCTGCATACAGGTTCGATCCACAATTGTAGGACCAAGAATGGTAATTAGCCTATACAGCTAACTACAAAATATTACAAAATTACAATCCCGATTAGTTGGGATTCTTAATTTCCTTCAATACTCCCCCTCAAGTTGGAGTGTATGTTGATCACTCCTTACTTGCCGAGTAATGTGGAGAACTGGTTCGAACTCAGTGGTTTTGTGAATATGTCTGCTGGTTGCTCCTTGGTCCGTATGTGTTCTGTTTTGACCTCTGCACTTTTTCACGTACAACATGGCAGTCAATTTCTATATGTTTGGTTCGTTCATGGAACATAGGGTTTGAGGCAATGTGTATTGCTGCCTGATTATCGTAGAACAATCTAATCGGCTGCACCTGTTTGACGTTCAAATCCCTCAATATGTATTGCAGCCACGTAATTTCACAACACGTAGTGGCCATTGAATGATACTCAGCTTCTACGCTTGAACGTGAGACTGTACTTTGTTTCTTCGTTTTCCATGAGATAGAAGCATGGCCAAGAAAAATACAATAGCCAGTTGTTGATCTTCGAGTGTCCTTGCATCGAGCCCAGTCTACGTCACAATATGCTCTGCCTTCCTTGGTTTGGTTGGGATATCATTCAGATCAAATGGTCCTGTTGCATCTTCATCATGTTCATCTTCAACAATCATATTATATAATGCATGTCATCATGATGTATTGAAGATTCTCCTTACTCCACCCATGAGTTGGTTCTCTAATGACTGCCCAGCAAGCTTGGAGAATACCAAATGCTCGCTCACAACGTTTCTTGCATCTTTGTGAAGTGTTATGTTTGTGGCGACCTAGAGTTTCGAATTGCTTGCACGTACAAATGAACCCCATTTGGGGTATATGCCATCAACTAGGTAATAACATTTGTTGTAATGTCTATTACACACCTGGTAAAGAACCTAAGGGGTTTCACCATGACACACTTCATTGAACAAAGAAGGCTTGTTAAATCCAAGTATCGTATGATGCCACCGCCTCCAAGATGATTGTCAGTTTCCCCTTATGGCCAGTTTATTGCCCTGCCTAATTGGTGGGACAATTTTTGCACCTCCAGTGCATACAATCAAGGCTCCCGACCATCCTTGGAAATCCTCTCTCTACAGCTGCGTCGCAAATCTGCCGGTGTTGGTTAGTGGAGGTATTGCTTGTGGTACACATTCCATATTTCTCTGGTGAAGTGCTCCAAGATCTTGACGGTAGTGGATTTTGCAATATCCATTTGATCATCGAAGAAGTAATTTGTGATCCCATATGCGAGTTGTCTCATGGCGCATATCAGCTTTTGTTCAGTGGATAGGCCGACTCTCCTAGTCGCATCTCTTTTCTAAACAAAATACGGATTGTGGTTTGTCACATCTCGCATCATCCTGTCAAAGACCCAAGGTTGCATTCTATACCGCCTACGAAATATATTTGGTTCATACCGGCACGGATCAATGAAGTATTGAGCTTTGAGTCGTTAATCCATAAGCTCTCGATCTCTAGCATTATAAGTACAACCTTCCAAAGAACCACCCCATTGTGTCTCCTCGTCTTCATTGCTTTAAATTTGCAAGGCAGCGACAACCATCATGTTGGATCTTCGGCAATTTCTATGGACAACCTCTTCTTGATCTTTCAATAACCATTTTGTCTAAAGATCCATTGTAGAAGGAGTTTGACAAAATAGATAGGAAAACAATATTGATGAATATGAGAAGTGTTTATGAATTTAGATATGAGAAGTGTTTGTGAATCTATGAGAGATGAGGATGACAACAACCTCATATTTATGGACGATTTGGGATGATATGAACAGATAAGATATGACACGTGTCGTAAACATATAACTCGTAATCTGTATAGCTAAATCAGAATTTGAAATGCGGCGACGAAATTCGATTTTTTGTCGTATATGGCAATACAACACATCAAAATATCTTCAAAATAATGACAATTTTGTCATATATGCCGAAAAAACTCCATAAAATTATTGATATGTGTATAAATATTTATTATCAGAATAATTTTAATATTAAGAAAAGCTAAAAAGTAATATTATACTCAAATTAACATATTATTTAATATAATATTCATAAACATTATACTCAAATTATATTTTAATCAAGAATAGTCAGAATAACACCTTCATATAGCACCTCATTGTTAGAGATAGGAAATTAATGAAATATGGATAGTGCCACAAGGAGGTGCTAAAATGAGAATAGCACCTCCGAATAGCACTTATTGTTGGAGTTGCCCTAAGATCAATTCTAAAGCTCGGCACACAGAGAACATTATTCAATTGAAATGAATTATTAAACTGAATTAAACCAGTCATAGTAATTTCGGCCCTAGCTCCATTGGGTACCCAGATAACACCCATAATGTCAGGACCCACCCCGAATTTCACTCTGAAACCCGAAGTAAATCCTGCGGGGTCCACCTCCAAGAAAAAATTATCTAAAATTCGGCGTAATCTACCTTGAAAATGAACAACCCTTACCTGAAAAACTCTAGATAAACACTTCTATTATCAATCATCCATCCTCAACTCCTGGAGCCTTCCTGCTCCCCAAGTTCATCACATCTCCCAATATAACAATTTATCATCTAAAATAATTCCACAACCAACAAAAGATAATTAATAAATTACTACTGGACTTTCAGAGCATATATAAAGATGAACGAAAAACAATGAATAAAGAATGAGCGGAAGCAGCCTCTGACTATGCCTCGACTCCATGTACGCTCGACCTCATTTAAACTTATCATGCATAGTGGGCATTTAAAACCAGAGGGCCCAGGAGAAAGTAATTTAAAAACGTTAGAGTGAGTGGACAAAAATAACTTAAACAATTTAACAAAATACGTAATTTAAATATTTTCCCATCTACAGTTTTAAAAACTTAGCTGCACGCAACTTTCGTAAATCATATAACTTAAATTCCAGAAACCTAAAAAAAAAATGACAAACCAGCCCCGCTGGTTAATCAAATAAAGAAATCTCGTAAGAAGAGATAAACCAGCCCCGCTGGTTAATCAAATACATAACTGAGAAGAATAAAATAAGGGGAAGAGTTATCACTATGTAAAAGGAGCCTCCCAGGCTCGGGTCGGTGCTTCCCACACTATAATATCGTCCCACGCTAAGCACTTTACTCACCTATAGTGAGGACCGCTAATAATGGCTAGCTAACAAATAAATATAAATACCGATTGGTTGCCTCTCAGGCTATAATAGCGTCCCACGCTAAACGCTCTACTCACCTTTGGTGAGGACCGCTAATAATGGTTAGCTAGCAATAATCAATATAAGCGACCCTATATTATGGTGACTAAAAACATACGAAATCACTTAAATTCGTTAAACTTCCCCAAGATCATACGAATGGTACGGTTCCCAACCGTACTTGAAAATTATCATAAGAAATTAAAATAAACTCAATGATGTGTCCCACACATCAAAAATATTCTCAAGTCCATGATTATAAGTGAGATTTAATTATCAAGTATAAATTGTAAATAATTTCATAATCCGAAAATACTCGCTAAACATATTCTCAATGTCAATTTCAATAATCCACAAGTAAATGAGAAAGATATGAATAGAGAACTACCGAAAATCTCATTTTCGGTAATTTTTTAAAAATCTCAAAGTCATCAAAATAACATCGATAATAATTAAACCCGGAGTCATAAAAAATATCAAAACTAAAATACCAACTCTATAACCCGAGCTCAAATCCATAAATCATGACCAACTATTAATCAATGCTTCAAACTCAAATAATTTCCAAGATCCTCTCATAAACCGAAATTGTAATATAAGCTCGGAAAATAAAATAATAAATTATAAAATCTTGCATGCATATTTATTTAAAACCAAAATGTCCACTCACAAATTTAGGCATAAGTCCGACGATATCCGCAACGCCATACGTGTGAGGTCTCCATGAATCCTAAAACCATAAGCATAATTAGAACCACATTCCGATTTTGGAAAAATAAATGCTTTAATATAACACCCCAAAAATCTTCCGCGTAACCCACTACCCTTGTTAGGCTTAAGCTTATCGGATTCATACCAAACTCCAACCACAACCTCACTTCATCGATTCTAGCACTTTAGGACCATATTCAAGTAAATCAAATGGTCGGATTTTCATTCTAACAACCACCAAGATTCTCAATCTTAGAAAAATCCCAAACCTAACCAAAACTCTTCCAAAATTCCAAACTTCACCTCATTAAACTCCTCTCAATAACACAAACTCAAAAACATGAAAAAATACCCAAAAGTGGCGGCTCCGCCGGCAGCCCCTACTCCGACCACCTCTGATGCTTCCCAAAATTTAACAAAATAATCCTCTCAACACGCACAACAACTTCCATAACTAGCACAAAGTCCAATTCTAAGCCTAACTAGGGTAATCGAACCAAAACAACAAAAATCTCAATTTATACCCTAGAATTTCAAATCCCGACCGGTATGGCGGCCTAACTCCGCCAGACGGCGGCGAACGGAGGTGGAGAAGGCGTCGGGTCGGGAACCGAGCGGGAGAGAAGAGAGAGAAGTGAAAGTGAAAATCTGATTTTTCACTTTTGACTTTCCACCTTTGGCCCCTTTTATTCCTACCTTCCCGAAATAGTAACTTCAGTTTTTAGACAGTAAATTCTTCATACGAACTTTGTTTTTTACGTGCCACATGTCTACAAACTCCGTTTAACGTCCTCCATGACCTTCATGAAGAAAGTTTTCTCAAATTCCAAACGGAAGAAAAAGTCAACTGTTGGAGTCTTAAATAGTAAACAATTTCTTAAAACGGTAAAAGGTCAAAGTAACCCAAAAGTAAATAACCGCAAATTGACTTAAGAACCGGGATGTGACACACAATATGTTCCTCGTTCTCTCCTCAGTTCTTCTTCCTCAGAACCCAGCCCTCAACCACTTCTCCTCTTCTTTTCCCTCACTATCACCCAGCCCTCACCCAAAATATCTCTTCTCAGTTCTCACGCTCGTTCTCTCTGGTTCTCAAACTCGTCTTCTTCAAGTCTCCAATCCAAGCTCAATTTTCATGTCAAATCTCTCTAAAGTAGTTCCTTATCCTTGTATCATTTCTAAGTTAGTATGGTTATTATCACATCCCGACTCTTAAATTTTTACCCTATTTACTAGCTTGGTATTAATAAGAGTTTTACCGTCTTCGTCAATGAGTTTATAGTTTCAAAGGTCCCTAGAGGTGTTTTGAGGGAAGATTATTTTGGAGAAATTATTCGTGGGAGAAATATTTGACGACGGTAAAAAGGGTAAATTTTAAGTAAAAAGGGTAATTTTTATTAGGGTATATTTTTGGGGTATTTTTATTTGTTGGAGTAGGTTTATAGGGTGGACCGGTTCAATTTGAAGTCAAAAAGCCCAACTTCTTCTTCTTCTCTCTCTCTTCTCCCCGAGCTCTCTCTTTGCAGGAATTTCCCGAGCTCGGTCCACCGTCGTCCGGCCACCGCAGACCGCCGCACCAGTCCCAATCGGTCGGCCATCGACCCAGCTTCCTTCTTGGACCGGTGGTAGCCTCTCTAGTGCCGCTGTGAGAGAGAAATCGCACCCGGAAGCTCCGACTGCCCCGTAGTGCTCCGTCGCCAGAACTCCCTCCTCCAGCCACCATAGCGGGAGCTGCTTGGCTCAATAGGAAGCTCTGCTCCCGTGGACTAGGATTCACTCTCTCTTGGATTAGGATTCGAGGAGACCTCACTTGAGTGGCGAATTGGATTTCGTTGGGCTTATGCCTAAAGTTGTGAGTGGACGTTTGTTTTAAATAATATGCATGCATTGAGTTAGTGTGGAATAATTGTTTTTATTGGAGCATGTGATGTCATTTTAATTTGGCGATCTTTCTTGATTTTCGGTGGAGTCATATGGTTATTGTTTCTTTTATAATTTGAAATTTTCATTATTTTGGAGAGTTACCGAAAATAAGATTTTCGGTGGATATGTATATGGATATTTATGAGGATAGTATGTATATAAATACTAGCTAGCCATACGTGCTTGTTCCGTCATAATGAGGTAAAATTCCATTATGGCGCGACGTGAGCGTTAGACGCAAGCGTCGTAGCCCTATATGAAAACTACTTTCTTATATTTTCATATAGGGGATCTGCACGTATATACACCCGTCTTATTCCGTCATAATGAGGTAAAATTTCATTATGACGCGACGTGAGCGTTAGACATAAGCGTCGTAGCCTTGTATGAATTTCTATTTTTCTTGTTTGTTTCATAGAATTCGTACAAAGAATCTGACGAGTGTAAATACATACATATATATATATATATATATATATATATTTATATATAGTTTAGCCTGAGAGGCTCCATTTTATTAAGTTTTGGAGACTAGCCAAAGCTAGTCATGTATTTGTCAGTTTATGAGTTGAGAGTTTTTAAGCTGTTGCATGCGGCATAATTTCTATGAAAATTAAATTGAGAATGCTTAAATATTTTTATTGAATTCATTTTTGTCCACTCACTCTAATGTTTGTAAATGTTTTCCCCTGTGCCCTTCGTTTTAAAAATGCCCAGTATGCAAGTTAGCATAGTTGAGGTCGGGCGTACATGGAGAAGAGGCAAGTTAGCATAGTTGAGGTCGGGCGTACATGGAGAAGAGGCATAGTCAATAGTATAGTTTCCGCTCATTTTTATATTTCTAGTTCCTTTCCTCTCAAATAGAGTTGCTCTGAACTGTGATTGTTGGTTGTGGGATTATTCTTATTAAAGTTAGTAAATAAATTGGGAGATGTTGTGATTTGGGAAGCACGAAGGCTCTAGGAGTAGAAGGTTGTAGATGGATTTTTAGAAGTGTATGCATGTATTATTAGGAAGGGTTGTCCATTTTCAAGGGAGGTTATGCCGAATTTTCGGTAATATATTCTTTGGAGGTGGTCCCCGCAGAATTTACATCGAGTTTCAGGGTGAAATTCGGGGTGGGTCCTGACAGTTATGGTGTTAGATTGAAGCTTTAAGATGCGTAAATAGTTTTGTTAGATTGAAACTTATGGTAGTGTATGTTTACTGTGTCTAACCTATCATGCTCTATGTGTTTACAATTTTCAATGATTTGATATTTGAATTCGTTTCAATTATGTCTAGATTGCCCAGCTGAAATTTGTATATGAGAACCATAGATGTATAAATCACCTATGGGTTTGACGTCTCCATGTGTAAAGTAAATTGTTATACTTCATGAATGGTCAAGCATTTTACTCAGAAGCATTCTATGTATGTGTATAATGCCTGAAAAAAAGCTCTCTTAATAATTGTATAATTGAAGCATTACTGATGTTGTTATGTACATCTGTAAAATGATTATTGATGTTCTTTTGAATTTATATTGAATTTTATTTACGAGTAAGTAAAGTAGTGTAAACAAGAACTATCAAGCATGAACTCTTTCGTGGATTGTTGGTGCTGTCCAGATAATGTAGAAATTAAAAGGATTAATTTCAGTTTACCCTCTCAGGTTTGAAGTTAAAATCATTTCAGTCCCCATACTTTTAATTTTGAAAATTTACCCTCTAAAGTTTCCAATTTTCATCAATCATGTCTAATTGCTGAAATTTTGCCTAGTTTAGACGTTAATCTTGACTTCATAACTCACTAGAAGGGCTAACATAGTCATATAACAACATAAATCGCTTTTTAGAACTTTTTTTTCTAAGATTTCACGCTAGCAATTAACCTCCAAACTTGACGAAATTTTAGCAATTGAGCTTGATTTATGGAAATAATTAGAAACTTTAGGGGTAACTTTCTAAATTAAAAGTATGGGGACTGAAATGATGTTAACCCCAAACCTCAGGGGAGTAAACTGAAATTAATCCAAATTGAAAACCAACATGACTGAACCTCTCTCTCTCTCTCTCTCTCTCTCATTTTTTTGCAATATGCAATCGTATAGCTCTGCTGATAATGAAATCATGAATGAGGATGTGGAACAAAGTGTTCCACGCAAAAGAAAGAGGAAAACACCAGTATGGGATAATTTTAAAGTAACATTGATCAGTGGGGAAGATAAAGCAATTTGCAAGCATTGCGGCAAGATCCTAAGTGCAAAGGCTTCGCATGGAACTAATTCCTTGAATACATATGTTAAATAATGTAAATGACTACAATCCCAATCAACAAGAAGTGAGGGGAGTCAGGGGATAGTAAGAATGGGACAGTTTGACAAGACTCATGAGACTAATGCAAAGACTGAGCTTGCGAATATGATCATCATGCATGAGTATCCATTGTCGATGGTTCAGCATCTCGGGTTCAAGAGGTATTCTAAAGCATTACAACCTTCCTTTAAGATTCCATGTAGAAACACAATCAAGAAAGAGATTATGAAGATCTATGAATTCGAGAAAGAAAAGACAATGAAGCTTATACAGATGACTACAAGTAGGATTGCAATTACTACAGACATGTGGACTGCAAGTAATCAAAAGAAGGGATTTATGGCCATAACATCACATTTTATTGATGATTCTTGAAACTTGTAGAGTCGACTTTTGAGGTACATAATATATTAAATTGCATTGTTTACCATCGCATTTTACTGTCTTGTTTACTTGATCTATATACTTTCCTTTAGATTGTGATGTTGCGTTGTACTTATGATTGTGATGCAAATAGTTTATGGATCTTTGTTGTTTGCTTCCTTTTAGATTCTGATGCTACATAGGATGTGCTCTTTCTGAGTTTATCTTTCTGAGCTTATTTTAAAGATCTTTAGTGCTCTGTCTGAGTTTATGTTAGTGTCTGTGTGAAACAACAACAAGTATATGTTAAAAGAGTAGTATTCTAGTAAACACTGCATTTTTTTTATATAAATGGTGTTATATAATGTCTGATATAACTTATTGTTATATAGGTTTGTATATGTTCCGTGTCCACATGATGCTGATATGCTTCATAGGGTGTTGATGAAGTGTTTATATAGTTGGAATATTCATCATAATTTATCGACGTTGATAATGGATAATTGCACCACTAATGATGCTATGATTGATTTACTTCTTGTGACTTTGAGATCGTGTCACATCCCGGTTCTTAAGTTATTTTTCGGTTATTTACTTTTGGTATTATTTTGATCTTCTACCGTTTTGAGTAACCGTTTACTATTTAAAACTCCAAAAGTTGATTTTTTCTTCCGTTTGGAATTTGGGAAAACTTTCTTCATGAAAGTTGTAGAGGACGTTAAACAGAGTTCGTAGACACGCAGCACGCTTAAAACGGAGTTCGTATGAAGAAGTTATAGTCTAAAAACGAAAGTTACTATTTTGGTTGGGGGTATAAAAATGGAAACTTACCGGATGGGTAAGGTAAGAAATCAGTTTTCACTCTCTCTCTCTCTCTCCTCCCTCCCGCGCCCGTTTCGACCCGCCGGATTTGTCGCCTTCGTCCGCCGCCGTCCGGCCAAGATAGGCGGCAAGCTTGGTATCAAATCGAAGCTTGGAGCATCCTCTACAAGTCTAGGTAGGTGGCAGCTGGTGTCGCACCGCCGTGAAGGAGAAATCATGCCGGAAAGCCGCGGCTGTGCGTGGCGAGGTTTTCGCTGGAAAATCCCTTTTCCGGCCACCATAACCGGAGCTGTTGGTCTCAACTTGAAGCTCTCCTTCCTAGCAGCAAAACCCTAAAAGGATACATCCTAACACGAGCTAGGTAAGGAGAATTGAAGGTTTGAATTTTTAGGGTTCTTTATGGTGTTTTTGTTCGATTGACATGTTTAAGCTTGAAATTGAACTTAGTGATAGTTATGAAAGTTGTTTGGGATGTTGAGAGGAAGATGCTGTTAAAATTTGGTAGCCATTGGGGGTCGCCGGAGTCGACCGCCGGCCGCCGCTGCCAGCGGAGCAGATGGCGGCGCCACCGCTGTAAAGGGGCTTTTCAGGGTTTTAAATATGTTATATTAAGGGGAGTCTAATGGTATGAAGTTTGGAATTTTTGAAGGAGTTTTGGTTAGGTTTGAAATTTTTCAGAGATTGGAGAAATTGGCGGTTGATAGAATAAATCCGACCATTGGATTTTCTTGGTTATGGTCCTAAAGTGCTAGAACCGATGAAGTGAAGTGGTAGATGAAGTTTGGTAAAAATCTAATTAGCTTATTAGTGGGTTAATTAGGAGGATTTCGATGATTAAGTTAAAGCATTTAATTTCCTAAATCGAAGAGTGGTTATAAGCATATTTATTGTGCCAGGATACGAAGGGAACCTCGCTTGAGTGGCGATGCGGTTATCGTCGGGCTTATGCTTAAATTTGTGAGTGGACATTTTGGTTTTAAATAATTATGCATGCAAGATTTTATAATTTATTATTTTATTTTTCCGAGCTTATATGATAAATTCGGCTTATGAAATGATCTTGGAAAGTATTTGAGTTTGAAGCATTGATTAATTATGGGTCATGATTTATGGATTTGAGCTCGGGTTTTAAAGTTGGTATTTGAGTTTTGATATTCTTTACGACTCCGGATTTAAATATCATCGGTTTTATCTTGATGACTTTGAGATTTATAAATGATTACCGAAAATGGGATTTTCGGTAGTTCACCATCATAATTTAATTGGTTATTTGAGGCATAATGATTTTGACTTGGAGAATATTTCAGCGAGTAATATCGAGTGGAGATTTTATTATTTATGATTTATATTTAATATTGAAATCTCACTTATATTTATGGATTTAAGAATATTTTGACGTGTGAGACACGTCATTGAGTTTATTATAATTTCTTATGATGATTTTCAAGTACGGTTGGGAACCGTACCATTCGTATGATCTTAGGGAAGTTTCATGGATTTAAAGGATTTTGTATGATTTTAGTCACCATAATATAGGGTCGCTTATATTGATTACTGCTAGCTAACTATTATTAGTGGTTACTCACCATAGGTGAGTAGAGCGCTTAGCGTGGGACGCTATTATAGCCTGAGAGGCAACCGATCGGTATTTATATTTATTTGTTAGCTAACTATTATTAGCGGTTACTCACTATAGGTGAGTAGAGCGCTTAGCGTGAGACGCTATTATAGCCTGGGAGGCACCGACCCGAGCCTTGGAGGCTCCTTTTACATGGTGATAACTCTTCCCCTTATTTTATTCTTCTCAAATATTTATTTGATCAACCAGCGGGGCTGGTTTATCTCTTTTTATGAGATTTTTTTATTTGATTAAGCAGCGGGGCTGGTTTGTCCATTCTTATGGGTTTATGGATTTAAGTTATATGATTTATCAAAATAATTACGTGCAGCTAAGTTCTTGACATGTGGGAAAGTATTTAAATTGAGTATTTGTGAAATTATTTAAATTATTTTGTCCACTCACTCTAACGTTTTTAAATTACTTTCCTCTGGGCCCTTTGGTTTTAAATGCCCAGTGTGCAGGCTAAGTTTAAATGAGGTCGAGCGTACATGGAGTCGAGGCATAGTCAAATAGTTAGAGGCTGCTTCCGCTTATTCTTTATTCATTGTTATTCTTTCATTATTAGATATGCTCTGATAACCAGTTAGTGAATTAATTTTGAGTATTGTTGGTTGTGGGATTATTTTAGTTAAGTAATTGATTTATTGGGAGATGTGATGAACTTGGGGAGCAGGAAGGCTCCAGGTGTTGAGGATGGATGTTTGGTTATAGAAGTGTTAAGTTGGATTTTTCAGGTAAAGGTTGTCCATTTTCAAGGAAGGTTATGCCGAATTTTCGGTAAAATTTCCTTGAATGTGGACCCCGCAGGATTTACCTCGGGTTTTAGAGTAAAATCCGGGGTGGGTCCTGACAGATCGAGTTCCTTATTGGTCGGTGGAAAGTTATTGCATATGCGTTGTTGTGCCCATATATTGAACTTGATTATTAAGGATGGTTTGGATGTTATTAGGGAGAGTATTGAGACAATTAGGTCTAGTGTTGCTTATTGGACGGGCGACCCAAAAAGAGAAAAAATGTGTGCTAGGATGGCTTTTGTATGCAGTAGAAATTTAATACTTGATTGTAGGACGCGATGGAATTCGACCTACTTGATGTTGCAGACTTAAAGACTACAGTGGAGTATAGGGCTGTTTTCCAGCCTTAAAGAGTCGGGGGTATAAGGATGTGTCAAGTGAACAAGACTGGAATTTCGTGATGGAGATTGCTGAAAAGTTGCAATTATTTTTCAAGGCAACTAAACTGCTATCTGGCACGAAGTATCCCATAACCAACTTGTTATTTTCGAAGATTTGCCAAATTAAGTTGGCTATATCTAAGTGGCTTCAGTATGATATTTTTGAAGTGGTAGAAATGGCAAAGAAAATGGTATTGGGGTGTGATTGGAACAATTGTCGTTGCCACTATTCTAGATCCTAGGTATAAGCTCAAGTTGATTGAGTTTTAATTCAAACAAGTTCATCCTCTTAGGGTTGCGTTGGAAGTTGACAGAGTCAAGAAGCTTGCATATGACTTGGTCAAGGAGTATAGTTCTTGCGCTATATCTTATGCATCTGATAACTCATCTTTGATTGAAAGTACAAGGCCGAGTGATAATGATTTAGGGGATGACGACATGGATGCTTATGATGCCTTTGTTTCTGGCTTTAGTAAGGATACTGACAAGTCTGACTTGGAGAGGTATTTGGATGAGACTGTTTTGCCGAGGGTAAATGATAAGTAGGATGAAATATCCAACTTTGTATAAGGTTGCTCGTGACTTTTTGGCCATTCCAGTATCTACAGTTGCCTCAGAGTCAGCATTTAGTACTGGTGGACGGATTGTGAGCCCACATCGGAACTGACTTCATTCAAACACATTAGAGGCATTGATGTGTGGTCCGGATTGGTTGTGGAGTGAGTTACGAGATGCTCCTAGCACATTAGAGGATGATATTGATGTTGATGAGGAGTCTTACCATGATAACACAAAATTCTCTTCAAATGAAAATTATTTATTTTATTTCATGGATAGGACTGGAAAACCTTCCAATCATAGGCTCAGATCATGGTCCCATTTGCCTTACCATGAATGGTACTAGAAAGAAAGCTGGTAAGAGTTTTAAGTTTGAAGAAATCTGGTTATCGCACAAGGATTTCAAACCGTTGGTGGAACAATTCTGGAAACAGAACTTGAATGCTAACCCTCTCTTAAATTTTGTTGATATCACAGGTCAATTTGCTAACCAAGCTAAGACTTGGAGCAAGAATGTTTTTGGCAATCTTTTCAGGAAGCTCGAAGATTTAAATGAAAGAAGCGATGATATACAACAGTTGATGCTCTCTCCCATGTCTACCTATTTAAGGGAGCAGGATTAAAGACTTAGAGATGATCTCTCTAAGCTTTCCAAAGAAGAGGAGCTCTTTTGGGCACAAAAATCAAAGGCCAACTGGCTCACTTTGGGTGAAAGAAACACAAGATTTTTTCAAACACAGGCCAATATAAGAAGAAAATCCAATCATATCTCAAAAATCAAGGACTATGTTGGCAATTGGGCCACTTCAGAACAAGATATTGCAAATGTTTTAGTCCAGGATTTCAAAAAACGTTTTCACATGGACAATGCCCCTGACTACAACTCTCTACATGATTTCTTATCTGTTTTAGATCCATGTATTAATGATGCTGATAATGATTTGCTTTTGAAACAGATTACTGATGAAGAAGTCTGGGATGCAGTTAAAGCTATTGGAGCACTCAAAGCCCCGGGTCCTGATGGTTTGCATTCATCATTTTACCAAAATTGTTGGTCAAAAATTAAAAACAGTGTTGTTCCTATGGTTAAAGGTATTTTTAATGACAGTAGCTCGTTACATCTCATTAACCATACAAATATTGTCTTAATTCCCAAGGTGGATGAATCCATTAAGGTTAATGATTTCAGGACGATTAGTTTGTGTAATGTGTCTTACAAAATCTTAACTAAGATTCTTGTCAAGAGATTAAGGCATCTTCCTGCAAAGTGTATTTCCAAAAATCAAGGTGCCTTTTGCACCAGGAAGGGCTATACAAGACAATATACTTATTGCTCATGAATTATTCTTTGATTTTCAGAGGAAGAAAGGAAGAGTGGGAGCCTTTTCCCTCAAACTTGATTTAGAAAAGGCCTATGATTTTCTGAATTGGGATTATATTGTTCATTGCCTTAAAAGATTTGGTTTCCATGACAATTGGATTAACTTGATTTTCAATTGCATTTCCTCTATTTGTTTTTCTTTATTGATAAATGGAAACCCTTCTGGTTGGTTTAAGCCAAGTAGAGGGATTATACAGAGTGATCTTTTATCTCCTTATATTTTTATTCTTGTTATGGAACCTTTGATTAGACAGCTTAATGCGTTAGCAGTTAACCACAAAGCCCAAGTTGGTATATTATCTTCTCAACTTGGGTTTAGGATTTCTAATTTGATGTTTGCTGATGATTGTTTGATCTTTGCAAAAGCTACCAGGAAAGGTGCCAGAAATATCTCTGCAGTTCTCAATCTTTTTTTTTTTAAGGCCTCTGGACAAAAGATCAATTACCTGTCTTCTTTGTATTTATCTCCTAAGGTAAACGCTTCCCTAAAAAATGAAATAGTTAATATTCTGAATATTCAACAAAAATTTACAATATTTATGTATTCATAATGTACTTTTCTGGAAAGACCATGTTAATGCAAAAGGCTGGAAAAAATGAACACTTTCAAGAGCAGGTAGACTGACTCTTATCAAGTCCAACCTCTCTTCTATGCCTAATCATGTTATGTGTTGTTTTAAATGTCCTAAGAAACTGACCAATAAGATAGATAAAATAACCAGAGATTTCTTCTGGGGTTCAGACATGAAATGCCCTCCTGTGGCTTGGGAACAAGTTTGCCAACCTAAGGCTGTGGGAGGTCTCGTATTAAACCTGCTGGATTTTTTCAATAATGCAGCTTTGGCGAAATTTGCTTGGAAAGTCATCTCTAATGACCATAACTGGTGGTCTCAAATTGTAAGGAAAAAAAATACTTATCCAAGGCTTCTTTTTTCCAGGTAAAGAAAAAGCAGAAGAACCTCTACTGCTTGGGATGGGGTGCTGGATACCAAAGACTTAATTTTGAAGGGAATGAGATGGATGGTTGGTAATGGTAAGCAAATTAAGTTTTGGACTTTCAACTGGGTGTTGCCCCTTATTGAATTTTTACCTCATGATAGACAAGTTAGAACAAACTTAGATGAGTCTGTGGCAGATTATATTTGCAATGGTTCTTGGAATAGAGATAAGCTTAATAGAGTACTAGATCCTAACAATGTTAAACATATTATTGGTATTCCTTTACCTATTTCTGATCAAGAAGATGCTTTCAAATGGGGCCCTTCCTCCAATGGCAAGTTCTCTGTTAAGTCGGCCACTTGGCTACAGTATGATCAAGTCTATAAACATGACCAATTGGACTTGTTAAACAAGTTATTGAAACTTAATATCCAGCCAAAAATTAAAATGTTTGGCTGGTTATTAAATAGAGGAAGACTCAAAACAAGGGAAAGATTGTCCAGATTTGGCTTAATCAATGATAATTCATGTGCTTTGTGCAATAATGATAATGAAACAGCTGATCACCTTTTTGGATATTGTGATTTCATCAAAGAGGTCTAAAATATGTCAAATATTGTCTCCCCAATTGATTGGTAAGAAGGGTACCTAAAAGTTTTTAGGGAACTCTTCGTAAATCAACCTTATGATGCTGATTTGTTTGCAAAAGTGATTTCTATATGCTGGCAGGTTTGGAAAACCAGAAATGAAACAATCTTTATAAGGGCAACTCCTAATCCCCCCTTAACTACCATGGCAGCAGCTTCTACGTCTTTGAGCTGTGTTAATCTTGACAAGAGTTCTAGTGTGTGCAAATTCAAAACCAGAGTGTCACTATCAAGTGGCAAGCACCCCCTAGTTCTTTTGTTAAGATTAACTTTAATGGTTCAGTTATGGGAGACTCAACAACAAATGGTTTTGTCATCTAGGATGCTCATGGCAGACCTATTTCTATGGCAGCCAGCCATGTTGGAAGAGCTTTTGTACCTGTTGCAGAGGCGGTAGCATTGAGAGATAGCCTTGTGAAAGCAAAAGAGAAAAAATTTACAAGAGTTAAAGTGGAAGGAGATTCCAAGTTGGTAATTGAAGTGGTGAAGGGTCAAATTGATCCGCCTTGGAATTTAATCAAGCTAGTCCAAGACATTAGAAGGTTGGCGACTAGTTTTGATTCCATTAGCTTTAGACATGTTTTCGTGAGGTCAATTTTGTGGTTGATGCTATTGCTAATCTTGGTCATTTTACTGGTTCTAATTTGTGTTGGAATTATATGATTCATAGTGAGGCTTCTAGATCCTTGCTATTTGATATTATAAACTCTAGATGTCCTAGAGGCTTTGATTTATAAAGTGTTTCTTCTTAAAAAAAAAAAAAAAAAAAAAACAGCCCCTCAATAGAAAAAGGTAATGGGTATGAGTATATGTTTTACTCATTTAAAGTGGGTGGGTAATTACCCAAACCCAACATTTTGCAAACCTTAGTTCTTAAAAAAAAAAAAACAAAAGAAAAATTATTTGTTTCCCAAGGGAGCGAGGGGTAAAATTGGAAGTTGAGGTTTCGGGGAAATCGAGTGAATCTCCCCCAATAGTCCAAAACAGTGCGAATTATTTCTAGGGTTTTGAGTGTGGATTCACTCTCCGCTTGAGCTGTTCCGTAATCGATCTTACAGAGCCGATCTCTCTCTTCATCTACCCTCCAAATGAGGTCCCTCTTTCTCTGTTTTTCTCTGATAATCTGTATATGAGTTTTTGTTTGTGTTTCCGGATTTATTTGGTTTTGGTAATTTGGTAATGGTACAGTCGGCACCCGGAGGTTCTTTGGGCGCAGCGGTCCGATAAAGTATACCTTACGGTGGCGTTACCGGATGCGAAAGACATTAACGTCAAGTGTGAGGCTGAAGGCTTGTTCTCCTTCTCCGCCACCGGACTCCAAGGCCACCCTTTTCACTTCACTCTCGACCTTTACGGCCAAATACAACCCCAGGTCTCTCTCTCTCTCTCTCTCTCTCTCTCTCTCTCTCTCTTTTCCCTTCGTTTGCTTTGTTTTCCATATCTCTATCTTACATGGGTATTCCTTGCATTGCAGGGTTGTAAGACTAAGGCCGGCTCAAGGAACATCCTCTGCTCCATCCAGAAACAACACAAAGGTTGGTGGAAACGACTTCTCAAAACCCAAGAAAAACCTGCCCCTTACATTAAGGTCGATTGGAACAATTGGTGCGACGAGGACGACGAACAAGACTCTACTTGTAAGTTTACTTGATTCCTTTCTCTGTGAATCATACAAATAAATTAGGTCTTTTTATAATTATAGTCTTTGATTAGTCTCATCAATGGCTCGTTGAGCTGATACTTCGGGTTCTGGAAAGATAATTGTTTGAATAGTTGCCTAAATGCTGAAGGCTTTGGATGTTTTATTTGATTTGGGACTGCGTACAGCCCCTCATTCCTCAGTGGAAGGATATTCGAGGCTTCAGAGCATAGAAGTTTGAAATCCTTTTTGGTTTGATTATGTTGCTTATGTGCAACTGTCTGAAAGTCTAGTCTAGTTTCTCTGAGTTTTTTTCCTGGTTCTAACTGTATTTTTTTTTGTGTCTTTGCAGCTGATTTGGCCTCAGATGATGATGATGCTGCGGTAATTTGACATCCTACATCATTTATACAAAGGGATTAAATTCACTTAATCAGGTAAATTGATTTTGTATTTTGCAGATCGGTGAAGATGATGAAAGCAGTGAAGATGAAGGAATGCTCTGTAAGTCCAACTTTCTATCTCACCTAGTTTAATTATACATTCGAGTACAGGCAGAACTGTGAATTACCTCCGTTAGTGTCCATTAGATAGGTTAATTTAGTTTTGTTTAGTCACTATTTGATTTTCTTTAACTAGATGATGCACAAAAGATTGGGAGATGGAGATGGTTTTGTGGTGGGTTAGAAGGGTATAAATTTAAGATATAGTGTAATGTTTTAGGAGAAAAGAAGGTTTTAGCTATTGTTGTTTGCAGAGAAATAGAGGATAAAAGGGAAGAGAAACCATAGAATAAAGTAGGAGAAGAAATACTTGGGCAATCAAGCTTTCATAAAGTAGGAGAACCCTGTTTTGTAAACTTGTACATTTAGGATTTTCCTTGTTATCAGTGTGTGTGGGTGTCCTTAGAAAATAGAAGTCTGTGCATTTCAGTAAGATTAGCTATCAATGAGAGCCTACCAAAGTAGTTGAACGACCGATTTAGTTGTTTTTTCATCCCATTTGCAATTTGAGTTTTGCAAATATGGAAGACTTGCTACTGCGGAGTGTTTTAAGGGTCCGAACTGTTGATTTTTAGGTCTCTAAGTAGAAATTCGAGCGACTTCAGCTATTCAGCTATTATCCAGTCATTTGACATCGGTTCCAGTATTTATCAGAAGCTGTGGTCATAAATTGTTTCTCTAATGTAAACATTGCACCTCCCCTCCCGAATAATCCGAAAGTTCTCTTAGGTAGTTGCAGTTCTTTAGTTTAATTTGTCAATGTCTTTCAATGTGAAGGAATACAATGCATTTTGATATAATATTTGCGCGGCTAAATTGTTCAGTTAAACCTTTGATCCCGGTCTTTGATCATTTGCAGATCTGCCCGACCTCGAGAAGGCAAGAAAAAAGTAGGGTCATGGCTTGTTAGCTATGGACGGAGGGAACCACCATCTGCTCTTGTTAGGTAGATAGAATAGGTTAACGGTCAAATTGATGAACATTGCTTATGCTTGTAACTATATTCTCAATATTTTAAACTTCGGCAGTGCAGATCTTTTGCCCTATTTTTCTTTGTTTTGTTTTCATTTCAACTAGAAGGGATTGGAGAGATTGTGAGGTCGTTTCAGTGCTATGTGAAGGAGAAAACTGCCAATGAACACCGGGTCATGCTAGCTTCAGGCTACTGTAGGACAGATTATCCTCAAACACACAAAAGATCCAATGCTCGCTCCTACAAAACCTGCAAATGCCCTCAACTAAGTTTGTAAGCATAACACATGGGGTGAAATGTGTTATGGTGAAATGGTTATGCGCATCCTTTGCAATGTAGAGCCAATCCTTCATGCTTTTGATACTGAAAAACATACACTTATAACACAGGCTTTACGGATAACACAACGCCATTTCGTATAATTTTGTCTCCAACCTTCCGTTTAGATCAGCTAGGAGGGGATGGTACTCGCGGTTTTTGTTTTTTGACTTTGTGTAGTGATATCGTATACCTGTTTCTGACTTTCTGTTGCTCCACAAAAAAAAAAAAAAAAAAAAAAAAAAAAAAAAAAAAAAAAAAAAAAAAAAAAAAAAAAAAAAAAACATAAACATTTTTGTCCAGAACTGTACATATGCACAACTGAACTAGTCATCTACCCTCTCGCATCTACGCATTTCATGCGATTAGGACTGTTCGGGACCTCATCTACAATACGCACGGGAATAACTGGGATTGAATCCCACCATTCTTTCAGTCGTCTATAAAATCCTTGGTTGCTCTCCTCGATCTTCCCCAACTTTGATACTAAACTCATGGTGAAGTAATACAACAACGCTCCCATTATAAACACCTTCATCGGAACCACTGCTAAAAATATTGAGGCTGCACTTAGCACTACCATTGCTGTATTTGCATGCTGCAACATTCAAGTATTACTTACTAGTTAAGGAAATTAATCCGCAGTGAACTATAAAATTGGATGACATTAACAATACCTTGTGGGCCTTTGAAATGAATATGGACCAGAGTTTCAACACCGAGACATTTGCTTTCTTCACCATCTCATGTACAGTTTTCACCCCCTGTTGAGCTGAGACAATGTTCTCCACAGTAGTCTGTTCAGATGCAGTGTACACCACTAGCTCTTTGCATTCTTCATCAATTCTTTCCTGCCTTGCTCTAATCATCTTTGCGACCACCCAAACCAAGAAAGCAGCTATGGCTTTGCCCACCCACTCCCTACATATAAATTCTTAACCATCATTTCACAACTCAAGCTTACATATCTGGACAAGCTTTTTGTTCACATAACATAGAGTCAATGTGAAAACAGAAACTTACTTGTATGTGACAATAAGAGCTGCACCAATCACAATTAGTGTAGCCGCTGGCCTTTCCCATGTAAGGACTTCTTCAAACCAAGGCCATGTGTTTCTAATGGGCTTTAGTAGTTCCTACAGGATAAAACCAAACACACTCTCGTCAGCTTATAATGAATAAGTGACAGAACTGAACTAGAAGCTGCCAACCATGTAAAGAAAGCTCCTGTATATCAAAATATCAACGTAAGGATGACTCAAATGGTCAACAGAATACGCATGCTGCTTAAGTATGAGAAGATCGCTAGGGTCATTCACGTTTGCGGGAAAAAGTTCTAGGGAAAAGGGCATCTGTCAATTGCAAACATGTTTTAGGAATACAGTATGTAGGAGAACCTGGAAAAAGTGGTAAGAACATAAAAATGTGCATTTGTACACCGAGAAAGAAGAAGAAGTAGCATGAAATAACCGGTGGCATTTAATTAGAGTTCAGCCAAAAGAACCGAAGTATAATGGATAAAGGTGCTTCATGTGGCCTACCCCCCACCATTGGATTATAATCTTAGAACTCAAGACGAGTAACTTCATCATTATTTAGAAGTTGCTATATCCTGATACGAATGGGTTATTACGATTCTTACCATAAAAATAGTAGTGCTTTCAGTGATTCCCTCTTCTTCCAGTCCCTCTGTGCTCGCTTTAGCAATAGCAATTTCCTTTTCTTCTTCTCTAGCTTGATTAATTACACTTTCTAGTAAGGATGTATCTTCAACTGGTCCACTTGCACCTGCACTTTCCTTTCCCACTTCTGTTACTTCTACACTTGAATGAATTGACTCAGAAATGATCATACTCCTTAAGATTGAACTTGCACTACATGGATGACCACTATTGACCTTCTTTAGACTCTCAGCAAGCTCTTCGAGAATGTAATCCCCCTTGGGCAACTCTTCAAACAAGGAAAAGATCAGGAATCGTGTCGGTTCAGGGGGAGATATTCTTAGCATTTCCCTTGCTGCATGGAGCCTTATTATCGACAGTATTGTCCTTGCATGCATCTCCCATGCTTGTATTGGACATTCTAATTTGAATTTTGATAGAAAACGGTGCATCAACATTATCTCTTTCGTTAGTGCAAGCCAATGGTCACGCCTTGTGGAGCTAGTTATCTCGGGGAACTCGAGCACAATCCCCTCTGATCTAAACAGTTGGTAAAATGAGACATTAAACAACAATATAAAAATCCTAAGATGTTTTCTCTAATTTGTGGATATGACATCCTATAGACTAGTGTGTACAGAGGCTACAATGAGGGCTTGCACATGTAAGATTTAGTGCTAACAAATGTAATTAAGCAATCCAAGGTACTAAAGTAGGGGTCTTTCATCCGCCAATGAGTCAAACTAACCCTAGTAAGTAGTAGCTAGAGATGCATATTTACCAATATTGTGATACTATTCACTCATTTCTAATAAGCAACTATATATGCAACTTACAACTTGGGTGACTCGTAAACAATAGCCTTGTCAAAAAGTGGGGCACCCCATGGTCCTGTTGAAGCTGGGTTGACACTCTGCTCCTTATACTTTGAAAGGTCTATTTTAAGAGCATCTTCATATGTTATGACACCAGAAGCCTCAAAATAGAGTGCGTAGTTGGTCAGGGTGAGCTTACCTGAGATGAACAATATTCACGCATGATTATACGGATACCCAATTAATTATATATTTAGCCCCTGGAGAAAAAGAAGAATCTAAACTCAGAGATAACCAACTCCAATACCAGGCCAACTTGTTCCTCCAATGTGGCGTACCACTCTCTGTGTGCTAGCAGTTCCCTCCACATGTAAAATGAATTCATCATCTGCAAGCTCCTCACCCTTTGGCTTTGCTTGTTTTAGCAGATGTTTTATACATCTAACAAATAATAAAGAAATATATTTTCTCAGAATTTAACATACAAGCATGTATTATTTCCCCAGTATGTATTAGATTCAACCACGTACACTCATATACAACTGTGCAAGCTGGTGGATGTTGTTTACCGATTATTGAACTACAGGAGGTTCCCTGACCAAATAGAAAATATTTAGGGCACACATGCTTAAGTGTTTTGAAGTGTTGTTTAAAGGCCAAAGAATGAGTTCTGGCATGCCAAATGAATTGATTTTCTCTACTTCACTAGAACATTTAACTACTAATTTCGGCCATGCTTTGTTCCATTCAAGGGTAATAAATTGACAGCAATTATTTGTGTACAGATGCTGTATCATGAACTAGTCTCTACACATCAGAAAAATGCGCTCACTTGTCAATTTCCTTGATGTATTTGTCATATGCAGGAAAATGGAGCCGGTTTCCTGTAGTTGCTGTTAAAGTTTCAAAAGTAAATCTTCCATTTACAACATCTGTGACTAATGGAACAAGTGATCCCAACCACACGAATGCATCTTCTCCGATGTTCCGTTCATTATCAACCTGAGAAACACAATCATTAACAAGAACAAAACATATACTACCGGAAGAACAAAACACTAGTCTTTGATGATAATCAATGCCTACTATATAATACGAATCGTGGAGCTTACTAAAAGTGGCATGAGATCTGTATAGAACAAAGAAACATCATCTTGTTCTGGAGGAAGCTTTGCAACTACCGTCTTGTCTTCTTTCTCCTTTCCCACACACTCCTGAAAACCCCAAAAAATTATAGAGAAGTCAGGGGATAGGCTAATTCAATCTTTAAAAATAAATAAGGAGGCCATAGAAGAACACAGTAAACTATAGGACATGTATGTACAAAGGTTAATATATAAACAATTAATAACCTGAATACTTTAGGGGAAGAAGAAGAAGAAGAAAACAAAAATAACATGGGTGGAGGTAGGAAGGATGCGATAGCATGTAATATTATTGTGAGTTCAATGCATGAAATGAAAATATTGACCCACTAAAAATGATTTGGTTGCCAGGTTTCTTTACTTCTAAATGAAAAAAAGACCAGGAACTCTATATATGTACGCAGCCAGCCAACTCGCCCCATTAACAATAATCATTATAATGTCCCATATAGCAATAATCATTATAATGTTGTACATAACGCTGTTGCTCCATAAAGAAAAACTGATTCTACAATCTTGTGAGTTCGAGTGTGATTATACAATCTTGTGAGTTCGAGTGTGAGTATGTAGTCTGACTACGTTATATATATATACATTCCGGATCAGAGACAGCGCCCGCATGCCCTTAAAGTGCGGATGTCCCTCCGTTCTCCACCGGACGGCTCCGACGACGGCGCACCTCCACCTTAGCTGACTCCAGCAGCGTCCCCGATCACTTTCCCTCCCCGGCGAGTCCGCCAAATTCCAGTTTTCTATCGAGATCACCCAAAACTTCAAACAAGATCGATCTCGCCGGAAAACTGGAATTCGGCAGACTCGCCGGGGAGGGAAAGTGATCAGGGACGCTGCTGAAGTTCGCTAGGGTGGAGGCGCGCCGTTGTCCGGTAGAGAACGAGGGACGTCCGCACTTTAAGGGCTGTGTGGACGTCCTCTTTGGAACGGCTCCCCGTATATGTATGTATGTATGTATATACATACATACATACAGAGCTTCTCAGCTGCGAACGTCCGCATTTATTCTCATGGTGCGGATTTCCACTTTACACTCACTTTTTGATCGAATTTTCACATCTCCACCGTGTAGTATTTAGATACTAATGTATAGATCATGTATGCAAAATTTCAGCCAATTTGGTTATCATTAAGGCACTCAAAACTGCGTTTTTCTGTTATAATCATGAACGGTTCAAGTTCGACAGAATTATGTTCCTCTATTGTTTTAATGAGTGCCTTAATGATAACCAAATTGGCTGAAATTTTGTAGAGATGATCTATACATTAGTATCTAAAGACTAGACGGTGGAGATGTGAAAATTCGATTGAAAAGTGAGTGTAAAGTGAAAATCCGCACTGTAAGAATAAATGCGGACATCCGCACCTGAGAAAATCTGTATATATATATACATTCACCTGAATATTATTGCACTCCTGGCGTAGCTGTTGCAATAATTTTTTGATTCAAATTGTAGAAAATATTCTAAAGTTCTGAAAGTATTCTTGGTTGATTATATACGCACATATGCAGAAAAACAAAACTAGATTACGAATTACGTACTCTCAAACTTTAAAGAAGAACAATAGAAGGAAATTTAGAAAAGAAATTACGGTGAAAGAGTCCTCTTGGGCAGAGTCAGGAATCTCCCAGGAGAGCATCATGTCGAATGTGAAACGACTGAAGATTCCATCGGCAATCTTCTCCTCAACATTGTTTTGGCATAACTCACTCACACCCTTTGCACTGCAAAATTCTATGAGTTTCCTCCCGTACGTGCCACCATCGCCACCGGCACCGTGGGACGGCGCCGTTTCATTGTTCCATGAGCTGGTCGCTTCAAATTCCTCCACCAACTTATCCACTGATGTGTTCAGTCTCCTGGAGGGCATGTACGTAGATTTAATACCATGTTTATATGTATGTAGTCGATCAAATTTGTTGAAAGTTAAGATGATAATAACAAGACTCACACAGCGCAGGCTTGTACAACATCATTTGCAACGGAGGAGAGATGTTTCATTCTCATTGTCGACATTATAGCTATCTCTTATCTCTTCTTCTTCTTCTTCTTCTTCTTCTTATTTGTGGCAGGAGGAAGTGGAGAGGTGAGAGGCAGCGTTGTGTTTGTTCTTTAAGAAAGTGCCACGTTTGTATGTGCATGCAGGAGTGCAACACCTGTTGCCCGTTCCCCATTTCCCTCTACCTCATCAATATCTCCCACGTACCCTCTCGGTTGGGCTTTTTAAGGCTCAGCCCAAGCCTAAACCCCCGACCGAAAAGTCCTTCCCACAAGTGAGTGAATTGACCGTCGACTCTCAGAGTTAGGGTTGGACATAAAAAACCGAAATTCTACTCCCGTCTTGAAATTTGACGGGACGAGACGACATATAAATATAATAACGCTAGACCTGTCCCGTCCCATCCCATAAAAGAAAAATGAGATGGACCGCGGGACGAAAAGTTTAAGGCCCGTAAGACCCGTCCCGTCCCGTCCCATGTATAATCAAAAGTAATCTCATTCGTTGGTTTTCTCATCTCAATAGTTAATTTTTGAACCCTACAAGCTAAGTCTCAACAGAACCCCATCTCTTTCGCAGTCATTCGTAGTCTCTCACTCTCTTATCCCAAAACATGAAACCCAAATTTTGATCCACTGTGCAAATTAACATCCACATACGTACATATAACACCACAGATCGAAGTAGAACGAAACAGTAGAGTGTACTGCGTATAAAGTCTCTTAAATCACAACAAACAATGCTTGGATGGAGAAGGAGGTTTTAAATTTTGTACACAAAACGTAGTAGCTTCTGCACTATTTTACTGGTTCTTTCTACTTCTTGAAAACTTGTATCACCAGCTAGTTTTTTTTTTTTAATAAATAGAGGATTAGGCGATATTAGCTCCTTTACGACGACCGATTTGGGGTGGCAAACGCCCACCCACAATCCCGAAAGAAAAGGGTTCATCACATCTGGGAACCCACCACCCGTCCTTCCATTTAAATTTATTAATGAAAAGTAAAAATAAAAAACAAGTATAAAAGGGATGGGCCGGGGGACCAAACCAAAACCTTCCCCAATAAAGGTACTGTGTAGAGATTCTCTCGAAACCAAGAGAACTAAAAGAAAAAACCAAACTGAAAAAAAAGTAGTTTGAAGCATGCTTCTCAGCTAGGCGGTAAAACAAAGAAAGTTTTCTCAAGTTTCCACCCTTGCGGACTAACCCATCCAAAATTCATAACCAACAAATTAATGAGGTCTATAATATGGGAAACCTAAAGCATCCACATGCAAGTAAGGACAAACCTCAAGTGGAGGACATGCTAACACAAGGATGAGGAAACCAGCCCCAAAATAGTAAAACTATCTGCAACAGAATTTCCTTCGCAAAGAATATGTGACCTTTTGAAAGAGATGTGTCGAATTCAAGCCAAACAATTGTACTAGGCAATACGTAATGGCTAAGGAGGTACAAAAGAGGAAGATAGACATTGAAGTACCGCTATAGAATCACTCTCCAACCATATGTGATGCCAGCCAAAATGAAAAGCAAACTCAACTCTCAAAATAACAGCCATAAGTTCTGCAAATAAAGCAGTTTGAGTTCTCAAGTGTTGACAATAACCACCAATAAAATGATCGAAGTTATCCCTGAACACTCCACTACAACCAGTAAGGCCGGGGTTACCCTTGGACAAGCCATCAATATTGAGCTTGAGCCATGGAAAGAGAGGAGGATGCCATAACACAATACGAGGAGCACTTCGACGTCTGAGAACTGGAGTCACACCCAAGCTAGAAAGAACTTTGGAATCCAAAATACCACTGACAAAACCAGGTGTATGAGGAGCAATATGACCAATCCAAGCCTTAACAGATCTAAAAACTCGTATAAGAGAGGGCTGTTTATTATCATACTGAAGTTTGTTTCGAGACTTCCATACAAGCATAAGAGCAAAGAGACAACTGGCAAGCCAAATATTTTTAACCATGTGGCCTCTCAAAATGGGGGCGAACTAGCTCATAACCATCTCAAAAAGAAAATTAGACCAGAGGAAGAATTTTCCCAGATAAGAATATCACTCTCTGGAGCATTCGATAAGGGGATCTCAAGAATTTGCTTAGCACATTCTGGATATAAATCAAAGAAGCGAGAAGGCAAAGCCCATTGTTGGGCCAAAATAAAATCAGCAACATGAGATTTTAACAAATGAGACAAAGAACCCACAATTAGCTGCTGAACGATAGAAGAGTTCAACCATGTCCATGTATCACCAGCTAACTTGATTTAGTTGAGGTTGATCCGTGTCCAGAATAAATGGACGGTGATGAATAAAGGTTTCAGGAGCCAAAAACCTTTGATGGAGCTCTCCCCCAAATACAATGATAAATGAACAGTGATAAGTACATTTACAGTCATAAATGTATGTATGTATGTGTGTGTGTGTGTGTATATATATATGTGTAATGTTATTTTGATCTGTTTTGTTATTTAAAATTACCTGGAAACGCGAATAAGAAGCTTATTATACAGATCATAAAGAATAGTAAATATTTATACAAATATGGAAAGGATTCTCAAAGACTAAAACCCTAGAAGCCAAAGAGACCCAACGGTAAAATTTTTGATTATGGTGCATCCAGAACTAGAACCATGCTAGTTATCTGTGAATTTATGACTGCTACCATGTACTGGCGAAATCTTACAACTTTGGATTGGCACCAGAAATTTGTTGTGTGTTAATTTGCACTGTGGGGCAAAGTTAGCTTAATTTTTGAACCCAAGAATTTTTCTTTTTCTTGTTTTAGGATTTGGCCGGAATTGGGCCCGTCCCATCCTTTCTAGGACAAGACTTGAGGGAATTACTCTCTAAAAAACGCAAGGCCCGTCCCAATCTCGTCCCGCGTGTAATGTTTAGAACGGGCCGCGCGGGATTAGCCATATCTCGTCCCTTCTTGTCTCTTGCCCAACCCTACTCATAGCAATTCAACGGCTCCCCATATTCTTGGTTTTCTCAGTTTTTGGGAAAATTTTGGTTGTTTTGCCCTAACAGATTCTCCAAAACTTTATCCACAATAGGAAAACCAAATTCCTCATATTTGCAACAAACTCTCAAATTTTAAGGAAGAATTCAGAGAAGGAAAGGAAATTGCTAAAGACACCAAAAAGTCATACAAAAGTCATATACCAAATAACGTGGAATGTGCCACATCATCAGTTTAAACCTAATATTTTCCATCATGTATTGTTATTAAACTATTTCTTTTTATCAAATCAAAAATGAAATTCACAAAATTCATTACATCATATATTATTATTTTTCTGTTATGGAGTTTACTTCTCTTCGGCAAAGCTCCACTCAGACAACAATTTCACTTGGTGTTGCTCATATTTTAGGACTTCAATTATAAAGAACTATAACAGTATAAATTGGTGTGATTAACTCCCGTTTCATGATTAATTGGTGATTATTGAGTTGGAGTTATTCACTTCTTACCTGGGGGACCTTTTTCATGAACATCAGATATTTATACATGGATTAGATGGTGGCAATTCCAATTGAATTTGATACCTATAGTTCGTGAGATAAACTAGGATTCATGGGGCTGATATTACCATCAGTTGAGAGATCTAGTTGAACACCGTAATCACTTCTTATCTAGTTGATTACCTTAAGAAAAAAAACACCATAGATTGATCAAATCGATCGTGATATATAGGCACATAGAGCAACCCTTTGAGACCGGAGAGTAGATCTCGGCTTTAAATGGGAATCAAGGTTTTTTTTTTTTCTAGATATAAATCATATAATTATGGTTCTTAATTCACTTTTTTTTATCAGTCTTCATCCACTTTCCATATATATTTTTTTTCTTTCTTGTTTTAGTAAAAGAAATTACTCTTTCGAATTAATCAAATTCATGTTATTAATATTGATAAATAAAAGAGGTGAGTTGACTTCCACCACATCACTTGATTCAAATTTTGTAATATATTCTGGTGTGTAGTGTCAGGACCCACCCCGAATTTCACCTTGAAATCTGAAGTAAATCATGCGGGGACCACCTCCAAAGAAGATGCTACCGAAAATTTGACATAACCTCCTTTGAAAATAGACAATCCTTCCTAAAAGCACATGCAAACACTTTTAAAATTTCCAAATCCAATCTTAAACACTTAGAGCCTTTGTGCTCCCTAAATTCACAACATCACCCAATTTATTTACTAATCTAAACTAATCTCATATCCAACAATTCATAGGTTTAGAACAACTCTAATAGGAAAGAAAGAAAACAGAATATACAAATAAGCGGAAGTTATATTATGGATTATGTCTTAACTCCTTGAACGCCCGACCTTAACTATGCTAACTGATTACGTGCATTTATATACACGTAATTACTACTTTAACACTATGATTTAGCTAATCTTTAAGTTAATTATAATGTAATTAATCCAATTTTATTTAGTTGTAGGAAATAAGCGGAAATGTGGATTTTGGAAGAAATTGGTGCAACATTGGAGCAAAATGGAGTCTTCGACAAAATGTCGAAATTCTCAATGTGGTCGAAGCTTAAAAATTGAAGATTATAATAATTAATCAATTAAGTGATTAACTAACCATCAACTTGGTTAATTAAGCTTCATTGGTTAATTAAGTAGGGATGCAAATCAACATCATTCCTCCATCACGTGCCACCCCGTTTTCCCTCACTCTTGACCAATTGCTAGCTGCCATGTGGCACCTCTACCCTTATCTCCAGCAACACAACCGTGCACCCTAGCTAAATTATACACATATATACATCATCTCTTATTCCCTCTGGAGGAGACCGGCCGCACACAGGAGAAGAGAGAGAGCCGCACGAAGCAAAGGGAAGCGCTCTTGCCCTTTCCCGTCACCAACACCACTCATCACCATTTCATCCCTTCATTTCTTTCCTCTCTTCTCGTTTCACGATTTAGTTAGTTTCTTTTTAAGAATAAGGACTCGCGATTTAGTTAGTTTCTTTTTAAGAATAAGAACTCACTCAATGCTAGCTTCAAGGCATCATCAAAACAAAGGATTATAGTTTGGTAAAGGGTGGGAGCTTAATATCAAGTTGGGTTCATGTTTGCTTATAGCAATTTGTGAACCTAGTTTGTGTTTAGGGTTTGAATCTGAATCCGTTCTCTTAATTTTATAGGTTATTGATGATGTATTTGATTATGGGTAGAGAGTAGTTCAATTTTGGGAGTTAGGGTTGTGAAGCCCTAAACTCATTTTGTATAAATGTTGGTACTTTAATTATAATAGATGCAATTTCCATTGTGTATGCTTTGAATCCGAATGTGTTGGTCCTTAGAAGCATGTTTCTAGGTTTTGTCACCCTTTGAGATTATGTTGTGGACAATTTGATGGATAAATTGATAAATTGACAACTTATTAGTCTTGTGCATCTAGGATTTGAAGTGTGGTAATCATTAGCTAGCTTGATTGTAGCTAAGCTTGCTTGGGTCTATATTATCTTGCACTCTAGCCCTCTAATTTGGATGTTACGGCCTTAACCGGTGTAATGCCCATGTTAGAGAGTCGATTGTGGCCTTAACCGGCATAATCGATACACCGAAAGGATAATTGGTCTAGTAGCCTTAACCAGTATTAGATACGAGACTTGATACAATAGAATATGCATTTGTGAAATTGGTATCGATGTTTGCATATGAGTTGGTGTGAATCACCCGACACTCCCATGTTCTCATCATTCTCTAGTTCATTAGGTAGTAGTTTGTTTCTCATTTTGTTTGTCGTCAATTTAGTTAACTCCTCATTCCATCTCCCTTTTATCTTTCGACTCATTGTAGATAACCATCACTAGGCTTCTAGTTTTGATTAGGCTTTGGTGAGAACTAGAGCCGAGCATTACTAAGGCTTGGTGCCTAGATTAGCATTTTCCTTATTTTCTTTTTCTTTGTTTGCTTAGTGACTTTTGTTTCGATTAGCCTAGGATTGTGGGTTAACCACTTATCCCTGTGGTACGATAACTTGGGCACTTATACTTCCCTTGACAACTTGCGTCAATTGTATCCAAGTCACTAACCTGCAAACTGGGCATTTAAAACCAAAGGGCCTAGGGGAGAAGCAATTGAAAACGTTAGAGTGAGTGGACAAAAATAAAGTTGAAAGGATTGAACAATTAAATAAGACTTTATGTTTTCCCTATTTAATCTCTTTAGAGAAGTTATGCTGCATGCGATAAGCTCAAAAGTTCAAAAGCTTTTAACTTAAAAACTGGCAAATACGTGACTAGCCTCGCTAGTCTCCAAAACTTTATAATATAGAGCCGCCCAGTATATAAGTATGTATTTACACATGTCATACTCCTTGTATGAATTCTTGTGAAAGATAGAAATTCATACAAGGCTACTACGCTTGTGTCCCACGCTCATGTTACATCACAATGGCGGCTTATTGCTACACCATTAAGGCGGAAAAGACGGGTGTCTATACGTGCTGCATATCCCCTATATGAATACCTACATTCATATAGAGTTACGACGCTTGCGTCCCACGCTCACGTCACACCATAATGGCGGCTAATTGCTACATCATTATGACGGAAAAGGTACGTATGGCTAGCTAGCATTTATATACATACTATCCTCATAAATATATATATATATATATATATATATATATATATATATATATATATCCACCGAAAATCTCATTTTCGGTAACTCTCCAAAATAAAGAAAATTACCAATTATAAAAGAAAGCAATATGCATACGACTCCACCGAAAATCTCATTTTCTGTAAGTTTCCAAGTAGTGAAGTTAAAAATAAAATAAGATTATTTACTTCTAAAATAGCTTCGCTAAAATAATCATGAAAGGATCTCAATTCCACAAATTAAGATTTAGTGAAATAAAATCAATCACTAAATATAAAACCATTGCATGCATTTAATTTAAAACAAACGTCCACTCACAGATTTAGGCCTAAGCTTGACGTCGATCCGAGGTCCCTTCAGCTCGAGCCTCCTCACGTCCTGTTTCAAATATATAATTAAGCCCCCAACTATAATTCAATACTTACATAAATAGGAAAGAATAAAAGTGGGTTTTATACAACGCTCGTCCTTGCCAAATTTCTCCATTCTTAGCACAATAAGGCCCTGACTTCACCACAAGCATCAACAGCCTTAAAACAACTTTCTAAAGTTTAAACAATGCTAATCCAATGGCTGAATTCTACAATATTAACCGCCAAGTTCACCAATCTTTGAAAAATCCCAATCCCAACGGCTGGATTCTGATTTGCTACCTTACCCCATCCGGTAAGTTTCCCTTTTGATACTCCCGACTGAAATAGTAACTTTACATTTTACATCATAACTTTCACATACGAACTTCGATTTTAACGTATAGCATGTCTATGGATTCGTATTAACGTCCTCTATGACTTCCTTAAAGAAATTTTCCCAAAATAATTTTTCTACAAAAAGTCAACTCTAGAGTCCTTTAACAGTAAACGGTTACTCAAAACGGTAAAAGGTCAAAGTAACACAAAAGTAAATAACCGCAATTTAACTTAAGAACCGGGATGTGACATGTAGCATTACTCTTTGGGGAATGATCATGAAATATCTAC
Organism: Fragaria iinumae; assembly: GCA_009720345.1. NCBI lineage: Eukaryota > Viridiplantae > Streptophyta > Magnoliopsida > Rosales > Rosaceae > Fragaria > Fragaria iinumae. The sequence goes on from CM019117.1 coordinate 22,659,941, forward strand.
AATAAGGAATCTTTTGGAGTTAGAGTTGGAGAAGAAAAATTGTTTGAGGAGTGCGGCTATTAGGACCTCTAAATTTGCTCAGTATACCTCTCATTCTCTCTACACCTCCATTTTATTTTTAAATACAAGCATTTACTCATTAGACCTCATTTCAAATTCCTAAAATAGCCTTGTTTATGTAATTCACATATATTTTAATATATTACTCATTACATCTCTTATTCACTCACTATACCTTCAATTCTTTTTTTTCTTTTTTCTTTTTGCATGGAAACATCCATTCCCGACTTCCATTATTTAATTTTTGTTCTTTTTTCTTTTTAACGCAAACATCAATTCCCGACTTGCATAAAATGTCACTAGACATTCATTTTTGGGTCAATTTGTAAGAAATAATTTTCAATTACATCAATTTTTGAGAAAAGTTCATTCCAATCATGAAGAATACTCTACTTTTAAAAATTAAAAAAAAAAAACAAGGGCTGTGTCTCAACTTTTATTTATCGTTCATCAAAAGAATGTTCTTACATGTTTGAAGTATTGACTTCTACTTACTCATTATAAAGAAATTAGAGCATTTCCAACAACTTTTCCAAAATTTCTCTAAAATAGGAAAGTAAAAACTAAATTCTCAAAAAAAAAAAAAAATCTGCTCCAACTCTAATAGTTTCCTCATTTTGGAGATTTCAGCAATACAATATGTTACATCATTATTAATTACAACAACAAAAAATTATATATTTTATAACCCTATTCATCTCCAAACCAAGATGTTAAGGGTCAAAAAAGCTATATTTGAGGGCTAAAAGACACCTTTAATATCATATATATCAATTTAAACATCAAAATTAATTGTTTTATTTTTCTTCTCATAATTTTAGTAATTGATTTATTTAAGCTTGGTTTTTTTTTTTGTGTGGTAAGCTTGGTTCTCTCTAGAGAAATTTTATTAACACATGTCTAACTACTTTATTAACACCCTTAAGTAATTTTTGTTTAACTTTTGTCTCAGAGTTTCTCATATACCCTTTTACTTTAGTACGTACCCATCAAGTTGTTATCTTTAATCTTCATGTAATACCCCAGATTTTCATATCAATTTTCTTGTATTATTTCCGAAATTAATGATTTTTTAATTGTGGAAATTCCTTAGTTATTGCGAAGTTGAAGTTTTGGGAGTAAATTTTAAGGTGCTTTGACTTTTAAGAGGCCAAAAGTTGACTTTCTTTTTTGCAAGTTATTTGTGAAAACTTCCTTCATGAAAGTTGTAGAGTTTGACGATACGAGTTCGTATACATGCGGCACGCGTAAATCGGATGTCGTATGAGAAAGTTATGGTCAGAGGAAGTTAGTTTCCGGTTTTAGAAAGTTTTTAAATAGAAAGTGGTGGGTTTTATTTTTGGAAACCCTAAAATCTTTCTCTCTCCTCTCTCCCGACCCTCCTCCCGCTCTCTCTCTTCTCCGGCGTGATTCTCCTCCGTCCGGCCACCAAAGTGGACGCCGCCGGTCCCGTTGGGTTTGCACGGACGTCATCTCCGTTTCTGGGGCAGTCCCGCTCACCTTCTCGCCGCCTGGAAGCCGCCACGGAGCTGCGGAGCTGCTGCTGTTTCGCCGAAAAATCAGTGATTTCGACGGCGATTTCGGCTAGAGTTAGGTGAGCCTTACTCCTCTCCTCCCTCTAGAGATGTTTATACCTCTTTGGTGACCTAAAGATCAAGTTTGGGCGCCGGATTTACAGGTTTAGATTTTGAATTCGGGTTGGTGTTTCGAGGCATTTTCCGGCCGATTCCGGCCAAATCGGTTAAAACCTCAGGTATTCAATGTCACAACCAAATTTTTAAAAGATAATTTTCAAAATTTTTGGCATGATCTAACTTAAAATATAAATATCTCAATCTGTTTCAATAACAAATCCAAAACAACTAGAACTCAATAGCGGAAAAGTAATATCATACAACCCATCACTGAGTTAAATATTACACTTCCTTATTTACATAAATTTGCAACACGAGAACATAGGAACAATCTCATGAGTTTAATATTTTCTACCTGATTAACAAAACTATACAGAGTACAGCAAAAGCCAAAAAGAACCCTGCCACTAAGCCTCTGCCTCAACCCTGCTGATCCTCACCTGCAGGTCTAACCCCTACACCAATAATTGGTGCACCGAGATTGTAAAATAACAAACCCGGTAAGCTAAAAAGCCCGTATGAGTAAACTCAAAAATAACACAGCATTTATCACATCCAACATTCCACAAAAAGAGATTTGATCAATAATTAAAAACCATAAATCCAACACATTACCAAAGAATGTACCCATGAGTGCCAGATATTTAATAAATACCTCTCATTACCTACAACAAAAAATTGTGTATCTATGGGTCTCAGATACCATAAAGTATCTCCCATGACCTACATTGACAGACTGACTAGAGCTCTATTCCTAACCGTAACCAATCACCCGACCAAAGGCTTGGAACCCGGTTTGACTGTCTAATATCAAAACACAAAATAATAAATAGCATGTTAACCGTAACCAATCACCCGATTAAAGGCTTGGAACCCGGTTTGGTTATTTATCCAACAATCACAATATCACAACATCATTATCAACAACACAAGATCACATCATACGATTATATCATTCACAAGGATATAATTATATGAACAATATATATTATTCCACAAGAATAACTTATCCATAATCAATAGATTATGATCACAAGAACCTCAAAAATAAACATATAAAAAAAGCTTGTTTTATCTTACCTATAAGCTATTGGCGATCAAGCTCATATATTTTAAAACAATTAATAACATAGTATTAATTTTAACATCATAATCATTATCATCATCACATGACCATAATAAAATTTGGCTCAAAAGTGAACTTTAGTGAGATTTACTCACCTAGAAATCCCGCTGCAAAACCCCCAACACAACGAAGACAAGCCAATCACAAAATCACAAAATCACAAATCACCTAAAATCACACAATTAAAAACCTTAGAAACCAAAATACTAAAGGATAACACACCACCCTTAAACTAACCCTTAGCTCAAGGGAGGACAACTTCTCAAAGTCGTTGAACTCAATGACACAATAGAGCTACCTCAAATCTTCAAAACCTAAACTCAAACTCCACCAAGTCAAAACAATAAACCTAAGTCCTAACATGCAAACGTTGCTCAAAACCTAGCCATACTACCTCCCAACAAGCTCACAGCAGCAAGAACTAGCTAACCACATGAAACTAAGACCATAACTCAGTCAAACGCGCCGCCACAGGCGGCGGCTAGTGAGCCCCACGCTCCACCCCAAAACTTCAGAATTAGGAGAAACTCACAACATGAAACTTGTAGATTGAAGCATGGTGAACAACTTTAATACCTGAAGTTTTAACTGGTTCGACCGGGATCGGCCGGAAAACACCCGAAACTCCAAAACGAAATAAAAAACCAAACCTGCAAAACCGGCGCCCAAACTTGGTTTTCAGGTCACCAAACACGTATAAACATCACCAGCAAGACTCACCTAACTCTCACCGAAAACGCCGCCAAAATCGCCGGTTTTCCGGCGATACCACAGCAGCTCTGCTGCTCCGTGGGTCTTCCAAGCGGCGCAACGACGAGCGGGATTGCTCCAGAAATGGAGAGGAGGTCCGTGCGGACCGAACGAGACTGGTGGCGTCCGATTTGGTGGCCGGACGACGGAGAACCGAGCTGGAGAAGAAAGGAGAGCGGGAGGAGGTCGGGAGAGGGAGGAGAGAGAAAGTGATCTGCAAATTCTAGGTTTCCAAAAATAACTCCCTCACATTTTTCTACTTATACAGTTTCCAAAACCGGAAACTGACTTCCTCTGACCATAACTTTCTCATACTACCTCCGTTTCAGGCGTGCCGCATATCTACGAACTCGTATCGACAAACTCTACAACTTTCATGAAGGAAGTTTTTGAAGATAACTTACGGAAAATAAAGTCAACTTTTGGCCTCCTAAAAGTCAAAGTACCTTAAAAATTACTCCTGAAACTTCAACTTCGTACAAACTAGAGAATTTCCATAAATAATCCTTCATTAATTATGGGAATTATAATAGGAAAATAATATGAAAATCAAGGGTATTACAATCTACCCCCCTTAAAGGAATTTCGTCCCGAAATTCAAAAATACTAACCCAAAAACAACCTAGGGTACTTAGCCCTCATATCTGACTCTAACTCCCAAGATGCATCACCCTCATCATGGTGACTCTAACACACCTTAACCAATTCGACTTCCTTCCTTCGAAGCCTATTGGTTGATCTATCCAAGATTCGAACCGGTTCAACAACAATGGTTGCATCCGCATTCACCTTGATAGTTCCATAGTCAATCACATATGATGCATCTGGAATATACTTCCTCAACAATGACACATGAAACACATTGTGTACCCCGGACATGACAGGAGGTAAGGCAAGCCGATAAGCCAAATCTCCTAGTCTTTCCAAAATCTCAAAAGGCCCTACATACCTGGGAGCCAATTTCCCCTTCTTACCAAATCTCACCACCCATTTTGTAGGTGAGACCTTCAAGAATACATGATCCCCAACATCAAACTCTACTTGCCTCCTCTTCAAGTCGGCATAGCTCTTTTGCTTGCTTTGTGCCGTTCGGATCCTATCTCGAATAATAGAGACCTTCTCAGTAGTCTCTTGAACAATATCAGGACCCAACAGCTCACTATCACCCACCTCTGCCCAGCAAATAGGGGATCTACACGGCCTACCATAGAGTGCCTCATATGGTGCCATGTCGATACTAGAGTGATAACTATTGTTGTAGGCAAACTTAATCAATTGAAGGTGATCCTCCCAACTTCCCTTGAAGTCCATGACACAAGCCCTCATCATATCTTCTAACACCTGATTCACCCGCTCAGTCTGCCCGTCAGTCTGAGGGTGGAATGTTGTACTCATGTCTAAGGTAGTACCCATGGCTTTCTGAAAACCACTCCAAAACTTTGAAGTGAATCGGGGGTCTCGATCTGAAACAATCGAAGTAGGCACTCCATGAAGTCTCACTATTTCCTTCACATACAACTTGCACAAGGCATCAACTGTGTACGTCATTGACACCGGAAGGAAATGTGCTGACTTTGTCAATCGGTCAACAATTACCCATATAGCATCATGTCCATGCTTGGACTTAGGCAGTATAGTCACAAAGTCCATAGAGATCTTCTCCCACTTCCAAGTAGGAATAGGTAATGGCTTCAACATACCTCTAGGCCTCTGATGCTTTGCCTTCACCTGCTGACAAGTGAGGCACTTGGACACATACTCTGCTACATCCTTCTTCATCCCATTCCACCAAAACTGCCTACGCAAATCTTTATACATCTTGGTACTCCCTGGGTGCACCGTATAACGAGATCGATGTGCCTCCCAAAGGATCTCTCCTTTGAGATCAATAATGTCTGGAACACATAATCTCAATCTAAACCTCAAACCACCATCTAACCCAACCGACCACTCGGAAGGAAAATCTTCCAACCAGTCCACTACTAACTCCGCCAGCTTTTCACGCGAGAACTCGTCATGTGCTTGGCCTTGAATGATCCTAGAAATCAAGGTGGGTTGCACAGATGCGCTTCCAAGGAAAATCCCCCACTCCTTGGCTGACGGCAGAATACCAAACTCAGATGCAGTCTCCAACATGAGTCACTCCTGCACCATGATAGAGGCGACTATACCCCTAGGCTTCCTGCTCAATGCATCCGCCACTACATTGGCTTTCCCAGGGTGATACTCCAATGTGAAGTCATAGTCCTTAAGGAGCTCCATCCACCTCCTTTGCCTCATGTTCAAATCTTTCTGAGAGAATAAATACTTCAAACTCTTATGATCAGAAAAGAGCTCAAACTTCTCTCCATACAAGTAATGCTTCCAAATCTTCAAGGCAAATACTACTGCAGCTAGCTCTAGGTCATGAGTGGGGTAATTCTTCTCATGAACCTTCAACTGTCTAGAACCATATGCCACAACACCGCCAAGTTGCATCAACACACAACCCAAACCCCGATGAGATGCATCGCTACAGACGACAAAATCAACACCACTACTAGGAATGACTAACACTGGGGCGGTAGTCAACCTAGTCTTCAACTCCTCAAATGCCTTCTCACACTCATCGGTCCACACAAACTTGGCATTCTTCTTTGTCAACTTGGTCAAGGAAGAGGCAATACTAGAAAATCTCTCAATAAATCTCCGGTAGTATCCTGCCAACCCAATGAAACTACGAATCTCTGTAGGAGTAGCGGGACGACTCCAATTCAATACTGCCTCCACCTTAGAGGGATCCACCGAAATCCCCTCCTTTGACACCACGTGACCAAGGAACTTGACCTCTTCCTTCCAAAACTCACACTTCTCAAACTTAGCATATAACTTCGCCTCCCTAAGAACCTGTAGTACAATCCATAGATGCCTATCATGATCCTCCAAAATCTTGGAGTAAATCAAAATATCATCCACAAATACTACCACAAACACATCCAGATAAGGACTGAAAATGCGGTTCATCAAATCCATAAAAGTAGCAGGCGCATTGGTTAGACCAAATGGCATAACAACAAACTCATAATGCCCATATCTAGTCCTGAGAGCGGTCTTCGGAATATCCTCCTCCTTCACCCTCAACTGGTGATAACCGGACCTCAGGTCAATCTTAGAGAATACCGTAGCACCTCTAAGCTGATCAAACAAATCATCAATCCTAGGCAAGGGATACCTATTCTTGATGGTCACCTTGTTCAACTCCCGATAGTCCACACACAACTGGAGTGTATCATCTTTCTTCCTCACAAACAACACTGGTGCACCCCAAGGCGAGGTGCTAGGTCTAATGAACCCCTGCTCGAGAAGACCCTCAATCTGAACCTTCAACTCCTGAAGTTCAGTTCTCCCCATCTGATAAGGAGTCTTTGATACCGGTGAAGTATCTGGTACCACATCTATAGCAAACTCTACTACCCTCTTAGGAGGTAACCCTGGAATCTCCTGGAACACATCACTAAACTAAGAGACTACTGCAATATCCGCAATACCCACGGTACTACCTGTAGCCTCTATGTGAGCTAACACTCCTTCCCACATGGCCGTGTCCGACCTATGACAACGATAGCGAAAGCTCTGCTGTCCAGGAACGTGAAATGACACCACCATATCAAAACAGTCAATCACAGCATGGTTTGGCCTTAGCCAATCCACTCCCAAAATCACATCATAGGAGCGATCTGGAATCACAATCAGAGATGCAAGGAACTCTCTCCCACTAATCACTAAAGGGCAACTACCACACACAGTGCCAAGCTCGATAGAAACACCGAGAGGCGATGAAACACACAATAATCTAGTAAGCGGTGTCGGAGTCAAGCCTAATGCCCTCACCACCGAGCTAGATATGAAAGAATGGGTTGCCCCCGTATCAAACAAAACTGTAGCAAGCAGATCATAAACAAGAATGGTACCTTCCACTCCTGCACCACGCTGACCAATGGCAGACACTCTCGCTGGCGCTGGAAGTAACGGCCTCTGCTGACTACCCTGCCCTCCAGCCTGAGGTCGGGTGCAATCCCTAGCAAAATGGAATGCCTGCCCACAAGTGAAGCATCCCTGTCTCCTGGGCTTCTTGCATGCCGAAGAGTAGTGGCCCAACTCACCACAATTAAAACACTTCAAGGGTGCTGCCTGCCTAAAAGGTGCAGCTGCTGCTCTAGGTAGAGCCAGCTGATGAAACCGCTGCCTCTTCCCATAACCACCTCTGTGGTCCCCTGAACTGCTACTCCCTGCCAGGGCCTTGCCCTTCCCTTGAACATCTCTCTGCCTCTCAGTCTCATGCATGGCCTCTTCCTGCTCAACTGCAAGGGCACTCTCAACCACTTCTGCTAGAGTAGCAAATCGGTGGGAAATCACAGCCTTCCGGAGGTCATGCCTCAAACCTCACACGAACTTCCGTGACAAATCTACTGCATCCATCTCTCTAGCAAAACGATGCAGCTGAGAAAACCGAGCCTCATAATCCCTGACACTCATCAAGCCCTGCACTAGAGCTATGAACTCAAGCTCCAACTGCTCCCTCACAGTATCAGGAAAATACTTCTCCCGAAAGAGCTGAACAAACCCTTCCCAAGTCAAGGTGGTCACATCTCTAGCTCTCTCTACCCCGCTCCACCATACCCGTGCCTCATCCTTGAGAAGAAACGTGGCAATACGCATCTTCTCAATCTCTGTACACGTGATCATGGTGAAGTATGTCTCGATGCCCTATATCCAATGATCAGCCACAAGGTAGTCCGTACCTCCCAGAAAGGAAGGCGCTCCTAACCTGATGATACCTTGAGCCAGCTTGGCCAGACGTAGACCATCATCTACCACATTTGGCACCTGCATCTCCAACACCATTTCCTCCTCAAAGAAATCATCCACAGGTGGAGCCCTACCTCTGCCTCTAGCTCTTCCTCACGGAGGATCCATCACCTAAGGAGCAAGTAAACCTTGGTTAATTTATGCATAAAACTTAAACCAAAGTATAAGTCTAATACAACAATTCTTAACCAAGGCACTAACTCAAGATGGAACACAAGATTCGAAATCCCACTAACAGAGTATTCTCTACTCTGACATCCTAATGACCTAGAGGCGACACTTAACCCTTCACATACCTAATGACATATCAATACCGAAGAGCTTATGATGGTGATCCGCTGTAGTCGGGCCATCACTCCAAAGTATTGATTTTCACCAAATATGTAAACCTACGCTCTGATACCGAACTGTCACACCCCAATTTTCGAAAGATAATTTTCAAAATTTTTGGCATGATTTAACTTAAAATATAAATATCCCAACCTATTTCAATAACAAATCCAATACAACTAGAACTCAATAGCGGAAAAGTAATATCATACAACCCATCACTGAGTTAAATATTACACTTCCTTATTTACATAAATTTGCAACACGAGAACAATCTCATCAGTTTAATATTTTCTACCTGATTGACAAAACTATACAGAGTACAGCAAAAGCCAAAAAGAACCCTGCCACTAAGCCTCTGTCTCAACCCTGCTGATTCTCACCTGCAGGTCTAACCCCTACACCAATAATTGGTGCACCGGGATTGTAAAATAACAAACCCGGTAAGCTAAAAAGCGCGTATGAGTAAACTCAAGAATAACACAGCATTTATCACATCCAACATTCCACAAAAGAGATTTGATCAATAATTAAAAACCACAAATCCAACACATTACCAAAGAATGTACCCATGAGTCCCAGATATTTAATAAATACCTCTCATGACCTACAACAAAAAATTGTGTACCCATGAGTCCTAGATACCATAAAGTATCTCCCATGACCTACACTGACAGACGGACTAGAGCTCTATTCCTAACCGTAACCAATCACCCGGCTAAAGGCTTGGAACCCGGTTTGAATGTCCAATATCAAAACACAAAATAATAAATAGCATCTTAACCGTAACCAATCACCCGATTAAAGGCTTGGAACCCGGTTTGGCTATTTAACCAACAATCACAATATCATAACATCATTATCAACAACACAAGTTCACATCATACGATTATATCCTTCACAAGGATATAATTATATGAACAATATATATTATTCCACAAGAATAACTTATCCATAATCAATAGATTATGATCACAAGAACCTCAAAAATAAACATATAAGAAAAACTTGTTTTATATTACCTATGAGCTGTTGGCGATCAAGCTCATATATTTTAAAACAATTAATAGCATAGTATTAATTTTAACATCATAATCATTATCATCATCACATGACCATAATAAAATTTGGTTCAAAAGTAAACCTTAGTGAGATTTACTCACCTAGAAATCCCGCTGCAAAACCCCCAACATAACGAAGGCAAGCCAATCACAAAATCACAAATCACCTAAAATCACAAAATTAAAAACCTTAGAAACCAAAATACTAAAGGATAACACAACACCCTTAAACTAACCCTTAGCTCAAGGGAGGACAACTTCTCAAAGTCGTTGAACTCAACGACACAATAGAGCTCCCTCAAATCTTCAAAACCTAAACTCAAACTCCACCAAGCCAAAACAATAAACCTAAGTCCTAAAATGCAAATCTTGCTCAAAACCTAGCCATACTACCTCCCAACAAGCTCACAGCAGCAAAGACTAGCTAACCACAGGAGACTAAGGCCACAACTCAGTCGGACGCGCCGCCACAAGCGGCGGCGAGTGAGCCCCACGCTCCACCCCAAAACTTCCGAATTAGGAGAAACTCACAACATGAAACTTGTAGATTGAAGCATGGTGAATAACTTTAATACCTGAGGTTTTAACTGGTTCGGCTGGGATCGGCCGGAAAACACCCCGAAACTCCAAAATGAAATCAAAAACCAAACCTGCAAAACCGGCGCGACAGTAGACGAGCAGACTCGCCGTTTGGAAGAGCACGATACCAAGCTGCATGCCCAGCAGAATGCTTCCTTCTTTGGAAGTAAGAACAGTCTAGAGAAGCTAGACGAATTCAAAGACAAACAAAACCCGCTGAACCTACGGGTCCTTGAAGTTGAAGACTGGATGAGGGCGCAGGCACCAAAGAACCCTGCTCTAAACCCTACTAGCCCAAGCGCAAACGAAGGGACGCCCAAGTACATCCCTCCCAATGAACGCGCCAGGGGAAACCCTAAGGTCGGGACTCCGAAGGCCCCGCAGTTCTTTCCAGGAGCAGGAACGTCAAAGAGTCCGCTCCCGCATGGCTCGTTTGCTCCCTCCAAGGGACTGCATAACTCTCTACGCCAGGGAGCCGGGACACCAGATAACCCGCTTCTAGTTTATTCCAGCCTTACTCTCAAGAACGACGGACCGGCCGTCAGTCTCTCTGCATGGCCAAACCATGGGGAAGGGGCAGAGTCCGTGCCCGTGACAACAGCCGACTGGCGCCAGCTTATCTCCTCCATTGTCAAGGAGCAAACCGGACACGGTGATGCTAACTTGCAGTATCGCGACCCCTACCCCGATAGTGTGGCGCAATACCCCTTCCCGCATGGGTTCAAGAATGTAGTGTTCACTACCTTCTTTCAAGAAACAAGGGAAGACGCAGCAACCCACATGGCCCGCTTCAAAGTACAGTGCGGCCAGTACGGGAACAATGACATCCTCAAGCTCAAGCTCTTCGGGACCTCTCTGTCCGGAGCTGCATTTACTTGGTACTCCAGGTTGAAGCCAGGATCCATTGCGGACTTGCCTACCATGGAGAAACTATTCCGGGAGACCTACGGTACCATTGAGCCAGAGGTCGGCCTTGACTCCCTCACTCAGATGAGTCAGCAGAGCATGGAGTCAGGAGTCTCCTTCCTCTAGCGGTTCAAGATCCAACAAGCCAAGTGCGACTTTCTCCTACCCGAACAGGAAGCCATTAAGTTGGCTGCCGTGGCCTCAAACACCGCCAGCAGTTGAAGCACCATGGGGAACGCTTCACGTCTATCGGCGACCTCATCAACAAGGTCGGCAGTTATGAGCTAATCCTCAACGAAATGGACGAGAAGGCGAATGCCTCCAAGGGGACATACGTACCGGGGAGAAACAGGATAGTAGGGGCATTAAACCTCCAAACCCCCATGTTCAACCCTTACTACCAAAGGCAGGAGGAGAATGAAGCCGCGCAGGAGTATGTTGAAGACGTAGGAGCAGTCGAACTGACCGGGAGGCCTTTAGCTCACCAACTGAAGAATCTCAAGATGACCCGTGAGCCAATCACCATTCAGTCCTTTGCATGGACTAAGCCCGAATATGAGGCGTACACGTATGAAACGCCCATCTTGTCTTTAATGACTTGATTGAGGCGAAATGCGTGCGCTTGGATCACAAGATCCCGTCCAAGGAAGAGCTAAAGGACAAGAAGTATTGCAGTTTCCACAACGCCTACAATCACGACACCAAGGACTGTGTCAAACTTCGCGATCAACTGCAAACCTGGTTGAATTCAGGCGCCCTAAAAATGAAGACGCCAGGAAGCACCGCTTCTCTGGTGGATGTTGATCCATTCTCGGCCGTTGTCGGTATGGTCGAGGTGAATTGGAACGACCAGCCAAAGGAGAACAGCCGCCGTCGCGCACCAAAGCCAGGCGAGCGGAGAATCACCTTGGACCTGGCCGAACACCCAGAGGATGATAATCCACGCCGAGTACTTAAGCGAGACCGAGAGGATGGTAATGATGACACACGTCAGCCATCTCGCCGGTACACTTACAACGTCAACCTCGCGCACGAGGTCTTAGACGATCTTATTGACGGCGGACTCGTCACTGTATCAAGGGCCTTACCCTATGTTGAGTACAAGGAGGGCCGCGTCCACTGCAAGCTCCATGACAGTTGGGGACACAGAACTCGAGATTGTTACCAGCTCTGCGAGCAAGTCCAGGACTGGCTAGACCTTAAGTATATTCGCTTTGAGGACAAGGGTGGCTTTATGATCACAGTTGCTGACATCGCCTGGCCTCGCATCGGCCAGCGCGCGATAACTTTGGACCTCTCTCCAAACGCGGGCTAACGCGAACCGCCAGGTTGAAACCGTAAGGGGCCGGCGAATGACTACACCGTTCTGGCGAACCAAAATGGGAACCACTACCCAGCAAGGGAGTTAGCCGCCAGACTACAGCCCGATCGCCTTTCAAGAAAGGATAAAGGCAAAGCTACCATGCGGGACGATACACCGTCTCCAGCTGAAAACTATCAACCCATGAGTCCCAAGACTCGCGAAGAGCTGGAACAGAGGATCAAGCGCCCTCGAAACCTTCATCCAATCACACTGGACTAAAGATATACCTTCGTCTTCAAGCGAGATGGACATCTCCGACTCCGGCAACGAAAGCCAAGACAGCGAGGCTTCAAGCCCTCGGCGAGGTATCTTGACTGACCCCTTCATTCCTCCGACATCCAAATCAGCGATCAAGGAAGGTATTTAGTACACACAGCAAGGGGGAAAGCCGGTTACCATCAGCAGATCCAAGAAGCAGAAGCTACAGAAGAAGTATGGTAGCATCCTGCGTGCCTTACGAGCGGCCGATGACGGCATCATCCGACCCTCGCAGCTCGCGCAGACACCCGAAAGGATGTGGAGAGAAGCTGAAGGCTTGCGTGCTCTGCTCCAAAGACCGCCCGTCACGCCTCCACGTGTCTGTGCGCAGGCAGCAGACAACCCCGCTCCAAAGGCGAATGTTTTATGTCGCCTCACCGTACCACCAAGACAGGATCCGCGCCCCGCTAGGCACAGATCATCTCCGGAGCCAGAAAGGAGAAGGGAGCCACAGTTCTCCCGGCACAAGCCTTCATCAGAACCTAAAAGAAGAAGGGAGTTGTTACCTCCACTAAGGCGCCAGCAGTCGCCGGAAGACGAATGATGAAGGAACCCGCCACCTCCACCAAGGCGTAGGCAGTCGCCAGAGGCTGAAAGAAGACGAGAACCGTCTTCCCCAGCGAAGCGAAGACTGTCCGCCACATCAAGGCGCGAGCCACCTCGGTCATCACATCCCCAAAAGCCTATTCGCCAGGAACCTGAGGCTAAAAAGGAACTATCACGACCGTGTCCGCCCCAACCTCAACCCACATAGGAGCCTCAGGTCTCAGTCCTTCCTCCGCCTAAGGCAGAGGACAATGCCAGCGCTCCTCTAGCCGTGGATAGGCATTCAGCTGAGGACAAACAGCCCTCGACCAAACTCGTGTGGCGACCACGGCAGCCAGAGGGTAACGTCTCGCCAGGGGTTGAAAGTAGCACCTCCAGCCCCAACCTCGCGGAACTCATGGCCCAATGCTTCCGCGACAATTCACTGAACGAGGAGACTCATTCCGAGCCTCGCATCGACTTGGGCGACGACCAAGCAGAAGGGCAGGGTGAATCATTCAACTGCAATATGCTTGAGATCTCTGCATGGCCCGAGCTCGAAGAGGTCAATCCAGCAGAGGGCGCATTCGCCGTGCTCGACAGAGAACGCAAGAGCATTGCGACGCCACTCGTTCCAGTCCGTGAACAATTCTCTTTTCAGGTTGGAATGGTGTTCTTCATATCTGAGAGATACGCTCTCCCACCAAATACAACATGCCACGCGGCGGATATTCCAGACAATAGCGAGAGTGTCTGCGACATATCCCCCCTTGCAGCAGTGAGATGGGCCCAGTCCTGGGGGAGCCCGCACAGGCTGCACCGTTGGAAGCCATAAGCAGCGTCACAAGCATGCCGACTCTGACCTTCTCCAGTCTGACCCTGGACATGGCCACTCACACAAGGCCGTTGTATATCACGGCTGAAGTTGAAGGGATTATGATCAACAAAATCATGGTCGACACGGGGGCTGCAGTGAATGTCGTCACCACCCGCATTATGGGACTCCTTGGTATCCCATGCTCGATGATCTAAACTACGTCCTTGACAGTCAAGAACTTCAGCGGACAAGTCTCCAGGACTCTAGGTTTGTTGTTCTTACGGGTCAAGGTGGGACCGGCTTCAAGGGTCTACACATTCTTCGTCGCTAAGTATGCTTCATCCTACAGCATGATCCTAGGCCGCGACTGGATCCATAGAAATTTTTGTATACTTTCATCCATGCACCAGGAGCTTATGATCTGGGATACTGAGAAACGCGAGGCGATCCTCATCCAAGCGGATCCGCGTCCTTTCTCCATTTCCGCCAACTTCAATGACGCCCGCTATTACAATACTGACCTGGGCCCATTGGACGTCCAAGGCGTCGATTCTAAAGGCCGCCCATATGGGGTCACGGCCTCCAACTTAACGCGATGGGGACTCACTCAGGCGAGGGACGATTTACAACGTCCCCACACCATCGCGGATCCCCTACAACCATCTTATGATTAGTACATCCTCAGAAGAAGCACGCGAGGCTGGCGAGTCCTTGTGTGAGAGACTCCTCTCATACTGGGCAGAACACAAAGCCTACGACAGGGTCGCCACTATGGAGTATATAGATGAGATAGTGGACTATACCGATACCGAGGAGGAAGTTATTCAGTTAGCTCCCGCTGCCTTGGACGACACGCCGCCTCAAGTCCGCGATCCCACCTTACAAGTCGACGTGGGGACTGCAGAGAAACCTTTACTACTCTCCATCAGTACCAAGTTGGCGGGACAAGAAAAGGAAGACCTTCTCACCTTACTACATGAGAATAGGGACTGTTTCGCCGAGCAGTACGAAGACATGCCTGGCCTATCCCCGGATTTAGTCTGTTACCGTCTGCCTACTCATCCTGACTGACGTCCAGTCCGCCAAGACGGCAGATTCATGCGAACTGAGACCCAGATCGTGGTCAAAGAAGAAATTGAGAACATGCACCGATCACGTATCATTCGCGTGGCCAAATACAATGAATGGCTATCCAACATCGTTCCAGTTCGCAAGAAGAACGGCAAAACGCGCGTCTGTGTTGACTACCGTGACCTCAACAACGCAACGCCTAAAGATATATATCCCATGCCTGTTGCTGACCTCCTCATTGACGCGGCCGCGGGGCATGAAGTGCTATCCTTTATGGATGGAACTGCTGGGTACCATCAGAGCCCTGTCGCTGAAGAAGATCGCCACAAGACTGCTTTCCGCTGTCCGGGGTTTGTAGGTGCATTCGAGTATATATGTTGTCATGCCATTCGGGCTCAAGAACGCGAGGGCAACATATCAACGCGCCATGAACCTTATCTTTCACGATATCCTAGGCAAGTTGATCGAAGTCTACATCGATGATGTAGTGGTTAAAACCAAGATGCGGGCGACACACGTTGAAGACCTCCGGCAGGTTTTCACGTGGATGCGGAAACACCACCTGAAGATGAACCCCGCCAAATGTGTTTTCTTCGCGGAGGCAGGCTACTTCCTTGGATTTCTAATCCATCAAAGGGGTATCGAGATTCCCAAAGACAAGGCGCAGGCGGTAATCAACGCCTCGCCTCCTACAACCAAAAAGGAGCTCCAACAATTGATCGGGCGAATCAACTTCCTCCGCCGTTTCATTTCAAACGCGGCAGGGAAAGTTCAGCCCTTTTCGCCTCTTCTAAAGCTCCAGGGGGCAACCGAGTTCGTATGGGAGTCACAACACCAGGAGGCCTTCGATCGCATCAAGGACTATCTTGCGAACCCACCTGTTTTGGTTCCGCCTCGCCCTGGCGTTCCGCTTAAGCTCTACATCGCCGCTGTTGATTTGTCTATCGGCGGACTCTTGGCACAAGACGACAAGAACGAAGTGGAACACGCCGTTTACTATCTTAGCAGGGTGTTGACCGATTGCGAGACGCTCTACTCCCCAATGGAAAAGTTATGTCTCGCCCTTTTCTTTGCAGGTTGCAAGCTCTGCCACTACATGTTAGCCTTTACCACGGTGGTGATCGCTCAGTCCGACCTCGTCAAATATATGCTTTCCCGCCCTATCCTACGGGGACGCATAGGTAAATGGATATTGGCTTTGTCTGAATTCTCTTTGCAATATGTTCCGCAAAAGGCAGTTAAAAGACAGGCCATAGCGGACTTCCTCGCTCATCACCCGCCGACCGAGCTGACAGCATTCCGCGAGTTGGAGGTTGCCGTAGTCTCCCTTACTCCATGGACTCTCTACTTTGATGGCTCGCGTACTAAACTTGCTGCAGGTGCCGGGATCGCCATCGAGAACCCTGCGGGAGACCAGTTTTCTTACTCTTTCCAGCTAGACTTTAAATGTACAAATAATCAGGCGGAATACGAGGCGCTTATCATCGAACTGGAAATCTTGCTGGACTTAGGAGTCCGCGAGGTTCAAGTCTTTGGCGACTCCTTATTGGTCGTCACCCAACTTGTGGCGAAATTCAAGTGTTTAAGTTCATCCATTGAACCTTACTTGCAGAAAGCTTTTGATGTCTTGGACCACTTCGACGACGTTCACATTGAACACATCCCGCGCGAATTCAACTTCGCGGCGAATGAGCTCGCGCAGATCGCATCCGGTCTTAGCTTGCGCGATGGAGTGCGCGAACGACTCCTCAAAGTCGAACGACGTACACTTCCTTCTTTTCTTGCTAGGGGGCAATATGAGGCAGACCCTCTTAACGTCGCTGCCTTAGATCCTATCGATGAAGATTGGCGGCTACCGTTTATTTCCTACCTCGAGCACCCTCATGACACTACCCATTCCCGGCAAATGCGGTTTCTCGCCCTTAACTTTGTGCTTCACGATGGTGAGCTTCGCCTGCGCGGCAAGGACGGTAATGATTTCCGCTGCGTGTATGGCAACGAGGCTAAACGGCTTCTGCGTGAGGTGCATTCCGGCGTTTGTGGTTCGGATCAGGCTGGACCGAAGATGCGTTGGTTAATCCGTCGCCACGGCTACTACTGGCTTACTATTCTCAAGGATTGTATTACTTTCGCTAAAGGATGTCAGGACTGCCAGGCTCACGGACCAGTGCAACACATTCCAAACATTCCGTTACAGCCGATCGTTAAGCCCTGGCCATGTCGAGGTTGGGCGATAGACTTCATCGGTCTCATTCATCCCCATTCCTCCGAGCAGCACAAGTTCCTTATTGTGGCCACCGATTTCTTTACCAAGTGGGTTGAAGCCGAGCCACTCAACGTCGCTTCCACGACCTCGGTCCGCAACTTTATTTTCTGCAACATTATTTCCCGCTTTGGTGTTCCAGAATGCATCGTGACAGCCCGGGTGGCAGCTTTCATGGCGGATTCGGTAGTCACATTCCTCAACGGCTATGGTGTCAAACTCCTGCATTCGACCCCCTATTATGCCTAGTCCAATGGTCAGGCGGAGGCGAGCAACAAAGTCATCCTCGGTATCTTGCGAAAGATGCTAGAGTTGAACCCCCGCGTCTGGCATCTAGAGCTTTACCATACTTTGTGGGCCTACCGTACATCCAAGCGTGGTCCGACAGATACCACCCCATATGCTCTCATGTATGGCCATGACGCCGTCCTTCCCCTAAAGGTTCACGTCGCCTCGCTTCGTGTCCAGGAGCAGCACCAGTTGCTTGGTGACGATTACGTCCAGGCAATGTGGCAAGAACTTGAAGACCTTGACGAACATCGCATCACTGCTTTCAACAATCTCATCCTTGAGAAGCAGTGTGTTGCGCGGTCTTATGATAAAGTCACTCGAGGTCGGAGTTATGCCGAAGGCCAAACGGTATGGCGTGCTGTGCTTCCACTTGGGGAGAAAACCGAAGGCCGCGGGAAATGGTCCGAGCGGTGGGAGGGACCCTTTATTATTCATCGCATATTGCCTAAGGGGGCATACCATTTGCGCGACCTTGACGGTACACTCCATCCCAATCCTATTAATTGTCGTTTCTTAAAGCGCCACATCGCTAGTGTTTGGGCGCGCGCCGATCCTCCTCCTCCTCTTGATCCCGCGACCACTGTCATTAGTGTCATGCACCGTCGCACTTACGCTCCATCACCTCACACTAGGGGGCAACCCTAGGGAGAAGCATGCAATTAGTTTTTTCTTTGTAAACGTGCATGGTCTAACTAACAGACCAGTACAAGATTGGGGCCTATTCCTGAGGCCCTAAATATAAAAAAAATTAATTCAGGTGTTTCGCATGCAATTAGTTTTTTCTTTGTAAACGTGCATGGTCTAACTAACAGACCAGTACAAGATTGGGGCCTATTCCAGAGGCCCTAAATATAAAAAAAAATTCTAAGTGTTTCTAGGCCAACCCTTGTGGCCTCCTCCAAATTTTCAAACTTGGTTTGCCGACTCCTTTGTTTATTTCTCATTGGTTCGCACAGGGAAGCAACGAAGTGCATGGCCTCTTAAAAGTTTTTCAGCTTTGTACGGCCGTTCGCCGACTTTGATTGTTTGTCTCTCACTGGTTCGCACTGGCGGGCAGCGAAGTACATAGCCATTGTCTTTCCATGTTGGTCCGCCATCGCCAGGAGCTCGCGAAGGGCTGTTTTTTGGAATCTACTCAAGTCACATGCGTCTGCTCAAGTTACATCCATGCGAGCTACATTCGCTCTCGATATGTGCAATGTTCCATGTCTTCTGAGTTGAGCAGGCGAATGCGGGCAAAGGGCAAGCGAATGCATTTGAAGTTCAAGTCCAAGGTGCCTAGGCGAGCCATACAGCAGTTTGCTACAATGCCTAGCTGAGTGCGTTGGTTACACGGCCTATTCACAGGCTTGTTCCCTCACACTCCTTTTATGTATGACCGAGCCAATACTATTGGCTTTGAAGCAACATGAACATAAACCTCTTCAGTCATTCTCGACATTTCATGACTTCGAGGCTAGGGGGCAATGTTTACGCCTAAATTAATATTTTACTGGACAGTAAATGTCTATGTAAATATTAATTATTTCTTGGACCATGTTATACTGGCGAGATGGAGTTTCTCTAAGTTTACAAGTGATAGCCCGCCAGTGAGACCACGCGAGCCGAGTTAGACTTCGCGCGGAACGAATTGCATGCGAACTGGACTTCACTTAGCTCGCGCGCGAAATGGACATAGGCGGACTACGCAGTTCGTGTGGAACACTTAGCTCGCGCGCGGAATTACTATTTGACACTTCGCGTAGGCGAGGCGAGATTGACTCTCCGCGTAGGCGAGGCGAGCTGGCGAACTGGCTCGCGTAGAAGACTTCGCGAGGAAGCAAATGCGGAGTCCGCGCTCACCACTTTAATCGTTGGAGACTTTTACAAGTTTTTGATATGCTTCGGGCCAATCTCTGTGGCCCATTTAATATAAAAAGCCCTTTTAAGGCTCGCGAGCTGCAATAGCCCATGAAATGGAAGCGAGCTTCAGGAGCATGCGAGATAGCATCATGTGACAGCCCGCGGGATGAGGATATTGCTAATACCGGTTCGCATAGGAGTCTACAGTTGGCAGCGAAGAAGCAATGCCTATGCGAAGTATGTGAACTAGGCAGGTGTCACCAATTGGTTGGTTTACATGGAGTAAACCGTGTCCTTGTCAATTAGGGTTTCAGAGTCCGACTTGGATTCTAATCACTTTTCTTCTGCCGCAAGTCGAGCTACTATATAAAGGGGCTCGAACCCTAACGATCTCTCTCTCAAACAATACACAAAAACACAATACAAACTGCAAACCAGTTACCCTTCGAGCTCCTCGAAACCCTAACCCTAAGCGCCGCCGCCTAGGTTTCTTCTTTAGAGCCCTCCGGACTCTACACCTCGGCTTCTCTCTGAACTCCCTATAGTTGGTCTGCTCACGCCGCTGTGAGTATCGATCGCTTGTGCTAGTAAATCCTCGTCTGAGGTGGCACCTGAAACCCATTCGCCTGATCAGAAGTCAAGATCTCGCATCACCTGCAACCTTTTCCTCGTCCGCGAGGTGGCACGCCCGCAACTCCCCCTTCTCTTTGTTCGCTAGAAACCTCTGCTCCGCGCGCTGAGGATTGTGGCCAAAACACATCCATCCACCTTCATCCCCTTTCCATATTTTCTATGTTTTACTTAGTTATCTTTTGCTAAACCTTTTCTAGGGTTAGGATGATGCTCTAGCATGATTGTTTATATTTTTAATGATTGATTAATAGATTTATAGTTTCTTCATAATGAATTCTTAATCATTATTTGAATTGATGCTATATGCTATTATTTGAAAACTTAAAAAGCCATACCTTTCTTATCTTGATTGTTTTTGTGTTCTTGTTTTAGATTAATTAAGTTAGGATTTAAATTGGTTATCAATCTCTAGTTGGAACGACCTCGTACTTGCATACTTGCATAAGCTATACTACAACTGATTAGTGCACTTGCGAGTTTTAATTAAAAACAACGGCACTAAAAACTTGTTGTGAAATTTTAATCAAAACTCGCAAGTGCACGAATCGGTTGTAGTATAGCTTATGCAAGTATGCAAGTACGAGGTCGTTTCAACTAGAGATTAATAATCAATTTAAATCGTAACTTAATTAATCTAAAACAAGAACACAAAAACAATCAAGATAAGAAAGGTATGACTTTTTAGGTTTTCAGATAATAAAAGAAACAAACAACAAACTAAGTCGAAAAGTAAGAGATGGAACCTAGGGTGTCAGAATCAACCATTAACAATCCTATTTATGTATCGATGCAATTAACAGACTCTTTCGTTTCTCTTGATGACAATTCTCGTATCTAAGTCCTTCTCAGGCACTCTAGACCATAGTTTTCCTTAAGTGTATGATGCTCTCCATCTCGGGTAAAGGTCGTATATCCTAGCTATGCAGTCTATCTTTCTCAGGTATAAATTTAACATGCATGACTCATTACGTTCTAGAAAACAAAAAGAATCAAGCAAACCATCATTCTTTCTCAAGCAACAATTGTAATTCACCACACTTAATCACAAGAAGCTAAATAAATTATATTCCAGGTACGTCTCAAATTCATCTTCTAATTACTAGATGCAAAGCCCTAAGGTGATAAATCAAAGACTTAAACATATAGCATCAATTCAAATAGTGATTAAGAATTCATAATGAAGAAACTATAAATCTATTAATCAATCATTAGAAACATAAACAATCATGTTAGAGCATCATCCTAACCCTAGAAAAGGTTTAGCAAAAGATAAGTAAGTAAAACATAGAAAATATGGAAAGGGGATGAAGGTGGGTGGATGGATGGATGAATGGTGTAACGCCCCGGACCTAATTTTACCAATTTACCGGGTTTTCTATTAGTTACTAAAGAATTTAACCGTGTTCGGTAATCTAGTAAGTTAACGCTTGAGTTTATTTTTGAGTTTCTCTTGAAATGTCAAATTCTTCTTTTAAGGTCCCGATGTCATAGTATGCGTTGACACGAGTTCACCAGTGTCTGCAAATTATTTGTTGGAGTTTCGAGTTATTTTCTAAGATTTATCGAAGGTTTGGTAAAAGAAATTAATTTTCTGAAATTAAATTATAACTTTTAATCTAGGCCATCGGATCAATTAAGGTTTTGATCTTGGCCGTTGATTCAAGTATAAAGAGAAGAGAAGGGTTGACTTTTGGTCAAAGACCCATCTTCGCATTGACCCGAGTCTCTCCCTCCTCCCTCTCTCTCTCTCCCCGCCGTAGCAGCTTCTCCGACCGGAATCTCGGTCGTCCGGCCACCGCTCCCACAAACCCGGTCCCAAAATGCTCTCCTCCTTTTCTCCTACAAAATCCAGTCGATAAACCATACATCCGTCCACCCTTGGAAGAGATTGAAATCGATGAACACCATTGTGTTCATCGGATTCCGACGGACACCGGCGGCGACTGTGACTCCAGTGGGTATATTCTTGCTCGTCTTCCTCTTCCCTTCCCTTTTGTGTCCTTGGATGTCTGATTTGAGACCTAACCCTTGAATCCCCTCTTCTTTACATGTGTTGATTTTCCGGCGAGGGTTTGAGCTCAGGTCACCGATCCACCTAGCGACGGTGAGTCCCCTCCTCTTCTCTTCCTTCTGTACAATCTAGTACTTTTATTTCCTTCAAAATAGAAACTAATCAAAATCCCTAATTCTGTTTTTCTAGGTTTCTCGAATTCTTCCTTTGGTGACCTGCATTTCTGTGTTTTGGTGGGTTCTCGGTGAGCCCTGTGGATTTGTGGAGGAGTGTTTGTAATAGCTGTGTCGTTTTGGATTAAGGCAACATCGTGGTATGTTGAGCAGAAGGGCTTGGATCGAGTTTCAGTAATTACAGAAGGTAATCTTGTTTCCTCTTGGTGATGTGATGCTATTGTGTTCCTGCTCTGATGGTTATCGGATGATTAATTGGTGTTTTAGCAACTGTGTTGCTGTTTTCTTGTCGTGGAGGTTGTTAATCGAAAGTTTGTGGCCTTGCGTGTCGAAAACTTGGTGATTCAGAGTTTACGGGAAAGCTATGGCGAAATTCCGGCGAATGCAGTTTTTCTGGCAGGTGCCAAAGAGGTAGTTTTCAAGGCCATTCTTTCTAATTCAAGTCGTAGTTCCGAATTAGGAAAGTTCGGAGTTTAATTGGAAAACTTATTAAGTTAGAAAAGTTTCTATGTTAGGAAACTTTCCCTTTTTGGAAACTTTCCCTTTTTGGAAACTTTCCATTTATGGAAACCCTTTTGGGTGCCCTCAGTAATTTTGTGGGTTTTCCAGATTAATGTATTCCATATGTTTGAGTCCTGGAAATTTACAATAGTTTGTTTAATCGAAACCGGAGGTTACCAAAATGATCTATTAAGCGTAAAGGTTGGGTGTCCTTAGTGATTCATGAATTATTAAATGACGCCCAAGTGTGTAGCGGTTAGTAGAACGTTTGGTGAAATGACTCAGATCGTTAGGTCAAGGGTTAATTTGGTAAACGTCGAAACATCGTTAGTTGGTTAATCCTAAGTCAATTGGTCAAACTTGGTCAATCCTAGTCAACCTAGGAAACCTAGTCAAACCAGAAAAAGGGGTCAAGTTAATAGTTGTTTCAGAGTTCGGTCTAATCGATTTGTCTTACAGCTTATCGTCAGGTGTAAGGTTGATTTGAGGATTTGGATGTTTGGAGGCAGTGCTCGAGGAGTGTTCCGAGCATTGAAAGGCTTGAGTTTAACCTGTGAGTGGACATTTGTTTTAAATTAAATGCATGCAGTGATTTTATATTAAATGAATGATTTTATTGAATATATATTTGTGGAATTGTTTTATTTTCACGAAGTAAATGCTCTTATTTTAATTGTTAATTTCGTTGTTTGGAAAGTTACCGAAAATGAGATTTTCGGTGGAGTCGTATACATATTGCTTTCCTTTATAATTGGTAATTTTTCTTTAATTTGGAGAGTTGCCGAAAATAGGATTTTTGGTAGATATATATATTTATATTTATGAGGAAAGTATGTATATAAATGCTAGCTAGTCATACGTGTCTATCCGCCATAATGGTGTAGCGATTAGCCACCATTATGGTGTGACGTGAGCGTGGGACGCAAGCGTAGTAGCCCTATATAAACTCTTAAATCCATAAAAATTCATATAGGGAGTATGGACGTGTGTAAATACATACTTATATACTAGAGCCTGGGAGACTCAATATCATAAAGTGTTGGAGACTAGCGGGTCTAGTCGCGTATTTCAGTATTTGCCAATTTCTACGTTAATTTATTGCATGCATCACAGCTGTTCTGAAAGGATTTAAATTGGGAAAGTATAAAGTTTTATTTAGTTATACGATCCTTTTAACTTTATTTTTGTCCACTCACTCTAACGTTTTCAAATGTTTCTCCCTTGGGCCCTTTGGTTTTAAGTGCCCAGTTTGCAGGTTAGCATAGTTGAGGTCGGGCGTACATGGAGTCGAGGCAAAGTCCATCATATAGCTTCCGCTTATTTGTATATTTTTGTTTCCTTCCTTCACTATTAGAGTTGCTCTAAACTTATGATTATTGGTTGTGGGATTATTTTTTTTAGATTAGTAAATATATTGGGAGGTGTTGTGAATTTAGGGAGCACGAAGGCTCCAGGAGTAAGGTTGGATTTGGATTTTTTTAGAATTGTTTATAGGTGTTTTTAGGAAGGGTTGTCCATTTTCAAGGGAGGTTATGCCGAATTTTCGGTAGCATCTCCTTTGTATGTGGTCCCCGCAGAGTTTACTTCAGATTTCAGGATGAAATTTGGGGTGGGTCCTGACAAATGGTCTTTGCTCCTTTAGGCGTATTCAATGTGCTTTTGAGATCTCCTTTCATGTGAAATTCATACTCTCTTAAATAGAGAAGTTCATGCTTAACTTTGGCTTCAAGTTTCCTTGTAAGACTTGGATTCTGACTCCTTTCTTGATATGGAATGAGAAAACCTTGAAATATCTCTTATAGAACTAGGAATACATGTACTCCTTGAATCCTCATCTACATCGTTGTTCTTGAAGCATGAGAGTTGACGGTCTTGTGACACGAAACTTGAGTTCTCCACAAATGTTTACAAATCCAAGCAGATTTTCTGATCTGACCTTTCTTCATTCAAACAATCATAACTCACTCCATAAGTATCGAAATCGAGATCCGTAAACTTCTACAGAAAGTAGACTTTCGTAGATTTTCAATGATATAAGGCTCATTGTCTGATTCGATCTAAGTCGTTCCCGGTAATACGGCGAAGTTGGGTATACTGCTCATGCAGATCCTAGCACTTGGGATTGCAATTGCCTTTCAATTCTATTTTGCTCATTTTAGCGCATTTTCTTCTCTCTACGACACAAACCTACAAGAACACTAAAATAACATAAATCAATCTCAAATAAGAGAATTAAACACAAATACGAAGATTATGAGGCATATAAATATAAGATAATGTGAGCACCTCACCACCTACAACAGATCGACGCCTACATCAGAATCCCACACCCTACCTCATATTGTGTGGGACTTCGAATTGGGGTTGTGGTTGTCCTCTCGAGGAACAGAGACAAAAACCCCCTATTGGTTGTGGAAGAAGCTTCCGTGATCTACTTCTTTGTCTTCGACATGAAAACACCAACCCTTAAAGCAATTCATCTCATCAAATCTCAAGCATGACCTTCACAATCTAGCTTTCAACCGGAAACCAAAACACTAAACGAAAGTACTTATTGTCTTTTAACGCTGCAAGCAATTCTCAACCGTAACAATCTTTAATTATACTGCATTGTCTTCCTTAGGCTATGTCACCGCTTCTTTAAATAGGGCTTCGATAGTTCTCGACCGCTGCCAATCTCCCTCTACTAGTGAGAGGAGAAGAGGTTGAGGGAGAGTGAAGGTATGGTGTGGGAAGAGCAATCGAATTAGTGAGTCAAAGTGGTTGAGTTGTGGGCATAATCGTTAAAAAATTGGAGCATGGCTAAGACAAGAAATTATGTCAAAGATTTAGGAGACCAGAGATGTGGAGGCCTTTGCCCTTTATGTATTCTCACAGTGAGTCGAAGTTTTAGGAGGAGTGTGAGACATAGACAAAGAAAGAGTGAAAACTGAAAATTACGTACCTTTTGCGAAAATGGATAACAACAAAGGGTTTAATTACGGTGTTAATAACATTATGTACTAAAACTGGCTCGTGTTTAGGATCTTATGTATGTTTTTAAGAAAAACTATACGAATTGTAAATGAGTCCGTAATCGCTTAAAATTCATGTATTGTTCTTAAAAAATTTCCTTTATGTAAGCTTCTCTTTTTGGTTATGGCGCTAGAAGAGTATGCCTTAATTTACCATTTTTCATTTTTCTGTTGGCTCAAATGTTCCATCATGGTTTATTTCTCAAGGAGTTTCACATGTGATGCCTTTCCAAGCTTCACAATTTACATGCCTATTTCTCCCATACCCTATGGTCTCTTTGCTCTCACACCACTCAACATTAATGACACCAACTCCTTTGATATAACTGGTTTTTGTGCTGATAGTATATGTACATTGGCTAATCCTAATCATCACAAGATTCCCAAAGTGCACTAGGACAAGGTGAAAAACATTTGAATTCAGTGTGACTGGAGTTTCTACATGATCAGATGTAACAAAATTGACATCAATGGGATCCTAACAAAGTAATAAACTTAACTGTGCGTCTATGGTAAGTTGAGAAATTCATTGTTTATGTTACAAAAATTTAGTATATGCTTTTATTTGTACAATTTCCATATCTGAGCTATTGATAAGCATTGAAAAGATTGATTGCAAAATTTATTTATCACAAAACAAGGTTGAGTTGATTCAGCTGAGTTTGTGAAATAGAGATTCATATGTGCTTGATTATAATGAGGTGATATGCAGGAATATCAATGTTTGATTGCATGTTTCAATAAGAATCAAACTGATGGTTGGTAAAGTGCAAGATGATGATTGACTGATTGTAGCTTTCCAAAATACAAATGACTCATGTCATTCAAGTGCATTAGTTGAGAGAGAGAATTTCATTCAATATAAAATGAACATAATGCAAATGATTGAAATCAAGTTTTTTGTAATTTGAGAAAAGACTTTCTTAGTATTGTCTTTGAGTTGACAATTATGTTCATGCTCGTATAGGAAACTGCTTGTGTGAGTTTCAAATAGACTGAATCTCTCTTTCTTACTTGCATTCAGGTTGCACTTGAGATTGCAAAAGCTAAGATCATTTGAAAGGGAGTAGTTGGTTGTGTTAAAGAACCAAGTGATCTGGTTATGTTGAAGAATTAACCACGTTATATGGTTGTGTGATAAAATCAAAAAATAAAACTAATAGTGCTAGAGTATCAGTGAATAGGGTTAAGTTAATTCTCTTGTGTAGAGATTGTGAGTTGTAAAGAAGTGAGAACTTCTTCTTTTTTCTTTTTTTTATAAGAAAACTAAATATTTGATAGAGCTGTCTCTAGTGCACCCATGGTTTACAAAATCAAAGGACAAAGCGAGAGCAGCTTCCGGTAAGGCTGGGCATAAAACTTGACCAAGGAAAAAAAAAACCGGCAAAGCCGGGCCTTTTCACAGTCCTAGTTTTTTTTTTTTGACTGATCTGATCCGGTCCACGTTTAAGCCGATTCAAGCCCATCCCTAATTTTGAGAGAAGTTTTCGGTCCGAAAACCCGGATATGTGAGATACTGTCCAATTATAGTTTAATTCTTATGGTTCTACGCTATTATTGTAGGCATGACTACATAGGATTTTCCTTATTTTTATATAGAACCTAATCTTGTAAAGGATGAGATCGATTCTTTCTTTTCTCATCTCTCTCTCTCTCTATAACACAGTCCTTCACATTCAACTTATATAGCTTAGCCACTCCATCTCTCTCGTCTCTCCAGTCTCCAATTCACTTTCTCCAGCCTCAATTCCCTTATATTGAAGTGACGATGAGTTGTTTTCCTGAGAAATTGATGAGAGATCTCGTCAGATTATAGAGGAGATTGAAAAGTGCAAGGATTACACGCTCAAGAAGAAGAGAGACTTAGACGATACCAAAAAGCAAGTAGAGAAAGCTACTTATCATCACTCGTGGTTTGCGGCGGCAAGGAGTAAGATGGCAGAGATGGCTTGTTCCCGAACCCATGGCTGGTTGTGGAAATCGAGCTGCAAATCAATATAATGGGTTGTTGTTCTTTGGGTAAACTGGGTGGTCTTTTTGCTTTTTGTTGGTTGTGTTGGGTTTTGGTAGTCTCTATCTCCGTTTTAGATCTCAAGTTGAGATCAGTCATTGTGTGCAATTGTTGTTCTTTTGGCTTCACTTAGTCTCTTGGGAGATGATTTGCAGAATTGTAGCTTAATTTGTAGATTGTTGTCCATATCTAGGTATTATCCGAAGAAAGATGAGTGCTTGTAGTTGTTGGTCGGAGTGGAGAAGGATCGGTAAGACCGGCCCGGTTTTTACCGGTTTGGGTTTTCATCGGGTCCTATTTTCATAAGCAGCTAGCCCAACTCGGTTTATCATTGACCGGTCTGGGCTTGGTCTTTAAGAATATGGTGTCGGTCTAGGACCGTGCCCAGCCCTAGCTTCCGGTGGAACACACTCCTCCTAGAAGCATACATTGTCAAGTTTGTGGCCGAGATTTGCAACATTAGCTACAAACTTGGCCTCTCTAAAGATGTGCTTGAAACTGATGAAATCAAAGGAGTTCCTCTAGCGTCTAATGTCTTGTACTAGCTTGAGGATACTCCAAGGTGTAGCTGATGTACCATTAACAACATCAAGAAGTGAGAACTATTGTATCGTAGTTGTGTTAAGAATTATATATATACTTTGTAAACTCTGATATAAGATTACAGTATTTAACCCTAAGATTATAGTGATAATATAGCAATCTTTTCCCTCATTGATGTTTTTGCACTAAATCATTTGAATCTCTTTGTGTTGATTTACTTGTTCACTTATCTAGTTTAGTATTTATATGTAGAGGGCAACCAAACTTCAACAACAACAATGGAGGTAACAACAGGTTTAACAACAATAATGGAGGTGGTTTCAGAAATTTCAATGGTGGCGAATACAATAACAATGGTGGAGGTTTCAAGCCCTCTTACCTAGTCGTTTCCATTTGGAGCTACCGAAAGGGTTGAGTAGTAATTTTTCATGTATATCGAAGCTGTAATTTCGATGATGACATATAAGGAACTTGAAGTTAATTCCCTTCATAAATATCGTGTGTGTGTGTGTGTATATGTGTGTGTGTGTGTTTAAATTCGATTTTTCATATTATAGAACCTAAAGTTCTTATTGATTGTTTATGGAAAGAACTACCTGAAGTGGACCTAAAATGTCAAGCTTCATCTGACTGCACAAAAGATGAGGACAACTATCAATGCTGGCTACATCGCCCCATAAGATATGAAGGCAAGGGCTATGATTTTCATTAGGAAGAATATGGAAGAATCCCTCACGGTGGAGTAATGAGCTCAAGAGGACCCCCGGTGTCTTTGGGTCGCTCTAGAAGAGCGATTCAACCATTGGAAAAGACATAAACAATCAAGAATGTGAATGAGTATAACTCTAAAACCTGCTGCATTCGATCACTCTTAAAATTATGTGGAGAAGAGTGCACATAAGCTGATCAATTGGAGAAGACTCTCTCCATTTTCCCTCCTTCCTGTTTGGTCCTACAACAACAATATAGGGAGAGAAACGTTGCTAGATTCACTGAATTGATCACTACTTTGTTGCTTGCTGAAAAGAACAACGACCTACTTATGAAGAATGATCAAGCAAGGCCTATTGGTGCTAGAGCAGTTCATTTGTCTCAAGTAAATGCTATTGTCCATCAATGAAAAAATCATGTAAGGAGGAACGTGGGCCAACGAAGGGGAAGAAGAAATGGGCCCATAAATTGCCCATATGATATCAGGACTCACCCTCGAATATCACCCTTGAAATCTGGGGTAAACCCTGCGGGACTCACCTCAAGGAAAATTCTACCAAAATTTCGGCATAACTTCCCTTGAAAATGGGTAACCTTACCTGAAAAAATAACCAACTTCACACAAACACTTCTAAATAACCAAATAATCAACAACTCCTAGAGCCACCCGCTCCCCCAACTATACAATCACCACATCACAAAATAATATTTCAAAAGCAAATTCATAATAGGATCAACACCAAATAAATCTTTCAGATCACTTCTAATGTCGAGTCATAAACTCTTAACACACATATCCATAAATAAATACAACATCCCATGGTTATCATAGCAAACTAACTGAAGGAAACGAGATGTCACACCCCAATTTTTGAAGAATAATTTTCAAAAATTTAGACATGATACGTCTCAAAATATAACTCCAAAACCTGATCAACAACTTCAAAAACTAAACTCAAATGCTATAAATGTAAATGACAACATAAACTCAACAACTGAGTCAAACATTACATCTTCTTGTTTACATCAACTTGAAAAGTAAAGTAAAAATGAAAACGCTCACCATGAGCTTAAATACAATCTGCCATAATATAATAATAACATGTACATAATCTAAAGGGTAAAATATTGTATAGTCCTTGTAGTTTAAAGTCGACATCTGTTTAGTCCTTATAATTTTATTTTAATCTGAATAGTCCTTAAAGTCACGATTTTTCATCCAAATAGTCCTTATGGTTTTATTTTAATCTGAATAGTCCTTAAAGTCACGATTTTTCATCCAAATAATCCTTATAGCCTTTACCTGAGAAAATTGTCGGAAAGACTATTTGGATGAAAAATCATGACTTTAAGGACTATTCAGATTATATAAAACCATAAGAACTATTTGGATAAAAAAATTGTGACTTTAAAGACTGTTCAGATTAAAATAAAACCACAAGAACTAAACAGATGTCGACTTCAAACCACAATTATTAAACAAATTTCAATTCTAATCTAAAACCCTGCCACTATGCCTCTGCCTCACCTCTGCTGATCATCACCTGCAAGTCTAAACCCTACACCATGAATTGGTGCACCAGGTTGTAAAACAACAAACCCGGTAAGCTAAAAAACCCGTATGAGTAATTCCCAAAAACTAAGTCAACATTACAACAACCAATAATAACACATGAAACACAATAAGATTAATCAATAATTCCACATATCTAACACTTATACAAATAAACATGTATCCATGAGTCCCAGATATCTATAAGTACCTCACATGACCTACAACAACACATGTACCTATGAGTCCCAGATACCTATAAGGTACCTCCCATGACCTATATCGACAGACGGACTAGAGTTTTATCCTAACCGTAACCAATCACCTGACCAAAGGCTCGGAACCCAGTTTGACTGTCTAAACAACAAAACACAATAGAATAATATCATCATAACCGTAACCAATCACCCGACCAAAAGCTTGGAACCCGGTTTGATTAACTAAACAACAAATCACAATAGAGTAGTGACATCATCAACAACACAATGAACACATCATAATAACATATCCTTTCACACACACACACACACACACACACACATATATATATATATATATATATATATATATATATATATATATATGCAACACATAGATATTCTCACAAGAATAATCTATCAAGAACCAACAATATTATGGTCACAAAAACCTTAAAATAATTATTAAAATAGGAAAACTTATTTTATCTTACTTATGAGTCATTGACGATCAAGCTCATATATTTTAAAAACAACAAAAGCATAATCTCTTAAATCAACAACATCATTAAAATGACCATAAATAATTTGGTCCCAATGTGAACCTTGGTGAGATTTACTCACATAAATACTCTCGCTGCGTCTTTACAAAAACACAAGGGCCAAGCTCAATATCACACTTCACAAGTCACCTAAACAGTACAATCATTAACCTTAGTAACCAATTGGACTATAGGATAACAAAACACTCTTAAAATAAACTTTAGCCCAAAAGAGGACAACCTTCCAAGGTCGTCGAATTTAACGACCCAAAACTGCTGCTTCTAATTCTCAAACTTCCAAAGTTCACAACCTCCCAAAACATCTATGAGTAACATAGAACCTAGCATGCAATCCTTACTCATAACCTAGAATTTCCATAACTCCACAAGCTCACAATAACAAGAGCTAGCTAACCATATAAACTATAGCTACAAACACTGCCGGACGCGTATCCATAGGCGGCGACGAGTAGGCCCCACGGGCCACCACACCAACTTCGGAATTTGGGCAAACTCAAAATATCAAACTTGTAGATCACATCAAATGGAACATTTTTCATACCTATGGCCAAAGCCAATACAGCCGGAAAGAGGCCGGAAATGTCGCCGGAAAGAAACAAGGTACACTTCTGTTTCTACAAGAACCCGTAAGGTGTGTAGAATCACGGTGGAACATGAACAATTATGAAAAAGAGACAACATGGGCAAGAGACAAGGACATATAGTGGTTCACCATGCCATCGGAGGACATGGCTACGTCCACTTAAGATTCCACTATCATGGCCAATAAGCCTTTGGTATTACAAGAGTTCTCCGGGATAGAGTGGTTATCATTCCTAGAGAGAGAGAGTCTGTCCTTTCTACACAAGAGAAGTCTTCCTTTTATAGATAAGGAAGGTTTCCTCTTATTACACATTACCGATGTGGGACTAACTATGCATTTATCTTATCATGGTGTCTTCTTGTGGAGCTTGGAGGAGCATCTTCCCGATGTGGTATCGATGATCTTTCACCATGGCGAGGTAGTCTGGATGTCGGTCTACAAGTTTCATGACTGGTCTATGGGCGGGGAAGGTAGTTTACTGACTACCGACTACAAGTCCCCCCAAGTTCCCGTTCAAGACACATCTTGAGTGGGGACTTAATATACAAAATGCCCATAGACGAGTCATATGTCCCCAACACGGTCCCAGTCCCCCCAAGTCCGTACTCAAGACGTGTGTTGAACGGGTTCGCCTTGCACAGAAAGGCTGACACCACCAGGCGAGCTGAGGAGTCCGCTCCCCACAGAAGAGCTGACACTCGGGGAGCTGAGGAGTCTGCCTCGCACAGAAGGGTTGACTCTCGGGCGAGCTGAAGAGTTCGCCTCGCGCCATAATGACTACACGCGAGCTGAGGAGTCCGCTCCGCGCACAATGCCTACACGCGAGCTGTGGAGTCCGCTCCGCGCACAATGCCTACACGCGAGTTGAGGAGTCTGCTCCGCGCACAATGCCTACACGCGAGCTATGGAGTCCGCTCCGCGGCCAATGCCTACACGCGAGCTGTGGAGTCCGCTCCGCGCACAATGACTACACGCGAGCTGAGGAGTCCGCTCTGCGGCCAATGCCTACACGCGAGCTGTGGAGTCCGCTCCGCGCACAATGCCTACACGCGAGCTGCCTACACGCGAGCTGAGGAGTCCGCTCCTGGCCAATGCCTACACGCGAGCTGTGGAGTCCGCTCCGCGCACAATGACTACACGCGAGCTGAGGATTCCGCTCCGCGGCCAATGCCTACACGCGAGCTGTGGAGTCCGCTCCGCGCACAATGCCTACACGCGAGCTATGGAGTCCGCTCCGCGCACAATGACTATCTCCGTGACACACACGAGGTGCATCTTGTTCCACGCGAGATGGGTCTCGGTGACACACGCGAGGTGGATCTTGGTGTTATACTTTCATGGACAAGGGTAGCGAGCCCTTTCCATATCTGGTGTTACTGCTCGAGTGCGGGGTATTATCCCCGCATGGGTTATCAGGCCATTATTCTCCGTATGAAGGGAATGATATGAATTGCCTAACTCCTACTCTACGAGAGCTGTACAAGGGACTTACGGTTCTCATGGCTCTAGTTGTTTCACCCATGCTTTCCGGTGATACGTTTTCGGGGTTGTATGCATGCCTTCTAGTTCGTGCGCATGCTTCCCGTTGGTTCTTGCTCGGGTAAAAGAATCTCATGAAACAGTTGTTCTATATTTCTTCCCGTTAGTTCTTATCTGGAAATCGAGATTTCCTAAGCAGTTGTTGTATGCTTCCTCCCGGTGACACTTATCCGAGACTTACTATTATTTCCCTCTCCCCCTTTCTCACGATTTTCTTCTCTTTTGAAGTGGAGAGACAAGATTCACTATGTCCCCCCTAAGTCTTGCTCGAAGATTGCTCGGGCGGGTAATGCTCAATGTGGCCCTTGCATCTTGCTTTGTTGATATTCTTTATACATGGGGGCTACTCGGGTCTTGTCTTTGCTGATTCCGCGTCTTCAAGTCCGCCGAGTCCCTCCCGACCCCTAGCCTCAAAACTGATTCAGCCAGGCGAGGAGCTCGCGTGCGACCTGTAGAGTCCGCTTGGCACAGGACTGACTAGCGGACGAGCTGAAAAGTCCGCTTCGCGCACATGGAATGACACTACCGGGCGAGTTGAAGAGCTCGCGTGCTTGCTGCGGAGTCCGCTTCGCACACAAGAACTGACATCATCGGGCGAGCTGAGCTCCGCGCAAAGGGATTGAAATTGTCAAGCGAGCTGAGAAGTGCTCCGCGCATAAGGACTACCGCGCGAGCTGTGGAGTCCGCTCCGCGCACAAAGACTACCGCGCGGGTTGTGGATTTCGTTCCGCGCAAAGGGACTACCGCGCAGGCTGAGGATTTGGAGTCCGCTGATAAGATAAAAAATGCCTCTCCCGACACCCGGCCTCAAAACTTATTCGGCCGGGCGAGGATTGTTGTACCTTCACAATGAACAAATGATCGATTAGCAGCTTACATAGTTTAGTTGATCAACACAATTATGGGGCCAGCCAAGTATTGTTATGACATAATAATTATCGAAAAGCACAATGGTTCATGCAATTGTGTAATACTGAACGTCGAATGCCAATCTCTCGGTGGAATGCCTCTCGGTCGAATGTCAATCTCTCGGTGGTATGCCTCTCTCTCGATGGAATGTCAATCTCTCGGTGGAATGCCAAAACCTACAGACCAGCATGCATACTCATATATATACAGGTTGGCTTGCAAGTAGACTGAAATCATGGCATCAATATTATGAACTTTCACAAACCAACTTATCTGTGAAAATAGTTGCCGAATGGGTGCACATAGAAGGTATAGATTCATGCCCGTACTACTCCCGGACGATGAATCCTTGTTGCCAGTATGGTCGGGCTACCTACAAGATTTGTTGACTTTTTCCAGTTAAATAGCTCCGGGTGTCCATAGCTTTTTTTTTTTTTTTTTGCCACCGAGACCCGCTGCTTGCAGATTAGTCTGAGGCACTGAGCCTTCCCCTTTCGATACTCGGAGATAAAGGTGGTGGAGCCCTGACTTGCATATAGGGTCAATTCTCTACCTTCTTCAACTTCTTTTCTGCTCCCGGATGGCTAACTCTTTAAACCTGGAGTCATTGGGGTAAGTTGATTGAAACCCGGAGAGATGAAGCTAGTGCCGAGCTGGGTGTCCGT
Organism: Fragaria iinumae; assembly: GCA_009720345.1. Classification (NCBI taxonomy): domain Eukaryota; kingdom Viridiplantae; phylum Streptophyta; class Magnoliopsida; order Rosales; family Rosaceae; genus Fragaria; species Fragaria iinumae. The sequence goes on from CM019117.1 coordinate 22,695,270, forward strand.
AGCAATTTTTCAATGGGCACCCAACCGAACACAGTTTCTTCTGCAGTTGAATGATGCCAACCGATCGAGTGACCCAAGTTCCAAGTCGATCGAGGCCGATCAGGTCTGATCCCAACTCCCACATTAACTCCCTCTCCTGATGAATCCGACCAACCGGGTACATAAGCTTGCTTTGCCTGAACATGGACTCTGCTATCCCGGAAGCAAAGAAACTACCGGTTGCTTATTTTGATATCAAGTCTGGCACCGAACTCGACCGAGATAAAGCGGGTTCCCGGCGATTTGACCGAGTTGAACCCATGTGCTATGTTGATTTGCAGGTGAAACCAGACGAGCCTTGACCGAGTTGCTCTAGCGGTGCCCATCCCGGTCAGGCAACTGACTGACGCTGCCGGTGGATCCCGGGCGCTAGCTGCCAATCGGGAACCCGGGAGGGTCACTCCTTGGACTGAGTGAACAAGGGTCCGGGATGGGTCTTACGGTGCCGGCAGGGACCTCCGGCGATTTGGAACAAACCGGAGGCTGCCACCGGGAGAGGAACCCTTGGGTCTTGTTGAATCATCTCCGGGAGGCTGGAGGCGTCGGTCGCATGCCAGTTGGCCTCTTGGTGATGACCCGGTGATAGAGGGCTCCCGGGCGGGTCATGGACTATGCCACCTAATGGCTTGGGCCCGATGCCTTGGGCCTATATACCGAACACCATGGGCTGACCCTTCTTCATGAGTTTGCTGGTTGGCCTGCCTCCATGTGTGGGTGGAATGTCTCTCGGGTGGAATGCCTCTCGGGAGAAGAGCAACGTGACTTTTTGTAATGGTTCCCACAGACGGCGCCAATTGTTTCTACAAGAACCCGTAGGGTATGTAGAATCACGGTGAAACATGAACAATTATGAATAAGAGACAACATGGGCAAGAGACAAGGACATATAGTGGTTCACCATGCCATCGGAGGACATGGCTACGCCCACTTAAGATTCCACTATCATGGCCAATAAGCCTTTGGTATTACAAGAGTTCTCCGGGATAGAGTGGTTATCATTCCTAGAAAGAGAGAGAGTCCGTCCTTTCTACACAGGGGAAGCCTTCCTTTTATAGATAAGGAAGGTTTCCTCTTATTACACATTATCGATGTGGGACTAACTATGCATTTATCTTATCATGGTGTCTTTTTGTGGAGCTTGGAGGAGCACCTTCCCGATGTGGTACCGATGATCTTTCACCATGGCGAGGTAGTCTGGATGTCGGTCTACAAGTTTCATGACTGGTCTATGGGCGGAGAAAGTAGTTTACTGACTACCGACTACAACTTCGAACCAAAAGTGTTGTGAGTCGAAGCTGTGCCTGTCTTAGTGGGCTGTGGAAGAATAGTAACTATGGGCCGGGTCGTGCATGTCATTGCATTAGTTCATTTAGTGATGCTTAGTTTAATGAGTTGGTTTAATTAAGCTAGTTAATATTGTTAGAGTTTCTGTGTTGTTCCGATGGATGTTTGACAGGTGTTCACATCTTGTCCCTCCGTTGTAACAACTTAAGCTGCTTTAGGGTTCTGGAGCAGCCATCAATCAATCATTCTGCAATTTTCCTTTCTCTTTTTTTAGTTTTTAGCTACTCTTCTTCTTGATTCCATTGATAGGGTTACATCCTTATCAAGTGGTATAAGAGCACTCGATCTGAGGGCAATGACCAAGAACAAGACTGTTACAGGGGCAGGGGCATCACAGTCTCAAGTTGTCATTTCTGAGATTTCAAATGTTGAGTACGACATACAGAAACTCCGTGATGACACCTCCGCTCAAATCACAGCCTTGAGCAACTCGCTGGTTAACCACAGGGAGGACATAGCGACGTTTCGAGCGAAAATAATGGAGCAATTTTGGGTTATGAACGAGAGAGCAGAAGGGCTGGATAATACCATGTTGCGGTTCGGGTCACTCCCACCACCTACTGGGTCTTCGGCTTTACCAGCTAGAGGACACGCTCCATCTTCTACAGATGGTGTCTCTGCATCCTTAGCCCTTGGTAACTCGGCTGCCAGTTCCACCCATCAATCTTACCCTTTGAATCTGGGAGACCGAGATGTCTTGCTGGGTTTTGTGAGTGAGTGTGACACAACAAACATGAACCCATCCCGGATTGAGACTCGAGGGGGGAGGGGCATGGCAGGGTCTCTCGTGACCCAAACAGTACAGGAGAAGGGTGAAACAAGTGCTCAGAGGGTTGTACACAATGGGAAACAACCCATTAACCATATTTATCAACATACCGATGCTCGAAACCTCTCTAATACCCAGAACTCTGGTTTTTACCCACAAAATACCTTCCCACCACCTTATGAGCCCTATCCATACCCCACTCAGTTCCCTTTCTCACAACCCTTGAGCAACCCTATGTGCCAACCCTACTCACAACAGTATGGGCCTGATTCGTTAGCCACTTCAGCCATTTTTGGTCCTCCTCCCTACTTTTCCACTCAACCTTTTCACAGTAACCCTCTCCCATCACATCAACCAAGTTATGCCACAACTACCACCACAACACCACTGCCATTATCATACCAACCACCTAATCCCACTCATCAGACCCAACAGGGCCCCTACTCACCACCCCCACAATGCTGCAAATCATGGTAACCATTCGGATGGGAACTATGGTAACCAAAACCATTTCGATCCCACACTCCCTTCCCTGAGACAAATGAGATTGGAATTCTCTACATTTGGAGGTGGAGACCCGGTGGAATGGTTACATAAAGCTAAGCAATTTTTTGAGTTCTATCAGGTGCCAGAGGAGAGGAAAGTCTCCATTGCAGCTTTGCACTTGGTGGATAAAGCAGCAGATCGTTGGTTCATGTTTAAACATGAATTTCCTAATTCTTGGAAGGGACTGTCTGAGCTGTTAATGCGGGAGTTCAGTGTGCACAACTTTGGTGAATACCAAGCTGCGTTAGCTCGCATATCTCAAGAAGGGTCTGTAGATGCATATATGGATCAGTTTACTAAGCTCTCTAGACGAGCTCCCGGGTTCTCGTCGCAAGCATTGCTCTCATTTTTCGTTGAGGGGTTGAGGCCTAGCATTAGAACTAGTGTGAGAGCTCATAGACCTGCTTCTCTCTATGCAGCGTGCGAGTTGGCTAAGTTGTTTGAACGAGGGGAGTCACAACAACGTTTTCAAAGAGTCACTGGAACACCAAGACATCAGGTTGCTCCTCTTCCGGCAACACCTTTGCGTGCCCAGGTCCCTCCACCTCACATTATACCAAGAGCTCCGGTGGTACCGGTAGTGGGGAATCCGGGTGCTGGAAAGAACTTTGGGGGGGGACTAGGAGGCTTAGACAGGCCGAGTACCAGGAGCGAAGGGCACGCAACCAATGTTTCTTTTGTGATGAGATATTCCGGCCGGGACACAATTGCAGGAGGGGACAAGCACTCATGGTCATTGAAGTGTTACAGGAAGAAGCACCTCAACCCATTCTCAATGACTTACCACCTGTTGTCGTCGATGATGTTAACCAGGAGGACAATGGGGGCGAGGAGGAAGAGATCGAATTAAGAGCTGTGGGAGATGGAAGTCCTTCTACTATGCAACTTAAGGGGCAGATCTTGAACAAGACAGTCCATGTCTTAATTGACTCAGGTGCATCGCACAATTTTGTGCACCCTGCAGCCCTAAAAACATCTAAGCATGTGGTTCAAAAGATCAATCCACTCAAAGTGCGCCTTGCTAGTGGCGCTATCATGCACACAAAAGAGCAGGTAGAACTTGAAATAACATTGCAGGGTATCACTCTAACTAATTGTTTCTATGTTCTACCTATATCAGGTTGTGAAGTTGTTATGGGAGCATCATGGCTGAAAACGCTTGGTGACATAATATGGAATTTTGAAAAAATGGTGATGAAATTTCAAGTTGGAGGAAAGACAGAGTGTCTGCAAGGTTTAACAACTCCACAAGCATCAATAGTGAGTTGCAAGAGCATGACAAAGTTGTTAAGGAAAGAGAGAGAGGCAATGATGGTCCAAGTACATTCCATGGCTGCTGTGAATCACAAACCTAAAGTTCACCCTGCTATTAAGTCATTGATGGATAAGTATGCAGATGTATTTGAACCTCCCAACAAGCTCCCTCCTCCCCGAGCACAAGACCACAAGATTGAACTAGCTCCAAACACTCCTCCAATCAATGTGAGACCATATCGGTATCCTCACTTTCAGAAAGCTGAAGTAGAGAAAATAGTTCAAGAGATGCTTGATAATGGAGTCATCAGACCGAGCACTAGTCCCTACTCCTCTCCTGTGTTATTGGTAAAGAAGAAAGATGGTACCTGGAGGCTTTGTGTCGATTACAAGGCTCTCAATGCTGCTACTATTAAAGACAAGTACCCTATACCAGTTGTGGATGAGTTGATTGATGAAGTCCACGGTTCCATGATTTTCACAAAGCTGGATTTAAGGGCTGGTTATCACCAAATTAGGATGGCTGAGAGTGACGTCCCCAAAACAACATTTCGCACTCATTCAGGCCATTATGAGTTTCTGGTAATGCCTTTTGGCCTCACCAATGCCCCTTCTACTTTCCAATCTCTCATGAATGATGTATTGAGAGCTTATTTGAGGAAAGGAGTTCTTGTGTTTTTCGACGACATTCTCATCTACAGTCCCTCTTTGGCAGTTCACCTTCAACATTTGGAGTGGGTGTTTCAAACTTTACAGAAGAATTCCTTAGTAATAAAAGAGAGTAAGTGTAGCTTTGGAGCATCTCAGGTTGAATACCTTGGTCACATCATTAGTGGGAAAGGTGTAGCAGTGGACCCTTCGAAGATAGAGTGTGTAGAGAAATGGCCGCTACCTAAAACTATCAAAGAATTGCGAGGGTTTCTTGGTTTGGCAGGATACTATCGCAAATATGTCAAGGGTTTTGGATTGATTGCAAAGCCACTGACCAGTTTGCTCAAAAAGGATGGCTTTAAGTGGGATGAAAGAGCAACAAAGGCTTTTGAAGAATTAAAGGCAGCTCTCACATCCACTCCGATCCTAGCATTTCCAGATTTTTCTAAGCCCTTCACTATTGAGTGTGAAGCATCGGAGGTGGGAATCGGGGCAGTACTTTCTCAAGACGGGCACCCTATAGCCTTTATGAGCAAGGATCTCTCTCAACGGCACCTCGCACTCTCAGTCTATGACAAAGAGATGTTGGCAGTGGTAATGGCTGTGCAACATTGGCGGCCATACCTTTTAGGTCACCACTTCATTATATACACTGACCATAAGACCATTGAGTACTTTCTCACTCAGCGAGTTACCACTCCTTCACAACAAAAATGGCTGATGAAACTCCTTGGCTACGATTACTCGATTCACTACAAGAAGGGGAAGAATAATGCTGCATCAGACGCCTTGTCAAGGTCTGCAACTCTCAATGCCATTTTGGGGACATCACTACCAACTCATGACTTTGTTACTGACATAAAAAAGGTGTCACACCTCGGTCCTTAAGTTATTTTTACGGTTATTTACTTTGGTATTATTTTAGTCTTTTACCGTATTAAGTAACCGCTTACTGTTAAGGACCTTAAAGTTAACTTTTTCTTCCGTTTGGAATATGGGAAAACTCTCTTCATGAAAGTTGTAGGTGACGTGATTACGAGTTCGTAGACATGCTATGTGTTAAAATCGGAGTTAGCATGGTAAAGTTATCAATTAAATGGTAAAGTTTTTGAGTTGGTAATAAAAGGGGTAAAATTTGAAGTGGGTTTTTTTTTAGTTGGGTTTGAGGGATAGGCCGGGTGAGGCAGCCCAATTTTTCTCTTTTTCTCTCCTCTTCTTTCTCTTTTTTTCTTCTCCCGAAATTCCTCCCCGAGCTCTCCTCCCGTCGGAAAGCTTTGCCGCCCGCTGCCGCCGTCCAGCCAGCAAGCGGCCGCCGCTCCAGCCCAGTTCGGACCCCCGCCACCTCCTCTCTCTCCCCGGCCTAGTGTCCGAGCCGGTAGTGCCGCCGGAGAGGAGAAAAAGCCGTCGGAACGCCGACTGTCTCTTCGCCGGAGCTCCGTCCTCCGGCCACCATAGGCCGAGATTTTTGGCTCAACTTGTAGCCCTCATCAAGGTGAGTAATCCCTCAAAAGGAATCGGTCTAATTCGATCTTGTTAGGGTGAAATGTATAATTGAAGTTCTAGGGATTTTATGGATGTTTCGGTTCGATTACCCTAGATAGCCTTAGAATTGTACTAAGTGCTAGTTAAGGAAGTTGTTGTGGATGATGAGAGGATTATGCTGTTTAAATTTGGTGGCCATAGGAAGTCGCCGGAAAACGGCTGCCGGCGGAGAAGGCGGCGGCGGCGCCCCTCAAGGGCTGTTTTTCATGTTTTAAGGATGGTATTAAGGAGAGGAGTTTAATGAAGTATAGTTTGGAATTTTAGGGGGAGTTTTGTTAATGTTGAGGATTTTTCCATGGTTAAGGATTTTGGCGGTGATTAAGATGGATTATCGGTAGTTTGATTAGCCGGTTTTAAATTGCTTATAAGGTTGATTTTTGGTTATCGGTGATGGTGGTGGAGTTTGAGTTATAATAGATTTTAGATGGAGAAAATGGGCAAGGATGAAATTGACTTTAGAACCTTAATTTTATGGAATTACTTATTGAAGTTTTAATGTCATATGGGAGTTAATATTAATTATTGTTCAGGATGTGAAGAAAATCATTTGGAGGAAGCCTCGGGTCGTCGGCAGGCGTAGCCGAGCACTGTGAGTGGACCTTTGATTTAAATTCCATGCATGCACTAAAGTTATTTAATTTCAAAGGCATATTTGAAATTTAGTGTTTTCCTGGGATTAATGAGTTCCATCTGTTAATTGGGAACTCTCTTGCTCATATTATTTGACATGTGGGACATGTCAATTGATCTTTTATATTTGGTGATCTATTACACCCTAAAGGGGTTGTCTGATATTATTTATCGCTAGCTAACATTATTTAGCGGTCTTCATCATATGTGAGTAGAGCGCTTAATGTGGAACGTTATTATAGTCCTACCGGCGGTCCTTTCATATGAGAGTTGAGCGCTTAGCGTTGGACGCTACTATAGCCTGGGAGGCAACCGATCAATATATATAATATATTATTGTTAGCTAGCCATTATTTAGCGGTCCTCATCATATGAGAGTTGAGCGCTTGGCGTGAGACGCTATTATAGCCTGGGAGGCTCATCTTTATGGTGAAATATTTTTCCCTATTTGTTTTGTTTTATTGAGAACCAATGGGTTCTTGACCAAAAAAAAAATGGGATTGGTTCATTGTTTTGGTTTATAATTATTTTCGGGAAGAGTTCCAAGAGTGGCATGCATAAATATTTTTTTTCCAATGGAAATTATGGGAGAGCATAGATTTGATTTCATTGCTTCATATTCTTTTGTTATTTATTTTTGTCCACTCACTCTAACGTTTTAAATGCTTCTCCTCTGGGCCTTTCGTTTTTAAATGCCCAGTCTGCAAAGTTCGGTTCGGCGAGAATAGGAGGCGTGTCTTAGATCCCCACCTCATCCAGTTTTCCCATATAGGTTACCAGTTTAACCTATTGTGTTGTTTATCTTATTTTTCCTAGTAGATGCTCTGATAATTATAGGATGGTTTAAGTATGTTAAGAGCTGATAAAACAAAAGATTCATTTGTTTGTGTTTATTTGAGAGATTATATTTATGGATGTTGTTTGGGAATTATTGTGAGTTGGGCTTGGTGATTTTTCTTTCAAGTAGGGTTACCCATTTTCAAGGGAGGTTCTACCAAGAATTTTGGTATAATTTTCCTTGAGGTGGGTCCTGCAGGGTTTATCCCGGATTTTGAGGGGAAATCCAGGGTAGGTGGCGTGCCTTACTGATCCAATTTTGGTAGAACTGATCCAAGCTTTGCAGACTTCACCAAACAGCAAGAAACACTTTTCTCTCCACAATTCACAGCTGTTATACAAGGGTAAGGTATTTGTGCCAAATAGTGGAGATTGGAGACAGAAGGTGATTCAAGAGTTTCACTGTGGTCGAGTAGGAGGGCATGCCGGTAGGTCCCGGACTTACATGAGGATGAGGAAGAATTTTGCTTGGGCAGGGCTGCAAAAAGATGTAAAACAGTTTGTGGCTAACTGTGATGTATGCCAACAAAACCACTATGAAGCCATTCGACCCCCAGGACTGCTGCAGCCAATCAACATCCCTCACAAAGCTTGGAGTGTCATCACCATGGACTTCATTGAAGGGCTACCCAAGTCACAAGGTAAGACTGTTATATGGGTTGTAGTGGACAAGCTCACTAAGGTGGCTCATTTTATACCTCTCTCACATCCCTACACAGCAGCTTCTCTAGCCAATGTCTTTGTATCAGAAGTGTTTCAACTGCATGGCATGCCTGATGCCATAATATCTGATCGAGACCCCATTTTTATGAGTCTTTTTTGGGAGGAATTTTTCAAGCTACAGGGTACTTCGCTGAACAAGTCTACAGCCTACCACCCTCAAACAGATGGTCAAACGGAGAACCTCAATCGGACCTTGGAGCAATATCTGCGCTGTGTTACTGGCAACAAGCCTCATGAGTGGGTGGCTGCTCTTCCTTGGGCCGAGTGGTGGTATAACATTGCCTACCATTCAGCTCTGAAAATGACACCATTTGAGGCTTTATACGGTTATGCTCCACCTGCAATCAAGCCCTATATACCCGGATCTACTGCTATGGCTAATGTGGATGCACAATTACGTAGCAGAGATGAACTCCTAGTTTTGATCAAACAGAATCTCCACCAAGCTCAAGCCAGAATGAAAGCGTATTATGACAAGAACCACACTGAACGCCAGTTTCAAGTTGGGGATTGGGTTTATGTGAAACTCCAGCCTTACAAGCAAACCTCAGTGAGTACTACAGCATTCCATAAGCTGGCTTCAAGGTATTATGGTCCGTTTCAGGTACTTGAAAGAATTGGAGAGGTGGCGTATAAGATACAACTCCCAGCCACAGCAAAAATTCATAATGTATTCCATGTTTCTCTTCTGAAAAAGAGTGGGACATGATGCTACAGTTGAAGCCACACTTCCTAACATCAGTGATTTGTCAGCCTTCAAATGGGTTCCGGAAGAGATACTGCAAATCAGAATGATCAAACACAAGGGAGCAGTAGCAACGCAGTGGTCAATCCATTGGTTAGGGACTTCAAAGGAAGAGGCCACTTGGGAGTTTGCAGAGGACATTATGCAGAGGTATCCAGATTTTCAGTTTTGACCAGCTCAAACTTGAGGACAAGTTTATTTTGGAACCGGGATGGAATGTTGTGAGTCGAAGCTGTGCCTGTCTTAGTGGGCTGTGGAAGAATAGTAACTATGGGCCGGGTCGTGCATGTCATTGCATTAGTTCATTTAGTGATGCTTAGTTTAATGAGTTGGTTTAATTAAGCTAGTTAATCTTGTTAGGGTTTAATTGCATTAGTTGTTTCGGTGGATGTTTGACAGGTGTCCACATCTTGTCCCTCCCTTGTAACTACTTAAGCTGCTTTAGGGTTCTGGAGCAGCCATTAATCAATCATTCTGCAATTTTCCTTTCTCTTTTCTCTTTTATTTGCCTTGAAGCTCCACGCTTCGAATTGGGCTCCAAGGCTGATATCATCATACTCATAAGGATAAGAACTTCCAGAAACGGGTAGCCTCAAACCTCGATGTCGTCGAAATCGGTCGGAGCTTCACCGCCGGTGGAGGCAGCAACTTGCGGGCCTTGCTTCACCTCCAGCTGCTCGAATCTTGCTACCAAACCACCACAGACTTGTAGAGAATCAAGAGACTTTCCAATGGTACCTCATTTGCCCAAATCTGAGCTCAGATGACCAAGATATGGCTGAAAAACGAAAGAAGGTTGAGAGGAGGAGAAAGATGCGGTATTTTTCATATTTGGAAGGTTTGGGTTTTCTGATTTTTCTTTTTCTATTTATAAACAACTTTCAAAAATGGTAGGAACTTCTACTGATTTACGCATACCACATGTCTACGGATTCGTATCGCCAAACTCTACAACTTTCATGAAGAAAGTTTTTGAAAATATCTTACGGATAAGAAAGTCAACTTTTGGCCACTTAAAAATAAAGCGTCTTAAAATATTTGACTCCCGAAACTTCAACTTCGCACATACGAATAAGAATTTCCACAAAATAATCCTTCATTAATTTCGGAAATATTACAAGGAAATTGATATAAAAATCTGAGGTACTACACGAGAAAAATACACAAGTAGGTTAAACAGGTAACCTACGAGTGAAAACTGGATGAGGTGGGAACTATAACTCGCCTCCTACACTTGCCGAACCAAACTCTGCAGACTGAGCATTTAAAAACGAAAGGCCCAAGGGAAAAGTATTTAAAAACGTTAGTGTGAGTAGATAAAAATAAATAACAATAAAATTAACTTATTTAAGGCATAACGAAACCAAAGTTTATGTTTTTCCAAATTTTCCGTTGAGAAACATTTATGCATGCAACCTTTGAAATTTTCTAATAATATTTATAGATAAAAGTGACGAACCAATCCCATTGGTTCAAATAAATAATAAAAATGGGGAAGAGGTTTCACCATAACAATGAGCCTCCTAGGCTAGGGTCGGAGCCTCCTAGGCTCTAGTAGCGTCTCACGCTAAACGCTAAGCGCTCGACTCATCTATGATGAGGACCGCTAATAAAGGCTAGCTGGCAATAGTAAATATATATCAACCCTTTTATGGTGAAGTAAAATGATAAAAAGATAAGGACAACACTTCCCCAAAAATATAGTAAATCAATCGCACACAGTACAGTTCCCAACTGTACTTAGAAGCATTACGTGATATTCATGGATGCAGTAATAATATAAACCACTTGACATGTCCCACATGTCAAATAAAATTAGTAAGTGTTCCAGAAAAACAAATGGAACTCACTAGTCCCAAGTATATAATAAAACTTCAATATGCTTTTATGATTAAGAAAACTTTAGCGCATGCATGATGATAAAATCAAAAGTCCACTCACTGTGCACGGCTATGCCTACCGTCGATCCGAGATTTCCTCCACACGATCCCCCTCACATCCTGAACAGTAGACAATATTAAATCTCAAGACTAAATCGATACTTTAATAAAAGTACAAGAATAAAAGTGAGCCTACAAATTCTTCGCCCTTGCCCAACTTTTCCATTCTTAATACAATAAGGCCCGGACTTTACCACAAACATCGACAGCCTTAAAACAACTTTCTAAAGTTTAATTCATGTTAATCCAACGGCCGGATTATATTCTATCGCCCGCCAATTTCACCAATCTTTGAAAAATCTCAAACCTAACCAAACCTTCTCCAAAAATTACAAACTTCACACCATTGGACTCCTCTCAACATAACAAATTAAATAACACGAAAAACTGCTCAAAAGAGGCGGCGCCGCCGTCTGCTCCGCCGGCAGCGGTGGCCGGCCAACCCTAACTCCGGCCACCTCCGATGCTCACCAAAATTTGACACAATCTTCCTCTCAACACACACAACAACTTCCTTAACTAACACAAACTTCGATTTCAAGTCTAACTAGGTTAATCGAAGCAAAACAGTAAAAATCCCAATTCCAAAACCTTAGAATTTCAAAGCTTCAAATCTCCTTACCTAGATCAAATTAGGTTGAAACCTTTGGTGGTTTTGTTGTACAAGAGGAGAGCTTCCAAGCGAGACAAGAAGCTCTGACTATGGCTGTCGGAGAAGGGAATTCCGGCAACAACTCCGCCACGCACAACCGCGTCTTCTCGGCATGATTCCTCTCTCAAGGCAGCGCAACACGACCAGCCACCTACCCAGACTTGAAGAGGATGTTCCAAGCTTCAGTTTGATACCAAGCTTGCCGGCTAACTCGGTCAGACGGTGGTGATGAATTTCGGCGGAGGAGAGAGACGCGGGAGCGAGGAGAGAGAGAAAGAGTTGTTTTGGCCACGATCCTCAGCGCGCGGAGCAGAGGTTTCTAGCGAACAAAGAGAAGGGGGAGTTGCGGGCGTGCCACCTCGCGGACTAGGAAAAGGTTGCAGGTGTGCGAGATCTTGACTTCTGATCAGGCGAATGGGGTTTCAAGTGCCACCTCAGACGAGGATTTACGAGCACAAGCGATCGATACTCACGGCGGCGCGAGCAGAGCAACTAATAGGGAGTTCAGAGAGAAGTCGGGGTAGTAAAGTCCGGAGGGCTCTGAAGAAAAAACCTAGCCGGCGGCGCTTAGGGTTAAGGTTTCGAGGAGCTCGAAGGGTAACTGGTTTGCAGTTTGTATTGTGTTTTTGTGTTTGTTTTGAGAGAGTTTCTGTTAGGGTTCGAGCCCCTTTATATAATAGTTCGACTTGCGGCAGAAGAAAAGTAATTAGAATCCAAGTCGGACTCTGAAACCCTAATAGCACAAGGGCACTGTTCCGTCCATGCGAACCAACCATCTTGTGACACATGTCCAGTTCGCACACTTCATTCCGCATAGGGCATTGCTTCCGCGCTGTCAACTGTAGACTCCTATGCGAACTGAATTCATCCCGCGGGCTGTTACAGAATGCTATCTCGCATGCTCCTGAAGCTCGCTTCCATTTCGCGGGCTATTGCAGCTCGCGAGCCTTAAAAGGGCTTTTTATATTAAATGGGCCACAGGGATTGGCCCGAAGCTATCAAAGACTTGTAAAAGTCTTCAACGATTAAAGTGGTGCGCGTGGACTGCGCATGTTGCTTCCTCGCGAAGTCTTCTACGCGAGCCAGTTCGCCAGCTCGCCTCGCCTCGCCTCGCCTCGCCTACGCAGAGTGTTAAATAGTAATTCCGCGCGAAGTCATTCCGCGCGCGAGCTAAGTGTTCCACGCGAACTGCGTAGTCCGCCTATTTCCATTCCGCGCGCGAGCTAAGTGAAGTCCAGTTCGCATGCGAACTCTGTTCTCAGCTCGCGTGGTCTTACTGGAGGGCCATCACTTGTAAACTTAGAGAAACTTGGGCTCGCCGGTATAACATAGACCAAGAAATAATTAATATTTACATAGACATTTACTGTCCAGTAAAATATTAATTTAGGCGTAAACAAGAGTGAATATGATTTTCTACCTTACCTCAAATGGTAAGTTTCTATTTTTATACCCCACGACCGAAACAGTAACTTTATATTTTACACCATAACTTTTACATACGAACTCTGATTTTAACGTATAGCATATCTATGGGTTCGTATTAACATCTTCTACGACTTCCTTTAAGAAATTTTCCCGAAATAATTTTCCTACAAAAAGTCAACTCTAGGGTCCTTTAACAGTAAACGGTTACTCAAAACGGTAAAAGGTCAAAGTAACACAAAAGTAAGTAACCGTAAATTAATTTAAGAACTGTGATGTGACATATGACCGTGAACTCCAAGGAAATGGTCATACGGGCCGAGGAGGACGTGGTCAAGGCCCACGTAGTAGGAACCGAAATGCTTTGGCCCAACAAGCTCAAGTCAAAGAGAATGTTGACTCGGCCCATTGCCCTCAAAATCAGCATAATTTATGTTATAGATGTGGAGGCACTGCCCATTGGTCTCGCACATGTCGTGCAACAAATGAGGAGATAGTAGTGTATCACGCCAGACGCGGAACTCAAGAGGCCAACCTTGTGCAAGAGGCAGTCCCTATTAATACCACATTAGAGATTGCTGATTTTCAAGCAGCAAATGAATACATTGAGGATTAAAAACTCGAAGACTTGAAAATACAAGGCATCTCTGCCATATTTATATTATTATCATAAGTATGTTTTTATTTTCCAGGTTATATTTTGTGATTTTGGAATAATTGTTTTAAATAATTTGGTTATGCTTGGATAATTAATTCAATAAAGTTATTTATTTTCATACATGTGATCCATTGAATTAAAATTATGAATAGGCATGTCTTGTGGGGAGTCTCTTGTTTGGTTGATAGTTCTACTACGCACACTATACTCCAAGATAGAAAATACTTTTTAACTTTTTCGCCTACACATACCCATGTGACAACCATATCAGGTAAGTCCAACCTGATAGAGGCTCATGGTGATGCCCATTTTATATTGTCCAATGGTACCGAATTTACCATTAGTGAGGCCTTATATTCTCCACGTTTTAGAAGAATGTTGTTGAATTTTAAAGATATCCGAGTCAACAGTTACCATGTTGAAACTACTGAGGAAAAAAGAGTGGGATATCTTTGCATAACCTCCAACTTGTATGGCCGGAAGCGTAAATTGATGAAACTAAAATGCCTATCTAGTGGTCTCTACATGACCACCATTCGGTCGATTGAGATTGAGGCAAATCACATAACTAGCCAGAAGCTACCCAGTTCAAGCAAATATTTACTTTGGCATGACCGTTTGGGAAACCCAGGTCATAGTATGATGCGTCGTATCCTAAATTCATCATTTAGGCATCCCCTTACCAATAAGGATCTTGTGTATAGTAACACATTGTGACAAGCTTGCTCATTGGGAAAGTTAAATGTAAGACCATCCTATGCAAAGACTGTAAAGGACTCAATCTTTTTTCTACAAAGAATACAAGGGGATGTATGTGCACCTATCCAACCACCATGCGAACCATTTAAATATTTCACGGTTTTGGTTGATGCATCGACAAGGTGATCACACCTTACACTATTGTCCACAAGAAATGTTGTGTTTGATAAAATCCTTGCCCATATTATTAAATTAAGGGCTCACCATCCAGATTATCCAATAAAGTCCATACGCCTTGATAATGTCGAAGAGTTTACATCAAAATCTTACGTTAACTATTGCATGTCCCTTGGGATTAATGTTGAGCATCTGATTCCCCATGTTCACACCCAGAATGGTCTCGCAAAAGCATTCATGAAAAGATTAAGATTACAAATGATTACACTGACCTTGGTAAAGTGCACCAAGCTCTTAGTATATGCGTGGGGTTATGCAATCTTGCATGCAACCATGTTGGTCAGACTGAGGCCCATTACCACCCAACCTTATTATGCATTACAGTTGGTGACTGGATACGAACTTGATGCATGTTTTGCACTTACGCGTATTTGGGTGTGTAGTTTGTGTGCCAGTTGCGTCGCCACAATGTACCAAAACGGGTCCACAATGAAGGATGGGCATATATGTCGGTTATGAATACCCATTCATTATACGCTTTTTAGATCCCTTGACAGGCGATCTTTTTACTGCTAGATTTGCGGACTGTCACTTCGACAAGATCGTCTACCCTCCGCTAGGGGTAGATAAGAACGGTAACGTTCCTAATGAACGACGTGAACTGATGTAGAATGCCCTCACTATGTCTCATCTCGATCCCCGAACTGTACAATGTGATGGTGAAAAATTATTATTATTGTCACACCCCAATTTTCGAATGGAATTTTCAAAAATTTTGGCATGATATAACTTAAAATATTAACATCCCAACATGTTTCAACAAACAACAACAACAACAAAAACTCAATTACAGAATAGAAATTTCCACAAAATCTATCACTGAATTAAGATTACATTTCCTTGTTTACATAACGTGCAAAACAAGAACATGAGAACAATCTCATGATTTTAATACTGTCTACTCAAATCTAAAACTATACAGAGTCTTACAAAATTAGGGAGAACCCTGCCACTACGCCTCCGCCTCAACCCTGCTGATCCTCACCTCCAGGTCTAACCCCTACACCAAGAATTGGTGCACTAGGATTGAAGAATAACAAACCTGGTAAGCTAAAAAACCTGTATGAGTAAACGCAAAAATAACTTCACATTTAACACATCCAACGTACCACAAGTGAAATTTGATCAATAATTAAAAACCACAAATTAACAAAAAATGTACCCATGAGTCCTAGATATTTAATAAATACCCCTCATGACCTACAACAACAATATGTGTACCCATGGATCCTAGATACCATCAAGTATCTCCCATGACCTACACCGACAGACAGACTAGAGCTCTAATTCCTAACCGTAACCAATCACCCGGCCAAAGGCTTGGAACCCGGTTTGACTGTCCAAAACCAAAACACAAAATAAAAAAATAATAAATAGCATCTTAACCGTAACCAATCACCCAATTAAAGGCTTGGAACCCGGTTAAGCTATTTATCCAACAATCATCATATCACAACATTATTATCAACAACACAAGATCCACATCATAAGATTATATCCTTCACAAGGATATAATTATATGAACTATATAAATTATACCATAAGAATAGCTTCTCACAAATTAATAAAATTATGATCATATGAGCCTTCAAGTAACACATAAGGAAAACTTGTTTTATCTTACCTATGAGCCGTTAGCGATCAAGCTCATATATTTTTAAAACCAATAATAGCAACATATTAAAATCACATCAAAATCAATATCCTCCTCAAATAACCATAATTAAACTTGGTTCAAAAGTGAACCATGGTAAGCTTTACTCACCTAAATGCTCCTGCTGCGTCTTCACAACCACACAAGAGCCAAGCTAACCACAACCTCACAAACCACCTAAAATTATACAATTAAAACCTTAGAAATTTCTCAACAAGGATTAAAGTACCCTTAACCTAAAGGTTGTCCAAAGATGGGCAATCCTTCCTCCAAGACCTCTCAAGGTCATCGGACACTCAACAACAACCACTACTACCTCCAAGAATCAAACTTTCTAATTTTCCGACCTAATGAACACCAAGAACCAACTTAGCAACTACAAAGCAAAAACCTAAACAACACTCATTCTTCACACACAACAACACCCTAGCAACTACAAGGACTAGCTAACCCAGCAGTCAAGGCCTCTACCCTGCCCGGACGTGCTCCCACGCGCCGCCACAGGCGGCGGCAAGTGAGCTTCACGCGCCTCCACCAAACTTCAAAATTTGGGGACACTCAAAACATGAAACTTGTAGATTGAAGCAAGGTGAGTAACTTTAATACCTGGTGGTTCAACCCGTTCGGTCGGGATCGGCCAGAAAACACCACGCAAAACCAACCCGGAAATCAAATTCCAAACCTACAAAACCGGCCCCAAAACTTGATTTTTAGATTACCAAAGGGTAAGAACATCTCTAGAAGAGAGAGGAGAGTAAGACTCACCTAAACTTGGCCGGAATCGGCGTCAAAATCACCGGCTTTTCGGCGGAACAGCAGCTCCGCCGCTTCGTGGCGGCTTCCAGGTGGCGCGACGGCGTGCAAGACTGCCCCAGCAGTGGAGAGGAGACCCGTGCCGACCCAACGGAACCGGCGGCGTCCAAAACGGTGGCCGGAGGAGAGAGAACTCGGTTGGAGAAGAGAGAGAGCTCGGGTGCATTCGGGAGAGAGAAGAGGGAGACTGAAATTTTAGGTTTCCCAAAATAACTCCCCCACACTTTTCTACTTATAAACTTTCCAAACCCGAAAACTAACTTCTTCTGACCATAACTTCTTCATACGACGTCCGTTTCACGTGTGCCGTAAGTCTACGAACTCGTATTGACGAGCTCTACAATTTTCATGAAGGAAGTTTTTGAAGATAACTTACGGAAAATAAAATCAACTTTTTGGTCTCTTAAAAGTCAAGGCACCTTAAATAACCTCCTGACTTCAACTACGCATAACCCAATAATAAATTTCCACAAATAATCCTTCATTAAATATGAGAATAATACAAGGAAAATGATATGAAAATCTAGGGTATTACAATTATAATTTATATATATGATTTATAAATATGTAAACTTCTTTTGTAATTGTTTTCCTTCATTCTCTTTATAAATATTTATAATAATTTTCTTTTTAATATGTGAGTTTTTAGTATCTAAATAAAAAGGGAAAATGCCTATTTGCACAAAAATATAGTTTCCAAAGCCCATTCCAATGACAATAAAACTTTTGACCCCAATTGAATGAGAGGAAAACTTATTTGTGCCCAAATACACAAATCTTTACCAATGTAATAATAAAATAATATTTTTAAGACATTTTTACCCTTGGCTCTTATACATGCTTAGAGAGAGAAAGTGGAAGAGAGGGAGGGAAGACTTTGTCGGAAGCTCACCGGACCCCGGACACCGGCCACCGGTCACTGAAATCTCGTCGGTTGCCGGAATCTCGCCGAATTTTTTGTTTGTTTGTTAAATGTCACCGGAATCCACCGAACCTTGCCGAAGACATACCGCACCATTGTTGAAGTTTATTGAGGGCTGTAATGATGAAAAATGTATTGTTGAGGGCAATAAACTTCTACTGAGATTTTACTGGAGGCAATAAACTTCTTGAATAGAGGGCAATAAAGATGAAATAGCACCATGACATTCCCAAATAATGTATACAAGGTAATAAAAAAATTATAGAACGTAACAAACGTTTTACTAGGGGTAGTAAATTTTAAGAAAGAATTTACTACCCCAATAAAAAACATTGAGGAACAATAAAGATAAAATCTTACCAAAATTACCTCAAATAAAAGAAAAAAAGGAACTTTAGTGGAACTTTATTACGTCTAGTAGGAACTTTACTACCCCTGAAGAACTTGTTTGTGTTAGGTTGCTATGACATAACGCGACCGAAATCTCCAGTACACAGCTAGACCAGCCCTTGAAAACCGACGGCATTGGCCTAGGAGTCCGAATCTGATCGGTGATAGCCGTCGGCATCAGTGATGGACGTCGCCGACGAGAGAGAGAGAGAGAGAGAGAGAGCTGATCGCCTGAATGCTGAGGTGAAGACGTTGTGCGACCAAGCAAGGATGACCACCTCTAATCGGAGGCGGCCGTGGTGTGTGGCGGAGATCGGCGAGGTCGGCTCGCATCACTTTGTGGAAAGTAAACCAACAACAGCTCACGACGACTCCAATGTCTCCAGTTTTGAAGATCGAAGATCAGAGCTCGGTTGCTTGGAGATCAGATCTTTTCCTCGAGGCTCAGAGAGGCGTCTCGCCGGCTTGGACACAGCGACGAGGTGAAGCTGCTTGGAGATCACTGTGCGCCTTGCCGTTTTCGTACTGTTTGGAGATCGGGCCTCCGTTGTGGCTTGCCGCTGGCGGCGTCTCGCTGCCTTGAGTAACGGTGGAGAGAGAGAGAAAGAGAGAGAGAGAGAGATGAGTTTTTCTTTTTCAAATCGGGATAATGAGAGAAAGGAGAGTTAGTCCTTCATAAATATGAAGGACAATATCTTATTTTTATTAAGATCTGTTCAAATGGGCATGGGAAAGAGATTTTCATTGAGATGGGCAATAAGGGTATTTTTTCTAATAAAATTTTACACAATTTTTTTTTCAATTAAAACAAAACCAAAACCCAAATTCCATAACTAAGGAATTAATATTATTTTGGTATTTAATATTAATTTCATATTTCTTTTTTTGAAGTAATTTTTCTACGCAACATATTAGTCATATTATTAACGGGGATCGAGGCGGGTATGATGACATAATCCTCAAAGGGAGCGGCGACGGAGAATCCCCATTATCTTATTACAGGAATCGGGGAGGGTACGGGGTTGAGAAATGAAACAAGGTATGGGTATTGTTTTTCGATCCCTTGATCTTACCCTCCACATTTCCATCCCTAGATGAGGTACCACCTGTAAACACGAAAATATCTGCAACAAATAACAGAACAACACGTGTACAAAGAATAATTTAATCAATGCGAATGCGGGTTACAATCTTTGTGAACTCCTCTGATTCTATCTCCGACGTCGATTTGACCCAAGGGTGACAAACACTTAATCTTGAATCGAATTGTTGTGATTTGGACTTCTTGTCATGTTGACGATTTGTAGAAGTTGATTGACCAAGGGTCGTAGAGGCTTGTTCTTGATCGGACTTAGGCCACGAGCAGTGTCACGTGGTGGTTTGTTCTTTGTCTTGGAGTTGGTGAAGATATCAGCTATTTGGCAGCTTGATGACTCTTCGGGATTTGATAACTTCTAGACTTGAGGTTGATGAATCGGCTATTTGGCAGCTTGATGATTCTTCAAGGGTTTGACAACTTCTAGACTTGAGGTTGATGAAGAATCGGCTATTTGGCAGCTTGATGATTCTTCAGGACTTGACAACTTCTAGACTTGAGGTTGATGAAGAATCGGTTATTTGGTAGCTTGATGACTCTTCAGGATTTGACAACTTCTAGGCTTGAGGTTGATTGAGAATCGGCTATTTGGCAGCTTGATGATTCTTCGGGACTTGATAACTTCTAGGCTTGAGGTTGATGAAGAACCGGCTATTTGGCAGCTTGATGGTTCTTCAAGGATTTTGGGGAGGCTTCTGAGCTCTTGAGGGATTTTTCTCTCTCTCTCTCTAGTCCGCTCCTTTTGTTTCCTCCCCCTCCTCTTGGTATGAGAGGGGGTATTTATAGTGTTAACATGCCTTCGCTTTTGGCAAGTAATGAAGATACTGAATCAATGATATTTCCTTAATTAAATCAATGAATCTTGACTGATTGATTTACTTGCCAATTTCAACATAATCAAATCAATCAAATCTTAAGATTTAGATATGCCCAGATCGCTTTGGATTAAATGTCCCGTTTTGATTAAGATCCTTAGTAAGTTACCTTGATTAAGATACCTTCCATATCTCGCGAAGAACCATCAAGCTGCCAAATAGCCGGTTCTTCATCAACCTCAAGCCTAAATGTCCCGTTTTGATTAAATGTCCCGTTTTGATTACTTTGATTAAATGTCCCGTTTTGATTAAGATACCTTCCATATCTCGCGAGGCACCTTGATTTCCAAGCAACCGGTGATTTCTGGTCTCACTTCGCGGACGACTTATCTTGGACGTACATCCCCGCATGCATGCGAACTCTGTCGTCTAGCTCCTTCGCGAGGTTCTCCCTTACGTGGGGCCATCTCGCCTTGCCTTTATGTTAATCTACGCGCGCGGAGCCATCTCGCCTCGCCTTCACGTAAATCCACGCGCGCGGAGCCATCTCGCATCGCCTTCATGTAAATCTACGCGCGCGGAGTCATCTCACCTCGCCTCTGTTTACTTCTACGCGAAGTCCGTTTCGCCTCGCGAAGTCAAATTATCTAGCTCGCCAGACCGCTGGCGAAGTCAAACTCGCCTCACGAAGTCAAGTTCGCCTCGCGAAGTCTAGCTCACCTCGCGAAGTCCATTTCGCCTCGCGAAGTCAAATTATCTAGCTCGCCTGACCGTTGGCGAAGTCAAACTCGCCTCGCGAAGTCAAGCTCACCTCGCGAAGTCCATTTTGCCTCGCGAAGTCAAGCTATCTAGCTCGCCTGACCGCTGGCGAACTATTACCAATTATTTTGGGGATGTCCGATTAATTTAATTTAATTGATATCTGATCATCAATCGACACTTGATAATTTGTTTCAATCAGGATTTGAGGTTTTGTTGTCGGCCGACCATTCCCACGTTGCCATGTGTCATTTCTGACGGTTTTCCAATTTTGTTGACTCACGAGCCACGTATTTGCTTGGATTCTTCAACAACTATTATTATCGTTAAATTTTCTATGTCTACACCACCATGGCGGCTAACCAGTCATATTTCCCTGCTTAGAAGCGAGGCAAACCATTAGGTTCGAAGGATTCATATCCTCAGAAGAACTTAAGATACATGATGAGAATAGTTCTAGACCACGAAACACGCTCTCAATTCGTTTAAGTCATCGTTCACTTTATGGATTAAAACAATCCAGATGGATGTGGTATAACCGTCTAAGTGAATATTTGATTAGGTTGGGATATGTGAATAATTAACTATGCCCATGCGTGTTTATTAAGAAAACAAGTTATGGATTTGCAATTGTGGCGGTCTATGTCGATGACATGAACTTGATTGGTACTCCAAAAGAGATCAAGGAAACCACCAAGCATCTGACGTCCGAATTCAAGATGAAAGATCTTGGGGGAACAAATTACAGCCTTGACTTAAAACTCGAGCATCGTGCTGATGAGATTTTGCTTCCTCAATCAAACTACATCCAGAAGATGTTTAGACGCTTTAATGAAGATAAAGCAAAGCCTTCAAGTACGCCCATGATCGTTCGTATTTTGGACCTAAGAAAGACATGTTTCGTCCTGCAGATGATAACGAAAAGATATTGACGCCCGAAGTACCATACCTAAGGACAATAGGCGCATTGTTGTATTTTGCCCAATGCACTAGACCAGACATTTCTTTGGTTGTGAACTTGCTAACTTAATAAAACTTTGCGCCAACACGTCGCTACCTGAATGGTATAAAAGACATATTTTGCTACCTTAGAGGTACGATATATATGGGCTTATTCTATCCCTACTCATCAAAGAATGGATCCAGCCCCCCCCCCTTGATCCTCAGTATGATGCATGCCTTGTTGGATATGCTGATGCAGGCTATTTATCTAACGCACAAGGCGCGTTCCCAAACTGGTTATTGTTTACGCCTAAATTAATATTTTACTGGACAGTAAATGTCCATGTGAATAGTAATTAAACTCTTGGTCCATGTCATACCGGCGAACCCAAGTTCTTTAAGTTTACAAGTGATGGCTTGCCAGTAAGTCCACGCGAGCTGAGTTACAGAGTTCGCGTGCGAACTAGACTTCGCGCAGCTCGCGCGCGGAATGGACATGGGCGGACTACACAGTTTGCGCGGAACACTTAGCTCACGCGCGGAATAGACCACGCGAGTTAATTTTAGAGTTCGCGTGCGGAATAGCTTCCACGCGGGGTAGAGAGCCTCGTGCGGTTCGCGTGAAATACAGGGCCCGCACACTTAATGCCCTTCGCATGTAGAATGACTTCGCACGGACTACGCAATTCGCGTGCAAACGGGACTTCGCGTTAAAGCCCTGGGCGAGGTGGAATATATCAAGGCGAGCTGGCGAGCTGGCTCGCGTAGGAGACCTAGCGAGGAAGCAACATGCGGAGTCCGCTTGCACCACTTGAGTCGTTGAAGACTTTTTAAAGTCTTTGACATGCTTCGGGGCAATCCATGTGGACCTTTTAATATAAAAAGCCCTTCTAAAGCCCGCGAGCTGGAAAGGCCCGCGAGATGGAGAGAAAAAGTCTATAATTGAGCGGCGGCAGTGTCCTATGTGAAGTGTGCGAACTGGACATGTGTCACAGGATGGTTGGTTCGCGTGGACGAAACAGTGCCCTTGTGCTATTAGGGTTTCAGAGTTCGACTTGAACTATGATTATCTTTCTTCTACCGCAAGTCGAGCTCCACTATATAAAGGGCTTTAGGGTTTGCAGAAAGACTCTCTCTCAAACATACACAAAAAACACAATACAAACTGCAAATCAGTTACCATTCGAGCTACTCGAAAACGCTAACCCCAAGCGCCGCCGCCTAGGTTTTTTCTTCATAGCCCTCCGGACTCTACCCCGATTTCTCTCTTACCTCCCTATTTGTTGCTCTGCTCGCGTCCTCAGTGAGTATCGATCGCCTTGTGCTCGTAAATTCCTCCTCTGAGGTGGCACCTGGAAACCCCTTCTGCCTGATCAAGAAGTCAAGCGCATACACAATCACCATTTCCTCGTCCGCGAGATGGCACGCCCGCAGCAACCCCCTTCTCTTTGCTCGCTATTTACCTCTGCTCCGCGCGCTGAGGATCGTGGCCAAAACAGTTATGTCTTTACCATTGGGAATAATACAATTTCTTGGAGGTCTACGAAACAGACCCTTGTTGCTACTTTTCAAATCATGCGAGATCATAGCTCTTCATGAAACGGTACGTGGATGTGTATGGTTGAGTGTCATCACAAAGCATGTTCGAAGCGCATGTGGACTGCATTCCATCACTGATGAACCAACCACTAATGTCACTTGCATCGAGCAAATAAAGATGAGATTCATGAAAGGAGACAACACCAAACACATTTCACCGAAGTTCTTCTTCAATCAGCAACAACAGGAGCATCAGAAGATTGAAGTCAACCAAATTCGATTTGAAGACAATCGTGCAGACCTCTTCACCAATTACCAAAGTCTACATTCCAGAAGCATATGCAAGGTATCACTCCACATAAATTATCTGATTTACGTAACATGTAATTTTCACAGGGAGTCGAAATCAAGGGGAGTATCTTGAAGTATACTCACTTGACCATCGTGTACTCTTTTTGTCCTTTGCTCAGGTTTATTTTGACCCACTGAGTTTTGTTTTTAACGAGGCACATCTTTGGCATGTTCACCCTACTCACTACATCTTGAATACGCTTTGATTCAACATATACGCATTTGCTTATCTTTTCATTCCGACCACGGGTTTTTCCCGCTGGGTTTACCGTGACATGGTTTTGGTGTAGCAACCTGAGTGCATTCCTCTCGTAGATACAATACCTACTTATAAATTCTAAATGGGAAGACTACATCCATCTCCAAGCTTTTGACGAGGCAACTTATAAGGGCAAAACAAGGCCAACACATTGACATAGAATATCCAATGGGGAGTGTTGAAAATATGGCTATTCATGTTACAACCATTAATGTGCATGAGTCATGCCATTTAGGAATTATTCATGATTAAGAGATTTGATGATATTTAATTTTCTTTGTAACCGATTACTATTCTAAATAAATAGCTCAATGATTGATTTCTTTATTTTATTGTATTATCAATGCTAACCTAGGAAGCATGGAAGCGTGGCTCTGCCCACGATTCGCGCTTCCAAAGCGGAAGCGAAGCGGAATCGTGTCGGAAGCGGTCGGAAGCGCATGGAATCGCGCTTCCTGGAAAAAGGCTGTTTGGGAGCTCGACGGAAGCGTGAGCTTCCAATTCGGAAGCATGCAATTTTGATCCGGAAGCGCCCAAATTCCAAACCAAATACCACCCAGCCCAAAATCCAAACCCAATACCACCACAAGCACCACCGACTTGTCTAGCTACCACCACCACCAATATTACCAATCACCATTCATCGCTCTTCTTTGACACTGCTGACATTTTAGACGACCCCGAAACTGATTCCGGCGTCTATCTAGTGCTAGAAGTACGAAAAGAACAAATGGGTTTAGTGTGTACTGGTTCAAATTGATCGTTTGATGGATTTGTTGGTCAAAACTTTGCAGAAAGTTATGATCTTGCTGCAGAATTTGACGCCGGGAGAGGAATTGGGAGAAAGGAGTGTACAGACAGGTGTTGGAGTAGATGGGTGAGGGGCTGAGGACGCGCGTGAGGAGGGGTTGTTATTGTGTTTAGGTTTTTTGTATTTCTTTAAGTGATGGGTTTCCTGCAGCTTTATCTAGTTACTCCATTCTAGAATTTTTGTTTTCTTTGTTTTATCTGATGGTTATTCTTAGGAGTTAGGATTAATTTATTCTTAGGGGTCTATCAAATTATACATTGCCAACTTAAGCTGATCATGTTCATGTTCATGTTCATGTTCATGATCATGAGAATGAGGATGATGTCTTTGGTGATTAAGTAGATTAGTGTTTATTTTTATTTGAGTTATTTGATTGTAGAACAATAACTTTGAATTTGAATTTGATAATGACTTTAAATTTTCTATTTATTAATTTTTGTATAATTAAATATATATATATATATATATATATGTATTATTTTATTTCGACGCTTCCAGAACGCTTCCGCTTCCAATAAATTTTGAAAAAAAAACGCTTCCGTGCTTCCAAACGCTTCGCTTCCACGTTTCCGCTTCCGATTCCATGCAACATAGATGCTAACATATACAGGGCATATATATAAGCTCAGCATTAAATTGCTTCAACATCTAAGGCATTGAAGCCGTGATACACTATCAATTGGATTCTGCTACCTCAAACTAAGGAAAGAAGATAACTCTATTTAAGGAAAGAAGATAAATACATAATTACAAAATATATGTTTGTACAGCCTACTAGGCCGAAGTCGTTGGTTGCGAGGGAGATTATAACATTTAATGATAATTATCACGATTATTTCGTGTAATTATCATCATTGTTTTTGAGATTTGCCAAGATTTATTATTTGGTATTAACACCAATACATACCTAATATTGGAGCAACAACAATATACGGCAACAATTAACATTGACGGCTAATTGGAATTGCATTGAGATATTTCAAGATAGATAGCAAATCGGTTCCAACGAAGCCGCAAGAGGAAAGAAATAACGCCGATAACTATTGCCAAGATTTAAATGACTTTGAAAGCATTAAAGATAATATTGCACAATTAAGAGAAAATCGATTCTAACAGTGCCCAAAGAAGAAAGTAAATAAGGCGCGATTAAGAAATGAGCAATATGGAACATATTTTCGGTCATTAAGACCGAAATCAAATATGTAATTGTATTCTATTTCCTTAATTGTGTGTTTGTGCATGTATATATTCGACCCCCAACCTCGTTGTAAAAGGTTTTCGACCAACACAACTCACTTTAATACAAACACCAAATTCTCTACAACATCGATCATTTCTATTCTTGCTCTAGTTTAGTTTTCTTCTTTATTTTATCGCTCTCTTTACATTCTGCAATTTAGTTTCATGTAATTTACTTTTCCGCGTCTTTAAATTTCATGCACTTTAATTCCTCGCAATTACTTTCCGCTCTTTAAATTTCATGCAATTTAGATTTTGTTCTTTTATTTTCTGCATTTACTTTTTCGCAAACTTACATAAAAAAAAAATAAAAAAATAGAAGCGACATCGGTGAAAATAACGAAAGTCCTTGCAACAAAGGCAAGAGAACCCAACGGCCAAGACGGTTCCTTCCTCGTCCTACAATCGGTTAGAAAAGGTCAAATCAAGCACAAGATATCAATCAAAACCTCGCTTGGCCATTCGACCGCGAGTTGGCACCCCCGCGCAAATCAGAAAGAAAATTACATTTTAAGTCCCTCGGCCTTCCTCTCGGCCGAGACGATTTTTGAGGCAAACAATATCTCTCAAGACTCCACCTCAAGTTGAAGTGTGTAGATCATGCACACCCAACTTGACCCGTAATGTCAGAAATTGATCATTTCCCTATGTCTGCTAGTTGCAACCATGTAGGTACATATGAGGGACAAATCATTCCAGCTTGTAATTTTTCACGAACTATATGGCATTCAATCTCAATATGTTTTGTACGTTCATGAAAAATTGGATTTGCCGCTATATGTAATGCTGCCTAATTGTCACAAAATAATGATGTAGGATGAACCTGTGAGACCTTTAGATCTTGTAATATATAACGTGGCCATGTTAATTCTAAACATGTGTTCAACTTAGGTATCAAAGTGGGTCAATTCGTCAAGCTCTTCATCTCTATATAATTGGTTTTCAGATTTGGTTAAGTTTGGAAGAAGGTGGATTTTAGGCAGTAGACCACAGTACGCGGCTACTGTGCCCAGCGGCGATGACTAGCAAAGTGGTGTTGGCGGGTGGAGGAGTTGTGTTGATTGTTATTTTGAGATGCTTGATTTTGATATTAGTGGAGTTTTGAGGAATTTGGGTTTTAGGCAGTGTACACCACCGTGACTGTTAGTGTGTACGGCGGTGGCATTTAGATCTTGTCAGGTGATTTCCAATCGGTTATGAACTGTAGATTATGTTTCTGATTGTTAGTTATGCTTGAATTCTAGTTTTGTTGAGGGAATGAAGAATCCAATTAAATTGTCAGTGGTTTGGTTATTTGTTTGAAATTGAAGGAAGATAGAAGTTGGTGATGAGAAGTAATTTTGTTGAAGTTGATTAAGATGGTGTATGATGTTGTATATAATTGAAGTCCAGAAATAAAAGAGTCGGGTGATGGAGGGGGGTTGATTTGTGTATTTAATTATTATAGAGAACTGTTTTGGTATTTTGAGTAGTGAAGAAGATGTGTTTAATTAAGAAAGGAAATGGAGCACGCTGATTGAGTTTGGTAATTAAGGATGGAAGGTTGAATTAGATATTGTTACTTATTATTTATTATTGATCAAGAAGAATGATTAAGAATTTATCTAGGAAATATTAAGAACTTGGGTGTCTAGAGTAAATTGGAGTTCAGTACATAATTTTGGATATGATGAAGGCAAGGTGAATTAAAAGGAGATGAATACTTTGGTTCAGAAATCATAAGAGAATGTGAGAGGAGTTGGTCAATAAGACAATGTGGGTGTCCTTAGCAATTTCGGTATAAATGTTGACTACAAAATAAGACTGTCAAGACTCACCCCGAATTTCACCATGAAACCCGAGGTAAGTCTTGCGGGGTCCACCTCTAAGGAAAATTTACCGAAAAACTCGGCAAACCTCCCTTGAAAATGAACAACCCTAACCCGGAAAATAGAAAAACTACTCTTTATAAGAAATTAACCATTCTCCATTTCAACGCATAAATTTACAAATACTATAAGATATGTCATAGCACACTACCGAGATAATTATACAATAATCCCAAGAGTATTCAGAGCTACTAAAACCAACGGAAGCAGGAAAATACCCTAGTAGGTTAAGCAAGTAACCTACTGGTGAAAACTGGCTGATAGATGGGTAACTATGCCTCGTCTCCTCCTACTAGTCCCGACCCGCACTCTGCAGACTGGGCATTTTAAAAATGAAGAGGCCAAGGGAAAACATTTGAAACCGTTAGAGTGAGTGGACAAAAATAAATTTAAAAGAAATAATTCTTTATGCTTTCCCAATTTAATTTTCATAGAAATTATGATGCATGCAACAGCTCAAAAGCTCTCAAGTCAAAAACTGGCAAATACATGACTAGCTCCGGCTAGTCTCCGAAACTTAATAAAATATAGCCTCTCAGGCTAAACTATATATATATATATATATATATATATGTATGTATATATATACATATGTATATATTTACACTCGTCATACTCCTTATATGATTTCTTATGAAGAAATATAAGAAAAATAGAAATTCATACAAGGCTACTACGCTTGCATCTAACGCTCACGTCACGCCATAATGGAATTTTACCTAATTATGCAGAAAATGCGGGTGTATATATACGTGCATATTCCATATATGAATTATTATTATATTCATATAGGGCTACGACGATTGCGTCTAACGCTCACGTCACACCATAATGGTATTTTACCTCATTATGACGGAAAAGCACGTATAGCTAGCTAGCATTTATTTATATACATACTATCCTCATAATCATCCATATATGAATATATAATCACCGAAATTCTCAATTTCGGTTATTCTCCAACAAAAGAAATTATTCATTAATAAACCATTTGCATGCACATTATTTAAAACAAAAGTCCACTCACAAATTAGGCCTAAGCCTGATGTCGGTCCGAGACCTCTTCTGCTCGAGCCTCCTCACGTCCTGTTCCAAATACATAATTAAATCCTCAACTACAACCCAACGCTTATATAAAATTAGGCAAAATTAATTATGAGCTTTGCACGCTCATCCATGCCTAACGTCTTAATTCTCAACTTCGCTTCGATCCATACTTTACCACAATATCGACATCCTTACTACCACTTTCTCTAGTCCTAACAACAATTAACCAACAGCTGCATTATATCCCATTAACCGTCATATTTCACAAATCTTATAAAAATCCAAAACCTATCCAAAACTCCTCCAAAAATTCCAAACTTCACATCAATACACTCCCCTTAAGAAAACACATCTAAAACCCTAAAAATTCCCTTAACAGCGGCGGCCGGCTCCGGCGACCTCCAATGCCTACCAAATTTTTACAGTATCTTCCTCTCAACTCCCTCTACAACTTTCCTAACTAGCACAAACACCAATTCCAAGCCTAACTATGCCAATCGAACGAAAACATTACGAAAAACCCTAGAACTTCCACTCACCGGTTCTCCTCACCTGAAGCAAACTGGACCGAGTCCTTCTAGGGCAAGGCAACTGGGTTGAAGACCTTCAAAACCATATAAGGCTTGTCCGGATTGGTGGCCGGAGGAGGAAGTTCCGGCGACGGAGAGCTTTGGGCAGTCGGGACTTTCGGGCTTGATTTCTCTCTCACGACGGCGCTAGGAAGGCTGCCACCGGTCCAGGAAGGAAGAGGGAACAAGGGCTGACCGATTGGAACCGGTGCGGCGGTCTAAGGCGGCCGGACGGCGGCGAACGGCCGGGAAGAAAATCCGGCAGAGGGAGAGGGAGAGGGAGAGAGAATCGGGAGGGAGGAGAGAGAAGAGAGAGAAGAGAAAGGATTTGGGCTTTTGCCCAACCGGTCCAACACACCACTTAAAACCCAATTCCAAAATTTAACACCAAAAAAAATAATACCCTAATAAAATTTACCTTTTACTAGCTAAAATTTACCATTTTTACTGTCGTCAAATATTTCCACTACGAATAATCCCTTCGAAATACTCGTCCCCCAAAACCCCTCTGGGGACCAATTAAACTATAAACTCATTGACGAAGAAGGTAAAACTCTTATTAACACCATGCCAGTAAATAATGTAAAAATTTAAGAGTCGGGGCGTGACAAAGACGATACAGGATTGAATATGCAAGTAGCAGGAATCTACGAGCAGAAGGATAAAAATTTCAGAATGCGTGTCGCTGAGTTACTAATTTTAGCTAGCGTCGAAAGTAGCGTTTGGATTCCAGGTAGGGTCTCTCGGGGAACCTTTCTTTAAATTTATAATTAGATTAGTATTAAAATCATTGAATTATGTGTCATTGAGTGCTTATGTCACACCCCGAATTTTGAAGTCATAATTTTCAAAAATTTGGACATGATAATTCCCAAAAATATCTCAATACGCTGTCATTAATTCCAAATACCAACTCAATGACTGGAAATATAAATGTCAATATAAGCTCAACACAGAGTCAAATATTACATATCCATGTTTACAACAATCTTGAAATGTTAAGTAAAATGAAAGGCTCACTAGGAGCTTAATACAATCTGACAAATTAATAATAAACAAAAGAGTCTAACTCCTAGAAGGCAGCTTCTAAGCTTCTACATATCCTAACCCTGTTTAGTCGTCACCTGCAAGATCAAACCCCTACACCATGGAATGGTGCACCGGGTTGAAAGAACAAACTCGGTAAGCTTTTGCAAGCCCGTATGAGTTACCTTAAATTTCACATGCACTCTTAACTAACTAAAACTAGAAACTTTGCATTGGTCTAATTCAGTGAAGGACACATAAACAATCATCGTAATCAATGCATATGAATTAAATCAGGAAATTACTTTAAAACGAACAATAGAAAGTATAGTGATCCATGCGCATAGCTTAGTTCAGGTGATTACATTAAGATCAAATAATTATGAAAATAGTGATCCTTACATGAAACTTAGTTCAGGAGATCACAAGCAACAAAAAAGTAATTGAATTAGAATCACAGTAATTCAATACGAAACACATCATTAACATAAGACTATTAACAACATCAATCGCCCGACCACCAATCTTGACAACAATCCATCACCTTTACATAAGATCTTCACACATAATCCTCTCATAGATCATCACACAGATCATCACACATATCACCACACATATCACCACATAGGTCGTCCCACATATCACAGGCTCTCTTGTCTTTGATATGTGGACTAATTAGCTAGTAATTGAGTGGAGGGAGTTCATTATCATATATGCATCAAATTGTTGTTATTTATATAAAGTATTGTTTGATGCTTGATAACTTGATTGTGCGACGTAGTTAAGAATAACCTAAAGAGGTTTGGCCCTACTGATGAGCGTAAGCTCACCCCTATAGATTCTTGTTCAGGTTCGTACGAGAATAAGTATTTCTAGAAGACTAACTATGTTGTTTGGCTAACGTGTACGAGAGTCGAGAAGTATTACGGAAGATTAGAAGTGAGCTAGACCGCAAGACCTATTTTGTCTTTGTAATTCGTTTTGTTATTGTAAACATTTTTATTTTGGATGATTTTCGGAAATGTATTTCAGTTTGTTTTATTTTTCTTTTACTTTTCCCTCTCACGCCTCGAATTCAGTGTTAAGTGCTTGAAAACCACTGACACCGGGTCTGAGGTGTGACAAATCTAATCTTGTGAAACCCTAATTCTTTGCTTTTAAAATAAAAGAAGAAATCAAA
The DNA here is from genome assembly GCA_009720345.1 of Fragaria iinumae. NCBI lineage: Eukaryota > Viridiplantae > Streptophyta > Magnoliopsida > Rosales > Rosaceae > Fragaria > Fragaria iinumae. Next base: position 22,727,241 of record CM019117.1, read on the forward strand.
CACAATTAATTATAACGAACACTGAGTGCATCCATATATAAATTGATTTTGTCCCTTCAAGAAGATTAGATGGTTTGCTCATCGAAGGAAAAGAAGAACTCGGTCTTGGGTTAAAGAGGTGTATTTTTAATTTTATATGACTTCAGATGTGGTGCTTTTATTTGAAGTGGAGCACACCCTCTTTATCGTGATCCGGACATCTTATATATAGAGGATTACATATTACCTTTTAGGTACGTGGAAAGAAACATAATCTTATTCTATCTGGTAAAGCTATCACTATACGAAATCAGAATTCATATTCTTATTAATATTAGACCAACGCACACACAAAGTGAGTTATTCTACAACAACATATTTTTAACGTTTAATTCCCGTACGATTAAGATTGTACAAGTGTTAGCTTCCTTGGAAAGTAAGATATTGTTGACCAAAAAAAAAAAAAGGTAAGACACTGTTTCAAGTTTCGACTAAATTCTGAAAGAAAAAAGGTGATGTTATTAACACATTTGTTTTTTGTTATTAACACATCTCATATATGATGAGCCAATCATGAAATAAATTTAAGTAGCAAGTTTAAAAATAAACTTAAATTGTGTGAATTTTTTGTTTTGAAAAGAAGGCATAGCCGATTATATTGATATCTCAAGCCAGAAATGGTCATTACATATCCTCCCTCTACCGACATGGGTAGATAAAAAGTTTGTGGTAGTAGCACAAACAATACATAGATTAGGTCCAATTATTTGAAGGTTTCAAACTCAATCAAGAGAGCCTATATAGACTATTGACTACTACATAGTAGATAGACAGAGTACACGAGACTCAATGACGCTAACTAAGACTGGAAATGACAAATTGTAAAAGCATAAAACTTATACATAGATGAATGGACTAGGGGTAAACCAAGAACTAAAATTTCATCAATCGTGGAAATATCAACGGTCTAAAATATGGATGTTTCCACGGATATATTGGAGATATATCGATAAACATAAAATTTTGAAAGAAATTAAAGAAATAAAGTAAAATATAATTAGAGGTAATATAGATAATTGTACAAAATATAACATATGTGCAACCCAACAAGGTTAGATAAGGCGTTTTGACATTTCTTGGGTAACTAGGGTTCGAAACTTGTGGTTCCCTAGCTTTTTGAGTTGAATTGGAGCATGTGCTAGACAAATAGAGTGAGACAAGAATATTCTCTCAAATCTCGAAGATATCATGTAATTTCGTAAAATATCTCGAAAATTTGGGAAATATCGAAAATATCAGATGAGAATCAATTGGAAGGAGAAAGATATATCACCATGTGAAAAAAAGGAAATTTTCGGAGAAATTTCGGGGAAAGTATCAAAATTTCAGTCCTTGGGTTAAACCCTAGCCCAAACTTTGAAGCCCAATGGTGTAGCCACTAGAGAATAGCCACGACGCTCATCCCAGTTGAAGCGGCACTGCTCAGATTCCATCCGATCCTCCAAACTTTACAATCGCACGGCTTGTCGTTGCCATAAACACGCCACCCGATCTGCACGCCCCGACGTTGTTGTCGACGTCTCAAATCGGCTAAAGCGTCATCCTAATAACCCAAGTCCACCCCCTGCAAAGCACATCCACCATCATACACCTCCTAGCCAAAACAACCGTTTGAGTCTAATTATGACCTGCCCGACCAACCCCACAAGCATATAGCACTTGTTTTCCCGTTTGACAACAGACCCTGAGGCAACGGCAAGGCCAAGAGGCATTCAGGTGCCACTGGACGAGGACAAGTTGTTGGATCTGAAAGTATAAAATTATGTGGATTGGAAAATAAACGAGTGTGTTAAATAACAAAAACGAGTGTGTTAATTGTCAAGACCCACCCCGAATTCCACCCTGAAACCCGAGGTAAGTCCTGCGGGGACCACCTCCAAGGAAAATTTACCGAAGGACTCGGCAAACCTCCCTTGAAAATGGACAACCCTAACCCGGAAAAAATATAGAACACCCTCTTAACCAAAATATTAATCTTCACTTTAATCCAAATAACTGAATAAAATAATACACACTTATTTTTCCGAAAGTATTCAGAGCTACTACAAGAAAGACAACGGAAGCTGATGAAAAACCTAGTGGTTTAAACAAATGACCTACTGGCGAACAGTAGTGGAAATGTGGGTGACTATGCCTCGTCGCCTCCTTCTAGACCCCACCCGTACTCTGCAGACTGGGCAATTAAAAACGAAGGAAAAACCCAAGGGAAAATATTTAATCACGTCAGGGTGAGTGGACAAAATAATCTCGACAACAATAATATTTCCCCAAGAAAAACTTTCAAGGACACGACTAGTTCTGGCTAGTCTCCAAATCTTAAACAATACTGCCTCTCAGGCTAAAATTATATATTTATATCAGTATGTATTAACACCCGTCTACTCCATGTATGCTATCTATGAATAAGCTTGAAAGTAGATAGTCATACCAGGCTACTACGCTCGCGTCAAACGCGCACGTCACCCCATAGTGGCATTTTTCCTTAGTATGGGGGAAACGACCGGGTGGTATAAATACGTGCTTACTCCTTGTACGAATTCTATGAATGAATCTAAAAACAAAGAATGAACTCGAAAAGTAGAAAGTCGTACAGGGCTACGACGCTTGCGTCTAACGCTCACGTCACCTCAAAATGACATTTTTCCTCATTATGAGGGGAAATCACGTATTGCTAGCTAGCATTCTCTCATATACTTACTATACTCATAAACGTTAATAAATGAGTAAAAACACTGAAATTCTCAATTCAGGATAAATTCCAACAAAGGAAATTATTCAACAATAAAACATTATTTAAAAACAAAGGTCCACTCACAACTTAGGCCTAAGCCTGACGTCGGTCGGAGGTCTCCTCTGCTCGATCCTCCTCGCGTCCTGTTCCAATACATAAATAATTCCTTAAATAAAATCCCAACGTTTTTAAAGAAAAATAGGCATAATTAAATATGAGCTTCCCGCGCTCAACCATGCCTATCGTCCTAAATCTTAACTTCACTGCCAACCACAAATCTCCAAAAATACCGACATCCTCAAAAACACCTTCCAACGTCCTAATCATCCAAAAAAAATCCAATGGCCGGATTTTAACTTATTAATCCGCCAAAAATACCAAACTTAACAAATTCCAAAACCTATCCAAAACTTCTCCAAAAATTCTAAAACTCATTCCATTAAACTCCTCATAATATTCTCCACCAAAAACATTTTCTCGGCGGCGGCCGGCGACCAACTCCGGCGACCTCCGATGCTCACCAAAATTTGACAGCACCTTCCTCTCAACCTCCTCTACAACATTCCTAACTACCACAAACTCCAATTCTAAGCCTAACCAAGTCAATCGAACACAAACACAATATAAAACCCTAGAATTTCAAATACCGATTTCTCCTTACCTAGCTCAAGATGGAGGGAGCCCTTTGGAGGGATTGAAGCACGGGAGGAGGCCTTCCTTTTGAGCCAAGGCTCGCCGGATATGGCGGCCAGAGGAAGGAGTTCCGGCGAAAAATAGCTTTCGGCAGTCGGGGCTTTCGGCGTTGATTCCTCCTTCACGGCGGCGCTAGGGAGGCTGCCACGGGTCTAGAACTGCAGCTGGGTCGGAGACCGATCGTTTGGGACCGATGCGGCGGTCTGGGGCGGCCGGACGGCGGCGGTAGGGCGGTCGGAAAATCCGGCAGGGAGAGGAGCTCGGGTGCGGGAGCGGGAGAGAGAGAGAGAGAGAAAAGAGAGAAAAAGAAAAACGGGCTTGGACCCAAAATAAAGGCCCGGTCCAACACCACTTATACCCAATCCAAAATTTAACACCCTAAAAATAATACCCCTATAAAAATTACATTTTACTAGCTAAAATTTACCATTTTTACCGTCGTCATATTTTCTTCCTTCGAATAATTCTTTCGAAATATTCGTCCCTCAACACACCTCTAGGAGCTTTAGGACTATAAACTCAATGACGAAGACGATAAAATTCTTATTACCAAAATGCTAGTAATTAAGGTAAAATTTAAGAGTCGGGCGTGACATTAATGATATATATCGGCCAAAATAAATAAATACAAAGCGGAAATAAAAGAGAATAAACCGGGTAAAGTTGGAGTCAGAACGCGGAAAATGGAAAAGCAAGCATAAACCCCAGCTGGGAGGTGGATTGTATCAGACTGACCGATAGTGCAATGATGAAGGACTTTGATTCCTCCTCTCCGATTCGCCTTAACATAGGTAGCCTCTCTCTCTGTTGTAATCCATCTCAATTGAAACTTTGCGGAATCTCAGCATGAACTGAGAACCCTAAATCTTCGTTCCCTCCTTTGTCTCTCAGAGCAAATACATGCTTATTTGGTCACTGATTGAAGTAAATGAATTGAATTTCTTGTTTCTATGAGTCTAATTGTTGAAAACTCCACCACTGACTGGCGGCCAAATCAATAGAGTCGGAATTAGGGCAACTTCCACATATGAAGTTTTCAGAGAAGACCATCATAGATCTAACTAGTTTTCATTATAGATTTGTAGATATCTGGATTCCGTTGTTCTTGCGTGTATCATGTGGATTTATCAAACCCTCTGATAGTAGCTAGTTGAATAGATGTTGAGTAGTTTTGTGTCATTTTCTTACTTGCCAACAGGAGGAAAGAAATTTTACACCACCATTACTACTTTGACTCAACGCGACCCCGATTCAATGCTTGCTGCAATGTTCAGTGGCCGACATACTTTATCCCATGAAAAGGTATACGCTTCTGTCTTTCCTTGATGCACTTGTGCTCAGGGATATGTTTTATTTGCCATCAACTTAGTAAACTTACTGAATCGCCAATCAAACGGACTTAAGGTATGGAAGAATGAAGTCGGAGATACTCCGTTTGACAATTGCCACTCAGTTGAAGATGTAGTTTGGTTCATGTACTTACGAATGATCAGATACTTGAGTAGGTTGAAGAAGCATCATTTGGAGACAACTGAGATGAAACTAAGTAACTACCTAGTCAACATTCTAGACATGCTCAACAAAGACCTATAAATTCCCATTTAGAATAGTGACTTAGATTAACAAAGATGGGAGGAGTAAGGAGTTTATCAGGAAGCATGTGATATCATGTAACTAGCACGGAAATATGAATAAGAAAGGACAAAATCAAAGTGTTTTAGTTGTTATGTACTTATGAGTGAATGCTAGTCAGCAATAACTTACTGTTCTCTAATTCTTGCAGGGATATGTTTTTGTTGATAGAGATGGCAAACATTTTCGCCACATACTTAATTGGTTACGAGATGGTGTTGTTCCCATTTTAAAAGATTCCGTATTTGCAGAACTTCTTCGCGAGGCAGAATACTATCAACTACTTGTAAGAGTGGTTTTAATGTGCATATATTTATATATAATAGTATCCTCAGTATATTTTGAGTTCCTCAGGATTGCGTTCTGGTTGATTATGCATACTTGCTTCTTCAGATAGTGAATATTTGCTTATTCGAACAATGTCATAACTTCGGTAAAATGGTACACTAGGCTTGAGAGAAAGGCGGAGGAAATGCAGATGTATGGATTTCTATAGAGGGTCTTATTCCATGCCTGTAATGCTAGTGCTACTTATGTTGGTTGCCAAGTTGTCCTTTGCTACTGGTCAGTTGACCTTATTTACGTAATCTCTATGAGAGTGAACCTATTTACATGGATATAATTGGTCTTGGTTACACAAGGATGTCATCAGTCTCCATCCTTAAGTATATATACTGGGTGTGTGTGTGTGTGTGTATATAGGCTTTCTCAGGTGCGGATGTCCGCATTTATTCTTACGGTGTGGATCATCTCTTTACTTTACACTCACTTTTCAATTGAATTTTCACATCTCCACCGTCTAGTCTTTAGATACTAATGTATAGATCATCTCTGTAAAATTTCAGCCAATTTGGTTATCATTAAGGCACTCAAACTCGATTAAACCAATGGATGAACATAATTCTGTCGAACTTGAACCGTTCATGTTTATAACAGAAAAACGCAGTTTTGAGTGCCTTAATGATAACCAAATTGGCTGAAATTTTGCAGAGATGATATATACATTAGTATCTAAAGACTAGACGGTGGAGATGTGAAAATTCGATTGAAAAGTGAGTGTAAAGTGGAAATCCGCACCGTAAGAATAAATGCGGACATCTGCACCTGAGAAAGCCTGTATATATGTGTATGTATAAAACATATACACCTGTGTATTTCAACTATACAGTCCGTTCATTTTTTTTTTCTGGTCTTCACTAATTATGTTGAAATTGTGGAAGTTATTCATTATGATATAAAGGTACATGTTTAACATTATTCATCAATTTGGTCCCGTATCTTTTCCATGCCATTTGATCCTGCCATATATAGATATAGGTGGTTCCTCTTTGCGCTTTTACAGAAATTCTGTATCAACAATGTTATGAATTTTAAAAATTATTTTCAGGGGCTGATAGATGAAATACGCGCTGTTCAAAATAATAAGAAGGATGATGAAGAGTCAGAGTCGGAACTAACACGCACTGATATCCTCAAGTGTATCCAGTCTGAGAAAGTCAGATTTCGTGGCGTTAATCTTTCTGGCCTTGATCTTTCGAAATTGGTAATTTTCTCAGTTTCTGCACAAGTAGATATGTGGCTTCTAGGACTCAGATTTCTAATATCAAAAATATCTAACTGCTATATTTATATTTAGAATAAGTTGTATTAGCACTACAACATAAACTACGACCCCGGTTCTTTCTTTTGAGAAAGTCGGATTCATATCTCAACTCAGGATGAAGCATTTTCATTTCCTTAAATACATCAATCTGAATATTTATCAGAAATCTAATTTCTCTAGGAAGCTGAAACTACATCAATACATAAAAGTACCCCTGGTTTTATTTGAACCTTTTCATCAAATGACATGAAAAGAAACCAGAATGCCATGTTTTGAGGTGACAAATACACTTTTTCAAAAGAAGTGAAACTTTGATGAACTCAGTATGTTCTGATGATGGTAATAAACATGAATAATTGAATATCAAAACCACTTGTGACCCCCCCCCCCCCACTCTTTCCCAATAAAATACTTTTTGATTACCTCGCCCATGTTATTTTTGGTCTTCCTTTTGTCCTTACAGTCTATGCTAATTAATTTGCTCTTTTTATTCATTACTTCTATCCACTTTCAAATAAACTTGTTGAAACAAGCGTATGTGGTTACGGCTTATTTATCTCCAGTTGGTTGGTACTACTTTAGTTTAGTTGGTCATCAGATAATAATAAACAATGTCAAACAGAGCAGTAATGTTATCTATCTTGGTCATTTAGGTTATCATTAAGCTTCAAAGTGGAAGTACTTCAAGTACTTCGCAGCAGCCTTTCTAAAGTTGATTAGAATAAACCTTGAGGAAAACCAATTTAATAATATTACCAATAGTTGACATAAGAGTGTTACTTTTAGCTTAGTTTCTACGTCTAGGAATTTCTTTTGGAATGTGAGAACATCTCTTGATACTGGCTCTGTTGTGGTGTTATATCACTGGAATTTCAGGACTTGTCATTTGTGGACTTCAGCTATGCATGTCTGAAAAATGTGTTCTTCTCACGCGCAAACCTTCATTGTGCTAAGTTCAAGGTAAGTGCTAATTGTACCAATAAATGTGGTTCGTTGAGAACAGATGGTATTTCTGTATGTTAATATCATTAGGAAACCCAAGACATTTTTTATGACAGTACAACAGTGTAGTTAGCATCATGAATCATGCACCAACCTTTTGTTGGATACTATATTAATATATTTGACGAATATTATTGTCCCTATATCTATAACATATGGTAGGAATTGAGGCTCTTACATTTTGTCACAGGATGCGGACGCCGAGGGTGCCATCTTTCACAATGCAAATTTGCGAGAGTAAGGGATCCACATTTCACAGTAGTGCTATTGGTTTAATTTATAATTAATGGGCTGCCTGGTTAACGAAATTTTCCTGCCTAAGGAAGATGTGAATTTACTGGGGCAAATCTCCGTGGAGCTCTGTTGGCTGGTACAAATCTTCAGAGTGCGAATCTACAAGGCAAGTTCTACTGCATTCTCTTAATCTTTTGTCAGGGGTTTATTAATTAGTTCCAGACTACTGCTGCTTTTATTGTTTGATATTTATATGTGAACTTCCTTAAACACTGGTAAGCTAGTGTGACTGTTGTTCGGTAGCAGACAACACTTGGCCAAAGACTAGTTCTGCTTTGAATTGTGTTTTTATTTTTTATTTTTGCAGATGCATGCTTAATAGATTGTAGCTTCTGCCAGGCAGACCTTCGATCTGCACACCTACAGGTTTTGCATATATAAACTTATAAAAATCCTTCACAGTTTTGACGTTCATTGTATTCAGTTTTCTGGAACATCCATTGGTGATATTTTATTTGTTTGCCTGCGTGCTTCATGCAAGTAAAATATAGTCATCTAACACCATTGGATTCCTTGGATGATGACGAACATATATACTTCCAATCTTCCATCAATGAAAGTGAAGCTACCTGAATGTCTTCTATGATATCCATTACCTGAATGTCTTTTTAGTAAACTTAAATTTGATTCTCGTCATTAATCCAATCTATAAGGACTTGTGTCTTGTACTCTTTGATTGAGATTTAGCTTCCCTAACTAGCAGTGGTGGAACCAGGAATCGAAAATGGGTTGGGCTGATAAGGGCATAAAAATTTTTGTAATAGAAAAAGCAATAGCTAAACAAATCATAATAAACAATGTTGTAACTAAAGAAAAAGAGGAGAAAAAAAACAGGGAAAATAATAGGAAAGGAAAAAAAATATAGAATTACTAATACAAAATATTGTAAGGAAGAAGAAGAGAGAAAATAGAAAATAAAAAAAAGAAGAGAATGGGAAATTGGAGAAAGAAAAAATAAAACAGGAACAAGAGGGAGGAAAAATGGAGAAAAAAAAGTGGAGGCAGGAAAGGGAAAGGGGGAACGGGATTCAAACAGCCACCATCCCCCCTAGAGTTAGAATTGGACTTAGCACACAACCAACTGAACCAAGTAAGGTTTCATTACAAGCAGCACCCATAATTATAAAAGTACATAGCCTTTTTTCATCTGGGTTAGCCCTTAACGTAGTTCCGCCACTGCTAACTAGCCCCTTGTCTTAACATCACACTTTTGGTTTTGTAATTAAATGATACTCCAAGAGGAAACTACAATGCTACAGCTTTGAAAGAATACTTGGCTGTAATGAGCAAGACAAATGAAACAATTATCTCTGAAGTTTTATGCTGAGAGGGTAAACATGATCACAGACGGTTTCATAAGTTGCTGTCAGTTATTTCCTGTTGGAAAACGTGTGGCTTAGATTAGAGCCATTTGGAATCCCACATCAGAAACGTGAAGAGTCGTCCTTGGGTTATAAGGAATGGTACCACACACACTAATGTCGAGGTCTTTTGTGTTAAGACCCCAAACCTGTTTCTCATATGGGTGGCTAAAGTGGGGGGAGTATCAACATTATTGGACCTGTGTGTGTGGCCCCTGTGGGGCCCGTTTGCCGCTTCCACATAACATTTCCAACCCAAGTTTACATAGATAAACAGTTCAATAGTAAAACCAAATTCAGAATTGAAGTCTTCCAAGATTTTCTGCAATAAACATAGCACTTGATGAAATTTTCCCAATTATAGAAATACAACCCACATTAATTCAGAAAATTTTCAGTAGCTAGCTATACATATGACTTTATTGTCGAAAGTCAGACAAATCGGAGTGGATTTGACAGTTTGGAAACCAATGATCGGAGGCATGGAATAAGCATGCAGTGTGGTTGGACTGTGATCGAAGTTACCATGAAGTATAAGAAAGTAGGATGTGGGGGTGGGTAAAACCTCACTACTACACAGAAGCTCATCTACGGCGTTTGAAAAACGTCATGGAAAACATTCCATGATGTTTTTCGACGCCGTCCCTTAACGCCGTCTATACTGACGTCGTCCTTTTTGTGGAGTTTTTTGAAACGCCGTTAAAAACAATCCATGGCGTTTTCAAAACGCCATCATATTAGATTTTATGGCGTTTCCAAAACACCATAAAATTCAACGGCGTTGTCAAAACGCCATCATATTAGATTTTATGGCGTTTCCAAAACGCCATGAAAGGTATATTCAATGACGTTTATGAAATGCCATGAAAGGTTTTCCAGTTTTTAAAAAAAAAATAATTGATTTTCTTAAATGCAGAAAATCAATTATATGTTTGGTTATTGACAAGAAATATTACACACCAGAAAGATAAAACTTCCATCAATGCAATTTTTATTGCTTCTCTACAAATTCAAGTATACATAAGCTAAGAGAAAGATGAGAAAAAATTGACAACACAAGCTGTTTTAGGCTAGCTAAACCAGAGTTTATTGGATGTTGAGACTAGAAACTGTTGTCTTTGGAAGTGGTCGAGAGACTAGCAACTCCTCCTGTAAAAAAACAAAGAAAGATTAGACATTGAACAAGTTAATGCTCATACAATACACTATAATTAGTCTCCAATGATATCATAGAACAATGCTAAGCATCCAAAACTTTATATGAATATCAAAATCAGTTCAAAGGTTCCCCAGAATGTCAAGTCATTTCTCACCTGTAACGCAGAAAATCAAGTTATTTCTATGTCTTCTTCCTGCAATGCAAAAACAGAGTTATCACAAAACAAAATTACAGAACTACAAAAGTAATCAGTCTGCAGGAGTTTACCATGATAGTGAAAACTACCATGATAGCTAGACTATCAACAATCCTCTGAGTTGAATCAGATACATTAAAAATTGAAATAAAAGGTTACCAAAGAATGGTTGAACCTGTGATTGATATGCTACACCATAAGTGCACCGTCAACACCTGTTTCTTCCATCACTAATCTCTGTAACCTTACTTCTGTGCATTGCAAAAATAGAATTTAACTTCAAGCACATCAGGTTAAGCAAGAAACACAAGAGCTAGGTTCATAAAAGCCACACCTGAAGCAACAATCCATATATTCGAGTTGGTTCTTGTCCAGGAAAGTAATGATATTTATTGGCAGCCTAAAAACACAAAAATCCAATCCTTATTTAGCTTTAGCAAAAAGAAGAATTTCTACAATAGCAAATGAATAGAAAATTGAAACACATGCAATAATGCATAGAAGTGATAATACGATGTAAAATTTAAACGTCTATGACCATTGAGGAGATAATAAGAAAATATATATCTCTAAGATGTTCAAGCTTCGAGTTAATTGTTTCATTCCTTCAAGTTACAAAAAAATGTCCAGAAGGCACCATCACTACTTACTGCTCTAATGTACTAAAGGCTAAACAATACTTAGCAATACTCATGTTCAAAGTGTGTATCAAAAATTTGGTTAGACCAGCTATGCTTACCTTGGGATTCCATTGGAAACTTGGAAGTGCCACCTAGCTTTTTATCCTTATGCATACAAAGAAATGTTCTGTTTCAACCAGCTTGTCTTCCCCTGCTATGCCAACAAAGTAAAGACACATTATTCTATAAATATCAGGGCTTCTTTCCATATTGTCTTCCCCTTAGTATTCTTATATGATGATCCATCAAACTGACTCATAAGAGCACATCTCCTTAGATGGCGTTGCCATATTGTTATTAACCTGTAAAGTGAAACATTTATATATGTGCTTGATAATAATCAAATAAGGCATCACACAAAAAGAAATCTTATGTTATTAAGATAATATGTGTAGGTGGAATTTTCCTATCTAGTAGTAGTTTTCTTTTGACTAAGAGGGAATGACTCCAGCTTAATTACTTCCAAAAGAGTAAAACCCCAAAGGCAAAGTATAAAAAATGTCAAAGTGAAGAAGACTGCATTACCACTATTACCAAAATTAGTTCTTATGATTTCCTATACTTGGTGAAGTCAGTAGTCATTACTGCTCAAAGAAAATTACATGTTAAACGGCATAATAATATCAGTACTGGACTAAATTAGATAAAATGATCACCTGAAGCTGCAAGTTCTTCAATTCCAAAGGATCGAGTAGCTCATAGAGTTTGATTGCTGTCAGAATACACCGTTACCTATGAAACAAACAAATTAACATTCAGTGAATTTCCCATAAACAATACACATACTTATACTCCTAAAACTCTTTGTGTTTACATATAGACATGCAACCTAGAATTTCCCAAAGTAAAGAAAGTAAATACAAGAACAGCAAATCTAGAACTTACCAGAACACCATTACCTTACCAAAATATTAACTGCAATGATCACAACAAATTGATAGCAAATTCATAGTCACGCCCTGGAAAATTGTTGACAACATCCAAAATATTAATACATCAATCGGTATAGTTCATAACACCACCAATTTCTATAGAAAAAAATCAACCAAAAACCTCAACCTAAAAATTATTAAGAACAAGCCCAACTCGGTGTTCATCAAACTATCGCATTTCGGATATCGATTAAGCGAAATTAGGCAGAGAGAGAGCTGAATTTGAACCTGGGTAAAGCCAATTTTGGGTTTTTCGGTATCAATATGAACACGGACCGGTCTCTCATCGCCGGAATCTCGAGTCTCCGGCTGAGGCTTTGGGGCAGCCTCCTAATGAACCTGTCGAGAGTGGTCGAGGCTTGGAGGAAACGGTGGTTTGTGAATAGGATCTTAATAGGCGAACCTTGGGCTTCTCCTCCTCCTCTCCATTGACTAAAGAGTAGATCTGAAGCTCATCTTCCTCGCTGTCATCGGATTTTGATAGATCGAGTTTTTGACGAAGGGGATTTCGGTGTTTGGGTTCGAGGTTTTCAAGAGTTAAGGGAGAGAGAGAAAACAAATCGAGAAAGGTAGAGTTAAATGAGAGAGAATGAAAACAAATCTGAGAAAAGGTGGAGTTAATTGAGCTAAGTAAATAGGCATAACACATTCATGGCGTTGTCCAGGCGTCATGAATTTAATGGCGTTCAGCAAAAACGTCATTGAAAGAAAAAAAGATTTAACGGCGTTTCTAAACGTCATGCTAACGTTGCTAGAGTTGATTTTCATGACGTTTTCTGAAAAAGCGTCATCTATAACACTTTCTATGACATTTTTTGTTAAAACGCTATCTTTATAATGCCATTGATTGGCATACGTGTAGTAGTGCCTGGTGAATGAGTTCTTAAATTTTAGCACCCGCTTATCTCTTTCAGATTTGAGCAGAACAAGATCTTATATCTTTTGGCAATAGGTGGAGAAGCCAATTATCTTATATTGTTTATTTAACGCACGACTTAAGAATGAATAGTTTCTCAACACATGTGTCGAGCTCTGATATTGGGTGATGTTGACATGTGTCCCCCAAAACTGTGTCTAACACGTGAACTGTATGCTCTGAGTCTATGAAGATGTTGCCCATGAGTTTATATATTATCAAGCAAAGCTTAATCTTTTTGACGACACCAATATTTACCTTTGGTGCAAGTATTTATATTTTCCATGATTGAAAAGAAGAAATGATTCCTGATTTTTACATCTGATCAGAATTTAATTATATAATTATTTGATGAAAAGAATGAAATTTTATGATTCAGGACATGGTATCTCATACATGATCCTGTTTTTCAGAATGCAGATCTTTCAAATGCCAATTTAGAGGGAGCTATTCTGGAAGGAGCAAATTTGAAGGTAAACTGGAGCTTTGTGTGTCAAACATTTAAAAAGAAAAATCTAATCTGAAGAATTATATGCGATAATTGTACTCATACTAGTGGGTGATGCAAAGTTAATGTGACGACAGTTATATAATCAAATGAACGGTGACGGTCTAGGCAGTAGGCAGTGAGATTATATGTAGTATGACTGTTATGCTTGATAGCTTAAAGCCTGCTTTTAAATTTATAGTAGATTTGTTTGACTTTGACAAAATCTAATAAAATGAAGTTATACTGTTTTATTTTTACTTCAATTTTCTATATCACATGCTTACGTGGCTTGCAAACACATGGTCACATTAGCAAAGATATCATGTACACCTTTGTTTCGGAGGAGAAACTTTATTTTTTGTATTTCATGCGAGCACATCCTCTCTCCCTCTCTCTGTTTTATTTTTTTGTCTTGTATCCTACACTGACTGGGTTAAGGGGATTGACTTGAAGAAAAGATTGTTCTAGTCCTTTATATGCTTCACTTTTCTGAATGGAAAGCAATGTAGGACAACATGAGGTCAATTCTGCATGAATTATGGTGGGATTAGAATGAAAGAAATTTTCAGATACAAAATAATTTTATAGAGAAGAGAAAGTTTATGTCTGCTGTAGTTCTAGAGAAGCAATTAAATGGAGAAGAATGTAGAAAGACAAGGTAGGGTAAGCTAGGAAAAATTAAAGGCCTCGTAAACAACCTGGTCAAATAGCAAGAGACACTTGGAAGTTTTAAAGACATTGTATTATCTCGCGGTTCAATTAGACAAAATAACACTGTGCCTAATTAATACTCTTAACAAGACTTGGCGATAACTATTAGAACGACTCTTTGATTTATTTATAGGTTATGTTTCTTTCACCAACTCTTATACTAGTGTCTTACTGACGAGTTATAAGAATGAATCTGTCTTTGGAATGACATTATACGTACAGGGACACACAACATGGTTATTACAGGGCCCTCTCCAGTAAGGATGTTATAATAAGGATTCATAAGGAATTTAATTTCAACGGTTGGATGAGTATTCAGATTTTATTTGATATTATGCAGCTTTGAATGACCCATTTAATGGTTGACATAAGAAGTCCTCATGAGTCCTGATTATAGGGTCCTTACCTTGTACTCTACCAGCTGTTATGTCATCATTGTCCCCCTTGAGTAATTCTTATGTATCATTGCATATGTGAGGGCGGTGAGGCTCCGCATGCATGTTAGAAGCACTGACATTTCTAAAATTTGCGTTTATTTTTGAAAGGAATTGTACATGTTATGCTGACATATTATTGTTAGTTATGTGTTTATGCCCAATATATTGCATACAAGGCTTCTACGGAGGTTTACTCTATGTTTGCACAAAACACAGAGTAGGAAAGAGTAATCTGGTTAATAACATATATAGGGTAAAATATTTTTTCTTTTCTTTTTTCTTTTGCTAGGGTGCTAAGTTGAGTAATACCAATTTGAAGGATGCAAATCTTCAACGAGCTTATTTGCGGCAAGTGAATCTTCGAGATACGGTAACGAAAGATGATTGAAGCACTTTTATTACTTCTCTTTGGTTTTTGTTTTCAGAACCAATTAAAATTGAAATAACCAACACAAGGATACAGTGTTGCTGTCTAATGTTGGGGCTACTTTCTTCCTTGTGTTCGGATGGGATTTCTGGCCTTATAATTAAATAGTTCTTTTTTTGTTGTAGAAAAGTTGCAGTCTGCGTTACTTATCTGTTACTGTTTTACATTCCAGCATTCAGAATGCGTGCATCTTTTCTGTTGGTGGGATAGTTGATGGTTTTATAATTTTTTGTTTTAAACAGCATTTGGAAGGTGCAAAGCTTGATGGTGCTAATTTGCTTGGAGCAATCAGATGACAATGGAGTGATGCTATTTACATCTTGGGGGGAGGTTTGTAATACATTTGTGTATATAACCTTCTTTACATCCTTTGTTTGCTAAGACACGTTCTAGAAATTGGTGTCCAAATTCTTCATTGATGCTACTTAGAGTAATTAAATGGTATGGCTTGTACAGAATTATTGTAATAGGAAGATAATTTGTTTGCTGATAGTATCCAGAATTTACTTGAAGTTGGAGAATTCTTGCGTACTCCTTTCTTAATGAAGAGTGTAGAAATATATTTCCATTGATTGAAAAGTGTTTACATATGCAGACCCTATAGCTGATATTCTGGGAATGACTAAAATTATGCATAGCAATCAATATGAATTTACACTGATGATTTTACAATCAATCTAGGAAGATAATGAATGATTCAAATCAGGCTTGATTTGTGTAGAAGATATTTTGACATTAATATCCCCCCGCTAACTGGATGGCCTTGGATAGACAACTTTGACACACAAGGCAGAATGGGGGCCTTGGATAGACAACTTTGACACACAAGGCAGAATGGCGATGTTTGTGGAGAGGTTTTGTGAGGAGGTCAGTTGGTAGGTCGACAGACGGAATGTAACAAACAGGATGACTACCAAGAGCAACTTTTTCAAGAACAAAATGGTAGTCAAGTTCTATGTGCTTAGTGCGTCCATGAAACACCGAATTAGATGCCATATAAGTAGCACTTAGATTATCACAATGGAGCACAACTGGAAGAGCAATGTGCACACCAAGTTCAAATAATAAATAGCCTAACCAAGTTGTTTCAGCAGATGCATGAGCAAGTGAGCGGTACTCAGCTTCAGCACTAGAACGGGAATTGTAGGTTGCTTCTTCGAGCACCAAGATATTAAGTTAGTGCCAAGGTAGTTGAATTATGAACTATGCAACCGAGTTAACAGCAAAGGATATATCTGGGCGTGTAATGGTAAGGTATTGGAGAGACCCTACCATTTCACAAGAGTGTTGGATTCTCTAGTGTTCTCCATCAGTAGCTGTGAGAGGGGGTTTGGTAGCCATAGGTGTGCTCATAGGTTGGCTGAGAAGGAGATCATACTTCTGGAGGATGTCATGGACATATTTGAGTTGGTCAATATGAAAACCAGTAGAAGAGGACACCTGCAAGCCAAGATCTTTTATATCAAAGCCGTGGCTGAGAGCATGAATAATTAAAACTCTCAACAATGCGGTCATGGCTACCACTAACGACAATATCATCGACATAGAGAAGCAGGTACATGGTGTGTAGCCCATGGTGAAATATAAAGAGAGAGTGATCCGCCTTACTTTGAAGAAACCCATCAGATAAGAGGAAGGCACTAATGCGATGGAACCAGGCACGAGGAGCTGGCTTGAGGCCGTAGAGGGACTTGTGCAGTTTACAGATATAGGATGGATGGTCAGGGTCGACAAAACCAGGCGGTTGGGTCATATACACATCTTCATTGAGAAACCCTGTAAAATGCATTTTTGACATCAAGTTGACGAAGACTCCAGCCTTGATACCGCAATAGCAATGACTGTGCGAATCATCGCAGGCTTGATAACCGGACTGAATGTTTCATGATAGTCAATGCCATGGCGCTGATGGAATCCTTTGGCAACAAGGCGGGCTTTATAGCGACCGATCGAGCCATCGGGAAGATGTTTAATTCTGAAACCCACTTGCATCCAACAGTGTTTTGTGTAGGGGAAGGCGGAACTAGAGTCCATGTCTGGTTCTTCAAGAGATCATTGATTTCTTCCGCCATGGCGGTACGCCATTCCTGGGATTGAGAGGCCTGGGAGTAACAGGTAGGTTCCGAATTAGCAATAACAGTGAGTAAAGCACGAGGAACCGGGTATCTTACAGCGCCATCAGTTCGAACTTTGGGCTTGGAGTTGCCCGTGCGTGATCTGGTTTGCATAGGGAGAGGCAGAGCAGCGATGGAAGGGGGCGGATCTGTGGAGGGTTCTGGTACAGCAGCTGATGGTTCCGGCAAGGTAGAGGAAGCCACAGGTGGGGAAGGAGCAGCGGCAGCCGGAGATGGTGAAGGTTGTTGTGTGCGGCGTCGGTATGTGTGAATAACAACTGGGGAAGAGAGTGGAGGGGGTGGTGGGATCGACGGGGCACGGCAATGGTAGGTGGCTAGGGTTGGTGGCACCGTGTTGGTGGATGGTGACGCCGGTACAGTCGAGGACAAGATTGGAGCAGGGTGACGCGTTTGTGAGGAGATTGTGGTGACTGGAGGAACTATTTGTAATGGTGAATCAATGTGGGTATTGGTTTCTTGTTGAAGGATTGGGCTTGGGCTTGGGCCCGAAGTAGAAGAGTGGCTCGGCAGGTGGGCCTACGGAGGTGCAGAAGGGGTGTGGACTAGAGTAAAGTCAATGAACTCCGATCTTGTGGAAGATGTAACCTGCAAATCTTTGTAAGGAAAATGGTTTTCGTTAAATAATACATGACGGAAGACATAGACATGACCAAAGGAAGGATCAAGACATTTATAACCTTGATGATGAGGACTGTAACCGATGAAGACACATTCAAGACTACAACCTGACAACTTGTTAGAAACATAAGGACCGAGATGAGGAAAACATGCACAACCAAAAACACGAAGAGAAGAATAGGAAAGTTGACGTTGATGAAGACGGAAGTATGGTGTGTCCCATTGAAGAGTGGATGTAGGGAGAAGATTGATGAGAAAAACAACGGTAAGAGATGCTTCGACTCAAAGATCTTGTGGAGCATTAGAAGTGAGAAGAAGGGTGTGAATGGTAGAAACAATGTGACGATGCTTACTCTCAGCTAAACCATTTTGTTGGGGAGTGTGAGGGCAGGAAAAACGTTGTTGGATGCCCGTAGTGGAGCAAAAATGAGAAAATGCTTTGTTGACATATTCTATTCCATCGTCACTTTGGAAATATTGAATGGACCCTTAAAAAAAGATTTTTAATAAGAGCAACAAGAGTTTGAAAAATGCGTTAGAACCTCATTTTTCTGACACATTGGGTAAATCCAAGTATAACGAGAGTACTCATTTGTAAAAAGCACATAGTATTTAAATCCACTAACAGAAAGAACTGGGGACATCCAAACGTCACTATGCATTATATCAAAGAGAGAGACGAAGCAAATTCTTTATTGGATGAAAAAGGTAATTCGTGCAACTTACTAAGCACACATTCATTACAAAATGAAGTAAATGAAGATTTAGAACCAAGAGAAGACACAAGACGAGACAATACTGATGACGACGGGTGATGTTAATACATAGCCAAAACACTTGGCCATGCCGAGAATGCGACGTCATTACCCACTCGCCGGAGATCATTCCGGTCAAGACTCCACCAACAAGACCTCCAGGGGCACCCAAAGAGTGGAGGCATAACAACAATATGCACGCCAGACCCACTCTACAACAGCTAAACACCCTTGAAAGGAGGAAGGTTGAACAACACCATGAAACAGTCCCACATCGGGAACTAATGACAAAGCCTCCGATACTAGCCTATAAAACAGGCACGAACCCCCAAAAGATGTAAGTTCACTATTCCTCCCATACTCCCGTACTATAAAAGTAGCAATTGTTTTGGCCACGATCCTCAGCGCGTGGAGCAGAGGTTTCTAGCGAACAAAGATGAGGGGGGAGTGTTGCGGAGGAAAAGGTTGCAGGGGTGCGCTTGACTTCTTGATCAGGCGAAGGGGATTACAGGTGCCACCTCAGATGAGGATTTATGAGCACAAGCGATCGATGCTCACGGCGGCGCGAGCAGAGCAACTATAGGGAGTTCAGAGAGAAGCCGGGGTGTAGAGTTTGGAGGGCTTTGAAGAAAGAACCTAGGCGGCGGCGCTTAGGGTTAGGTTTTCGAGGAGCTCGAAGAGTAACTGGTTTCAGTTTGTATTGTGTTTTTGTGTGTTGTTTGAGAGAGTTTTCTGTTAGGGTTCGAGCCCCCTTATATAGTAGTTCGACTTGCGGCAGAATAAAAGTGATTAGAATCCAAGTCGGACTCTGAAACTCTAATTCACAAGGACACTACTCCGTCCATGCGAACCAACCATCTTGTGACACATGTCCAGTTCGCACACTTCATTCCGCATAGGGCACTGCTTCCGCGCTGCCAACTGTAGACTCCTATGCGAACTGGATTTAGGAATGTCCTCATCCCGCGGGCTGTCACAAGATGCTATCTCGCGTGCTCCTGATGTTTGCTTCCATTTCGCGGGCTATTGCAGCTCGTGAGCCTTAAAAGGGCTTTTTATATTAAATGGGCCACATGGATTGGCCCGAAGCATATCAAAGACTTGCAAAAGTCTTCAACGTTTGTCGTGGTGCGCGCGGACTCCGCATGTTGTTTCCTCGCGAAGTCTTTTACGCGAGCCAGTTCGCCAGCTCGCCTCGCCTCGCCTACGCGAAGAGTCAATCTCGCCTCGCCTACGCGGAGTGTTAAATAGTAATTCCGCGCGCAGTCATTCCGCGCGCGAGCTAAGTGTTCCACGCGAACTGCGTAGTCCGCCTATGTCCATTCCGCGCGCGAGCTAAGCGAAGTCCAGTTCCCACGCGATTCGTTCTGCGTGAAGTCTAACTCGGCTCGCGTGATCTCACTGGCGAGCCGACATTTGTAAATTTAGAGAACTTTGAGCTCGCCGGTATGACATGGACCAAGAATGTAATTAATATTCACATAGACATTTACTGTCCAATAAAATATTAATCTAGGCATAAACAGCAATTGAACGTTGACTTAAGCATCAGAGAGTCGAAGACTGGGCCACCCCAGTCCCGACTCCTGACGTGTTGTTGCTTATGCAGTTACATGACCCAGAGCCAAGGATTCGACCTCCCGTCCCGTGACTCCGGGAGAGATAGAAACAATTGGCGCTAGAAGGAGGGGCCCTCTTGTGGAACTCTCATTTGACTTAGAAAGATGGTGGAAATTGTGGATGACCCAAATGAACATGGAACTCAGATAGAAAAAGAACTATTCCAATCCAGAGACGCATCCCTTAACCAAGCCACCGCAACTGCGGCCCCCATTAACCACCCTGATGCCGCCACAACCCTTGAAATTTTGAAAAAAGACTTCCATTCGTTCCGAGAGCAAGCAACTAAGGAAAAAGCAGAGGCTGAACCGTACCGAGTACGTATCGCCGAGCTGGAAAAAGAACAATTCTTATTGCGAGCCACGCTGGACCATCGTAACGTCTATAATGACACCCTGGAATGAGCGGCAAGGGCCACTCGCACCCCAGACCCCACCTTAACATCTCTTTTTCCTAACCAAGGACAAAGGAGTTCCGTGATCCCGAGAGGCCCCAACCAAATCATCTATGTCACTCATCCACTCACCCACCCATCTTTTCCACTCCCAGCCCCACAACCATCCACAGTTGTCAGTGAGCCCATCCCCCTGATCAACCTGCCCAACCATTCTGATCCACCAGTCCCAAACCCCACCTCCACTTGCATTAACACTGCAAACCCACCTCTCGACATGCAAACCCGACTCCTCCTCCAGCTCAGCAATTCTGTCACTCAGTTGGCCTCACGGATTGAAAGCGTCGAAAGTCACGGGAGTCAGCAACCTCTTTTATCGGGGTACGGACATCGCCCAAGTCCCTTCATGCCACGGGTGCAACTGGAAAAGAGACCACTCGAGGCCAAACCCTTCAAAATGGACAAGTATAAGAGTACGGGGGATCCTCACCTTCACCTCGAAATGTTCCTTTCGTTGTGTAGTTCCACTAGATACACAGATGCCATGGCTTGTCATGCCATCCAAGAAACACTTTCAGATGAAGCACTCAGTTGGTTCCTTAACTTGCCTCCTAACTCCATTGACAATTTTGATCAACTCTCGGAACGCTTCCTCAACCATTTCATTCTCCATGCTAGTATTTACCGAAGTGTAGATGCTTTGTTTCACATCAAGCAAAAAGAAGGCGAAGGACTCCATGAATTGTTGTCCCGATGGCAATCAGCCACGGCAAGCTGTCACAACTTGGAGCCCCGAGTCGCTGAACAAGCCTTGCTTCCCGGCAGCTTCCTAACGAAGATTAATAGGAACCCTCCAGGGTCATACGATGCCTTGATGGACCTTGCTGTCCGAAGGGCACGTGCCGAGTTTGCCACATTTGGGCATTCTACTCCCACCACCACATTAGCACTCCCAGCCCTAACCCCAAAGCAACAATCCCAGTAGAAATATGAGCATTATGACAGAGGACAAGACAAGGGCAAACAACATGGAACCTCCCGGGACAACAGCCAGGGACGTGGTTCAGACCGTCGCCACAGTGGGCAGCGGAGAAGGGACCATCCATATCGGTCCCGAGAGAAGAGCCCCCAGCAGCAACAGCGTCGCTCCTCCCCGCCACCCCGTGACGAGGTCCACACTACCCTGACCACTACATACGAGGATATATGGGCCAAGCACAAAGACCTCATTCCCCCACCACCTAAAAGCAAGTACCCTAAAAAACCCCGGTAGGCCACAGGGAACAAATATTGTGCTTACCATGATGATAATGGCCACACCACAAAGATGTGCCACGGCCTCCACAATACAATAGAGCAATTGATCCGTAACGGAAAACTTCACTAGTATTGCACTCTCGCAACGGGAGCTAACTCCATCGAAGTTCATGGCCAGATCCCAACCCTGCATGGCGGAGCCCCGCGACCCCCCCCCCCCCCCCCCGTCAACCTTCTAAAAAAAGGCAATGTACGAACCCCTTGGAAGTTTTTGAAATACAAAGAGGTGTCACCACTACCCCAACAACATGGGACCAAGTGTCATTTTATAAGGGGGAAGACACGATAAGTTTCTATCACAATGAACCTTCATAATCAATGTCCAGGTGGATCACTACAGGTGCCATAGAGCCCTTGTGGATACAGGAGCTGCAGTCAGTGTAATGTTTGCCGATTGCTATAGAGGGCTCCGGCGTGACCGAGCTAAGCTATACAACAACCATGATCCCCTTGTCAGCTTCTCAGGAGAGATTGTACAACCCTTAGGCTCAGACCGCTTGACAGTTTCGGTGGGGACCAATCCCTATCGTTCTTCCATCACGACACGCTTTCTCATAGTCGATTGTCCCTCATCTTATAACCTCATCTTGGGTCGCGACATCATCTGGGGACTGCAATGCTTTATTGCAGGTCACATGCTACTCATGAAAGTGCCCACCCCGGGAGGCATACTTACAATTCAGGGAGATAGGGCAGCCATTGAACATTGCCACATGTAAACACGAAAATGTCTGTGACAAATAACAGAACAACATGTGTACAAACAATAATTTAATCAAATCAATGCGAATGCGGGTTACAATCTTTGTGAACTCCTCTGATTCTATCTCCGAACTTAGGTCTAACTCAAGGGTGACAAGCGCTTGTTCTTGAGGGTTACACGGGATGATCGCGTAACAAGTATTTGGGATTTGGATTTGGATTTGGTGAAGAACTAGCTATGAGCTTGATAGTTCTTCAAGGATTTGATGAAGAACTGGCTATGAGCTTGATAGTTCTTCAAGGATTTGATGAAGAACAGGCTATGAGCTTGATAGTTCTTCGAGGATTTGGCGAAGAACAGGCTATGAGCTTGATAGTTCTTCAAGGATCTTGGGGAGACTTCTGAACTCGCGGGAGGGATTCTTCTCTCTCTCTCTAGTCCGCTGCTTCTGTTTATGCTCTCTTGGTTTCGCCCCCTTTTTCTGCCCCCTTCCTCATGGTATGAGAGGGGTATTTATAGTGTTAACATGCCTTCACTTAAGGCAAGTAATGAAGATTTTGAATCAATAATATTTCCTTAATCGAATTAATGAATCTTGACTGATTGATTTACTTGCTGATTTTAACACAATCAGATCAATCAAATCTTAAGATTTAGATATGCCCAGATCGCTTTAGATTAATGTCCTGTTTTGGACAAAATCTTTAGCAAGGGGCGAGCTATCTCACGGACATGGAAAGTATCCCGCGAGGAGGCTTGATCTCCAAGCGAACCGTGATTTCCAATCCCTGCATGCATGCAAACTCTGTCGTCTAGCTACTTCGCGAATTTCCCAACGCGGAGCCAACTCGCCTTCACGTACATGCGCGCGGAATCATTTCGCCTCACCACTGTGAAGTCGAGTTCGCCTCGCCTTCATTTATCTCTCCGCGGAGTCATTCCGCCTCGCCACTGTTTAAGTCTATGCAAAGTGAACTCCAGTTCGCCTCGCCAAGCTTAGCTCGCCTTGCGAAGTCAAAGTCACTGTTTAGGTCTACGCGAAGTGAAGTCGAGTTCGCCTCGCCTTCATTTATCTCTACACGGAGTCATTCCGCCTCGCCACTGTTTAAGTCTATGCAAAGTGAACTCCAGTTCGCCTCGCCAAGCTTAGCTCGCCTCGCGAAGTCAAAGTCACTGCTTAGGTCTACGCGAAATGAAGTCGAGTTCGCCTCGCCTTCAATTCCAGTTCGCCTCGCCAAGCTTAGCTCGCCTCGCGAAGTCAAAGTCACATCGCGGAGTCAATTTCATCTCGCCAAGCCTTGCTCGCCTAAGCGAAGTCCATTTCGCTTGCGAAGTCAAATCGTCAATCCACACTTGATAATTGATTTCAATTGGAGGTTTAAGGCTTTGTTGTAGGCCGATCATTTCCACGTTGCCACGCGTTATTTCTGGCGGCTTTCCAATGTTGTTGACTCACATGCCACATATTTACTTGGATTGTCCAACGATTATCATCGTTAAATTTTATATGTCTACAAATGCCCCCACTTCAAGGTGCGTCGTAGCCATGGTGTCGTCATGTGCCAGAGGCGTGACTTGAAGTCTACGTTTAATGGGTTTATGGCAATTCCCGAATTGATAGGGATTCCTAACTTTGTAAGGATTCCCCATCTTCTTGTGGGAATTCCTCGAATTTATAGGATACCCAATTTTGTAGGGATTCCTTAATTCGCAAGGATTCCTCCGAACAGAAAGATTTGGTAAAGTTTCCAAGCAGTGGGTGGAAACCTTTGATGTATTCCTTTCTTGATTTGCTTGATTCTCCATACTTCTCCAGTTCCAATGGGGAAATATTGCACTATAAATTAGAGCCTCCGGTTGAATATTATTCATCACAAAGTCACAACCATCTCGCTACAAGATCAGCGGTATACTCTCTCTCCTTTTGATTTGATTGTTATGGTGCAGAGTTATATAATCCGCTGACTTCTCCCTTTTTTTTTGTCTTGTAGGTCGCGAGGTCTTTCTGAGTTATCTACCTTCAACAACAGAAGAAACCCTACTCCGCGAAGCGCTACAGAGTTTTAAAGCAGCGAGGCGCGGCAAAAGTTTAGGGTAGCGAGGCGCAGCAGAAAGTTCTAGGCCGCGAGGTGTTGCAGAAAGTTCAAGCCCGCGAGGCGAACTCCTGTATATT
Source organism: Fragaria iinumae (assembly GCA_009720345.1). Lineage (NCBI taxonomy): Eukaryota > Viridiplantae > Streptophyta > Magnoliopsida > Rosales > Rosaceae > Fragaria > Fragaria iinumae. The sequence continues at coordinate 22,752,259 of CM019117.1, forward strand.
ACTTCGCATGGCATCCTTCAAGAGTTTCAAGAAAGGCACAATCACTATCCTTGAAGACAGCAACGACGTTCAAAGTGATGGCACCACCTTATATGCCTACCCTCCATTGACTGGGCCGCGCGTGCTAGAGTCTCCCTTGTATGATGGGTCAGGACATATCCCTCGGTGGTCTTTCCAACAATCTCGTCAGCTGGCCACCTTTCAATCAGCCAAATCTACCAGCGAGAAGCGAAGCGCGGACGTATGGATGTTGAGGTCTGCCCATCATGACCATAACATTCCTCAAATACCGTTCGTGCTTCTCAGCGACCGTACGTGCAATGGTTCAGTGCAATGGAGAGGGTTTCGTGCTAACGGAGCCTTCTCCTACACGGAACGTTACTGGGAGTGGTTAGAAGATGTCTTGAGCCGAAGCGAAGATCTCATCCACAAAACAGGTCTCTATCGAGCGGTGTTTGCATCGCTCTTTAGCTATGATCGTGTTGCACCTGTGATGCGGGCCTTCTGTGAGTATTGGTGTCCTAGCACAAATACTCTTCACACATCGTGTGGGGAGATGTCTATCTCTTTGAGGGACTTGACATATATTTGTGGCTTGCCCATAACTGGAAGGTTCTATGACGAAGTTGTTCCATGTATTGAAGAATTTTCGGCCAAAGGTAGAAGTGGTGAGCCAATCATTCCCAAGAGCTGCAGGTTTTTATTTCTCGCGTACCATAAGCTTTGCGGTAAAGGGCAAAAGGTGAAGATTGCGTCATGGATCCACTACTGGTTCAAAGGGGATTTGAGATACAAGAGACCGCCTGCCAAGAGTACACGGAACAAGAAAGATGCACCTCATAACCCGTACAACCCGTCTGGTGAAATCCACGAGGTTCAAGGCCGGACCGATGACGACTCCGCACCGTTTGATGACTTGGGCGTGGATGACGAAGACATAGAGCCTACTTACTTGGCGGCATTTTACGCGTGCTGGTTGTGTCTATTTGTCTTTCCTATGGACGACACAGGCTTGATCAGACCTAGCGTGTTTAAAGTCGCCAGTAAAATGTCCCAAGGCTATCAATTTTGTCTAGCTGTACCTGTGTTGGCCAACATTTATCAAGGCTTGAACGAGATTTCTGTTTCCAAAGATCCAGGGAATTGTTCAGCCACATTACCCTTTCACTACGTGTACGCGTGGTTGGCAGAGTATTTCGACACCCATTTTTATTCTCCTCTTCCTGGTAGCTTTAAACCACGCATGGTTCACTTTTCAGGGGCATTTTCGGCCAAGCACTTTGGAGAAGCACAAGCTCGTTCGTTGTTCAATGCGTGTGATAATGTGGGGATGGACATCTTAGCCATAGCCCCTAAAGAACGCAAAGTAATCATTGATCGTGAGAATGCTAACCGTTCAGACATTGTCTACCTCACCTGCCTTCGATCCGGATTTCTTACTCTTAGGCAGGACAACCGGCGAGTCATTCAACCCTACAGTCCTCATCGTTTCAGCCGTCAATTCGGCTATGTTCAAGATGTTCCAGGAAGCCTTCAAAAGGACATTCGGACGGGCGCATTATCCTTGACGTATTGTCATTGGGAAAGCTTTACCTAACGTGAGACAGGAAGCACAGTGACGTTGCCATCTGAGAGCGCTCTAACAAAGTGCATGGTGACTCGCGACTATGTTGAATGGTGGTCCAAAGTATACTGTTCCATGCCTAAGACGACTACAACAACAATGCCTATTGTTGGATCACCGCACAAGCTTTTAAAGGAAGACAAGGTTGCTGCTCGCGTGGTACTGCCTCGCCAGAAAGTGGTTCCCCGCGAGATTCCACTTCGTCAGGAGGTGGTTCCCCGCGAGATACCATTTCGACAGGAAGTGGTTCCATGCGAGATGCCGCCTCGCCAGAGAGTTGTTACTCGTGAGATGCCATCTCGCCAGAGATTGGTTCCTCGCGAGATGCCGTCTCGACAGGAAGTGGTTCCCTCACGCGAGATTCCATTTCGTCAGGAAGTGGTTCCCCGCGAGATTGAACTTGGCAATATAACTCGCGCATCCTCTATCCAGGCGCTGCCCCCAAGTGGCAATTCGCCCAATGAAACGCACCAAGCTTTAGAAGGCCACGGGGATTCTGATAATCACCTCGCCCAGAGTCAACTTAAATTGAAGGGGATCAACACTCAAAAAAGGCTCAGTGGAAGCAGCAATAGTTCTAAGGACGTGAACTTCAAGCGTCGAAGGATTGAACCCGACTTTGGCTCCGTTTATTTTAATCCTAACGATGAATTTGTCCTCAATAGTAATTTTCTTGGCGAAATTCCGAGTCCCTTGCAACAAACACCAAATCGCGTTGAGGTATGTTCATCACCACCGCCATGCATTTTTTTGGCATTATATGCATGATCTGGACTAACTTTGTTTTACCTTCTTGTTTTCAGCTAGGAGAACTCCCACTTTTTGAAGACGAAGCTTGTTCGAAAGAGGTTCGCGTCCTTTCAACAGAATCGATGAAGACCAACTCTTTTCACGAAGACGATGCATACGAACAAAGCGAATCGCAACAAGTTAATCGTGAAGATGCTTTGGTGAATTCTCCAAGACTTTTAAGCAATATGGCATTCTCCGAGGTCACCCACGGTGAAGTTGATGTTATGGACACCAACCAGGGGCTCCAAAAGATTCGCATGCAGGCCGCCACTCTAATTTGTGAACAAATTGAAGACGTCATTACAAAGTACTCATCAAGATCCATTCTCTCTAAAAGAAAAGACATTGACGAGATTGAGAAGGAATCCGTGGCTGCCAAAATGTACATGTGGCCTCCGGAAGATTTCGGGTTTATGGGTCCCACAGCGTCTATCCCCCAGACATCAAACGGGTGTGAAGCAATTGTAGGATGCAATAGCTCAGGCGGTTGATGGATAAAGTTCGCGTGGAATTGACAAGCGTGACATTTCTGTGCGTACTACATGCAATCCTTGACCATTGTGGGCCAGTAGTAACCCATTCGCCTTACTTGAAAATGTAATTTAGGGCCTGATTGATGAGCTCCACATATTCCGGAATGGACCTCCTCCATGGCTTTGGACGCCTCTTCTTTTCCCAAACACCTAAGGAGTAACCCGTCAAATGATCATCGATAAAGAGTCTCCTTGTAGTAGAAAAAGCGCGGGGCTCTTCGTTTGATATCCGTCCGCTGTTTTAGATCGCCAGGCAATTTGTGATGCTCAATGTAGTCGATCAACGGATGTCTCCAATCTTCGATGTCAATAACATAGACAGAGACCGCATTGGAATTTTCGCACAATGGGACGATCCCTGTTGAGACAACCCATCGTTGGCAAATTGAAAGGTCCACAATTTCATTATTTGATAATGCCAAAGTTGCTGCTAGGTTGGCCAAGGCATCCGCCATTTGGTTTTCCTTCCTTGGCACATGTTCTAGTGTGACAACATCGAAACCTGTCAAGAGTTGTGTAGCGAGACGGAAATAAGGAACCAAATCCTCTTTCCTGACTTCGTAATTAGTTAGTAGCTGATCAATTACTAACTTTGAATCCCCGTACACTTCTAGATTTGCAATTTGCATTTCTAAGGCCGTTTGCAACCCCATGATGAGAGCTTGGTATTCCGCAACATTGTTGGAACACAACTCACCGAGAGTGAAGGCATATGGCAATATTTGCTTTTGGGGAGTGACGAAGACAACGCCAGCCCCTGCTCCATCTATTCTTGAAGATCCATCAAAGAACATCTTCCAAGTGGGGAGAATTTCTGCAAGAAAGACTTCTTCATCCGGCAAGTCATCTAAAATTTACCAATCTGCAGGGATTGGGTGATCCGCTAGAAAGTCAGCCACAGCTTGGCCTTTAACCGCCTTGGCAGGTACATAAACGATGTCATGTTGATTGAGGATCAGAGCCCATTTTGTCATTCGTCCTGATAAGACTGGTTTAGACATGACAAACTTGACTGGGTCGGCTCGGGCCACCAAATGCACCGTGTAAGCTTGCATATAATGCCTCAACTTTTGGATGGAGAAGATGAGAGCGAGACATGTCTTCTCTATTGGAGAATAATTTAATTCAGCTCCTGTGAGAGTTCGACTTAAATAATATAAGGTCATCTCCTTTTTTTCCTCGTTTTCTTGGGCTAGAAGCGCTCCAAGTGATCTTTCTTGAGCTGCAATGTAAAGGATAAGAGGTTTCCCAGGAATGGGTGCACCCAACACCAGAGCATTAGCCAAGTAGTTTTTAATGCTTTCGAAGGCATTATGACATGCTTCATCCCATACGAAAGGCACATTCTTCTTCATGAGTCGACTAAAAGGTTGACATCGACCTGCGAGGTTGGAGATGAACCGCCTGATAAACGCGAGTTTTCCTTGGAGGCTTCTCAATTCTTTTAAGTTTGTTGGCTCCGGCATCTCTTGAATGGCTTTAATCTTTGATTGATCTACTTCAATGCCCCGATGCTTCACAATGAATCCAAGGAACTTGCCTGAACTCACACCGAAAGCGCACTTCAAAGGGTTCATTTTGAGTTGGTACTTGCGTAACCTATCGAACACTTTTCGTAAGTCTTGCAAGTGATCACTCCTTTTTCTTGACTTGACAACCAAATCATCCACATAGCATTCAACGTATTTGTGAAGCATGTCTCCAAAGACCTTCTGCATGGCACGTTGGTATGTTGCACCGGCGTTCTTTAATCCAAACGGCATGACTTTGTAACAGTAAATGCCTTTGGGAGTGCGAAATGCAGTTAACTCCTCGTCTTCTTGCGCCATCTTTATTTGGTTGTAGCCAGACGATCCATCCATGAAAGACAAAGCTTCATGACCTGTGGTTGCATCCACCATGAGTTCAATGATAGGCAAAGGAAAGTCATCTTTCGGACATGTATCATTCAAGTCGCGAAAGTCTACTCACACACGCATTTGTCCATTCTTCTTTTCGACTGGGACAATGTTTGCGATCCACTTGGGATATCGGACTTCTCTGATGAAGCCTGCAGCAATCAACTTGTCAACCTCTTCTTCAATTTGAGTTTGAACCTCCGTTCGAAAACGTCGTGTCAGCTGTTTGATGGGTCGAGCCTCCGGTTTAACAGCTAATCAATGAACTGCTATTTTTGGATCAAGACCGGGTATTTCTGTATAATTCCAAGCGAAGACATCCTTGTATTCAAGCAACAAGTGATGGTACCCTTCTTCCTCTTGAGAGCTTAGCGACGCGCTCACAAATATCGGTCTTGGGTCTTCTTCCGTCCCCAGATTGATTTTTTTAAGTTCATCGACCGTAGATTTCACCCCATCTTCGAGTTCTGGAGGAGCTGCCTCTACTTCATATTCGAAGCCTTCATGGTCATTCTCTTCATAAGCTTCTACTTCGGTTACTGTGATGTGATAAGCATATTGAATAACATCATCCTCATCGCCACTAGCATCATTGTCTTCTTTATCTTGACCGGTGAGTATGAAGGTATGTTGCCTCACTTTAAGTTGGTCAGTCGAATTCACCTCTAGCACGCAACGTCTTTTCATGCGTGATGGGATTAGACTTTGGATTTCTTTATTTTCCGATTGGCCAACTTTTTCTTTTCTTTTTCTATCTTGTTGGCCTTTAGGAGCTCGGATCCTTTCAAGTGCCGACTTCCGAGGAGTTGGTTTTAACTGTTTACTTTCTTCATTTGATGATGACAACCTTTTGAACACAGAAGTTCGTGTTGCTGCAATGTCAAGACGATTGAAGACGGAGCTTCGACTTGTTGACTTATCAACACGTTCAAACACCGAAAGCTGGCCCGTTGATTTAGTAGAAGTACTTTGGGAACTTGGGCAGATGCGATCGAACGCTGAAGTGCGAGAAATGGATTGGATTTGTGGAATCTCGTCTTCTACTTCTTCGACGCTTATGTAATGCATGCTTGCTTTCTCCGCCTTTCTTCTACCTGAGATTTTGATCGGCTTGTTTGGGAAAAAACCAAGACCCGTTTTAAACGAGTCACTTGTTTCTCCCTGTTCCCTTAGCTTCTTTTGAAACTCATCGAGCTCATGAGCTTTCTTACTGACGGCTCGATCATCCTCTTTACTTGACGAACCGAAGTCGAATCCAGCCTTTGCCAGCAGTTTGTAAGCATTGGGGTCAAACCCTTCATTTGTTCTTTTCTCGGGTAAAGGCCCGTGCTCTACCCTTCCTTTGATTGGTTTGACAAATCCTTTCAATGGTTGCTTGGTAGGAGTTTGGTCGTTTAAATTTGTCAATGGCAATACTTATGCTTCTTTCAATAATTTTATGTCCTCTTCACTCAGCTTCCGAGGACTGACTTGCAGCTTTGTTCCCGCAAATGGAGATTCTCCTTCCTTGCGCTTGGACTTTGGCACATATCGAAGAATTGGGATGATTGGACTGGTCTTGTCTGATGTCACAGTTGTGGATGGAGACTTGTGTGACTCTTTATTTCCCTTACCCTTTGCTTCAACTTCCTTCCTTGTCACCATTGTGGCTTTCCCTGTTGAGGGTGCTTTGACTGGCAGAACTTCAATTACTGATTCCTCATCTGAATAGAACTTGGAATCTGCGAAGTAAGACTCAGCCTCGGTGAATGGCTTGGTATCACCTATCACTGTTTTCACGCCTCCGCGGTAAAACTTGAAGCATTGATGCAGAGTTGAAGGCACGACATCATTTTCATGAATCCATGGTCGCCCCAACAATATGTTGTATGAAGTCTTTGCATCGATCACGTGGAACAAAGTGTGTGACTCCAATTCGCCAATAACCATGTCTAGCCGAATCATGCCTATCGCTCTTTGCTCTCCTTGGTTAAAACCTTGGATCATGAGGCGACTTTTAGATAACTCGTCAATATTGATGCCGAGTCGGGACATTGTCGATTTTGGCATGATGTTCACGGCAGACCCTCCATCTATAAGCATGCGGTTTAATTTTTGCTCCTGCATGTAGCCTGTCACAAAAAGAGGTCGGTTGTGTGGCTTTGAACCCAATTGTAAATCTTCATCTGTGAAATGAATAGCGTCACAACATGCTACGCATGCCGCACACTCATTGATGCTTGAAGAGTATTGGCCTTCATCAAGCAACAACTGGACTAAAGCACGTCTCGCCGACTGGGAAGGCTGCGACACGTTTGAGAGGCTAAATTTTAGAGGCAAGTCTTCCGATTGTCTCGACACTTCAGTTTCTTCAACCTTCTCAGCACCTTTGGAATTACCTTCAAAGCTGGTTGTCATTGAATTAGCTTTCCAACTCATTCGCCTCTTGGGCAAGCACCTTACTGGCGGATTTTGATTGAAGGACTTTTGTATACAAAGAGTGAATTTCTCCTTTATACGTCTTGTCTTATCCCTTGCGAGGCATTGACGACTCCCAAGTGGTCGTTTATGATCTGGCTGCGAGGGTGGTGGACTTGACAACACACCTTTGCGCGCTTTTCGACGAGTGACAAGTATCCATCCTTCATCATCATCGCATGGGGTAGTTTTAGGAGCGAGGTTTATTTGCCGGATTGGCTTCGCTTCCTCTAACTTTCTATCATTGCCCGTCTCTTTTGAGAAATGGCATGGCGCCTTTGCTGGCGTGGAAGGTATTTGAACTGGTTCAAAAGACCCAAATGAAATGGTAGTGTAGTTGACCGCAGCAACCTCATCGACATCCAGCTCGATTCTTCCTTGCTTGGCAAGCTTCATGATCAAATCCTTCAAAACAAAGCACTTCTCAACTGGGTGGCTTACGAGGCGATGAAACTTGCAATACTTTGGATCATTGACCCGATGCATTTCTTCTGGACGCTTGCACTCTGGAAGTTCTATGACCTTGTTCTCAAGCAAATCTTCCAACATGCCTGCCACGTCGGAATCTGGGAATGGATAAGTCTTTTGCTCCCACTCAGTCAATGAGTGCTTCTTCCTTCCGTAGGCTTGAGTCGGTTCTACTCTCTTAACCTCCTTCTTGTCTCGTGTGGAGATCTTGATTGGAGCAACGCTTACAGTCATCGACTCCTTTGTAGATCTTTTCACGACCTTGTCAACTTTGCTGCTGAAGGCTTTATCCTTTCGCTGATCATTGACAAACTCCTTCTTACCCTTGTGGCTAGCTATGCTCAATTCCATATCATGCGCTCGCGTAGCTAGTTCTTCAAAGGATCGAGGCTTGATACCTTGGAGAATGTACAGCAAATCGAAATGCATGCCTTGGATGCACATTTCTACCGCAGACGTCTCCGACAAGCGGTCTTTACATCAAGGCTGTGCGAGCGCCACCTGTTGATGAAGTCAATTGCTGGTTCATCTCTCCATTGTTTTGTATTGGTGAGTTCCATCATGCCCACAGTTCGCCTTGTACTGTAGAAACGATTTAAGAACTCACGTTCCATTTGGTCCCAACTGTCAATGGACTTGGGCTCTAAATCCATGTACCACTCAAAGGCATTGCCTTTCAAAGAGCGAACAAATTGCTTAACAAGGTGGTCACCCTCCGTTCCGGCGTTATTGCAGGTTTCGATGAAGTGAGCAACATGTTGCTTTGGATTACCCTTCCCTTCGAATTGTTGGAACTTTGGCGGCTGGTATCCCAACGGCATCCTTAGTCCATTGATTCTTTTGGTGTAAGGCTTGGCGTAGGTGAGAGAATCACGAGAAGGACCTCCATATTGAGCTCTGATGGAGTTGGTGATGATGTCTTGCAATTGCTGAAAGGACATAGATCCAAGCGAGCCATCATCATCTTTGTCAACGTTCTTGGAGCTCTCGCCTACTTTGTACTTCTTTTCTTCATCTTGACTCTCAAGCTTGCTGTAGAGCTCGGCGATCTGCATGTCTTTTTCTTCCACCGTTTTGGTAAGCTTCTCAACCGCTCCCATCAGATTGGCTATTTGCTCTTCGATGGTGGAGGCACCTGTCACCATGACTTGCATGGGGATAGGTTGTGATGAATAGTCCGCAGGCATGCCATACGTGCGGTCTTCATCATTATTTGGGCTTCCATCATATGAAGCCGTGCTTGATTCATCATCCATGGCAGGTGAGAATGATTGCTCCCTTGATTTGTTTGGAGCTTCCTTTTCTTCACTTCGCGAGGCGCGCTTGCCTTCACTTTGCGAGGCATGCTTGTCCGCGAGATTCGCCAAGGTGATGATCGGTTCGCGAGGGTTGGAAGGCAAAGCCACAAATGTTGTGGGTTGATTCCTCGCCATGCTACGGGTGACATGACCAGAGGGCTCGCTGTTTGACCTCGCGGTCGTTGGTTTAGACTTCTTCGTTGAGATGGCTTGAGTGCTCTTGGAGGCCATTACGTCGAACGAATTTGAACCTGCTTGCGGAGAAGGAGATGAGAGGCAAAGTTGTCCCACTGGGCGTGCCAATTTTGTAAACAAGAAAATGTCTGTGACAAATAACAGAACAACACGTGTACAAACAATAATTTAATCAAATCAATGCGAATGCGGGTTACAATCTTTGTGAACTCCTCTGATTCTATCTCCGAACTTAGGTCTAACTCAAGGGTGACAAGCACTTGTTCTTGAGGGTTACACGGGATGATCGCGTAACAAGTATTTGGAATTTGGATTTGGATTTGGTGAAGAACTGGCTATGAGCTTGATAGTTCTTCAAGGATTTGATGAAGAACTGGCTATGAGCTTGATAGTTCTTCAAGGATTTGATGAAGAACAGGCTATGAGCTTGATAGTTCTTCGAGGATTTGGCGAAGAACAGGCTATGAGCTTGATAGTTCTTCAAGGATCTTGGGGAGACTTCTGAACTCGCGGGAGGGATTCTTCTCTCTCTCTCTAGTCCGCTGCTTCTGTTTATGCTCTCTTGGTTTCGCCCCCTTTTTCTGCCCCCTTCCTCATGGTATGAGAAGGGTATTTATAGTGTTAACATGTCTTCACTTAAGGCAAGTAATGAAGATTTTGAATCAATAATATTTCCTTAATCGAATTAATGAATCTTGACTGATTGATTTACTTGTTGATTTTAACACAATCAGATCAATCAAATCTTAAGATTTAGATATGCCCAGATCGCTTTAGATTAATGTCCTGTTTTGGACAAAATCTTTAGCAAGGGGCGAGCTATCTCACGGACATGGAAAGTATCCCGCGAGGAGGCTTGATCTCCAAGCGAACCGTGATTTCCAATCCCTGCATGCATGCAAACTCTGTCGTCTAGCTACTTCGCGAATTTCCCAACGCGGAGCCAACTCGCCTTCACGTACATGCGCGCGGAATCATTTTGCCTCACCACTGTTTAAGTCTATGCGAAGTGAAGTCGAGTTCGCCTCGCCTTCATTTATCTCTACGCGGAGTCATTCTGCCTCGCCACTGTTTAAGTCTATGCAAAGTGAACTCCAGTTCGCCTCGCCAAGCTTAGCTCGCCTCGCGAAGTCAAAGTCACCTCGCGGAGTCAATTTCATCTCGCCAAGCCTTGCTCGCCTAAGCGAAGTCCATTTCGCTTGCGAAGTCAAATCGTCAATCCACACTTGATAATTGATTTCAATTGGAGGTTTAAGGCTTTGTTGTAGACCAATCATTTCCACGTTGCCACGCGTTATTTCTGGCGGCTTTCCAATGTTGTTGACTCACATGCCACATATTTACTTGGATTGTCCAACGACTATCATCGTTAAATTTTATATGTCTACACCACCTTAATGCCATCTAGCAGGGACATTGCGCTTATGAGATGTTATCACTCAGCCCCTCGGAGCCCATTGATGATCCCCGGGATGACCCTGAAGGGAAAGGAAAGAAGCAAGCCCCGAGACCTAACCCGGCAAAGGAAAAAGAGTGGGTATCCCTGTCACCCACTGCTCCCGAGAAGAAAGTCCGCATCAGCACAAACCTTGACCTGAAACTCCACCAAAAGCTCATTACCTTTCTCTAGGATAAACAAACAGTCTTTGCTTGGTCCTATGCCGACATGCCAGGCATCTCCCCTGATGTCATCACACACAAACTTAACATCCTCAAAGACCATCCCCCTGTCAAGCAAAAAAGACGTGCCTTTAACCCGGAGAAGTATTGAGCTATCCAAGCCGAGGTCCAGCGGCTAAAAGAAATTAAGTTCATACGTGAGGTTTCCTACCCAACATGGGTTCCAACGTAGTCATGGTCCCCAAGCCTACTGGCAAGTGGCGAATGTGTGTTGACTACACTAACCTCAACAAAGCATGCCCCATGGATAGTTTTCCCTTGCCGCGGATTGACCAGTTGGTTGATTCCATAGCTGGCTACAAGATGCTTAGCTTTCTGGATGCCTACTTGGGATATAACCAAATCAAAATGCACCCCACAGATCAGGCCCACACTACTTTTGTTACGGACAAGGGACTCTATTGTTACGAGGTCATGCCCTTTGGCCTCAAGAACGCGGGGGCAACCTACCAAAGGCTAGTTAATGTAATGTTTAAAGGAGAAATTTGAGAAGTCATGGAAGTATATGTAGATGACATGCTGGTCAAAAGCAAGACAGGTGACAACCACATTGCCAACCTAGACAAAGTCTTCACTAAGCTCTTGGCTCACGGGATGCGCCTCAACCCACAAAAGTGTATCTTAGCCGTCGAGGGAGGAAAGTTTTTAGGCTTCATGGTCAGTGAAAGAGGAATTGAAGCCAACCCAGAAAAAGTACAAACCATACTTGACATAACTGTCCTGACTACTCGGAACGAGGTCTAGTGCCTCACGAGACGCCTGGTAGCCTTGGCTCGTTTCATCTCCCGCCTCACAGACAAATGCAACCCATTCTTTCACTTGCTAAAAACCCAATATAAGGAGAATGTGGCATGGGGTCCGGAACATGACGATGCCTTGAACAATATCAAAACTTACCTTGTAGTAGTCCCTCTCCTCTCCAAGCCTGTCCCGGGAGAGGTGCTTTACCTATATTTGGTTGTTTCCGCCACCGCCATTAGTGCCGCTCTCACGCGCCATGAACATAACAATGAGCTCCCAGTATATTACTGTGGCAGAGGATTTGCAGATCACGAGACCCGCTAACCTGACATCGAGAAACTAGCTCTAGCCCTCATCACTGCAGCAAGAAAACTCAGGCAATATTTCCAAGCTCACACCATCCATGTTCTAACCAATCATCCCTTATGGCAAATACTCCAAAAGCCTGAAACTTCAGGGCGCATGGTGAAATGAGCAATTGAATTGGGGGAGTTTGACCTACATTTCAAACCTTGAACAGCCATAAAAGGGCAGGCAGCTGCTGAGTTCATCCCCCTGGACCATGACAATCCAGACCCATACGCCCCCCCCCCCCCCGGGACGCCATCTGGGAACTCCACGTTGATGGATCCTCAAACAATAGGCTAAGTGGAGCAGGAATAATAATCACAGACCCAGAGAGAAATTCATATGAGTATGCTCTCCGGTTTGAATTCAAAGCATCCAACAACATAGCTGAATACGAAGCTCTCATAGCTAGCATTTAGCTCTGTCGGGAACTCAGAGCCCTGCACATCCACATATTTAGTGATTCTCAGCTTGTGGTCAATCAAGTGGCAGGAGACTTCAAGGCCAACCAGAATAACCTGGGATCTTACAAAAGTTTAGCAGGCGCCCTCATGCAGCACTTCACATCTTACAAACTCACAGAAATCCCAAGGGCCAAGAACTCCAAGGCAGATGCTCTTGTGAGACTCGCCATAGCTCCTCCCGAGTCAACGTCACCTGATGTGCACATAGAAATGCTGGACAAACCTAGTATCTCGAAGGCTTATTCAGAAATCTTTGCCCTCGAAGCAACTAGCCAGCCCTCGTGGATGGACCCATATGTGGCATTCCTTTCTAATGACACCTTGCCTCGGGACAAAAGAGAAGCACAGCGGTTGCGCCACAAGGCTTCACTTTACCTACTTAGAGGCGGTAAGCTATATCGCCGTGGTCAGTCTTGTCCCTTTCTAAAGTGCTTACCCACAGAGGAAGGGCACAAAGTGTTGAAATCACTTCACAGTGGTGTTTGTGGAAACCATGCGGGAGCTCGGAACCTCATGTTCAAGGCACTCCGGGCTGGGTATTACTGGCCAACATTAGAACAAGATGCAAAACGATTGTCCAAGCATGCCTTCAGTGCCACAAATTTGCCAATTTTGCTCATCATCCCCCAGTGCCACTGTCTGTTATCATCTCCCCAATCCCTTTCAGTCAGTGGGGAGTCGGCTTTATAGGACGGTTACCAACAGCCCTAGGATAATTCATATTTGCAATAGTCATTGTAGATTACAACACAAAGTGGAAAGAGGCAGAACCCCTTGCTACAATCACAACTGAAAAGGTGATAAATTTCCTATGGCGTAACCTATACCGTCGGTTTGGGGTACCACAGGCCATCATCACAGAAAATGGGACACAATTCGACAATGACACATTCAGAGAATTCCTGTCCAAACAAGGAACATCAATCTTCTATGCATCCCTGGCACATCCTCAGACCAATGGCCAGGTGGAAGCCATAAACAAGCTCATCAAGCAAAACCTGAAGAAACACCTGGAAGATGCTAAAGGGTTACGGGCTGCCAAGCTCCCGGAGGTTCTCTAGATGCTTCATGCCACCCCAACAACAGCTACAGGTGAATCCCCATACCTCTTGTCCTAAGGCACCGAGGCAGTAATTCCTATGGAAATGGAGGTCCCTAGTGAACGTGTCATGGTATACGATCCCGAGACAAACGCCACGGGGTTACGACTCAACATGAACCTCCTAAAGGAACGCCGAGATAGGGCACATCTCAGGAATGTCAACAACAAGCAAAAGATTGCCCAACACTACAACAAGAAAGTTGTTTCCTGCCCCCTAAAAGTAGGTGATTGGGTCATGAAAGAAGTCATTCCCCACCCCACCTGAAACCTAATAGAAACAGCAAAGTTACAAAATCAAAACAATCATTTCTCCCCAGAAGACACACCACTTGACTTGTTCACACTCCCGCCACTCTTTGAACCGCTACCACGTCCGCGACTCTGGCTAATGTTCACAGAAACCTTCTGCCCATAAGCATGCTTAGAGCGGTCCTGTGACACAGGTGGAGGCCTCACTGACACATTAGGATGCACCAGGGAGCTCACCTATTGCACTTCAACAACAGGGGACTTGCCCGCTGGAATCTTTTGCACTTCGGTAAGCGGCGGCACCACAAGTCCAGGTGCACGAGGGTTAGGGGGTTCAATAACAGAGGATGCAACCTGAGACACTGCCACTTAAGTAGAAGGGGACCCCCGGGACGCGGAGCCCTTAGGGGAGAAGCAGCAACCACAGCAAGTGGCCGAGGTGTGCCTACAACAGGAACTTCTTTTGGCACGGCAGAGGAGGTGCCATACCAGACCTCATGCAGCTTAGCCAGCGATCGTGAGACCTCGGCTTGCTTCCTCTGCTCTGGCGTCATCTGCTCCCAAGCTTTCTTCGCTGCATCCCTCTCGGCATACCACTTGTGCATGGCCGCCTCATTTATCCAGCCAGCTTGGCAACCAGTCTTGCTCAGCTTATCATGTCCCCGGTTATAAGCACTCCTCAGCTGCTGCTTATACACGTCGCTCTCCCCAGCCCCGACAGCCCTTGCACACTTCAACTTCCACGCCCTCTCTTGCTCGGCCAAGGCATGGTTCAATCTCGCCACCTCAGCTTCCAAAGATACCACCTCGGCAGCAGCCACCTCCCCAACTTCCACTTGCTTGTCCTTCTCTTGCATTGCCTCTTTCAGCTCAGCAACCTCCTACCCAGATGCAGCAGCCTGGTCTCGGAAGACAGCAACATCCTGCTCTAGCTGCTCCAGACGTTGCGAGAGGGCGCAGTTGTTCTCTTCTGCCTCCCTCAGCTGCTGACATTTAGCCTTAGCATGCTCCTGCAAGTGGGTAACAGTCCTCTCACTTGCAGCATACATAAGTAGCGTCGCCTGCAGACAAAAGCTAAAAGCATAAACAAAAACCCAAGGAACGAAGAGGAGCAAATTGAACATTATGCGCACTTACCCGAGTTAACTTCTCCTTGGCGAGAGCCACACCAGCCAAAGGATCCACCTCCTCCAAAGCATGGATGTCGCGGGAGCGGTGACGCATGTCATACACCATTTGGGCTAGGTAAGGCTGCACCTCCCCAGTCCCTTCTAGCGCTTGAGTGATCTCGGCCAGGCTCCCTGAGCTCTTGGAATGCCCCTCCTTGCGGGATTTCTTTGGTTGGCCTTCACGGAACGACTCGACCCTTTCTTTCCTCTTCCGGGTCCTCGTCACGACAACCTCTTCTGACTCTTGCCCAATGGGTTCCACCTCCTCCACCACAAGGTCCTCGCCACCTGTTTGGGGCTCACCCACATTCTCCAAGGACACATCTTCCACTCCTACTGGCTCAGGGACAAGCTCTTCCTCCACTGGAACCTGCTCATGACAGTCCCCGTGGTCGCCACCCTCAATCTCCGTTTCCTCGTCATTCACCTCTTGGTCGCCCAAGCCCATTGCTTCTGCCACCAAGGGAGGCACATAAGCATAGTCCTCGTCCGCCAGATTCAACCTCAAAAAGTCATCCTCACACTCATCAAGCTCCACCTCTTTCCCTTCGCCAGTCTCCAAGTTGATGTTGTACCGCTTGGCATGGTCAGCCTCGGCATGCAACCCCTCCTCCATTACGTCCTCATCTGACACCTTGTCATACGGACCTTCCTTCTTCCGCGACCCACCGTCCTGAGGCATCGTCACTGCACGAAACAAAAGGTGAGGGTCAAGCAGAGACCAGAAAACATAAAATGGAAAAACATTCAAAACAAAAATACAGACCCAGGACCCAGGCATAACCGAAATGACTATATATGCCAAGGCGGCATATCCGGTACGAGCTCCTAGACTCGAATGCCCAGTATCCGACGCGGTTAACTTATACTCTTGGTGCACTACATAAAGTTAGCAGTCAGCAGGGGCAGAACAGTACAAACAGTAAGAAAACACGAGACACAAAACACGGTACCTATTTTTTGGAAAGCCCCGGGAACCCGGAAGGGATGTCCATGCCACTCCTGCCACTGCCCCCCGACGAGGAAACACTTCCGTCGCTAGCCCTCATTCGTAGAGGTGGGCAAGTCTTCCACCAAAATCTTGAACTTCCCCCGGAACTTCAACGTCACGCAACCCCGGCTGCCCTTCTTCGCACAATACGCCATGTGCCAGCAAGCGTTGAACTCCTCAAAATTGGGGAATTCTTTCCCCAGTAAATGAAATAGTACCCCCGTCCCCAATATTTGCCTTAACATATTCGAGGTGACTTGCCTCGGGGAGACATGCAGACACGCCAAAATGTACTACACAAAAGGGGGTAGTGGGAACATCAACCTGCATCTCAGCTGGTACTCGTATACCAGGGTGAAGTTGTCCGGAGGATCCCAAAACTTAACGCCCTTGCCAAGAGGCCGCAACAAGACCTCATTGGGAATACCCCAATTTTGCCTAAGTGCTTTTAACTCTGACAACGTCATACTCTCGCCAGGAGGATCCCAGAACGAATCGTCAGCCTCCCGAGATCTTGCCATGCTAAACTCTTCTACCTCCTGCAATAGAGGGTCAGACGAGGACACGTGAGACCTTGCATCCGTAACAGGAATGCCCTCCCCTAAGTCAAGTGCAACCTCTGCCATAAGATTATCCAACGCCTCCTCCCACCAGTGCAAGGTGTCTGAATCAGGATCAGGCGAGCTAGAGACAACCACAATCTCCTCGTTGGACACCCACACCGGATCTGTCATACCCTACATCCTCACATGTTAGACTCTCGCTACCTTAACCCTAACTAACCCAACAGCAAACCAACCAATCCCTTACTCTAGACTCTCCTAACAAAATTGCAAATGATACGAAAACCACAGCACAATCCCTACCGATTCGAAACAAAACAAAACCAAAACCCAGAATAGGAATTGACAAGTTCATACCGCGAAAACTTAGATATGTGTAGTGGCAGTGAAGCTGGTTGCAAACAGCCGAGCACTCGCACCCAATCGATTGAGGATGAAATTGGACGTTCCCCAGGTTCGATTTCAAAAATCGGCGAAGCACCTCTCCAGAAATATGAGAACCACTCTTGCAGCCCTAGTCCCTTTGTTTTCGAAATACAAACTTCCTCCTTCTGTTTCCTCTAGGTCTATTTATAGACATCCCGATTAGCCACGACCCCCCAGATCCTACCAATCTCAATGGTCAGGGAACGGCCACGTCGACCACAACCGTGCGAGGCATTTAAGACGCGCCCCACGATCTCACACACGCGCGTCAGTTACGCGCACGTTACAAAAAAAAAAAAAAAAAAAAAAAAAAAAAAACGCCCAACCAATGGAACCGTTACGACCTTAAAACTCGGAATACATGACCACGTGTCCCTCATAAACTGGTCATTTATGACACATGTGAGATGTGGTGAAAAGGCTCGTATCGAGTACTCGGAACTTAACCCCAGCCACCTCGCGACCCTCGCATGGGGACTTGGGGACTCGGCACCATGCCTCCAATACCCGGGTAAGACACATTCTCGGCATAACTTGGGAATAAGCCCCCCACCCAAGAGCTCTCTCGGACTGGGGACTTGGGGACTTGTTAATACATAGCCAAAACACTTGGCCATGCCGAAAATGCGACGTCATTACCCACTCGCCAGAGATCATTCCGGTCAAGACTCCACCAACAAGACCTCCGGGGGCACCCAAAGAGTTGAGGCATAACAACAATATGCACGCTAGACCCACTCTACAACAACTAAACACCCCGGAAAGGAGGAAGGCTGAACAACACCATGAAACAGTCCCACATCAGGAACTAATGACAAAGCCTCCGATACTAGCCTATAAAACAGGCACGAACCCCCAAAAGAGGTAAGTTCACTATTCCTCCCATACTCCTGTACTATACAAGTAGCAATCGAACATTGACTTAAGCATCGGAGAGTCGAAGACTGGGCCACCCCAGTCTCGACTCCTGACCCGTTGTTGCTTGTGTAGTTACAGGACCCGGAGCCAAGGATTCAACCTCCCGTCCCGTGACCCCGGGAGAGGTAGAAACAGGTGACCAAGATGATTATGCCAAAGAGAAGACGACACGGTGAATAGAGCATGAGGAGCTTTGGAGGGGACGCCAGAGACAGGAAGAGGATAGAGGTCATCTTTACATAGGCCCTGAAACAATAGACGACCTGAGCCTAAACAATATATTTGATAGAAATTAGGAGCAAAAAGGAAGAAAACAAAGGTTATCTTTAGTAAATTTGGCTACAGAAAGTAGGTTTTTACAAATAGAATGAATTTGAAAGACATTATTTAGAGAGAACTGAGAATCTCCCAAAGAGAGTTAGAGAGTACCCGTATGAGAAATAGGCATAGAGTCACCGTTACCCATATAAACATTGTGAGGACCTCCATAATTTTGGGGATTGTTTACCGGCATGGAGGTCATGTTGTGAGTGGCGCCAGTGTCTGGGTACCAGAATGGATCATCAGGTTGAGCAAAGTGCGCGCCAACAAATGGACGAACTAATGTGGGTCTAGAGAACCGGTGAGGACATTGAGTAGGCCCATGACGGTATGACATACATGTTGGACACCACTGTTGTCCGGGAGGAGAGCCAAAGATGCCGGGTTGAGTAAGAGGCCGCATCTGTTGTTGGGCCCATGGGTTCGGCTGAGAGAAGCTCATATAAGGTTGGTAAGAGGGATAAGATTGTTGGTATGGCTGTGTTGGTACTCCATACTATGCCACCAAGCATAAGTAACACCTTCATTGTGTGCCCACGAGCCACAACATACATCTTGAAGCCTAACATGCAAGCTACGCAACGGTATCCGGAAGTCACCAAAAGCTTACTCGGAAGTCACATTCTTGGCCTCACCAACATGTCCTCTCACAACACCTTGAAGAGTAGGAATGGGCTTCTTGTCCCACATTGAAGACAATGTAAAGGAAGGAGCCTCCTTCTCCTATAAAAGGAGACTCCTTCCCACTTACTCAATACAATCCCATTACACAATCACAAACACTTGTAATACTTTGGGTGACCATTTAAGGTTCCCAACACATAGTAGAATCTTAAGTGGACGTAGCCTTGCCCACCGATGGCAAGGTGAACCACTATAAATCTTGTGTCTCAATCTCTCTTATCACTATAAACGACAAACAACATCCGTTAGTACATAAGATTATCAACCCGCATAATCCACTGCACAAACAGGCTGATTGTTGTAGCCTCCAGAACGAAAAGATGACTACCCATATGATAGGCGTTGCTTGCTAGACTGTCGTCCACCGCTGCCGTTCCCAGTAGACGGATGGCAACCGGAGCGGTGATAAGAGGCAGTCGAATTGGTGGAGGAGCTAGCATTGTGGAATAGAGCAGTGGTGTTGGGCACGACAAGAGATGGTGTCTATTGGGCATCAAACGCTAGAATTCTGGCTCGGAGATTAGAGAAGTTGGGTAGAGTACTCTATGACAAGGCAGTTCGAAGCATTAAATAATCAAAACCAAGACCAGGCTGATCGATTGAGGCAAGTGCATCGACAATTGACTTGGCATGTTACAGGTAGGCATCAACAGATTGGTTCCCTTTCTGAAGTTCATACAATTGAAGCTTTAAGCTTGTGGCGCTAGCAGCTGATTTTTGATTGAAGAAATTTCCAAGACAGTCCCAAATTCCTTTGGATGTGGTGCGCCCAAGGCAGATCCGAGCAACGGGTTCAGTGAGAGAAGTGGTTAGGATGCTAACGATCTTATGATCCTCGATGAACCATGTTTTGTATGCGGGGTTCGGTTTGGTGGAGGTTGTAGTGTTGCCACTGGCCGAGACAATCATGGTGCGAGATAGTTCCGGGATTGAGCCATCCACATAGCCCCATAGATTAGCACCATTAAGGTATGATTAAATTGGAACAATCCAAACCAAATAGTTGGATTCGGTGAGTTTGGGAAAAGAGGAAGTGTTTTGGGAAACAGAGGAAGAGGAAGCCATGGAAGAACAAAGAAGATGAAGGAAGACAGAGAAAAGGAGGACACAGAATAAGAAGAAAGAATAATCACAAGTATGGATCTTAAGACTAAACTAATACCATGTAGAAATATATTTCCATTGATTGAAAAGTGTTTACATACTTTGCATATATACAGATCCTATAGCTGATATTCTGGAAATGACTAAACTTAAGAATAGCAATCAATATGAATTTACACTAATGATTCTAAAATTAATCTAGGAAGATCATGAATGATTCAAATCAGGCTTGATTTGTGTAGAAGATATTTTGACATTAATAAAGAGTTTAAATAGTAGCAAGAATGATTGAATCGATATTCTAACTTAGTGAAGAGTTCAAATAGCACTAAAGCATCAAAATTTATTTTTTACAAAACCATAATCTGGAGGATGCTATTTAATAGAAGACGGTCGTCTATGTAACCTTGGAGGAAAAGCATTAACGGAATTATAAAACTGAAGAAAAGACATAGCGATAATAGCATTGATTAGCTGAAGGCATAGTATATTGAAAAACTAGCTTATTCCTTGCGGTCCAGATAGACCATATCATAATAGCAGTAAGCAACTTTTATGTAGTTGGAGCAGTAAATAAAGATTTTAACCATAAGCCTTCATAGTTGGAAGAGTAAATGTAATTAATCTTAATTTTGTTATAAACTAAGAATGAGATAGAGAGAAAAGAGAAGAACAAAATGTAAGGAGATGAAGAAGTAACATCTTATTATGTCTCATATGCTTCCTTTATATAGAGGTAGGGATTACAAGATAAATCCATATACTATTAAAATATTGCATATAAGTCCTCGGAAGATGAATGGACAGACACTTGATTGTAAATATTTACAACACTCCCCCTTGGATGTCCACCAATAATAAAATGTTGGACACGCTTAGTGTTGCCTCGTTAAAAACCTTACCAGGTAATAAAAACCCTGTGGGAAAAAACAACCCTGGTCGAAAGAGAAAAAGAGTGCAATGCGCATATGTCCTAGGTAGCATACTTCTAGATGCTCCCCCTGATGAGAATCTCCTCCTGATTGTTGCAAGCTTTATATACCGTAAATAGCGGTTTGATTTGTCTATCACGGAAGTGAGATCTTGTGCGTTTTGCATACAGGGGCTCATCGCAAAATTTTCGTACCTGCAAAGTGAAAGCAATACCAACAGAGCTATACAATTTAATAGGTATTACCTCATTTAGTAATGTTAGAAACAACCTCACATGTTCAAATTCATACATTATGTAATAACTAAGCAGTAGAAGCTAATTAACACATTACTATGTATGGTTCAAACCATTAGAAGTTCAGCATGGCATATCTAGCCACTCATATCAATATCTTTGTTTATTGATACATCTCGTATATGCTCTTCAAGAACTCTAAGCAATTCATAACTTCGCGAAAGTTAAAACATGTAGCAACATAATCCGAATTCGGTTTTGTAGTCTAATCATAATACTCATTGAGGCAATTTTGATCACGTTAACTATAACAGAATGAGTATATATGAGCTAGCTTTAGACTATCGATTGCATGAGTTAACTTTAGTTTAACAACCCAGCATAACGAGATATGCTCGCCTTTGGGCCTCCCCCTCATGGCTTTCTTCTTGGGTTCCAACCCAAGACACGTCTCACTAATGAGAGTTGTGTTTGATTGCATGAATAAGGCACATTACGTCATTTCCCTTAGGTGATGAGGAATCTCACATTCAGACTCTCTCAAGTATTCATGGATCTATTTACGTTCAAATCATTCATGTACTTGGATTCTTTAATGATTTGATAATGATACGCTTATAATGACGCTTTATTTTTGGGATTTTGCTTTTAGCAAAGTCTTTTAAGATCCTCATAATATACAATGACAACTGCCATAAGTCTCTCATCAATAACTATATGTAACACTGTACTTACAGAAAATTGTCACGTATAAGGAAAGATATTCGTCATCCTCATTGTCTCTTGTAGACATTGTGCCATAGTGATTTATATTCACTATGATTAATACCATTTTGTATCATGTAGGGTTAAAGGTCTAGGTATCTTATCACGTTTCATATATTCAGTTTCATTGGAATTGCCTCTATCCAATTTGGCCAATAATATGTTTTGTCGACATTCATAATGAAACGTAGTATTGTATCATACAGTCCTTAATGGTCTTTGGTAGCTACAATATGTAAATTTTCATCGATGATCATCATTCATAGATCCCACATATTCTTATTTGCATGCATTAGCTACTATGAGCTTATTGATATTGGGTACCCATGCCACTCCTGGGGCAAATATTGTCACTTCTAAAACATCTCTCATAGATGAATTATATCTAGCGAATGTGGATCTATATTCATAATATCATTAAACATTATAGGACCTGTATAATCTTCCATTTTCAGGAGCTTAAAACTTTAGACCTGGTGGATACATTCCACTCAAATTCACGCCATTATTCGAATGACATTAGTCTTTTCTCTCCCCCTAACGGCTGGAAGACTGTCTTATTATGACCATTCTATCACTTCTTTTCGAGTGAAGATGTCCATTGGCAGGTGGCGAACCCGAACCAAGTTTAAGATTAAAAATATTAAATTCATGAGTATCAACCATATTGATGTATTGTTGTATCACCAAGATATCATCCTCTGATGGTGTACTTGAACCTTTGTATGTGTAATACTGTAGTTGCCATATTAGGAACTCAAACATTTTCAATGACATTCTCGTCAAGAGAACCAAGTCACTAGAAACACATTCCTTCCACATATCAAATGGGGTCAAAGTGGTTTTGTTAATATGGTTAGTCTCATAGACTATAACGCAAGCAAATATGTTTGCGCTAACATATAGTTTTGTCATCACTAGCTTTAATAAATCACTAGCTGAGATATTTCTCAAGCTCAAAATGAAACAGTAGGTAAATATCCTACAAAAATGCATGTCGTTCTTCAAGAATAATTTGTCTCCCCCTCATAACAAGATAAGTGTCCAGGCCTGGGAGTGTCTCATTAAGGTGACAAACCAAAACATATATGCGGCAAATGAACAATTTGCTCAGAGTAGCGTTAGCTAGCGGTCATCAAGATTTGTTACTGATTCCAAGTAACACTTTATGTAAAATATGACGTGACTATTTATGCTAAAATAAGGTATATTCTGTTCAATGAACTTTTGGTTTATGACATTATGTGTCTCACTTTTCTGTAGAATTTGACATGTAATAGGCCGCATAGCGAGATACTGTGTGCTTTGGACCTCGTCTCACAATTTTGTTCTTGGGTTGCAACCTAAAATGCGTCATAATATAGGGAGGTATGTTTGCAACATGTTAGACACATTCTCCTGTCCTCCGTCGGGTGAGGTGGGATCACACATCACAGTATGTGTTATATATTCTAGAGACATACTGGGGCATTTAATATAAAGAGGGGATAATATGTGTTCTTCCGGAGCCGTCATTCATATATGTAATCGAAGCTTCATGCTCGATTTTATAATGTTAGACCTACAGGTTCTCAGAATGTTAACTTCAAATTAACTATTCCTCGAAACTCCAGGCTCGAGTAACTCAAGTGAAACTTCAAATTGACTTTTACTTCATTGATATTTTATACTCAAAACTTCGGGTTTGAGTTTCTGCTGTTAGAACCCCGGTAACTCTTATGAAATTTGAAAAGATATTTCTCTCGAAATTTATAAGTTCGAGATATAGGACTCTAAGCCCTTATGAGTAACAACGTGACAATAATAAATAATTAACAAACTCTTAAAATGGTAAGGAACAAAAATAAATAAAATGTGACAATGGAAACTTCTGGTTCCATAAGAAGTACAAGAACTTCTGGTCTAGTTACCTTCACGAATATGATAATCTTGTTTCTCTTCTCTAATTTCACAATAACATTGTATCAAAATAAAGAGGAGCTTCAGGCCCTCATATAATTAGGGATCACAAGATGTGGTTTCAATGATCATTTTATAACTATGAGGAACTTCTGGCCTCGTTAATTGCAGAAGCTTTGGGAAACTTTATATCGCAATTTTCATTAGATCACTCTTGAGGAACTGCAGTCTTCTATAATTCAATCAAGAGACATCATGTCTCGATCTATGAACATAAAATTCACAAATAGATAATGATATTGCATAAGAGGGTGTACCAGCTTTCATTGAGAACAATCTTAGGTTGAATAGGCACATAACATATATATATATATATAACTGTTTGTATATATATAACTCGTACACATATTTATGACTTAAAAACTTATTAAGTGGTGCACAGAGTGATCAAATATAATCTTTGATTGTCAAATTTATGACTTCAACAGCATTTGGAAGGTAAAGTAATCAACTAACCATAATCGCTCATAATAAGGACCTCAAAAGAATTTGAACGGTTGCATCATTAATTCAATATGTACTAATTGCAATAATAAACATATTAATCATATGAAAATGTGTGTCACATATTAAGCATATTAAATATATTTAATTGTATTTATTATAGAATTCTAAAAAAACGGTTGGTCAACATTATACGAAAAGAAAAATGCATATGTATCAATTGTACATAATCTTGTTATGTTATTAAACATAATATAATATATATATATATATATATATATATATATATATATAATGTGAAACAATGGATGACAGATATATGAGAATCCAATTTTTACATAGTGTGGTTACTATAGCCACATCTATAGCCATATCATGTTACATATCAGAAAACGCAAATGCATCCATTCATTGATTTAGGTAGAACAATGATTTTCAATGTCGCATATTGAACATGTGTTCAAAAGTTCCATAAAACTATCCACATAAATGCATGGAATTGCACCATGATATTGCAAAACTCATCCAAACAAATGGGAATAAGAACCATAGATTATTTATTTAAATCAATAATATACAAACCACCTATAATTTTATAGATCATGGTTCATGGTCTTAAGCAATAATCTTGCATCATAAACCACATCGATCATCATGGATCCAATTATGCTGTTTAGAATTTCATGTTCATAAGAAATAAATATCAATATCGAAACTTCAGGTTCGAATCTTGTGAACAATGGATCACATATACATGCACAAAACTTCAGGTTTATGCAAACAATTAGAATTGCAAGTCTACTGTAATATTTGAACTTCGGGTTCATAATTTCGAAACTGCAGGTTCGAGTATTATTGGTGAAACTTCAGGCTCAATAATATAAGCAATTGTAATCATGGAATTGAGTAATAGAAACAAATTAAAGTATATATGTAGACAAGATATAATTAAAATTGAAGTGAACTCATAGATCGTGAGTAGCAACAAAAGTTGCACCAACATCTCATAGATCTTCATGGAGTTCATAGAACGAATGAGCGAAATCGTGCTGATAACGTGTTATAAGCTATGAATGAGAAGAGAAGAACAAAATGTAAGGAGAGGAAGAAGTAACATCTTATTATGTCTCATATGCCTCCTTTATATAGAAGTAGGGATTACAAGATAAATCCTTATACTATTAAGATATTACATATAAGTCCTTGAAATTGTAAACATTTACAACAAATTTCTAATTGTTGGTACATTTAAATGATCAAGTATAATCTCTCAACAAACATGGTTAGTAAATGAGAGCACGTGTTCCTCCGACTGTGGCTGGTAATGAGTGGGAGGCCTCTCTGAGTTTATCCAATCCATGCAGTGATTAGATTCTGTCCTATCCGAATGGCACCACCCAGCACGGGCAGAGTATCTCCTCTCTCTCTCTTTCTCATACACGTCCATTTTTAACATTTTTGTGTTATTGGATTTTTATTTAGGGTAATGCTATTAACACACTATGTTTTGTTATTCACACACCTTATGTATTTTCATAACACTATAAATTTGATTATGTTTACGAAATTACCCCTTAAAGTTGTTTTATGATTGGTCCACATCATGAAGGGGATGTGTGAATAGCAAAATATGGTGTGTTAATAGCACCACCCTTTTATTTATTCATCTTTTAGTTTCTCACAACTTTTTTTCGAGACAGATCCAATAGTTAGAAAATTCGAATACACCATATGGTATAATATGCCTCACAAAATGTGTGGCTATCATTGATTGAAAAAGTAACTAAATAACCATGTAATGACCATTTACCCCTTCAAAAGCTCTCATGTGTCATACAATCAGACAGATTTATAACAGGTATGTCATATCATATAGTATGATAGACAAACCCCAAATAGTTTCCTAGATTGTGAACTTTTAGTTTCACAACCTCTCATTTATTAAAAAGAAACTATACCACTAGACTAAATGATATTACCTAACTTCTTGTTTTGTTCTTTAATTATAGAGGAGGAAAAGAATCCTTATGTACTCTTCTTAAAAAAATAAAAAATTAAAAAAAATTAAAAAAATCCTTCTTTACTCTTATATATAAAGAGTAATTTTAAATACACACATTTAATCTCTTAATACACACCATTTACTTAATACACTACTCATCGAGTTTTTCATTTTAATATTATACTAAATACACATCTAAAACTACTTAAAATACCCTCAATATCTCTAAAACTAATAATAATCTATTATTTAATATAATTATTATATATTTACTATTTCACAACTCTCTTCACGTATTCTCTTTTATTTTTTGTTAGTTTTTTTTATCGTGTTAGAAATTTTTTCTTGATATTTTTCAATTTATAATCAAAAGAGTAATATTATATTCGAACTTCAAATCTTCAATATGACATCAATCGGCCAGAATTTGAATGAAAAAAAAATATTGAACATACATAATTTTTTCAAAGTTAAGAAACTAGTAGAAATACATAAAAACTAGTTTTTAGTCTGCAAAATAAAAACTAAAGTTGATGAAAAAAAAACCAAATAAATCGGTAAATAGTACATGTGATTACGACAATAGTCGAAATTCAGGTGATAAATTTTGAAACAGAGGTTTTTATTTCTTTTCTTTTAATACGTAGTAATATAGCGGAGAAGAGTTGGGTTTTAGGGAAGATGAAGTTTCTTTTTTTTTTCTTTTTTTTCCCTAATAATTGATTGATGTTTTTGTAATTAAACATACCTATAAAATCTATGTGAAATATAAAATAATAAGGATGTGTATTATGAGATTAGAGTTGTGTATTTAAAATTTCTCTTATATAAAAGTATAAAACTCTTATATAAAATGCTAATTTTATTCAAATTCTGAAAGAAAAGAAGAAAATGACAGAAAATGTCCTTTACCGACATACATGGCAGAAATTATGGGCGACTTGATGGCGGAAGAAGCGGTAGACGTGGTGTGGGCATATTTGTAATTCAAATATAACACGTAAGGGAAAGAGAGAGAAGGCCTCGTGTCCGTTTCCTTGTTAATTTGCATATAAATGTGTTCCGTGCCCAACTCTACTGCATCCATTCATTTATCAGATTCAGAAACAGAGAGAGAGAGAGAGAGATACAATGGCAGGACTCATGAACAAGATCGGAGATGCGCTCCACATCGGAGGAGGAGGAGACGACGAGAAGCACCACAAGAAAGAGGGCGAGGAGCACCACAAGAAAGAGGGCGAGGAGCACCACAAGAAAGGGGACGAGCACTACAAGGGCAAGGACGACGACCACAAGAAACACAGTAAGGACGACGAGCATAATCACCACAGTGGCAAGAGCAAGGACCACGACGACGATCACCACAAGGACGACAAAAAGAAGAAGAAGAAGAACAAGGACAAGAAGAAGGACGACGGCCACAGCAGCAGCAGCGACAGCGATTGATTCATGCTCCTGATCCATCGGGTGACCTTGTCTTCCATTTCTCCCTTATCACCGATCATAATAATTCTATGTACTAGTCATCACTTTTCATTCTGATTTGATTTTGCTTCTAGGTGTTCTGGGTTGTGTTTATGTCGTCAACTTTATATTTCAAGAAGAATCCAAAAGTCCCTCTTTTGATTTCCTAAAGATAGAGCAGGAGGAAAAGACGGAGTTATCAATTTTCTAGATGCTTTCTTAAGAGCAAAAGAACATTAATTTTGCTTGTTAATTTCTGTGTGCTATTTCGGAAATAGTATTTTCTCCTGTTAAATCATTTAGACAATAATTAGTGACCCTATGTCATCTCTTTCATGAGACGAATAAGTCTA
Organism: Fragaria iinumae; assembly: GCA_009720345.1. Lineage (NCBI taxonomy): Eukaryota > Viridiplantae > Streptophyta > Magnoliopsida > Rosales > Rosaceae > Fragaria > Fragaria iinumae. The sequence continues at coordinate 22,780,439 of CM019117.1, forward strand.
ATCGGCAACAAGCACTAACAAAAACTTCATTACAAATGCGCTTAGTTAAGCCTATCATACCTAACTTCCAACTATTCATTTTTAAATTTCATGTAGCGGTAATATACGTCGCCTACGGTCCTCAATCGGTGTACAACAAAATAAAACTGAAATCTAAATAAAAATAGTCTTCCATCAGATGTCTAGATGAGAAACAAGGAAATTAACCAAGCTCCTTATTCTTGTTATTAGGGCTAGTCACACATTTCCCAAACTGAGGAGTTGTCATATGCGACAGAGGTGCAGTCGACTTCTTGTAGGGCATCCTCTCGTCAAGAGGCCTCCCCTCCTCCCAGGACATGGATGGCCAAGAAAACTGAAGTTTGATCTTCGGCGAATCTAGAACACAACCACTATGAGTATTGATAACAATGCCGCTTGAAGAGAGAAAGACAAAACTCACCACAGATTTCTCAAAAAGACTCACCGAGGATGAATCTTTGCTCTTTTCTAAAGGATGGTTGTTCGGCTCACACCATTGGGATCAACAAAGTGTTGTTGGGATGGCGTGGAACGCCACTGGGATCGGCTAGAGCCGCTGGTATGGCACCCTATGTCATCTCTTGTTTTTGTTCATTGTAAAGAAAGCACATAGTATTACTCTCCCTAGATATTGATAGTAGTATCTCAAAAGTTACTTATCGAACAAATTGGTTTGCTTCGGGTTCAATTTGTTCATTGGACTCGGACGCTGAGGACAGTTTTCGTTTAATCTTAATAATAATGTTCCAACTAGGGCTGGGGACGGGACGGTATGGGACAGGCCGGGAAGGTAGAATAACAGAAAAAAAAATTTAAAATTAAAAGAAATCAGTAAAAAAAAAAAAAAGTAAATAATGTTCATAATACAAATTAAGTAAACTCTATATCTATCTAGACTCTATTGATATTCCTCAGTTTAGTTATTTCTTAAAATATCTATATATAGTAATTTGTTTTTTCTTTGTATTATGAAAAATTAAAGAAACTAAACTTTTTTTTTTTGATTAAGTAAAATTTCATTCAATAAACTGCAATTACAATACAATCACATTACCCAATAAGGGATTACAACTACGAGCGATTAACTCTAGCCTCGATTTACTTGTCCTCACTCCGAAGAGAAGGGACTGACATGTCAATGGATACAAAGAATGTTGAATTGGGTAACCTTTCGTGTTAACTTGACCAACATAGATAGCAATTACTGGAATGGGATCTGACTATTCACTGGCTGGGCCATCCCAAGATCTCCCGGCATCCTCAACACAGGCTGATAATAAGCTCGGCCAAAAGCCGGCAAAAGTCTGGGTTCTTGTAACAACGAAACAACCACCCAAATTCAAACACTCATCATTATCTATGACATCTATCCTACAAACTCGAAAGAGCAAGGACTTATTTGAAATCCGATAACCGAATCCAAGGACTAGACTTATTTGCACAATAACAGCAGCAAAATAAAAAACAAAAACGAACAAACTATGCCCAAGAGCCCAGCAACAAAGCCCAAAGGCATAAGCCCAACCCAACCTCCATTGTTTCTAGGAAAACCCTAGCGCTGCTGCCCACAATCTTTGTTGCCCGATCACACCGACGCGATTTCCTCGCCTCCTTGCCCCTCCACTCTGCCGTTTTCCTTGCTTGAACATTTTGCCAAGACTCCTTCCAAGTTTCAACACCAGACAAATGAAGAATCCATGTAGATTCGACTCTGTCGTGAGATGAGAACCTCAGCCAAAGCCTCGATCCAAGGAGCAGTTGTGATGCCCGTTGCTTCCAGCAACAAAGAACCCACGAACACTTTGTCTATCTCGTCCTCGGCTCTTGTCGGGGAGAAACATATCTAGATCTGTCTCTCCCTCCAAACAAACCTCCATCCCTAGGTTGTACCTCTGTCTTGAACTCCTTTCGCTGGCTCGGCCTTCCATTGATCCTCTCCCCGACCAGAATGCAGCGACAGGAAACCGGAGGCGCTCGACCGGGAGAAGACTCACAGCAAAACCTTGTTCTCTCTCCTCACGACTAGTCTCGACTCTTTATTCAACTTTTAGAAACTAAACTTTTAACAATAAAATCCTATATAAAATAATAAATATTTATTTATCGATAAACGAAAAAAAATTCATTTATTGATAGTATATATAATAACCTCTTTAAAGTAATAATTTTCCATGTGATGAAGGGTAAAGTGTAGAGAATGAGAGAGATAATAAGAGAATAGAGAATTGTGAAAGATGGATATCTTATTCATTGATAGGAACCCTTTATATAGGGAATTACACAATACCAATATGGTAAAGATAAGGAATACATAGATCTAGTCAAACTACATATCCTATTGGCATAAGGCCAAGACTCACATAAAGAATATCTAGAAAGATATAGAATATCCTAGAACACTTCCCCTTGTGCCGCGCGCTGCTATGTCGATGGTGCAGTTATGTTGCCTCGTCAAAAACCTCGTCAAGTCATTAAAACCCTGTGGGAGAAAAACTGAACCTTGATCGTAGGAGAAAAAGAGTACAATGAACCCTTCACATTTGATAGTGACATGTATGTGCTTGACTCCTCCTAAAGTTTGCACCTCCCCCTAATCTTTGCATCAATCATAGGGCTCTTCCTGATTTTTACTAATCAAGGAAGTTTCAACAACTTAGCATGTCAGTGCCCTTTAACATGTCTTCAAATGTGGCATTGGGCAATGATTATCAAGATCATGCCGTATTATCCTCAAACATGATCTTTTACACTTAGATCTTGAGGAGAAGGCCGCTTGTGAACTCAAAACATAAGTTCGTGCAAGAAATCAGATTGTCGCGCAGTATGACCTTCAGTTACTAGAACAGCAGTAACTTACTCTAGGAAATACATATGAACAAACCGTAAACGGTTTTGGAAACTAAACTCATTTAGCTTTCCAACCGTATATTACACACATTCTGGTTCATCAGGATCTGTTCACAAAGTCCCGTAGAAGTTGACTGTTCTGCCAAAATCAGATTCTCAGACAGATTCGTCCTACTTTACGAAAACGGCCATAACTCACGCAATATGATAGGTATGATCAAATGGTTGATGTCCCTAGAAATTAGACACATAGACCTTTCCAATGGTACCAATTTAACCATTTTCTAGTGAGTAAGATTTCCTGTAGGTCTCGTGGAAGTTGATCTACGAAACTTGGCAGATTCTGATTTCACTTTTGATGTGTCTTTCATATGTAGGGATAGAATAAGCCTCAACCTTTCATACCATTAAGTATTGAAAAAGGAGTTACTGCCATTACATTGGTGTTGCGTGGGCGCATAGCTATATTTAGCTTTACAACTTTTCATAGCGAATGAGATGTCAAGTCTTTCATATTGTGTTGAGTACATTGATGCGTCTTATTGTACTTAGATGGGAACTCCATCTCTTAACACATATTTGTCATCTTGCTTTAGACAAAATAACAGATCTCTCTTTAGAGCAAAGACTTTGACTAATCATGGGAGTATATGTAGGCCTCACTAGTTATAGAGCGCCTAAGTCGATTGATGGAAAATCGTCATCGATACAGTCTTCGAGTGTCTTATCGAGACCGTGTCTTCCCAATATCTTTTTCATTCTAACATCAGATGATTGATACATATTGGCATCTCTTATTCAATCAAGAGTCCATGTAAATTCAGAATGAACACGCAAAGGCATAATTCCCCATATCCCTTCCAAATCAAGTAGAGTCCATGTGCGTTTCAATACATTTAGCAAACGCATGCTCCTGTGGTCTGGAGCCACTTGATTCAGATGAATGAAGTCCGTTTAAGACCTTCATGTATATCTCTGATCCCATAGAGATGTTATTATGACCACATTCATAGGCTGCATGTTCAGTTATTCGGAAACTGCCAAACTGACAAAGTAGTGGAGTTCAATGACATCCATTACGAGAGCATATCTCATTGTAGTCGACCCCAATGCATGTTAGTGAGATACCTTGCGCCATAAGATGAGTCTAAGCTCTTGTTCTCACTACGCTATTTAACAAAGGCATAGTTTATAGGGTTTAGCTTGCGGTGTCGGCATCACCTGCTCAAGGACCTATCTCTTTGTTATGCTGGATCGCATCTTTCCATTAGGCCAATCAACTAAGTTGATATCTGTCACGCCCCGGTTCTTAAGTTATTTTACGGTTATTTACTTTGGTATTATTTTGGTCTTTTACCGTTTTAAGTAACCGTTTACTATTTAAGACATCTGATAAAATTGGTGGCCAAACATGAAGAGGAAAATGGCAGCTTTTGTAAGTAGGTGCTTGATCTGTCAGCAAGTGAAAGTTGAACTAGAGCATTGAATGGAGCCGCCGTAGATTTTTCGGTAAGAAGAGATGGAACTTTATTGTTCAAAAATAGGCTTTGTGTTCCAAAGAGAAATGAAGAGTTAAAGATAGAGATAATGGAGGAAGCTCATAGTTCTGCATATGCTGCTCATTCGGGTAGTACAAAAATGTATCGGACTTTGAAGGATTATTATTGGTGGCCAAACATGAAGAGGGAAATGATAGCTTTTGTAAGTAGGTGTTTGATCTGTCAGCAAGTGAAAGCTGAAAGGCAGAAACCTTCAGGATTTCTTGAGCCGTTGTCTATTCCAGTGTGGAAGTGGGACCACATCACCATGGATTTTGTTTTCAGTTTACCTCGTACCTGACACGACCCACCCCGAATTTCACCCTGAAATCCGGAGTAAGTCGTGCGGGGACCACCTCCAAGGAAAATTTACTGAAAAGATTGAGAAAATCTCCCTTGCAGATGGACAACCCTAACTCGAAAATTCCAAATTTCACTCTTAAATCAACACTTCCAAACATCACATAATATACAATAATCCCAAAGTATTCAGAGCTACTAAACACTAGCAGAAGCAAGAAAACACGAGTAGGTTAAACATGTAACCTACTGATGAAAACTGGCGGAAATGCGGGTGACTATGCCTCGTCTCCTACTAGATCCAACCCGAACTCTGCAGACTGGGCAATTTAAAACGAAGGGCCCAGGGGAAAACATTTAATAACGTTAGAGTGAGTGGACAAAAATAAAATAAAATATTTATGTTTCCCCAAATTAATTTCTAAGGAAAAATCGAATGCATGCCGCAAGCGATAAAACTTTTACCTCATAAAATATCGAGTCTCTCAGACTCTATAATATATGTATGTATTTACACTCGTCCATACTCCCTATATAAATTCATGGGTCTATATAGGGCTACTACGCTCGCGTCCAACGCTCACGTCACGCCTTAATGCGGTGCTACACTACGCCATCAAGGTGGACAGACGGGTGTATAAATATGTGTCCATACCCCCTATATGAATTAAACACTCAAATAGGGCTACTACGCTTACGTCCAACGCTCACGTCACACCATAATGCGGCTATATACTGCGCCATTAAGGTGGACAGACACATATGGCTAGCTAGCATTTTCTATACATACTCTCTCATAAATACATATTTATATCCACCGAAAATCTCATTTTCGGTATCTCTCCAAGAGAAATAAAAATCGTCAAAAATTAAAAATGACGTCAAAATGCTCCACGACATTAATTGTTCATTCATGAACCATAGCATGCATATTATTTAAAACAAAAGTCCACTCACAAATTAGGCCTAAGCCTGATGTCGATCTGGGGCCTCGTCTGCTCGAGCCTCCTCACGTCCTGTTCCAAATATAATATTAATTTCCCAACCAATAATCCAATATTTAATCAAAATAGACAAAATTACCCGAGAGCCATAAATACGCTCATCATTGCCTAACTTCGATATTCTTAAATCGGAACGATCCGAACTTAAATATCATACTCATCAGTCGTAAATACAAACTCCCCAAAATACGATTTAAATCCTACGGCCGGATTCTACATTAATTAACCGCCAAAAATACCAAACTTCGGAAATTCACAAACCTATCCAAATCTCATCCAAACATTCCATAAATCACACCAATATACTCCTCTTAATATTCCACATTTAAAACCCTAAAAATCTCCTAACCGGCGGCGGCTCCGCCGGCAGCGGCGGCCGGAGGCCAAATCCGGCGACCTCCAAAACCTATGAAATTTTGACAGAATAATCTCCTCATCATGCTCTACAACTTTCATGACCAACACATCACCCAATTCCAAGCCTAACTAGGCTAATCGAACGAAAACAACTTAAAAGCCCTAGAAATTTCAACTCCACATTTCTCCTTACCTAGCTCAAGAGGGAGTGAGCTGATTGGAGGGGTTGCTGCACGGGAGGAGGGCTACAAAACCGTACCAAGCTTTCCCGGATTGGTGGCCGGAGGAGGGAGTTCCGGTGACCGGAAGTTCGGGGCAGCCTAACCTTTCGGGCGGCACCGCTCTCTCACGGCGGCGCTAGGGGGGCTGTCACCGGTCCTGGAAGATAGCTGGGTCGGAGACCGATCGATTGGGACCGGTGCGGCGGTCTGGGGCGGCCGGATGGCGGCGGTCGGGCGGCGAGAAGTTTCCGGCGGGGGAGAGGCTCGGGAGGAAACCGGGAAGAAGAGAGGAAGAAAAAGAAAGAAGGAAAAAAAAGAAAACTAAATTTGGGCCTCACACCCCAAACCGGTCCATCCTTTTAAACAACCCAAACCCAAAAATAAAATACCCCGAAAAATAATACCCGAATAAAAATTACCTTTTACTAGCTAAAATTTACTATTTTTACCGTCGTCGTATTTTCCTCTTACGAATAATCCTCAGCACAATAATCGTCCCCGAAACCCCTCTAGGGATCAATTAAGCTATTAACTCAATGATCGAGATGGTAAAATTCTTATTATAATCACGCTAGTAAATAAGGTAATTTTATAAGGGTTGGGATGTGACAGTACCCGTGAGAGGCATGACGGTATTTGGGTGATTGTGGATAGACTCACCAAATCTGCACATTTCTTGCCAGTGGGAAAGAAGTATACACTAGATAAATTGGCGGAGCTTTATGTGAATGAGATCGTGAGACTTCATGGTGTACCTAAATCAATAGTGTCGGATCGGGATCCTAGATTTGCTTCTAAATTCTGGGGAGCTCTTCAGGCAGCTTTAGGTACCCGACTACACTTCAGCATTGCTTTTCATCCTCAGACTGATGGGCAATCAGAGAGGACTATTCAGACTTTGGAGGATATGTTAAAATCTTGTGCCTTGCAGTTCAGAGGGAGTTGGGATAAGAACCTATCTTTGATGGAGTTTGCTTACAACAACAGCTACCATTCTAGTATTGGGATGGCTCCCTTTGAGGCACTTTATGGGAAACAGTGTCGTACACCTTTATGTTGGAATGAAGTAGGAGAAAGAGAACTTTGTGGTCTAGAGTTAATCCATGATACAAATGAGAAGATCAAAGTGGTCAGAGATAGACTCAAGGCCGCTCAAAGTAGGCAAAAGAGTTATGATGTCCGCAGGAAGGACCTTGAGTTTCAAGTGGGTGATTGGGTGTTCTTGAAACTATCTCCTTGGAAAGGAGTAGTACGTTTTGGTAAGCGTGGGAAGCTTAGTCCGAGGTATATTGGCCCTTATGAGATAGTAGAGCGAGTTGGCTCACTTGCTTATCGGTTACTTTTGCCTTCAGAATTATCCAGGATACATAATGTGTTTCATGTATCCATGCTTCGCAAGTATATTGCCGATCCCTCTCATGTGTTGCAAGAGCAGCCGATTAGTTTGCAAAAGGATTTAACCTATGAAGATGAACCGGTTCAGATTCTTGACCGAAAGGAGCAAGTGCTTAGGAACAAGACAATTCCATTTGTCAAGGTGCTTTGGAGGAGTCATCAAGTAGAGGAAGCTACTTGGGAATCGGATGAGCAAATGAGGCAGCAATATACATACCTCTTTGATTGATAGTTATGTAATTTCGAGGACGAAATTTTTATAAGGAGGGGAGAATTGTCACACCCCGACTCATAATTTTTACCTTCTTTACTAGCATGGTATTAATAAGAGTTTTACCGTCTTCATCAATGAGTTTATAGTTTAATTGGTCCTCAAAGGGGTTTTGGGGGACGATTATTTCGAAGGAATTATTCGTAGGAGAAAAACGTGACGACGGTAAAAATGGTAAATTTTAGCTAGTAAAAGTAATTTTTATTGGGGTATTATTTTGGGGTGTTAAATTTTGGAGTTGGGTTTTATTTTTGGTTGGTGTTTAAGTTGGACCGGGCCAATTTTGTGGTCAAAGCCCTCTCTCTCTCTCTCTCTCTCTCTCTCTCTCTCTCTCTCTCTCTCTCTCTCTCTCTCTCTCTCTCTCTCTCTCTCTCTCTCTCTCTCTCTCTCTCTCTCTCTCTCTCTCTCTCTCCTCTCCCGTTCCCGAGCCTCCTCCCTACCGAAATTGCCTTCCGACCGTCCGACGCAGTCCGGCCACCGTACGCCGCCGTACCGGTCCCAAACGGTCGGCCATCTCCTCATCTTCCTTCCTAGACCGGTGGCAGCCTCCCTAGCGCCGCCGTGAAGGAGAAATCAACCCCGGAAGGTCCGACTGTTCGGAGTGCTCCGTCGCCGGAACTCGCTCCTCCGGCCACCATCGCCGGAGCCACTTGGCTCGTTGGAAAGCCCTCCTCCCGTGCAGCAACCCCTCCAAAGGATTCGCTCCCTCTTGAGCTAGGTAAGGAGAATCGGTGAGTGGAAGTTCTAGGGTTTTTCGTAATGTTTTCGTTCGATTGGCATAGTTAGGCTTGGAATTGGTGTTTGTGCTAGTTAGGAAAGTTGTAGAGGGAGATGAGAGGAAGATGCTGTAAAAATTTGGTAGGCATTGGAGGTCGCCGGAGCCGGCCGCCGCTGTTTGGGGAATTTTTATAGTTTTAAATTTGTGTTGTTAAGGGGAGTCAATTGATGTGAATTTTGGAATTTTTAGAGGAGTTTTGGATAGGTTTGGAAATTGTTAAAATTTGGTAATTTTGACGGATTAATAGGGTAGAATCCGGCCATTGGTTTAATATTGTTTAGACTGTGGGAGGTTGTGTTAAGGCTGCCGTTATTTTTCCGGTGAGGTTGGATAATATTGAGTAAAGAATGGCGAAGTTGGGCAAGGATGAGCGTGGCTAAGGCTCACAGTTAATTTTGCCTATTTTGATTAAATATTGGATTTTTAAGTTGGGAAATTAATTATATATTTGGAACAGGACATGAGGAGGCTCGAGCAGAAGAGGCCTCGGACCGGCATCAGGCTTAGGCCTAAGTTGTGAGTGGACTTTTGTTTTAAATAATGTGCATGCAAATGGTTTATTGTTAAATAATTTCTTTTGTTGGATAATAACCGAAATTGAGAATTTTGGTGATTATATATTCATATATGGATGATTATGAGGATAGTATATATATATATATATATATATATATATATAAATGCTAGCTAGCTATACGTGCTTTTCCGCCATAATGAGGTAAAATACCATTATGGTGTGACATGAGCGTTACACGCAATCGTCGTAGCCCTATATGAATATAATAATAATTCATATAGGGAATATGCACGTATATATACACCCGTTTTTTCCGCATAATGAGGTAAAATTCTATTATGGCGTGACGTGAGCGTTAGATGCAAGCGTAGTAGCCTTGTATGAATTTCTATTTCTTTTGTATTTCTTCATAAGAAATCATACAAGGAGTATGACGAGTGTAAATATATATATATATATAGTTTAGCCTGAGAAACTACTGTACCTGAAAATATTGCGTAATAAAATAAATCACTTGACATATCCCACATGTCAAATAAAATGCTCAAGAGAATTCCCGAAAAATAAATGGAACTCATTACTCCAAGAAAATCTTCAATATGCCTTTGAAATTAAATAACTTTAGCGCATGCATGATATTAAAATCCAAGGTCCACTCACAGTGCTCGGCTATGCCTGCCGATGACCCGAGACTTCCTCCAAATAATCCTCCTCACGTCTTGAACAATAAATAATTATTAAGCCTCCAAACTAGGCTAATATTCTAATAAAAATTTCCGAAATAAAAGGAAGCCTATAATTCATCTCTCTTCCCCAACTTCTCCACTTTTAAACTATTAAGGCTCACATTTCACCACACTCACTGATAGCCATAAATTAACCTTTTTAAAGTTTAAATCCTGCTAAACCAACTGCCGGGTTTTCACTTGAATAACCGCCAAAATCTTTAACCATAGAAAAATTCCAAACCTTATTAAAACTCCTCCAAAAATTCCAAACTATACTTCAATAAACTCCTCTTATGAAAACAAACCCAAATTTTAACAAAATAATCCTCTCATCACGCACAACAACTTTCATAACTAGCACTTAGTCCGATTCTAAGGCTAACTAGGGTAATCGAACCAAAACATCCATAAATCCCTAGAACTTCAATTATACATTTCACCCTAACAATATCAAATTAGACCAATTCATTTTGAGAGATTACTCATCTTGATGAGGGCTACAAGATGAGCCAAAAATTCCGACCTATGGTGGCTGGAGGAGAGAACTCCGGCGAAGAGGCAGTCGACGTTTCCGACGGGTTTTCTTCTCTCCGGCAGCGCTACCGGCTCGGACACTAGGCCGGGGAGAGAGAGGAGGTGGCGGGGGTCCGAACGGGACCAGTCTGGCGGTCTATAGTGGCCGGACGGCGGCGGACAAAGGCTGTGTCTCCGGCGGGTCGGGAAGCTTCGGAAGAAAGGAGAGAGAGAAGGAAGAGAGAGAGTTTGTGTGGGTTTTGGGCTCTCCAATTTCCTACCCGGTCCAAACTTAATACCCACAACAAAATAAGCCTAATAAAAATTTACCCATTTACCAACTAATGAATTACCCTCTTTATCTCATAACTTTTTCGTACGAACTCCGATTTAAGTGTGCCACATCTCCATAAACTCTATTTAACGTCATCTACAACTTTCATGAAGAAAGTTTTCCCAAATTCCAAACGGAAGAAAATGTCAACTTTTAGAGTCTTAAATAGTAAACGGTTACTCAAAACGGTAAAAGCCAAAGTAATACCAAAAGTAAATAACCGTAAAATAACGTAAGAACTGGGATGTGACAATACATGTCATTATCAAATGTGAAGGGTGCGATTTTGCTCTTTTTCCCTTAGACCAAGAATTTTTATCCCACTGGGTTTTTACTTGGCAAGGGTTTTAACGAGACAACATCGCATGCACCGCTTGTCTCATGCAGAGATCATTGCTCAAACATGAAGTTATTCATGAACGTGTTTGGTTAAGGTTAATCATTACACACGGCATACTTGTTTAAGTTTTTGCCTAAGTCTACTTTTGAGAAACATATGAAAAACATTAGAATGCGGTGTTTATCAAGTCTCTCAGATTAAGATACTTATCAAGGGAAGCATCACAAAATCGAGTTCTCAATGAAGTAGTTGGTGCGTTGTACGCTTTTGGCCTTTGACCAAGGTTTAGTTTTTCCCACAGGGTTTTTGTTAATTAGCATGGTTTTGACGAGGCAACACCGTATGCATCATTCGGCATGTAGACGCGCGGTACAAGGGGGAGTGTTCTAGAATATTCACATGTATGTGCCTTGGTCTAATGCTAGTCAAAGAATGAATCTTTATTCCGTATAGAGATAGGTTACCAAGTTGTAACACCCTGTATAAAGGGACACCTATCAATGAATAAGATGATGATTCTTCGATTTATTTTGCTATCTCTTTTTATTCTATAGTTTACTTTATAACAGTTATTAATTTATTGAGTATTAAATTATCGATATTTTACTATAATAAAGAGGTGTAAATCTAAAAGAAAAATAAGAAAAAAAAGAAGAAGCTAGCTTGACTGCTTGACAATCACAAACCAAACCCTGCCACATGGCAATGAATGATTTAGCTATATGTTGTTGGGCTTAGTTGTCTTCTCAATAAGTACAACTGACGCGAAGCCACTAAAACAAAGCATATATGTCCCATGTTTGTACTTGATATAGCTCATACTCAATTGGGCTAGTAAAAATAGAAAAATTGAGAGTCAGCAGCCCCAAATGCCTTGTTTAATTAATTGTATTTGCTTATTGTTCTTGGTATATGCTATATGTTCCTACTTTATATTAGAAGTGATGGCAAACCCCTAAGTATTATAATGTGTTTGTCTTTTATAGAATTAGTTTATACTCCTAGGAATTTTCAGGGAGGTGGATCAGCATCTTGTTTCTTTCTCCTCTCCATTGATTCCACTTTGTGAGCCAATGACATCGAGGCTAGCTACAGTCTGATTGGAGCAACAACAATAAAAATGCAACAAGACTGAAAGTGACTTTGTAGAAACAGCTCTGATTTTAACTCTGTGGTTCCTCAACTCAACAAAACACTGAAAATTGGTACACAACTGTTTCTTGGTAGTTTTATATGAGACGCCGAATAGAACAAGTCAGCATTGTTTTTGACACCCACACTTGGCATCCTCTCGGCAAAGCCGGCCTTCACATTCCCTTCCTCTTAACTACTACGTACACCCACACCTTCACCTTCACCTTCACTTTCTCCTTTTCCTCAAAGCAAAAAAACAAACAGAGGTTCAGATTTCAACGTTTCAAGCAATACACAGAAAGTGATCGACACCAAGAGTGATCGACATCAACATGGACAGGCTCATAAGCTTGGAGCCATCCAATTTCGTTGCCATACGGATCGAACCAGGTCAGAAATGCTACGGCCTACTCACTTTGCGCAACGTCATGTACACCATGCCAGTGGCCTTCAGGCTGCAAGCCCTGGTCAAGAATCGCTACACGGTGAGGCCTCAATCCGGGATCATATCTCCGCTCGAGAAGCTAACCATTGAGATTGTCTATCACCTTCCACCGGGATCGACCCTCCCCGACTCGTTCCCTTATTGCCATGACTCCTTCCTTTTGCACAGCGTGGTTGTGCCCGGAGCAGCGATCAAAGACTCCTCATCAACTTTCGATGCGGTCCCTAGTGACTGGTTTACAACAAAGAAGAAGCAAGTGTTCATAGACAGCGGTGTGAAGATTATGTTCATCGGTTCACCCATTTTGGCACACCTTGTGTCCGATGGTTTGATGGATGATATCAGAGAAGTGCTCGAGAAGAGTGACCCTTCATGGAAAGCAGCTGACTCTGTGGATTCGGATGGTCAATCTTTACTTCACTTGGCTATTTCCCAAGGCCGAGCCGATCTCGTCCAGCTCCTTCTCGAATTCGATCCAGACGTGGAGGCTCAGAGCCGTTCCGGGTCGAGCCCTCTTGAGGCCGCCGCTGCTTCGGGTGAGGCTTTGATAGTCGAGCTTCTGTTGGCTCGTCGTGCAAGCACTGAAAGATCAGAGTCCTCCACTTGGGGACCTATTCACCTGGCAGCCGGAGCTGGTCAGGTCGAAGTTCTTAGGCTGCTTATAATCAAAGGGGCTAATGTTGATGCTCAAACAAAAGATGGAAACACCGCCTTACACCTAGCAGTTGAAGAGCGCAGAAGGGACTGTGCCAGGCTTTTGCTAGCAAGTGGCGCAAAGGCCGAAGTTCGTAATAGCAGGGAGGGTGACACCCCGCTGCATATAGCCGCAGGGTTGGGAGATGAGTACATGGTCAAGCTGTTGCTGCAAAAGGGTACTGCCAATAAAGATATCAGAAACTACGCCGGTCGAACAGCTTATGATGTGGCCGCAGAGAATGGTCACACCAAGCTTTTTGACTCCCTTCGCCTCGGAGATAGCTTGTGTATAGCGGCCAGGAAAGGAGAGGTGAGAACAATTCTGAGGCTGCTGGAGACGGGGGCGGCGGTCAACGGAAAAGACCAACATGGGTGGACTGCTCTGCATAGGGCGTGTTTTAAAGGCAAAGTTGACGCCGTTCGAGCGCTGCTGGAGAAGGGTGTGGAGGTGGATGCTAAAGATGAGGACGGCTACACGGCGTTGCACTGCGCAGCGGAATCGGGGCATGCCGATGTGATAGATATGTTGGTGAAGAAAGGAGCTGATGCTGAAGCTAGGACTAATAAGGGTGTGACTGCGCTGCAGATTGCCGAGTCTTTGCACTATGTTGGGATTACGAGGATTCTTATGACACATGGTGGAGGAGGTGCAATGAAGGATCAGAACATGGCGCAGATTCTGTCACACGCTTCAGTTCATGCGTTTGGGAAGAAATCAATTGGCGTCGAGGAGGAGATGATCAAGGGAGGGATGAAGATGAGGAAAAAATCGAGTCGAGCTAGAGCTCTTCGTGGTAGCTTTGATCGTTCTATGCCATTGGCCGTGCTTTAATATTTCAAAATTAGGCTTCATGCAAACTTTTGAATACGTGAAAGATCAAGTTGTGGCCTCATTCATATACAATCTGTTCATTCTATAAACAATATTACCAAACTAGCCTTAAGTAAACCATATTTTTAGGAAGGGTAGTACTAGAGGACCTTAATAAGGCCTAACATTTATGGTTTTATAATCCTATGTGGCAATGTCACATAGACACGTCATCAGTTTAAAAAATAATGTCATATCATTCTTAAGTTAAAATACAATCTTATACTTCTCAAATCCAAATTAGGCAATAATTATACCGAATTCTTCTCTCGTCTAGATGATTTAGAAATCTTTTTTATTGAGTTGATTTAGTTACCTCACATGAATTTTATTAAATATATTTCTTAATGGAGTCTGACATTATAATAATTTATCAGATTTTAAAGATCACAATTAAGATATTAATTAAAAAAATCAAATATTTTGTAAATATATTATTTAACAAAATAATAAGTAAAAATACAAATTAACACATGCATTAACGTGTATTAAGATGATATAAAGGTGTATTAAGATGATATAAAGGTGTCAATAGCCGCACCTTATGAACTTTTTTGTTTTTTAAATTTATTTTTAAACCTTTGATTTTTGCTTAGCGGGATAATTAAACCATCTTGGTCAAGTCTCAATTTAAGGATGTGTGGTGTGGGCAGCGAGAGATGAGGACCACCGACACTCTCGCACGGTCTGCTTGCCAAAATCGAACCGTTTCCCGCTGAATGTGGCCGGGTTTGCGTTACACATTCAATTCGGCACCGACATTAATCTCCGACTCGATTTCACTATCTCCCTCCGGCCTAGTTATCAGAAATCCAATCGGAAGCTCGAGCCTCGAGGTCGATCTCCATCCCCGCCTAAAAGCTCAATTAAGGAAATATCAGATTCAGATCTGTGGGACCACGACCACCACCACCACCACACTACTACTAAGAGTCATGAAGTGACGCGAATCGGTTAATCTCTCACTAACATGGGTGGCCGCTCCGATGGGAATTAAGCTCCATCAAAGATGTGAGAGAGCGAGAGAGATTTTTTTTTGGTGAGGAGAGAGATCTTGATGAAGTAGGAAAATATAAAATAATAGACAAACTAAAAAATTGCCACGTCGATGCCCATTATCGTCTGTTTCAAGTAAAAAAGAAAAGAAATCTGGTCCCATCCCACTCCCACCTACTCTCAACAACAAAGACAAAGCAACACAAGACATGTATTAGGCACTGTGATTTCCTACTAACCAAAGGGTACATTTGAAATTTTCTAAAATATCAACCCATAAACGTTTCTTCCCAAAAAAAAAAAAAAACGTTGCTTCCCAACCATGCTAGAACAAGTGGCCCCTCACCAACCCCCCACAAACTTCACTCACCAACTCTCCTAATTTTTCACCATCAACAAAAATTTTAATATCCTAATTCATTTTTCTCACCAATTAGTGTAAACCTTTCCATAATATATTTCTTTTCACTCTTCTGATCAAGAGAAAACAATACATGTTACTATGTTAGGCATTTTGAGGCGCGTGGTGATGTGCGTAAGATTCTGTGCACTTTGGCCTATGATTCTGTGCACTTTTTGTCATGCAAAGTTTTTCACTACCACATCGCCGTCTTTTGAGTTGGTGGTGTACCTATTTTTTTTTTTTTTTTTTTGGGGGTCAAGAGTAGGTAATGTTTGATATCCAACTCTTCGTAATGGTGGCCGCTAGTGCCAAAACGGCAAGACTATCATGTTAAAATACACGCACCATTATTACTTTTCCTTAATATTATTTTTCTTAATATTGGGTGGTGTGGAATTTACATTTTTATCATTGATGATGTGTCTTAACCAAATTTTCACCTTATTAGACTAGAATATCTGTTAGATATCAAACCCTGATTTACAGGGATTTTCTATATAATGCATATATAAAAGTCATGATATCAATAAGATGAGTAGACATTTATTCTCGTATTCACATACTCTATAACATGTGGAAGAATTTCAAGAGCACAATTTTAATTTAACAAGGGGCAGAATAATAAACCTACAAACCAACAAAAAACATAGAAAAAAACTGTTCAATTTAACTTTTCACAGCAAATTCCACGATTTGCAATTTGTCCTGATCTCAAAAACTTGATTCGGTGGTATTTGTTTTCTCCTACCTTTAGAAGGGGTTCAAGTTTATGCAAAAGGTAAAGATGTGATCAGAGAGATATGAAAATTCTTGGGGTTTAATGGATTTCATTTGTCATTGACTTTAGGGTAAAATATTATATAGTCTTTGTGGTTTGAAGTCGACTTCTGTTCAGTCCATGTGGTTTTATTTTAATCTGAATTGTCCTTAAAGTTACGATTTTTCATCGAAATGGTCATTCCGTCAATTTTCTCAGTTAAATGGTTGACGTGACCGTTAAAAATTACAATTTTTTAACGGTCACGTCAGTAAAATTGACGAAATGACCATTTGGATGAAAAATCATGATTTTAAAGACCATTCAGATTAAAATAAAACCACAATGACTGAACAATTGTCGACTTCAAACCATAAGGACTAAACAAATTTCAATTCTTGACTTTAATACCTGATTTGAACGACAAGGAGAGAAACTAGCTAATTCGGCTAAAAGGGGGGCACCCCTTGCGGAAGCGGGCACCAGACCGAGTTGAGTGGAGTGCATAAGCCCGTAGGGGCGAGCAGCAAGCAGCCCCTTGTATAGTTGCAAGATGGTGATTGATTTTAGAGGTTTTCGTTCGATCACCTTCCTTTACTGTGTGCTCACTCTCCACGTCATTATATATGTCATCTATCGCAGGTTTGTTCCACATGTTTTAATATATCTGTTTCTGCAAGAACCCGTAGGCTACGCGGAACCACAGTGGAACATAATCATACGCACAAAGACAATATTTATAGTGGTTCACCATGCCATCGGAGGGCATGGCTACGTCCACTTGAATCTACTATAACGGTCAATATGTCTTTGGTGTTACAAGAGCATCCCTCCATCCCGCCCGGGAGAGGGAGATGGGGATGAGTCCAAAGACAAAGTCCCTTTCTACATAGGGGGGGGGTCTTCCTTTTATAGATAAGGAAGATTCCCTTTTGTTACACATTTCCGATGTGGGATAATTATGCATTCATCTTATCATGGTGCCTTCTTGTGGAGCTTGGGGGGCGCCTTCCCGATGTGGTACTGATGATATTTCACCACGGCGAGGTAGCCCGGACGTCGGTCTACAAGTTTCATGACTGGTCTATGGGCGGAGAAGGTAGTTTACTGACTACCGACTACAAGTCCCCCCAAGTTCCCGTTCAAGACACGTCTTGAGTGGGGACTTAATATACAAAATGCTCATAGACCAGTTATTTATCAACGGGACCCGTCCCAGTCCCCCCAAGTCCGTACTCAAGACGTGTGTTGCACGGGTCCGCCTGGCACAGAAATGCTGACACTAACAGGCGAGCTGAGGAGTTCGCTCCGCACAGAAGGGTTGACTCTCGGGCGAGCTGAAGAGTCTGCCTCGCGCCATAAAGACTGAAATTGTTACGCGAGCTGCCAAGTGTGCTCCGCGTGCCATGACCATGACGCGAGCTGTTGAGTTCGCTCCGTGTGCCCCGACTACCACGCGAGCTGAGGAGTTCGCTCCGCACAGAAGGGTTGACTCTCGGGCGAGCTGAAGATTCTGCCTTGCGCCATAAAGACTGAAATTGTTACGCGAGCTGCCAAGTGTGCTCCGCGTGCCATGACCATGACGTGAGCTGTTGAGTTCGCTCCGCGTTCCTTGACAACTACGCGAGATGAGGATCTCGCGTGCTCATGGACTACCCGCGAGCTGAGGGGTTCGCTCCGCACACAAAGTCTACCCGCGAGCTGTGGGGTCTGCTTCGCGTACAAAACTTTCATACGAGCTGTGGAAGGCCGCTCCGCTTATAATGATTATCTCCGTGATACACGTGAGATGGATCTTGTTCCCCGCGAGATGAGTCTCGCTAACGCACGCGAGCTGTTGAGTTCGCTCCGCGCGCAAGGACTACCACGCGAGCTGTGTTCGCTCCGCGCACAGTGACCATACGAACTGAGGAGTCTGTTCCGCGCATATTGATGACCGCGCGAGTGCGTGCGAGCTTTGTAGGGATTCGCTTCGCATAGGACTACATTACCCTGGCCTCAAAACTGACTCGGCGGGGCGAGGATTGTCGTACCTCTCGAGTCTTATTTCCGATGGACAAAGGTAGCGAACCTTTACACATGTGTTTCTGCTCGAGCGCGGGGTATTATCCCCGCGTGGGTTATCAGGCTACTATTCTCCGTGTGAAGGGAATGATATGAACTTCCCACAGACGGCGCCAATTGTTTCTGCAAGAACCCGTAGGCTATACGGAACCACAGTGGAACATAATCATATGCACAAAGACAATATTTATAGTGGTTCACCATGCCATCGGAGGGCATGGCTACGTCCACTTGAATCTACTATAATGACCAATAGGCCTTTGGTGTTACAAGAGCATCCCTCCATCCCGCCCGGGAGAGGGAGATGGGGAAGTCAGAGAGAGAGCTATTGTATATCGATCCCTCTATCCCCTTTCTACATAGGGGGGGTCTTCCTTTTATAGATAAGGAAGATTCCCTTTTGTTACACATTTCCGATGTGGGATAATTATACATTCATCTTATCATGGTGCCTTCTTGTGGAGCTTGGGGGGACGCCTTCCCGATGTGGTACTGATGATATTTCACCACGGCGAGGTAGCCCGGACGTCGGTCTACAAGTTTCATGACTGGTCTATGGGCGGAGAAGGTAGTTTACTGACTACCGACTACAATATCTATTACGTTAGTTCTAAATTTGATTTTGATTTTGTGATGGGGAAAGTGAACTAGATCAGATAACACACAGACTATAAAGGGTACTCGGTGTTGTTAATGATTATACAACAGGACAGTATAGGGGAGTAGGTTATGAGGATTGAAAATGTTAATGATAAGAATCAAATATGTACTTATCCTGCAGATCCAAATCAGTTTCGATACTTTGAATTTTATGGATTTGCATCCTTTTGAATTGAATTTTTGAAGTTTGAGGTTTATATGGTCAATTTTATTTTTTCTAATAGGAAATTGACTTGATAAATCACAACCGAGGACATTATTTAATCTGTGGGTGAGAACTCGAGATTTTATATTTTAACGATATATTTTGAGTCATAAAATTTATTAGGATAATAGGAGAACGATTAAAGATGATGAATGATTATAAAGAAAATGTAGCGGCGATCAATAAAAAGATTAATTTAAAGTAGTGCTAGAGACACCAAATATATATATATTAAAATCAAATACCAAATAATATGACTGGTGTCATCTCATCAGCTTTATTGAGAAGGAATTGCTAACATGAATTTTCATTAATAATTTTTATTAAAAAATTGATAAACATGAATTCTATACTAACATTTTTTTATGGAAAGATTTAAAAGAGTGGAAAAAATAGAGAAGAAATTAAAAGAGAGGAAAAAACTGGAGGTGATTCTATGCACCAAGGTGCACTTAAACTATTAATGTGTAAGTGTTCAAATCGTCGTATGGGAAGATCGAATGAAGAATAGAGACCATAAATTCTTTCCTTTCAATTTCATTTTTAATCCGATCAAATTAAATGCCTATAATAAGAGTATATCTTCCTTAACCTAATGTTCTCACCTCCTTCGTTAGAAACACTTGAGACTATTTTTTTTTGTTTCAATTTTGTTAATGGTATTAGTATGAGAAATTTTATTCACAAATCCTAATATAGTTAATACACACCTCTTATATTTTTCATCTAAATTTTTTCCTTAAACTTCCTTTTATGCCCTCTTTATTTTACGTAATACACCCTTTAACTCATCAACTTGTTCTTTCTGTCAACCGACTGCTCCTCATGAATCTATCACAATATTTTCTCACCTCTATGATCGATCAATACTACTAATTCAACTAAAATCAAATCAAATTGGTAAGCAAATGAAGCTTAATAAACTATCAACAAAGTCAAAGTGATTGACGATTTTTTATTTTAATTTTTCATTCAAATAACTTCTAAGATTTTCAATCAATCGAGATAGTATGGAAATTTGATATCACCAAGAAGTTTACAGACTGTAAATTTCTTAGAATTGTAGATTTATATATAAATTTTTGTTTTTTGTATTCTTTTTGTTTGTTTAGTTTTTTTGTTCATCTTCATCAAAGGGATAAAATTGTATTAAAAAAGTTTCAAAAAATAGGGATGTGTATCTATAAATCTGGTATGCGTGAATAAAATTTCTCTATTAGTATATATGTATGTAGTTCGACGTAAATAACCGAATCAAAATACTACATATTAGTTTTTCGATACACTTAGGGCATCTCCAACAATGGCTGTGAAACCTAAACCCATACTCAAAACCCATAAAAATTTATCTCCAACAATTCAAACCCATACCCAATTATGGGTTCCTACTACACAGACGACCCAAAATGGGTCGAGTTGCAAGGAGGAAACCCAAAACTGCAGGCGCGGGACCCAGACGGCAGCAGAAGGCAGCAGGCTCACGTGAGAGACTGGGCAGCGGCAGGTGCTACGCGCGGCGTGGAGAACGCGCGCTAAAGACAAAAAAACGGGCAGCTAGGAGCACGCGTGATCTGGAGACGCGCGTGAAGGAGAGATGCACACCTGCGGCTGAACTCACGTGAGCTCTGTTCTGACCCTCCAACGGTCCAAAAACGCTCGGCCCAGATTGAATAATCATTCAAAATTAAAGGTCCAGAAAAAATAGGCCGAAAATATAATAATTTGAATGAAAAAAACTTGAAAAATAAGAAAAAAAAATTTAAGAAAATATAGAAAATTATTTTGCCCGTTGGAACAATATTTTGCACTAAAATGTCAATAAATACCATCCCCATTCTTCATAATTTTTCACTCCAAAACTTCTCTCCTCCTTCTACACTTTAATTTTCATAATTGTTCTTCATATAGCTAGTTTTCAAATCTTTTTTTTCTTTCAAAGATGTCCAACCCCAAACCTAGAGGAGAGGCTTGGAAAAACCCCGAAGATGTATCGTTGTGCATGGCGGTGGTCGCGGTTGGTGAAGATGGTGACAAAGCTACCGGTCAAGAGAAGAAAAAATTATGGGATCGTATATGAGAAGTGTATGAAGCTTGCAAGCCACCCGGTTCCGTTATTAGATCGGGAGGAGGGTGTGAAGCTCGTTGGAGAAAGATTAGGCCGGGTTGCACAAGGTGGCGTGAAGCTCTTACCAAAGCGGAGGCCGCTCACGCAAGTGGTGAAAATGCCACCGACTTGGTAATCATTTATTTGTTTATAACCGGTAGTATTTATTTGTTTATAACCCAATATAAGTAATTTGCTAATTAATATTAGTTTATGTTTATGACAATTACTATCTACTTGTTTATAATCACTAATACATGTCTATATATTATTTCTTGTATGAATATATAGGAAGTGCAAGCTAGGTCGATATATCGTACATTGTCTTTGGGGGAGGAGTTTAAATTTGCGCATTGTTGGTCAATATTAAAGGATACAGAAAAGTTTAGCAAACCTCCGTCTTTGGATGAGGAAATCTCTAGTGGTCCGTCACCTATTGACTTGTCCGGAGAAGATACACCTATTGAGGGAACCCCAAGCCCTTCAAATGTGCATGCACGCCCTCCAGGCCAAAAAGCTCAAAGGGCTGCTAAGAAAAAATGCAAGCAAAGTGACTTAGAATTTCCAAAGCTGTAGATTCTGCTATGTCGAGGAACTCATCACACAGGTCGGCGGGAAGCCCATAAGCAAGCATCCTCATGGCACAAGTCAACTTTTGTTCAGTTGACAAGCCAAGCCGACCGGAGGCGTCAGGCTTTTGGACGAAGTAAGAGTCATGGTTAGCGACATCGCGTATCATCTGGTCAAACACATGAGGCCGCATTCGATACCTTCTACGAAACACATCGCCTTCGAACCGACATGGCGAAGTGAAGTAAAGAGCTTTCAGTCGTTGATCCATAGTTTCACGCTCTCTAGGGGTGTATCGCCGGCCTTCTTGGGAACCACCCCATTCAGATTCTTCCTCTTGGATCATCTGAATGTGTGAGGAAGCTGCCTGCATCACCAGGGCTCTTTGATGATTCCTTGTGATGGAATCTTCCTCCTCCTTCATTAGTAGTTTCCCCAACCTATTCATTGCAGCAATCAACAAAAATTATGTGACGAAAATGAAACTCAGTTATTGAATTCTGATATGAGAGAGAAGTGTTTGTGAATTAGTGAGGTATGATGGAGTGAAGAGTCTTGTATTTATGGACGGACCAAAAATGATTGATCAAGATAAGATATGACACGTGACAGATAAAGATCTAAAACGTAATCTCACTAGCCTCTCACGCAACGACACGAGAAGCTAAAGTTTGCCTAAAATTCGAGATCTGAAATCTTATCGGATATGTAATTATTGAGAAGATAGATTGTCCTCACGTGGCAGGTAAAAATCTAACTCGCAATCTCACCATCACATCAACATTTAACAAGTATTTAATTTTTAAAAATAAAAAAAATTATTTAATTTGAACTAGGACAACATATTATATTAAATTATTATGTATGATTTATATAATTTATTTGTTGTTATATAAATCATTTAACCCTAAACATTATATATAAAATTTATTTATTTGTTGATGATCAAAACCCATACTCATACCTAAATTATATAAAATGATTAAAATTTGGGTATGAGTATGGGTTTTGATATAATGGTTGGAGATAGAATATGAGTTTGAATAGTAATAGGTTTAGGTGACTCAAAATATAAGTATGGGTATGTGTATAGAAATGATTGTTGGAGATGCCTTACAGTCGGTGGTGGATAAAAAAATTTTCGGGTAAAAACAGGTAGCAATCGTAGAATCCCCATCTCCGGTCTCCACTCCTCACCCACTCCAAGATACTGTACTGTATGAATAGGTGTGGGACCCCAGCGTATTCACCTACCGCAAACTCCAATATGATCCACACCACCCAAAACAAGCGCGTGAAACAAAAACAAGCCCAGATTCAGCGATCTACCTCCGATTCCAATAGAAATAAAAAAACAAAAGCTGGTAAAAAAAAAAAAACAAAGCCAAGTAAAAAAAATTCTCAGATCTAGCAGATGTCAGGAGCACGTAAGTTTGGCTATAAATAAGGCGAAAGGGTGAGGCATTCGAACTCGCTCCATTCTCTTCTCTCATCTCCGATAACAGAGAAGTAGAAGAGAACCCCGTTACACAGAACCAGTCAAGTCCTCTACCTCCGAAAGGTATGACCTCCCTTTCGTTCTCTTCCTTATTATGCTGCTGTTCTCCCTCTCTCGCTCTGGCCCAATTTCCCAATGCCTACGTGATCTACTCCTTTCCTTCATCTTTCACTCTTTGTTTTCCATTTCTCTTAAGATTTTCATCCTTTTTCACCGAGATCTGTACTGGTCAGTCTCCAATTCCCGCTTCGGTTTTGTGTTTCTACTTGTTTGCCCTCGAGTATACTGCCCCGCCATTAGGCTTTTGTTTTGCGCTGCATTTTCTGTTGCAGATCTGATTTTGGTACTTTGTAGATCTGGTTTTTGTAGTAGATCTGAGTTCACTGGCTTCTGTGGAGTGTTTAAGTGACGCCCCATTTCTCTTGGAGCTCATTTTCCTCCCTTTAAACATTAGATCTACAGCTTCTCGTTGAACCTCTGTTACAAATTATGATGAAATTCAGTGCTCTAAGTATTAGATCTATTAGTGCCAAGTTTTTTCATTCGAGGTCATGTGTTCTCTGATTGTATTTCATTAACTTAGGCTCTATCCGGACATCTTAGTTTGACATCTTTTGTTTTGCATGATTAATGTCTTATCTGATTTCGTTACAATATCATAAATAATGACATTCCGTAATAACTCTTTTGTGATTTTAGATTATTATTGCGATTGAATACAAATCACCTACTCTTTGTGGGCTTTCAAAACTTGTTTAGAAAATTTTGGTTGATTCATCAACCTCAATGCACAAATACCGTTTCTGATTTTACTTTGCAGATATGTCATGAAAATATTTAGCAATTTCTATCACAGATTATAGTGTTGATTAAGGAAACTAATGTGGTTCTTGTTGAAATGATCCTACAGAGAAATGGCGTCTCACATTGTTGGATACCCTCGTATGGGCCCCAAGAGAGAGCTCAAGTTTGCCTTGGAATCTTTCTGGGATGGCAAGAGCAGTGCTGAAGATTTGCAAAAGGTGTCTTCTGATCTCAGGTGTTCCATCTGGAAGCAGATGGCTGATGCCGGGATCAAGCACATTCCCAGCAATACCTTCTCTCACTACGATCAGGTGCTTGACACCACCGCATTGCTAGGGGCTGTTCCACCAAGATATGGTTGGAATGGTGGTGAGATTGGATTTGACACTTACTTCTCTATGGCCAGAGGAAATGCCTCTGTTCCTGCTATGGAAATGACCAAGTGGTTCGACACCAACTAGTATGTGACCTTATCCTTTTCTACACTTTTGAAATTTTAATCTTCTAATATTATGAATGGGAATGATCAATGCTGACTTTGTCTAATGTGTTGATACAGCCATTTCATTGTCCCTGAGTTGGGTCCTGACGTCAAATTCTCATATGCTTCTCACAAGGCCGTTGAGGAATACAAGGAGGCTAAAGTGGTGTGTTTATGATGTTTATATTTTATTTTATTGTTCTGCATGTGGTCAAGTGAAATTCATGTTGGTTGATGTATGATAGCCTGATAGGCAGTCTTGGGTTTTGCTTCGATGTATATGCTATGTGTGTGGTGGATATGTGAAAGGCAATGTTGCATTTCATTTATACTTTTTTTCAGAACTGTTTGTAATTTTCCATCTTTTGCAGCTTGGAGTGGATACAGTCCCGGTACTTGTTGGCCCAGTGTCCTACTTGTTGCTGTCCAAACCAGCAAAGGGTGTTGAAAAGACATTTTCGCTTCTCTCTCTTCTAGGAAAGATCATTCCTATTTACAAGTAATATATCCCATTGTCCTTCTATCTCAGATTCGGATCATATGCGACTTATCCTTTATGTATTGTTCTAATTTTAATTATTCTTTAGGGAGGTTATATCTGAGCTCAAGGCAGCTGGAGCTTCATGGATTCAGTTTGATGAGCCCACACTTGTCATGGATCTTGATTCTCACAAGTTGCACGCATTTACTGATGCTTACTCTCAGTTAGAGTCAACTCTGTCCGGCTTGAATGTTCTTATTGAGACTTACTTTGCTGATGTACCTGCTGAGGCATTCAAGACTCTTACTTCTTTGAAGGGTGTCACTGCCTATGGTTTTGATTTAGTTCGTGGTACTAAGACCCTTGACTTGATTAAGAGTGACTTCCCTAAAGGCAAGTACCTCTTTGCTGGATTGGTTGATGGAAGGAACATTTGGGCAAATGATCTTTCTGCTTCCCTCAGTACATTGCAGGCTCTTGAAGGCATTGTTGGCAAAGGTATACAATATTTCTGCAGTTTTTGGTAAATGATGACAAGCAATTGCATTTCATTAATTCTTTATCTGTTTTGTGCAGACCACCTTGTCGTCTCTACCTCCTGCTCTCTTCTTCACACTGCTGTTGATCTTGTTAATGAAACTAAGCTGGACAATGAAATCAAATCGTGGCTTGCCTTTGCTGCCCAGAAAATTGTTGAAGTTAATGCTTTGGCAAAGGCATTGGCCGGCCAAAAGGATGAGGTACAACCTTGTATTCTTTTGTTACACTGATCCTGATTTGTCTATAAAGCAAATATCTTGTCTAGGTTTTCTATTAAAATTGGTGGTACTGATAAAGAAAGAGATTGGGGCCATTACTGAGTGTGATGTCTATAAAGATAGAAAAGTTGGATGTATTGCTGAATCTTGGTTCAATAGTTTACAGCAGTGCTTATACCTCGAATGCAACTGGCTTATGCTATATTTATAATAGTTTACAACAGTGCTTATATGAATCACTTGCCGTTTTAATTTGATTGCTCATCTTTTGTGCTGCCTGCATCGTCAGGCATTTTTCTCAAGCAATGCTGCAGCTCAGGCTTCAAGGAAGTCGTCCCCAAGGGTGACCAATGAGGCTGTCCAAAAGGCTGTGAGTGCTTATTGCCTTTCTTGCCCCTTTTATGATATGCTAAGTTTGTTCTGTATTTGCAGTCAGATTTTTTTCTTTGATACTTGTTATTATTATTATTTATATATATATATATATATATTTTTTTTTTCTGGTTATTTTCAGGCTGCTGCTTTGAAGGGTTCTGACCACCGTCGTGCTACTAATGTAAGTGCCAGACTTGATGCTCAACAGAAGAAGCTTAATCTTCCAGTTCTGCCAACTACCACTATTGGATCATTCCCTCAGACCATTGAACTCAGAAGGGTCCGCCGTGAATACAAGGCCAAAAAGTAAATAAAGTCGAATGTTTTATTATCTTAACAAAATATCAAATTGTAGAAACTGTTGCTGATATATGCGCTTTATTTTTTTGAACTTTAGGATTTCTGAGGAGGAGTATGTCAAGGCCATTAAGGAGGAAATTAGCAAAGTTGTTAAGCTTCAGGAGGAGCTTGACATTGATGTCCTTGTTCATGGGGAGCCTGAGGTGAGTTTTCATTTATCAAGCTGGATACAGAGAAATCTGTTCTACTATTGGATGTTGAACCGTTGGTTTTCATTTTGTATGTGAGACTGCGATTCATTATTGTTTATTCTAATGGCAGAGAAATGACATGGTTGAGTACTTTGGAGAGCAATTATCAGGGTTTGCCTTTACTGTCAATGGGTGGGTGCAATCTTATGGATCTCGATGTGTGAAACCACCAATCATCTATGGTGATGTGAGCCGCCCAAAGCCAATGACTGTATTCTGGTCATCTACTGCTCAGAGCATGACTGCTCGCCCAATGAAGGGAATGCTTACAGGCCCTGTTACCATCCTCAACTGGTCCTTTGTTAGAAATGACCAGCCCAGGTCTGAGACTACCTACCAGATTGCTTTGGCCATCAAGGATGAAGTGGAGGATCTTGAGAAAGCCGGTATCAATGTTATTCAAATTGATGAGGCTGCATTGAGAGAAGGGTTGCCTCTCAGGAAGTCTGAGCAAGCTCACTACTTGGACTGGGCTGTGCACTCATTCAGGATCACTAACGTTGGTGTCCAGGACACTACTCAGGTCTGTTTCCCACTTGACATGTATTTTTGTATTCTAGTATTTTGTTGGCCTTGTTGTCTTAACTGCTTGTTTTTAAACAAATCACGCAGATTCACACTCACATGTGCTACTCCAACTTCAACGATATCATCCACTCAATCATTGACATGGATGCCGATGTGATCACCATTGAGAATTCTCGTTCTGATGAGAAGCTCCTGTCAGTCTTCCGAGAGGGAGTGAAGTATGGTGCTGGTATTGGTCCTGGTGTTTATGACATCCACTCTCCAAGAATACCATCAACTGAGGAGATTGCTGACCGGATTAACAAGATGCTTGCGGTCCTCGAGACAAATATCTTGTGGGTCAACCCTGACTGTGGGCTAAAGACTCGCAAGTACGCTGAGGTGAAACCAGCTCTTAGTGCTATGGTTGCTGCTGCCAAGCAACTCCGCACTCAGCTTGCCAGTGCTAAATGAAGCATTTGATGGAAGCGGGGCTTCAAAAGAATTCAAGGATTCAATGCATCTTGGATTTTACGGGTCATGTTTGATTGTTTAATAACTGTGTGATGAAATATCTTATTAGGCTTTTAATGTCCTCTTATGGGCACTTTTTGTTTTTGTTTTTTGTTTTCCTTGTTATATTTTGTATTTTTGAGGCTCAGCCTCCTATCAATTTCAAAGGGGCATCAAACTGCTTTGCTTGTATTCCGTGTTCAATCAAGAAATATCAATTGCAATGTGCTCCCTAGTTTGATATCAGTCCGTTTATTGTGCGCCAACAGGTGCAACTCTAAGATGACTATTTTTTTGGGATCAAATTGAAGTTTCATTGAAAGACGAAGATGAAATGGGTACATAAGAGCAAGTTCACCTGATAAGTCCATGTGTCTACGGCATATTTACTACATGAAATGAAATTGAGAGTGATGAATTTGATTCTGGAATTGAGAGTACGGCATATTTACTACATGAAATGAAATTGAGAGTGATGAATTTGATTCTGGAATTGAGAGTGGTGAAATTGATTCTGGAATGAGAGAATCCTGGTGTTTACTAACATGTCAAAATATTGGAATGGGTGTGGGTCTCACTTACTCATAATGAATCAAGCTTATGAAATCAACTTTTTCTTTTCAGATTACCCTCACATAATTATAATATTTTTAAATTACCCAATCTAGAAATATATATTATATTACTTCATATTCTGCTAATATTGCTAATATTGTTGGGAATTTCATCAATCTTAAAAAAGAAGAACAATATTGCATAGCTTCCTTTTGGGTAGGGGTATTTAGTAATCTGATTCCATATGGTAAGTAAACAACATCAATCATAATTACTTCAATTCCTATTCTGATTCCTTATGGTAAGTAAACAATTGAATGAAAATGAAATATTCACATACCGATTTTTTTCGTCTCCAATTCAAGTTGATACCGATTCATGATATTGTCTATTCTAAGTTAGTAAATTGTTGAGACATAATTGACTCATGTAAATGTGCCCAAAACTATGAATTTTGTCTTGTGCTTACATGTGATTTATTACCATTAATCCATTTTCTTTTGTTTGTAGGAAATAATGGAATGAGAGTGAAACACCCAAATTATGGCTTAAAAGTGAGGGATTCAAAGCTATGAGCAAAAGACATGGAATTTGAGAAAGAAAACAAAAATTAAGATTTTTTGGCGAGCCGCCACTCGTGGAGATCCTTGTCTCATCCATGGAGGAGCATGATGGTGAGAATATTTCATTTTGAAATTCAAAAGATTTCCAACCATTTTTTGTTTTTAGAGTGTTGCACCACATGGAGCCAAAATTGGGGCTTATTGTGTAAAAGCATCTCTAAACCTAGGTCCCAAAAAAGCATGGAGAGACATAATTCTACACAACACACTTGGAGCCACCTTCATCTCTTTCATCTCCAAGATCCCCTTTTACCACACCATCTCCATCACCTTTTCCACCACCAAATCTCTATTTCCACCTCCATAACCACTATAAGCATATTGGTCTTTCCTATTCATCACAAGATTTCCCAAGTGATCTAGGACAAGCAACATGAGGAATCAAGGGTGTCACTTAGGTAAACAGAAATCAAACATTTGATTATGTACAAGGTAATTTTCTTCATCATTCTATTCATGGTAAGTTGACAATTTAACAATTTAGTTATGGAAGATTAAAGTCAAGTTTATTTCCTTATCTATTTGTTAAATATCGTTGAAGGTGTTGATTTCATGATTTCTTAAATCTTATCTTTGCATTTACATGATTGAGTTATTTATGCTGAGAAATGTGATTTACTATTTTGAAAAACTGCTTGATCATGGTGAAATGTAATGCTTGTATATGAATGTCGATTGCAGGTTTTATGAAGTACAAAATGATGGTTGGCTGATTGCATACTTTCCAAATTACAATTTGATTTTGAACATTAAGTGCATTAGTTGAGGGGGAGAATTTCATTCTCTATAAATAGTTATTGATGCAGTTGTTAAGTGCAAGCTTTTGGATATTGAGAAAAGGCATTCATAGTAGTGTATCTAAGTTGAAATTGTGTTCACATGCTCATATTCTAAAAAGCTTGTAGTGTGATTCAGTGATTCTAAGTTTTTCTATCTTACTTCCATATCATGTTGCATTTGAGACTGAAGGAGTGGTGATCATCTAAAAGGACTAAGCTGTGTGAGAGAGCTTGACTATGTTGTGTGAGAGAGCTTATTGGTTGTGTTGCAGAACTAGTAACAAAACTGATAGTTTTAGTATCAGTAGATAGGATTCAGTTACTCTTCTGTAGATTTATTCGAATCACATCAATTGAGTGATCTAGCTTGTTGTGGTTGTGTTAAAAACTACTCATTGTAAACATTGATTGAAGATTATAGTGATAATCATAATCTTACTTGGTGCCTTTTTCCTCAAAGAGGTTTTTGCACCAGGTCATTGAAATTCATTGTGTTTGATTTAACTGTGTTAGTGTATCCATTTTAGTGTCTTTATTTGGTACCAGAACAGGTGCTAGAAAGTGTCTAGCAGATTCATGTTGAAAATGGACAGAAATGCAGTAAATCAACCACCAAAATTTGATGGTGAAGATTTTTCCCAATGGAAGATGATGATGAGAACGTTCATTTACAACCTGGATGCAAAAGCATGGAGAGTCATTCAAACAGTATATCCACATCCGGTCATCAAATCCGAAAACACATCAGAGTCTCAACTCAAACCATTTGCGAAGTGGTCAGAAGCAGAAATTACTTTGTGCAATGTTGATTATGTAGCTAGGAATGCCTTATTCATTGCACTCGGTGTCAAAGAGGCATGAGATATGCTGGTCACTGCACATGAAGGAAGTGAGATTGTCAAGATTCAGAAATTGCAAATCCTAGTTGAAGAATTTGAAAATCTGAAAATGGGTGAGGATGAATTTATTGATGATTTTTACTCAATAGTTATTAACATTACAGGTCAATGTCAAAGTCTCGATGAGCCATTTGAAGAGCACAAGGTTGTTAAGAAATATTTCAGGGCATTGCCTAGTAGGGGTGGGTTCGGTTTGAAACGGTTCGGTTTTTACCTTAAACTGGAAACCAAACCGAAAATAAAATTCGGCCCGGTTTTTAATTTTCAGACACACCAAACTGAAAACCGAACCAGACCCATGGTTCGGCCCGTTTCGGTTTTTTATTTTATTTATTATTATTATTATTTTTATATCAACAACATTAAAATTTTCTGACCATAATTTTAACTATAGCCAAAAACCTGCAACCCAGGAAAACAATGAAGTTCTGATGTGAAGAAGATGAACCCATCCACAAATCCCACCTCCTCACATATGATTCCCTTGATTATTGCTTCGTTTCTACAATCTTCGTATTCCCAATTATCAAATCAAGCTAACCCACTAAAGATCACAGAACCCGTGCATGCCTATCTTTTGGAATATCCAATTCGAGTAATCAGGAGCAAGCTTTACATCCATATTAATCAAAATCAAGCTTTACATCCATATTAATCAGAATCCAACTATCCAACTAATTGACAATGTCAATTCACAATCCAAATTGTATCCATTTGCTCTACCATTTTGTATCTATCCCGAAACACAAAAATGAAACTTGTGCCAACTAACGACGCCGAATAGTGGGCAATCTAGATCTCGCCCTCGTCCTTGTCTCTCTTCTTCGGGATTCCAGTAGGTCTCCTCGAGGTGCTTTCCAATGAGGAGGAAGGTCTTGACGAGCTCATCGATGCTGTAGACGTTGTAATTCTACGCGACATAGACTCCGACCACCATGCCCGTGAGATTCCAGAAGGTGCTACAAAGATGACCGGCAAAAAATTGAGAGGAGAGGAGAGCAGAGGAGAGGTTGGAGGACTGGGGTCCGATGGCGGAGTTGCGGAGATGAGAGTTAGAGAGGAGAGGAGGCGATGACAAAGAAAAAAAAGGAGAGGAGGCGAGTGCAAAATTGAAACGCAAGCTGCATCTACATTAGGATGTCATAGGGTTTCGGGGAAAAAAACCCAAAAACGACCTCGATTTGAAATGTTGACTGGCGAAGTCGTTGACTTCGGTTTTCTCGGTCCGGTTCGGTTTTTGTTGGACCCAAACCGAAAACTGAACTGAACATATCTGGTTCGGCCCGATTTTTTCTTTTCAGCCCATTTTTTTTTCGGTGCGGTTTTTACGGTTTCGGTTTGGTTTTCGGCTCGGTTTTTTTCGGTTTTCGATTCCGAAGTGCCACCCCTATTGCCTAGGAAATACTCTGCAAAGAAAGCAGCTATCATGGAAGTGCGTCTGAATAAGTACTCATTGGAAAATCTTGTACTTTTGAATTGGAAATGATCTCAGATAAAGTTTTTCTTTGATAAGAAAAACAAAGGTGTGGCCTTCAAAAGTTCTTATTAAAATGTGTTATAATATCCAGACCAAAATAAATACAATAGTAATGAAAATAATATGAAAGGTTTCATGAGTTACATAAGTTACATGAGTTACACAAAGGTTACATGAGTTACACAAAGGTTACATGAGTTACATGGATGGTTTTGGAGTTATAGTCAATGCATGAGTTACAGGAAGACTCACGAAGTACCATTTATTGGGAGAGCACTAATGAGAGGTCTAGATGGTTCCTCCTTAGCCTATAAAAGGAGAGTCATTTGCTCATTCCATGCATCTCATCCATCTCAAGCATTTCTTCCAAGAGAGAAACATCCATCTTCCAAGTAGAGAAGAGTGTCCACTCCAAGTTGAGAATGTAGAGTAGTTGATAGCAAAACAAGTGTGAGAGAGGGTTTCCTTCAAGTACTGTTCTTGAAGTTGTGTATCTCGTGTACCCATTATTTCATAGTGGAAGTTCTTGTTATTGCTGCCCCGTGGACGTAGGCACATCGCCGAACCACGTTATATCCGGTGTTCCCTTTCCTCTATCTTTTACATCTTTGCATATTTAATCATTTATGTGGTTTTTGAGTTGTTTCTTCCATTATACTATTTTCCCAACAGTGGTATCAGAGCCCTTGCTTCGTAGGGCGTGGGTGTTACAATGGAAGGTTCAAGGAGTACCATGGTGCGACTCAACCACTCAAATTGGATTACATGGAAGCCACGAATGGAGGACATACTCTATTGCAAAGATTTGCATGAGCCCATCGAAGGAGTCGAGGCTAAGCCGGAAGGGACTTCAGATGCTAATTGGAAGAAGATGAACCGCAAGGCGATCGGTCATATTCGGGAATGAGTGGACGATAGTGTGTTCTACCATGTAGCCAACGAAACCGATGTGCACGAGTTATGGAAGAAGTTGGAGTCCTTGTTCGAGAAGAAGACCGCCGCCAAGAAAGCCTTTTTAATCAAAGAGCTTGTCAACATGAAGTATAGTGATGGCGTGAGGGTCACCGAGCATCTAAACAACTTCCAAAGTACAATTAATCAATTGACAACCATGGGGATGACGATCGATGATGAATTACAAGCACTATTGTTGTTGGGGTCGTTGCCGGACAATTGGGAGACTTTTGTCATCACTGTAAGTAACTCTGCTGCTGATGGTAAATTGACTATGGATAATATCAAAAGTAACTTGTTGAATGAAGAGACAAGGAGAAAAGCCTCAAGCTCCGACAGTAGCCAAGTCTTCGTGGCGGAGAACAGAGGAAGGAGCAAGAGTAGAGGATCCAAAGGTCATGGAAGGAGTGTAAGCCGTCCAGAACGAGGTTCAACGGAAAGTGCCAACATTGTGGCATTTTTGGGCACATGAAGAAAAATTGTCACAAGTTGAAAAAGGATCCAAGGGAGGTGCGAGAAGGCAGTTCTCAACCAAAGGATGACACAAGGAACACAACCGCTGCCGTGTGCAATGATGTGTATGAGTTCCTTTGCCTTGAAGGAGAATGCTTACATGTTCATGACGATACTCCCGGTGTTCCATGGGTCGTTGATTCCGGAGCCTCTTTTCATGCCACTCCAAATAAGGAGTTCTTCTCTACATATAGAGGTGGAGAATTTGGGATTGTAAAGAGGGGCAACGAAGGCTACTCCAAGATTGCAGGAGTTGGAGATGTTTGCCTTGAGACTGATTTGGGGAACAAGCTTATATTGAAAGATGTTCGACATGTTCCCGGCTTACGTCTCAATTTGATGTCAACCGGCGTGCTTGATCGGGAAGGATATCATCATCATGGAGGAGACCAAAAGTGGAAGCTTACTAGAGGATCACTAGTGGTGTCTAGAGGGAAGCTGTGTTGTACCCTCTACAAGACATACGGCAAGATATGTAAAGGGGAGTTGAACGTTGGAGAAGACTTTTCCCCAAGTCTATGGCATAAGCGGCTAGGCCACATGAGCGAGAAGGGATTGCAAGTTCTGGCAAAGAAGTCTCTTATTCCCTTTGCCAAAGGTACCTCTCTTGACTCTTGTGATCACTGTTTGTTTGGTAAGCAGCAGAAAGTCATCTTTTCTAATACATTAGCCAAGAAGAAGAATCTTTTAGACCTAGTACATACTGATGTATGTGGCCCCATGGAAGTTGACTCACTAGGTCATAACAAGTATTTTGTTACTTTTATTGATGATGCTTCACGGAAGGTTTGGGTGTATTTGTTGAAATCAAAAGACCAGGTGTTCCAAACCTTCAAGGAGTTCCATGCCATGGTTGAGAGGGAGACGGGACGAACCCTCAAGTGTCTCCGCAGTGATAATGGTGGAGAGTACACTTCGAACGAGTTTAGAGGTTATTGTTCGAAGCATGACATTAGACACATAAAGACAGTTCCTGACACCCCACAACATAATGGTGTAGCAGAGAGGATGAACCGCACCATCTTGGAGAAAGTGAGAAGCATGCTAAAGACAGCTAACTTGGCGAAAGAGTTTTGGGGCGCAGCAGTGACAACTGCATGTTACCTCATCAACCGAACACCATGTGTACCGTTGGGCTTGGAGACTCCAGAGAGTGTGTGGACCGGTAGAAGCGCTTCATATTCTCACTTGAAGGTATTTGGGTGCAAAGCATTTGCACATGTTTCAAAGGAGAAAAGATCGAAGCTAGATGACAAGGCCGTGCCGTGCATTTTTCTTGGGTACGGTAATGAAGAGATGGGCTACCGGTTGTGGAATCCAATAACCAAGAAGTTATTCAGAAGCAGAGATGTGGTGTTCCATGAGGATCAGACTGTTGCAAATTTTGACAAGAACATACTAGAAAATGCAGAGCGTCTCACTTATGACTCGTCTCCGCTCTAAGAAGAGTCTAACAAACCTCAAGAAATGGTTAATGAAGACGTTCCTGATACGGCAGAACCAGAAGCTGCAGGTGCTGCAAGTGATGACTAGGAGAATCAGGATCAGGATGATCATGATCAGGGGGAGCTTAATCAGGAAGAGCCTAATCAAGAGCAGCAACAAGAAAAGGCCCAAGCACCAGTTCGAAGATCTCATAGAGTGTTGAAGCCAAGTACCAAGTATCCTTCTTCTCAATATATTTTGCTCACTAGTGATGGAGATAATCCATATTCCAAATACATTCTGTTGACTGGTGATGGAGAGCCTGAATGCTTTGAGGAGGCGAAGACTCATGCAGACAGCGACAAGTGGATATTAGCTATGAAGTCTGAGATGGAGTCCTTGTTGAAAAATGGCACCTACGAGTTGGTGGAGATTCCTAAAGGCAAGAAAGCACTAAAAAACAAATGGGTGTTTAAGTTGAAGAGGGACGAGAATGAACAGTTGACAAAGTTCAAGGCTCGCTTGGTTGTCAAAGGTTTCGGGCAGAAGGAAGGAGTAGATTTTGATGAGATCTTCTCACCAGTTGTCAAAATGACATCTATCAGAGTTATTTTGGGCATGGCAGCTAGCATGGATCTTGAGGTGGAGCAGTTAGATGTAAAAACGGCATTCCTACATGGTGATTTGGAGGAAGAAATATACATGGAGCAACCAGAAGGTTTTGAGGTCGAGGGCAAGGAGCACATCGTTTGCAAGCTAAAGAAAAGTTTGTATGGGCTGAAGCAAGCGCCAAGACAATGGTACAAGAAGTTTGACTCATTCATGATGAGTCATGGATACAAAAGAACTGATGCAG
The DNA here is from genome assembly GCA_009720345.1 of Fragaria iinumae. NCBI lineage: Eukaryota > Viridiplantae > Streptophyta > Magnoliopsida > Rosales > Rosaceae > Fragaria > Fragaria iinumae. The sequence continues at coordinate 22,816,557 of CM019117.1, forward strand.
ACCCATGTGTGTACATTCAACGGTTCACTTGAGGTAAATTTATAATTTTGTTGCTTTATGTTGATAGTGGGGCAAGACGTTTCTATGATCCACAAGTTGAAGACAGATTTGTCAAAGTCTTTTGATATGAAAGACTTAGGTCCAGCTAAGCAGATTTTGGGCATGGAGATTACCCGTGACAGGAAGGCAAATAAATTATGGTTGTCACAAGAGAGGTATGTTGAACGGGTGCTTGAAAGGTTCAACATGAAAGAAGCCAAGTCAATGGGCTCACCTCTAGGTAATCACTTCAAGTTAAGCAGATTATTATGCTCAACTACACAAAAGGAGAAGGACAAGATGACAGGTATCCCTTACTCATCAGCTGTTGGTAGTCTTATGTATGACATGGTATGTACTCGTCCAGATATTGCTCATGCAGTTGGAGTTGTTAGTAGATATTTATCTAACCCTGGTAGAGAGCATTGGAAAGCTGTTAAGTGGATACTCAAATATTTGAGGGGCACCTCAAAGTTGTGCTTGTATTTTGGTGGATCCGAATCCGTTTTGGAGGGTTTCACAAATGCAGATTTAGTTGGGGACCTTGATAACAGAAAGTCCACTTCTGGGTACTTATTTACATTTTGTGGGGGAGCTGTATCATGACAGTCTAAGTTACAGAAGTGTGTTGCCTTATCCACCACTGAGTCCGAGTATATAGCGGTGAATGAAGCAGGCAAGGAAATGTTATGGCTACAAAGGTTCATTCGCGAGTTGGGTGTGAAGCAAGAAAGGTATGTGGTGCATTGTGATTGTCAGAGTGCAATTCACTTGAGTAAAAATTCAGTTTATCACCCTCGCACTAAGCACATTGATCTACGTTATCATTGGATACGAGATATAGTGTCAAAGAAGCTTTTGCAGTTGAGGAAAATTCACACCAACAAGAATACTTCAGATATGTTGACTAAGGCTGTGCCACAACAGAAGTTGGAGTATTGCAGCAAGTCCGCTGGGATGGACTTCAAGTAGAAGTCTTGCCGCGTATGTCCCTGGGTTGGTCTGGAGGGGGAGATTGTTATAATATCCAAACCAAAATAAATACAATAGTAATGAAAATAATATGAAAGGTTTCATGAGTTACATAAGTTACATGAGTTACACAAATGTTACATGAGTTACATGGATGGTTTTGAAGTTATAGTCAATGCATGAGTTACAGGAAGACTCATGAAGTACCATTTATTGGGAGAACACTAATGAGAGGTCTAGATGGTTCCTCCTTAGCCTATAAAAGGAGAGTCATTTGCTCATTCCATGCATCTCATCCATCTCAAGCATTTCTTCCAAGAGAGAAACATCCATCTTCCAAGTAGAGAAGAGTGTCCACTCCAAGTTGAGAGTGTAGAGTAGTTGATAGCAAAACAAGTGTGAGAGAGGGTTTCCTTCAAGTACTGTTCTTGAAGTTGTGTATCTCGTGTACCCATTATTTCATAGTGGAAGTTCTTGTTATTGCTGCCCCGTGGACGTAGGCACATCGCCGAACCACGTCATATCTGGTGTTCCATTTCCTCTATCTTTTACATCTTTGCATATTTAATCATTTGTCTGGTTTTTGAGTTGTTTCTTCCATTATATTATTTTCCCAACAAAATGAACACGTGGATGAAAATATGTTGACTTTGCTCTTCTAACCAAAGAGTTCAAGAAACTCTTGAAGTATATATAGAAACAACAATACTGGAGGTTCCTCTAGAAACACTAATGACTCAAGGAGAAACAAGTTTTCGGAGAACCATGTTGAAAGAGGGAATAAAGAAAATAACAGGTCTAGTCAAAGAAAATATTTTAAACCGAAGTTATGAGTGTAATGGTTATGGTCATATTTCTACTGATTATGGGAATAGAAAAAATAGTGCAGGTGACAGGAAGACATACAAAGCAACCACATGGAGTGACAGTGATGAAGAAAAATCTTCAAAAAGGGGAGATAAAAACTTTGCTTTTATTACATGTGTGCAACTTGATTCTTGTGATTCTGACAGTGATTCCTCAAGTGGAGATGATTTTGAGAACAGGGGAAGGCTGGATGATAAATTGGTACAAACATACAGGCCTCTAAGGTGATGATCAAAAGGAACAAGGCACCTAAAAGACAAATTGGTGAGATACAGGAGCAAAAGGATAAAAGTGACAAAATGTTGCAACTCAGTCAGAAGCAATGGGAAGAGGAAAGAGCTGATCTGAATGAAGAATTCTTCAAGTTGCAGGAAGATATGAGAGAATATGAAACCAAGAATTGTACATCAGCTCAATGTGATCATGAAAATCTGCAAGGTGAGTTAGAAGTAAAAACTCAACAAATTATTAAATTGACAAATGAAGTTGATTGTTTGCAGGCTGAATTAGGCAAGGCACAAGAAAAATTCCAAAAGTTTCAGACTAGCTCCAAGATAGCCTCTAATATTCTCAGTAAAGGAAGGTCATACAAGAACACATCAGGACTTGGCTTCACTAGTGAAAGCTCACATCAAACCAAGTTTGTTAAAGCCACAGATAACTATGATGACGAGATAGATTGTGCCCTTGAACCCCTTCCAGGTACTCAGGTGAGAAATCATTTTGATAAGAATTAAGGAAATGAAAGGTACACTTCTAAGCCATTCTTTGTACCTATATGTCATTACTGTTGAGAAAAGGGTCATATCAGACCAAAATATACTAAAAGAGTGAACAAGCTGGTACAAACTTCAGGCAAGTTTGATCTTCTTCAGAAAGAACTAAATGAGCACATGCATTTAATTCATGAGTTGTCTAACATGATTTTTTGAGGAAAAGATGTAGGGTAAAACAAGAAAACATGTGTGGACGAAAAAAGAAACTGAAGAGTCGACAATACCAACAACATGTCTAAAGTCTTCTATCTATGCAGATGAAACACATATCAAGGCAACATGTCAAGAAAGAAGAATGATGTGGGGAATATGTGTCGAAACAAAGAGTGGAAACAAAGAGTGAATCATCTCTTTTTCTGACAAAAACATTTCAGGTTCGATCACTTTTGGTGATGGAGGAGAAGCCATAATCAAAGGCAAATGGACAGTGAGTACTCCAAACATTCCTAACTTGGAAAATGTGCTGTATGTGGAGGGACTAAACACAAATCTCATAAGTGTGAGTCAACTGAAAAATGAGTATGAAGATGTGTGGTTCAATAAGAAAAGATGTTTAGTTCTCAACAACAAAGGAAGCTGTGTCATGGGAGGTATAAGATCAGTTGATAATTGCGCTTTGGCTAATGAGTTACTTGATGTACAGGCATGCATGAGAACAAGCAGCATAGAGGAAATGTTCAACTTATGGCATAGAATATTTTTACTTACTTTGCATTGATACAGTACTGCTATATATACAAGAATTAGGATCATTTTAGATCCCAAAGATCAGCAATCATATTAAGGATTTGCTGTCAATTTCTATCCTACAAATATGTAGCAATTACATCTCTATGATTATGCAGATCTTCTAAGATAAAGATGATTAATAAGAGATAAGAACCAGTGATTATGCAGTAGAAATTTAGCACAAGATTATTGCTTATCACCCCCCCCGCAAGCTGATGGGCCGTGGGTGAACAGGAAGCTTGTCAAGAAGATACTGAAATCTATTGGTGGATAGACCTTTGGTGAATATATCTGCCAGTTGATCTTGAGAACATATATAGCAAACTTGAACTTCCTTACGTACCACCTTTTCTCTGATGTAATGATAGTCAACCTCCACATGACGTGTGCGGGTATGGAAGACTGGATTGGAAGCTAAAGAAATAGCACTGATGGTATCACACCATAATTTAGGAGGTTGTAGTGGAATGCATAAGTCACGAAATAGGATGCGAAACCAAGATAGATGAGCAGCTGTGTAGGCCAGTTGACGATATTCGGCCTCCGTGCTTGAGCGGGAAACACCTGCTTGCTTTTTAGAGCTCCAGGAAATCAGATTTTAGCCTAAATAAATACAGGTGCCACCAGTGGAAATTCTAGTGTCTGGATCCCCAGCATAATCAGAGTCACTATAGCCAGTGATATGCAAAGAGCTTGGGGTGTAAAATAAGCCATAGGTAGGAGTGTGTTTTAAGTAACGGAGAATCCATTTTACAGCAACCCAATGAATAGTAGTTGGAGAATGAAGAAACTGGCGAACCTTGTTTAAGCCTAAATTAATATTTTATTGGACAGTAAATGTCTATGTAAATATTAATTATTTCTTGGTCCATGTTCCACCGGCGAGCCCAAGTTTCTCTAAGTTTACAAGTGACGGCCCGCCAGTAAGACCACGCGAGCTGAGAACAGAGTTCGCATGCGAACTGGACTTCACTTAGCTCGCGCACGGAATGGACATAGGCGGACTACGCAGTTCGCGTGGAACACTTAGCTCGCGCGCGGAATGATTCGCGCGGAATTACTATTTAACACTCCGCGTAGGCGAGGCGAGGCGAGCTGGCGAACTGGCTCGCGTAGGAGACTTCGCGAGGAAGCAACATGCAGAGTCCGCGCGCACCACGACAAACGTTGAAGACTTTTACAAGTCTTTGATATGCTTCGGGCCAATCCCTGTGGCCATTTAATATAAAAAATCCTTCTAAGGTTCGCGAGCTGCAATAGCCCGCGAAATGGAAGTGAGCTTCAAGAGCACGCGAGATAGCGTCCTATGACAGCCCGCAGGATGAGGATGTTCCTAATTCCAGTTCGCATTGGAGTCTACAGTTGGCAGCGCGGAAGCAATGCCCTATGCGGAATGAAGTGTGAGAACTGTACATGTGTCACAAGATGGTTGGTTCGCATGGACGGAGCAGTGCCCTTGTGCTATTAGGGTTTCAGAGTCTGACTTGGATTCTAATTACTTTTCTTCTACCGCAAGTCGAACTACTATATAAGGGGGCTCGAACCCTAACAAAGAGCTCTCTAAAAACAAATACAAAAACACAATACAAACTGCAAACCAGTTACCCTTCGAGCTCCTCGAAATCCTAACCCTAAGCGCCGCCGCCTAGGTTTCTTCTTCAGAGCCCTCCGGACTCTACCCCCACTTCTCTATGAACTCCCTATAGTTGCTCTGCTCGCGCCGCTGTGAGTATCGATCGCTTGTGCTCGTAAATCCTCATCTGAGGTGGCACCTGAAACTCCTGTCGCCTGATCAGAAGTCAAGATCTCGCACACCATCAACCTTTTCCTCGTCCGCGAGGTGGCACACCCGCAACTCCCCCTCTCTTTGTTCGCTAGAAACCTCTGCTCTGCGCGCTGAGGATCGTGGCCAAAATATTGGCACGCCCAGTGGGACAGGGAGTACAAGCGAATACATCATAGGGAAACCAGAGGAAGCGCCGTACCGAAAGCCTCAGCTTTCTTGTCTCAAGCACAGATCGCTACGGTATAAGCCCCATAATAGCGCGGCTTGCCGATCCCTCACTCAAGAACAGGTCCTTGCTCAGTTTGGTCATCCAAACTACAGCAAGACCACCATGGTAGGCTCTCAGCCGACCCAAGACACATGTTCTGCTCTATCTATCGAGCAAATCTGGACCATGGTAGGCTCTCAGCCGACCCAAGACACATGTTTGAGCAGTTGACGAGCCAGGGGTTGGCTACTCAACAAAGCATCACCGACCTTGCTGAACAGGTCAAAAGGGACAAAACTTTGGGAAGCAGACCAGCACAACCTTACCGTACTCACTGAGAACTTCAACCAATTTGTCAGTGAAACAAGGGAAACCAAGGGCTTGGTGGAAGGAAGCCTTCAACAGATCCGCTCGGATCTGGACCAGAACACGGAGACCGTGAAGCAGAACGCGGAGACCGTGAAGCAACATGCAGAGGTCCTGTCGCTCACTCGCGCGACAGTAGACGAGCAGACTCGCCGCTTGGACGAGCACGATACCAAGTTGCATGACCAGCAGAATGCTTCCTTCTTTGGAAGTAAGAACAGTCTAGAGAAGCTAGACGAATTCAAAGACAAACAGGACTGGCTGAACCTACGGATCCTTGAGGTTGAAGACTGGATGAGGGCGCAGGCACAAAAGAACCCTACTCTAAACCCTACTAGCCTAAACGCGAACGAAGGGACGCCCAAGTACATCCCTCCCAATGAACACGGCAGGGGAAACCCTAAGGTCGGGACTCCGAAGGCCCCGCAGTTCGTGCTAGGGGCAGGAATGTCAAAGAGTCCGCTCCCGCATGGCTCGTTTGCTCCCTCCAAGGGACTGAACAATTCTCTATGCCAGGGAGCAGGGACACCAGATGATCTGCTTCTAGTTTATTCCAGCCTTACTCCCAAGAACGGTGGACAGGCCGTCAGTTTCCCTGCATGGCCAAACCATGGGGAAGGGGCAGAGTCCGTGCCCGTGACAACAGCCGACTGGCGCCAGCTTATCTCCTCCATTGTCAAGGAGCAAACCGGACACGGTGGGTTCAAGAACGTAGTGTTCACTACTTTCTCTGGAGAAACAAGGGAAGACGCAGCAACCCACATGGCCCGCTTCAAAGTCCAGTGCGGCCAGTACGGGAACAATGACATCCTCAAGCTCAAGCTCTTCGGGACCTCTCTGTCCGGAGCTGCATTTACTTGGTATTCCAGGTTGAAGCCAGGATCCATTGCGGACTGGCCTACCATGGAGAAATTATTCCGGGAGACCTACGGTACCATTGAGCCAGAGGTCGGCCTTGACTCCCTCACTCAGATGAGTCAGCAGAGCATGGAGTCAGGAGTCTCCTTCCTCCAGCGGTTCAAGATCCAACAAGCCAAGTGCGACTTCCTCCTCCCGAACAGGAAACCATTAAGTTGGTTGTCCGTGGCCTCGAACACCGCCAGCGGTTGAAGCACCATGGGGAACGCTTCACGTCTATGGGCGACCTCATCAACAAGGTCGGCAGTTATGAGTTGATCCTCAACGAAATGGACGAGAAGGCGAATGCCTCCAAAGGGACATACGTACCAGGGAGAAACAGGATAGTAGGGGCATTAAACCTCGAATCCCCCACGTTCGACCCTTACTACCAAAGGCAGGAGGAGAATGCGGCCGCGCAGGGATATGTTGACGACGTCGGAGCAGTCGAACTGACCGGGAAGCCTTTAGCTCACAAACTGAAGAATCTCAAGATGACCCGTGAGCCAATCAACATTCAGTCCTTTGCATGGACTAAGCCCGAATATGAGGCATACACGTATGACGCGAAAAACACCCATCTTGTCTTTAATGACTTGATTGAGGCGAAATACATGCGCTTAGATCACAAGATCCCGTCCAAGGAAGAGCTACAAGACAAGAAGTATTGCAGTTTCCACAACGCCTACAATCACGACACCAAGGACTGTGTCAAACTCCGCGACCAACTGCAAACTTGGCTGAATTCGGGCGCCCTAAAAATGAAGACGCCAGGAAGCACAGCTTCTCTGGTGGATGTAGATCCATTCCCGGCCGTTGTTGGTATGGTCGAGGTGAATTGGAACGACCAGCCAAAGGAGAACAGCCGCCGTCGCGCACCAAAGCCAGGCCAGCGGAGAATCACCTTGGACCTGGCCGAACACCCAGAGGATGATAATCCGCGCCGGGCACTTAAGCGAGACCGAGAGGATGGTAATGATGACACATGTCAGCCATCTCGCCGGTACACTTACAACGTCAACCTCGCGCACGAGGTCTTAGATGATCTTATTGATGGCGGACTCGTCACTGTGTCAAGGGCCTTGCCCTATGTTGAATACAAGGAAGGCCGCGTCCATTGCAAGTTCCATGACAGTTGGGGACACAGAACTCGCGATTGTTACCAGCTCCGCGAGCAAGTCCAGGACTGGCTAGACCTCAAGTATATTCACTTTGAGGACAAAGGTGGCTTCATGATCACAATTGCTGACATCGCCTGGCCCCGCATTGGCCAGCGCGCGATAACTTTGGACCTATCTCCAGACGCGGGCCGCGCGAACCGCCAGGTTGAAACCGCAAGAGACCGGCGAATGACTACACCGTTCTGGCGAACCAAAATGGGAACCACTACCCAGCAAAGGAGTTAGCCGCCAGACTACAGCCCGATCACCTTTCAAGAAAGGATAAAGGCAAAGCTACCATGCGGGACGATACACCGTCTCCAGCTGACAACTATCAACCCATGAGTCCCAAGACTCGCGAAGAGCTAGAACAGAGGATCAAGCGTCTCGAAACCTTTGTCCAATCACACTGGACTAAAGATGTACCTTCATCTCCAGCTTCAAGCGAGATGGACATCTCCGACTCCGGCAGCGAACACCAAGATAGCGAGGCTTCAAGCCCTCGGCGAGGTATCTTGACTGACCCCTACATTCCTCCGACATCCAAATCAGCGATCAAGGAAGGGATTTGGTACACACATCAAGGGGGAAAGCCGGTTACCATCAGCAGCTCCAAGAAGCGGAAGCTACAGAAGAAGTATGGCAGCATCCTGCGTGCCTTGCAGGCGGCCGATGATGGCATCATCCGACCCTCGCAGCTCGCGTAGACACCCGAGAGGATGTGGAGAGAAGCTGAAGGCTTGCGCGCTCTGCTCCAAAGGCCACCTGTCACGCCTCCACGTGTCTGTGTGCAGGCAGCGGACGACCCCGCTCCAAAGGCGAATGTCTTTTGTCGCCTCACCGTACCACCAAGACAGGATCCGCGCCCCGTTAGGCACAGATCATCTCCGGAGCCAGCAAGAAGAAGGGATCCACAGTCCTCCCGGCACAAGCCTTCATCAGAACCTGAAAGAAGAAGGGAGTTGTTACTTCCACCAAGGCGCCAGCAATTGCCAGAAGCCGAAAGACGAAGGGACCCTCCACCTCTACCAAGGCGTAGGCGGTCGCCAGAGGCTGAGAGAAGATGAGAACTGTCTTCCCCAGCGAAGCGAAGACTGTTCGCCACATCAAGGCCCGAGCCAAGGCGTGAGCCGCCTCGGTCATCACATCACCAGAAGCCTCTTCGCTAGGAACCTGAGCCTAAAAAGGAATTATCGCGACCATGTCCGCCCCAACCACAACCCAAACAGGAGCCTCAGGTCTCAGTCCTTCCTCCGTCTAAGGCAGAGGACAATGCCAGCGCTCCTCTAGCCCCGGATAGGCCTTCAGCTGAGGACAAACAGCCCTCGACCAAACTCGTGTAGCGACCACGGCAGCCAGAGGGTAACGTCTCACCAGGGGTCGAAAGTAGCACCTCCAGCCCCAACCTCGCGGAACTCATGGCCCAATGCTTCCCCGAGAATTCCCTGAACGAAGAGACTCATTCCGAGCCTCGCATCGACTTGGGCGACGACCAAGCAGAAGGGCAGGGTGAATCATTCAACTGCAATATGCTTGAGATCTCTGCATGGCCAGAGCTCGAAGAGGTCAATCCAGCGGAAGGCGCATTTGCCGTGCTCGACGGAGAACACGGGAGCATTGAGACGCCACTGGTTCCAGTCCGCGAGCAATTCTCTTTTCAGGTCGGAATGGTGTTCTTTATATATGAGAGATACGCTCTACCACCAAATACAACATGCAACACGGCGGATATTCCAGACAATAGCGAAAGTGTCTGTGACATATCCCCCCCTTGCAGCAGTGAGATGGGTCCAGTCCTGGCGGAGTCCGCACACGCTGCACCGTTGGAGGCCACAAGCAGCGTCACAAGCATGCCGACTCTGACTTTCTCCACTCCGACTCTGGACATGGCCACTCACATGAGGCCATTGTATATCACGGCTGAAGTTGAAGGGATTATGATCAACAAAATCATGGTCGACACGGGAGCTGCAGTGAATGTCGTCACCACCCGCACTATGGGACTCCTTGGTATCCCACGCTCGATGATCTGAACTACGTCCTTGACAGTCAAGAACTTCACCGGACAAGTCTCCAGGACTCTAGGTTTGTTGTTCTTACGGGTCAAGGTGGGACCGGCTTCAAGGGTCTACACATTCTTCGTCGCCGAGTGTGCTTCGTCCTACAGCATGATCCTAGGCCGCGACTGGATCCATAGAAGTTTTTGTATACCTTCATCCATGCACCAGGAGCTTATGATCTGGGATACTGAGAAACGCGAGGCGGTCCTCATCCAAGCGGATCCGCGTCCTTTCTCCATTTCCGCCAACTTCAATGACGCCCGCTATTACAATATTGACTTGGGCCCATTGGACGTCCAAGGCGTCGATTCTAAAGGCCACCCATATGGGGTCACGGCCTCCAACTTAACGCAATGGGGACTCACTCAGGCGAGGGACGATTTACAACGTCCCCACACCATCGCGGATCCCCTACAACCATCTTATGATTAGTACATCCTGAGAAGAAGCACGCGAGGCTGGCGAGTCCTTGTGTGAGCGACTCCTCTCATACTGGACGGAACGCGAAGCCTACGACAGGGTCGCCACTATGGAGTATGTAGACGAGATAGTTGAATATACCATACCGATACCGAGGAAGAAGTTATTCAGTTAGCTCCCGCTGCCTTGGACGACACGCTGCCTCAAGTCCGCGATCCCACCTTACAAGTCGACGTGGGGACTGCAGAGAAACCTTTACTACTCTCCATGAGTGCCAAGTTGGCGGGACAAGAAAAGGAAGACCTTCTCGCCTTACTACATGAGTATAGGGATTGTTTCGCCGAGCAGTACCAAGACATGCCTGGCCTATCCCCGGATTTAGTCTGTCACCGTCTGCCTACTCATCTTGACAGACGTCCAGTCCGCCAAGACGGCAGATTCATGCGAACTGAGACCCAGATCGTGGTCAAGGAAGAAATTGAGAACATGCACCGATCAGGTATCATTCGCGTGGCCAAATACAATGAATGGCTATCTAACATCGTTCCGGTTCGTGAGAAGAACGGCAAAACGCGCGTCTGTGTTGACTACCGTGTACCTCAACAATGCAACGCCTAAAGATATATATCCTATGCCTGTTGCTGATCTCCTCATTGACGCGGCTGTGGGGCATGAAGTGCTATCCTTTATGGATGGAACTGCTGGTTACCATCAGATCCCTGTTGCTGAAGAAGATCGCCACAAGACTACTTTCCGCTGTCCGGGGTTTGCAGGTGCATTCGAGTATGTTGTCATGCCATTCGGGCTCAAGAACGCGGGGGCAACATATCAACGCGCCATGAACCTTATCTTTCACGATATCCTAGGCAAGTTGATTGAAGTCTACATCGACGACGTAGTGGTTAAAACCAAGACGCGGGCGACACACGTTGAAGACCTCCGACAGGTTTTCACGCGGATGCGGAAACACCGCCTGAAGATGAACCCCGCCAAATGTGTTTTCTTCGCGGAGGCAGGTGACTTTCTTGGTTTTCTAATCCATCATAGGGGTATCGAGATCCCCAAAGATAAGGCGCAGGCGGTAATCAACGCCTCGCCTCCTACAATAAAAAAGGAGCTCCAACAATTGATTGGGCGAATCAACTTCCTCCGCCGTTTCATTTCGAACGCGGAAGGGAAAGTTCAGCCTTTTTCGCCTCTTCTAAAGCTCCAGGGGGCAACCGAGTTCATATGGGAGTCACAACACCAGGAGGCCTTCGATCGTATCAAGGACTATCTTGCGAATCCACCTGTTTTGGTTCCCCCTCGCCCTGGTGTTCCGCTTAAGCTCTACATCGCCGCTGCTGATTTGTCTATCGGCGGACTCTTGGCACAAGATGACGAGAACGGAGTGGAACACGCCGTTTACTATCTTAGCAGGGTGTTGACCGATTGCGAGACGTGCTACTCCCCAATGGAAAAATTGTGTCTCACCCTTTTCTTTGCAGGTTGCAAGCTCCGCCACTACATGTTGGCCTTTACCACGGTGGTGATTGCTCAGTCCAACTTAGTCAAATATATGCTTTCCCGCCCTATCCTATGGGGCCGCATAGGTAAATGGATATTGGCTTTGTCTGAATTCTCTTTGCAATATGTTCCTCAAAAGGCAGTTAAAGGACAGGCCATAGCGGACTTCCTCGCTCATCACCCGCCGACCGAGCTGACAGCATTCCGCGAGTTGGAGGTTGCAGTAGTCTCCCTTACTCCATGGACCCTCTACTTTGATGGCTCGCGTACTGAACTTGCTGCAGGTCCCGGGATCGCCATCGAGAACCCTGCAGGAGATCGGTTTTCTTACTCTTTCCAGCTGGACTTTAAATGTACAAATAATCAGGCGGAATACGAGGCGCTCATCATCAGACTGGAAATCTTGCTGGACTTAGGGTCCGCGAGGTTCAAGTCTTTGGCGACTCCTTACTGGTCGTCAACCAACTTGTGGCGAAGTTCAAGTGTTTAAGCTCGTCCATTGAACCTTACTTGCGAAAAGCTTTTGAGGTCTTGGACCGCTTCGACGATGTTCACATTGAACACATCCCGCGCGAATTCAACTTCGCGGCGAATGAGCTTGCGCAGATCGCATCCGGTCTTAGCTTACGCGATGGAGTGCGCGAACGACTCCTCAAAGTTGAATGACGTACACTTCCTTCTTTTCTTGCTAGGGGGCAATACGAGGCAAACCCTCTTAACGTCGCTGCCCTAGATCCTATCGATGAAGATTGGCGGCTACCGTTCATTGCCTACCTCGAGCACCCTCATGACGCTACCCATTCCCGGCAAATGCGGTTTCTTGCCCTCAACTTCATGCTTCGCAATGGTGAGCTTCGCCGGCTCGGCGAAGATGGTAACGATTTCCGTTGCGTGTATGGCAACAAGGCTAAGCGGCTTCTGCGTGAGGTGCATTCCGGCGTTTGTGGTTCGCATCAGGCTGGACCAAAGATGCGTTGGTTAATTCGTCGCCACGACTACTACTGGCCTACTATTCTCAAGGATTGTATTACTTTCGCTAAAGGATGTCAGGACTGCCAGGCTCATGGACTAGTGCAACACATTCCAAACATTCCGTTACAGCCGATCGTTAAGCCCTGGCCATGTCGAGGTTGGGCGATAGACTTCATCGGTCTCATTCATCCCCATTCCTCAGAGCAGCACAAGTTCCTTATTGTGGCCACCGATTTCTTTACCAAGTGGGTTGATGCCGAGCCACTCAAGGTCGCTTCCGCGACCTCGGTCCGCAACTTTATTTTCTGCAACATTATTTCCCGCTTTGGTGTTCTAGAATGCATCGTGACGGACCGGGGGGCAGCTTTCATGGCGGATTTGGTAGTCACATTCCTCAACGGCTATGGTGTCAAACTCCTGCATTCGACCCCCTATTATGCCCAGTCCAATGGTCAGGCGGAGGCGAGCAACAAAGTCATCCTCGGCATCTTGCGAAAAATGCTAGAGTTGAACCCCCGCGTCTGACATCTAGAGCTTTACCATACTTTGTGGGCCTACCGTACCTCCAAGCGCGGTCCGACAGATACCACCCCATATGCTCTCATGTATGGCCATGACGTCGTCCTTCCCCTTGAGGTTCACGTCGCCTCGCTTCGTGTCCAGGAGCAGCACCAGTTGCTTGGTGACGATTACGTCCAGGTAATGTGGCAAGAGCTTCAAGACCTCGACGAACATCGCATCACTGCTTTCAACAATCTCATCCTTGAGAAGCAGCGTGTTGCACGGTCTTATGATAAAGGCACTCAAGGTCGGAGTTATGCCGAAGGCCAAACGGTATGGCGTGCTGTGCTCCCACTTGGGGAGAAAACCGAAGGCCGCGGGAAATGGTCCGCGCGGTGGGAGGGACCCTTTATTATTCATCGCATATTGCCTAAGGGGGCATACCATTTGCGCGACCTTGACGGTCGACTCTATCCTAATCCTATTAATGGTCGTTTCTTAAAACACCACATCGCTAGTGTTTGGGAGCGCGCAGACCCTCCTTCCCCCCTGATCCCGCGACCACTGTCATTAGTGTCACGCATCGTCGCGCTTACGCTCCATCACCTCACACTAGGGGGCAACCCCAGGGAGAAGCGTGCAATTAGTTTTTTTTTTTCTTTGTAAACGTGCTTAATCTAACTAACAAACCAGTACAAGATTGAAGCATATTCCAGAGGCCCTAAATAAAGGAATTAATTCAAGTTGTCTTGGTCATCATCCAGGCCAACCCTTTTGGCTTTCTCCAATTTTTCAAAGTTGGTTCGCCAGCTTTATACGGCCGTTCGCCGACTCTTTTGTTTGTCTCTCATCGTTTTGCACTGGGGGGCAGCGAAGTGCATGGCCTTTTAAATTTTTTCATCTCTCACTGGTTCGCACTGGGGGGCAACGAAGTACATAGCCATTGTCATTCCATGTTGGTCCGCCATCGCGAAGGGCTATTTTTTGGAATCTACTCAAGTCACTTGCGTCTGCTCAAGATACATCCATGCGAGCTACATTCGCTCGCGATATGTACAATGCCTCCTTTTCTGAGTGGAGCAGGCGAATGCAAGCAAAGAGCAGGCGAATGCATTTGAAGTTCAAGTCCAAGGTGCCTAGGCGAGCCGTGCAGCAGTTCGCTACAATGCCTTGCTGGGTGATTGAGTTTCAAAGGCCTATTCACAGGCTTGTTTCCTCACACTCCTTTTATGTATGACCCGAGCCAATACTATTGGCTTTGGAGCAACATGAACATAAACCTCTTCAGTCATTCTCGACATTTCATGACTTCGAGGCTAGGGGGCAATGTTTAAGCTAAATTAATATTTTACTGGACAGTAAATGTCTATGTAAATATTAATTATTTCTTGGTCCATGTTACACCGGCGAGCCCAAGTTTCTCTAAGTTTACAAGTGACGGCCCGCCAATAAGACCACGCGAGCTGAGAACAGAGTTCGCATGTGAACTGGACTTCACTTAGCTCGCGCACGGAATGGACATAGGCGGACTACGCAGTTCGCGTGGAACACTTAGCTCGCGCGCGGAATGATTCGCGCGGAATTACTATTTAACACTCCGCGTAGGCGAGGCGAGGCGAGCTGGTGAACTGGCTCGCGTAGGAGACTTCGCGAGGAAGCAACATGCGGAGTCCGCGCGCACCACGACAAACGTTGAAGACTTTTACAAGTCTTTGATATGCTTCGGGCCAATCCCTGTGGCCCATTTAATATAAAAAGCCCTTCTAAGGTTCGCGAGCTGCAATAGAACGCGAAATGGAAGTGAGATTCAAGAGCACGCAAGATAGCGTCCTATGACAGCCCGCGGGATGAGGACGTTCCTAATTCCAGTTTGCATGGGAGTCTACAGTTGGCAGTGCAGAAGCAATGCCCTATGCGGAATGAAGTGTGCGAAATGTACATGTGTCACAAGATGGTTGGTTCGCATGGATGGAGCAGTGCCCTTGTGCTATTAGGGTTTCAGAGTCCGACTTGGATTCTAATTACCTTTCTTCTGCCGCAAGTCGAACTACTATATAAGGGGCCTCGAATGCAGCAGAGAGCTCTCTCTCAAAAACAAATACAAAAACACAAATACAAACTCCAAACCAGTTACCCCTCGAGCTACCTCGAAACCCTAACCCTAAGTGCGCCGCCGCCTTAGTTCAGAGCCCTCCGGACTCTACCCCCACTTCTCTCTGAACTCCCTATAGTTGCTCTGCTCGCGCCGCCGTGAGTATCGATCGCTTGTGCTCGTAAATCCTCGTCTGAGGTGGCACCTGAAACCCCCGTCGCCTGATCAGAAGGCAAGATCTCGCACACCATCAACCTTTTCCTCGTCCGCGAGGTGGCACACCCGCAACACCCCCTTCTCTTTGTTCGCTAGAAACCTCTGCTCCGCGCGCTGAGGATCGTGGCCAAAACACTGGTTATCATCAGTTGCGGATCCGGGAAGGTGATATAGCCAAGACTGCTTTTCGATCACGCTATGGTCATTATGAGTTTGTAGTGATGCCTTTTGGACTTACTAATGCACCCGCTGCCTTCATGGATCTCATGAATAGGGTGTTTCGTCCATATCTTGATCGCTTCGTGATAGTATTCATAGATGACATTTTGGTATACTCTAAAAGTGAGAAGGAGCATGCAAAACATTTAAGAATGATATTGCAGACTTTGAGAAATACTCAGTTGTATGCTAAATTCAGCAAGTGTGAATTTTGGCTGGATAAAGTGGGGTTCTTGGGTCATGTGGTTTCGGCAGAAGGTGTTAGTGTGGATCCCCAAAAGGTGGAAACAATGTCAAATTGGAGAAGACCCACCACTGTGACGGAGATTCGTAGTTTCTTGGGGTTAGCAGGTTATTATTGACGCTTTGTGCAAGATTTTTCAAAGATTGCTGCTTCACTTACAAGATTGACCAAGAAGGGAGTTAAGTTCGAATGGTCAAATCAGTGTGAGCAAAGTTTTCAAGAATTAAAGAATCGCTTGACTAGTGCTCCTGTTTTGGCACTTCCAGATGATAGTGGGGAGTATGTGGTTTATTGTGATGCTTCTAGATGAGGTCTAGGCGGGGTATTGATGCAGCATGATCGAGTTATTGCCTACACTTCTAGGCAATTGAAGTCGCATGAGGCGAATTATCCCACTCATGATCTAGAGCTTGCAGCGGTAGTTTTTACTCTCAAGTTGTGGAGACACTATCTTTATGGAGCCAAGTGTCAGATTTTTACTGATCACAAGAGTCTTCGGTATGTGTTCACTCAAAGAGGGTTAAATATAAGGCAGAGAAGGTAGATGAAGTTAATCAATGATTATGATTGCACTGTTGAGTATTATCCTGGAAAAGCTAATGTGGTAGCTGATGCTCTTAGTCGAAATCCCACCATATCTTTGTCTCACATGAGGACGGTTCGAGTTCCACTTCTTTATGAGTTGCGAGCTACATGGGTGGATTTAGCGGTGGATGATGTTGGTGCCTTGGTAGCTAGTTTCCATGTGAGGCCAGTTTTGGTTGATAAAGTGCGGGAGGCACAATATAATGATCCTTCCATAGTTCAGTTAATAGAAAAAGCATTGAGTGGAGCCGCCGTTGATTTTTCGGTAAGAAGAGATGGAACTTTATTGTTCAAAAATAGGCTTTGTGTTCCAAAGAGGAATGAAGAGTTAAAGAAAGAGATAATGAAGGAAGCTCATAGTTTTGCATATGCTGCTCATCCGGGTAGTACAAAGATGTATCAGACTTTGAAGGATTATTATTGGTGGCCAAACCTGAAGAGAGAAATTGCAGCTTTTGTGAGTAGGTGTTTGATCTGTCAGCAAGTGAAAGCTGAAAGGCAGAAACCTTCTGGGTTGCTTGAGCCGTTGTCTATTCCAGTGTGGAAATGGGACCACATGACCATGGATTTTGTTTTCAGTCTACCTCGTACCCGTGAAGGGCATGACGGTATTTGGGTGATTGTGGATAGACTCACCAAATCTGCACATTTCTTACCGGTGGGAAAGAACTATACACTGGATAAATTGGCGGAGCTTTATGTGAATGAGATCGTGAGACTTCATGGTGTACCTGAATCAATAGTGTCGAATCGGGATCCTAGGTTTGCTTCTAAATTCTGGGGAGCTCTTCAGGCAGCTTTAGGCACCCGATTGCACTTTAGCACTGCTTTTCATCCTCAGACTGATGGGCAATCGGAGAGGACTATTCAGACTTTGGAGGATATGTTGAGATCTTGTGCCTTGCAGTTCAGGGGGAGTTGGGATAAAAACCTATCTTTGATGGAGTTTGCTTACAACAATATCTACCATTCTAGTATTGGTATGACTCCCTTTGAGGCACTTTATGGGAAGCAGTGTCGTACACCTTTGTGTTGGAATGAAGTAGGAGAAAAAGAGCTTTGTGGTCCTGAGTTAATCCATGATACAAATGAGAAGATTAAAGTGGTCAGAGATAGACTCAAGGCCGCTCAAAGTAGGCAAAAGAGTTATGCAGATGTCCGTAGAAAGGACATTGAGTTTCAAGTGGGTGATTGGGTGTTCTTGAAACTATCTCTTTAGAAAGGGGTAGTACGTTTTGGTAAGCGTGGGACGCTTAGTCCGAGGTATATTAGGCCTTATGAGATAATAGAGCGAGTTGGCTTACTTGCTTATCGGTTGGTTTTACCTCCAGAATTATCCAGGATACATAATGTGTTTCATGTATAGATGCTTCACAAGTATATTGCCGATCCTTCTCATGTGCTACAAGAGCAGCCGATTAGTTTGCAAAAGGATTTGACCTATGAAGAGGAACCGGTTCAGATTCTTGACCGAAAGGAGCAAGTGCTTAGGAACAAGACAATCCCACTTGTCAAGGTGCTTTGGAGAAGTCATCAAGTAGAGGAAGCTACTTGGGAATCAGAGGAACAAATGAGGCAGCAGTATCCCTACCTCTTTGATTGACAGATATGTAAATTTCAAGGACGAAATTTTTATAAGGAGGAGAGAATTTGTCACATCCTGACTCTTAAATTTTTACCTTATTTATCGGCTTAGAATTAATAATAGTTTTACCATCTTCGTAAATGAGTTTATAGTTCTAAGGTCCCTAGAGGAGTGTTGAGAGACTAATTTTTCGGAGAAATTATTCGTAGGAGAATATTGTGACGACGGTAAAAATGGTAAATTTTAGCTAGTAAAAATGTAAGTTTTATTAGGGTATTATT
Source organism: Fragaria iinumae (assembly GCA_009720345.1). NCBI lineage: Eukaryota > Viridiplantae > Streptophyta > Magnoliopsida > Rosales > Rosaceae > Fragaria > Fragaria iinumae. The sequence goes on from CM019117.1 coordinate 22,835,038, forward strand.
TTTGGGGGTGTTAATTTTGGAATTGGGTTATATTGGTGGTGTTGGACCGGGTTGGAGAGAAAAGCCCAAACCTCTCTCTCTCTTCTCTCTCCTCCCTCCCAACTCTCTCCCCGAGCTCTCTCCATGCCGAAGCTTTCCGCCGTCGTCCGGCCACCGCAAACCGCTGCACCGGTCCTAATTGGTTGGCCTTCAACCCAGCTTTCTTCCTGGACCAGTGGGAGCTGTCCTAGTGCCGCCGTGAGGGAGAAAAGCTGCTCGAAAGCTCCGACTGCCGTCCTAGTCCGGTTGCCAGAACTCGCTCCTCTGGCCACCATAGCCGGAGCCGCTTGGCTCGTTTGAAAGCCCTCCTACCGTGTAGCAATCCCTCCAAAGGATTCGCTCCCTCTTGAACTTGGTAAGGAGAATCGGTGAGTTGAAGTTCTAGGACTCAATTTTATGTTTTGGTTCGATTACCCTATCTAGGCTTGGAATTAGTGTTCGTGCTAGTTAGGGAAGTTGTTGTGCGTGTTGAGAGGAAGGTTGTGCTAAATTTTGGTAGGCATTGGAGGTCGCCGGAGTCGGCCGCCGGCTGCCGCTGTTAGGGGGATTTTTATGGTTTTAGATGTGTAATTTTAAGGGGAGTTTAATGATGTGAATTTTGGAATTTTTGGAGGAATTTTGGATAGGTTTGAGATTTTTCAAAGTTTGGTATTTTGGCCGTTAATTTGTATATAATCCGGCCGTTAGATTATTGTTGTTTTGGCCGTAGAAGGTTGGTTTAAGGCCACCGGTATTCGTGGTGAAGTTTGGACCGTATCGATTTTAAGATTGGCGAAGTTGGGCAAGGATGAGAGTAGATAAGACACACATTTATTTTTGCCTATTTTTATATAAGCGTTGGTATATAGTTGGGGATTAATTTATGTTTTTGAAACAGGTTGTGAGGAGACTCGAGCTGAAGAGGCCTAGGACCAACATCAGGCTTAGACCTAATTTGTGAGTGGACTTTTGTTTTAAGTAATATGCGTGCTATGGTTCTGGGTCGAACAATTTCTTTTGTTAGAACATTTGAGGTCATTTTATTTTGTTGATTTTATTTATTTTGAAAAGTTACCGAAAAAGAGATTTTTCGGTAAATTATAAATATTTATATGAGGAGAGTATGTATATAAATGCTAGCTAGCTATATGTGTCTGTCCACCTTAATAACGTAGTATATAACAACATTATGGTGTGACGTGAGCGTCAGACGCAAGCGTAGTAGCCCTATATGAGTGTTTAATTCATATATGGGGTATGGGCACATATTTATACACCCGTTTGTCCACTTTAATGGCGTAGTGTAGCACCGCATTAAGGCGTGACGTGAGCGTTCGACGCGAGCGTAGTAGCCCTATATAAATTATTTTAAATCTATAAAATAATTATATAGGGAGTATGGACGTGTGTAAATACATACATATATTGGTATATATTTTTGAGATAAAAGATTTATCGCATGGAGCACGCATTCGTTTTCTTTGAAATTTAAATTGGAAAAACATAAATATTGTTATTACTTTCTTTATTTATTCTTTTATTTTGTCCACTCACTCTAACGTTTTTCGAATGTTTTTCTCTGGGCCATTCGTTTTAAAAGTGCCTAGTCTGCAGAGTCCGGGTTGGCACTAGTAGGAGGCGAGGCATAGTTACCCACTTCTCCACCACTTTTGACCAGTAGGTTACCTGTTAAACCTACCGATGTATTTTCTTGTTTCCTCTAGTTTTTCTCTAGTAACTCTGATTACCCTTAGGGTTAGCGTATACTTTACTGGTGGTGTGCTAAGATTTATGTTATATTATTTGGATATTTAAGGGATGAATTGTAGGTTGGTTGATTCGTTTAAGAGGGTAATTCTTGAATTTTCCGGGTTAGGGTTGTTCATTTTCAAGGGAGGTTTACCGAGTTCTTCAGTAAATTTTCCTTGGAGGTGGACCCCGCAAGACTTACTTCGGGTTTCAAGGTGAAATTCGGGGTGGGTCTTGACACACATAATCCTGTTCAGCATGATCAGACAAAACATGTAGAGATTGATAGACACTTCATCAAGGAAAAGCTAGATGCTTGCATAATCTCGTTCCCATTTGTTTATTCAGAGGAACAGCTAGCTGACATTCTTACCAAAGCTGTGTCGTCCAGGTCGTTCAGTGACTCACTTGACAAGTTGGACATTCAAGATTTGTATGCGCCAACTTGAGGCGGAGTGTTAACGTGAGTCCCAATCCTAGTATATCAGGAAAATGTATATTCTGTGATCAACTAGGATTATGTAGATCTTTCGGTGTAATTAGTTTCCTTCCAAGGTTAGAACTGTGCTTGTATATATACCCGACTTGGGGTTTGTTTAATACATCAGAAAATTCCCAACTTTTTGTGTTCTGTTTGATTACCATTGCTGCCTACATCAACTTTTTGAGTCTACGGCCAGGAAATGATACATTGGGACGGATGTAAAACTAAGCAAATCACTTCTGCTCCAAGAACAGAGGACTGATAACAATTTTTAGAAACAACCTAAACGTTACTTTTAAAAGCAGCTGTTATAAAAATACTAGAAATGACTTTACAACAGTTTTAGAACTAAAATTTACCAGAAATGAAACTATTTTAATTCATAGCTGATTATTTTTGTAGTGCAACAAAATTAGATTCTTTTAAAAATAGCGGGGGAGATAATGGTAGGGTTATTTTTATTTGTTAATGTGATGGTTAAGGTCTTTTTTGTTTTTCTTTTTCGATGAGGATGGTTAAGTAGTGGTGACTAATGTAAACAGTGAACACAAAGCAAGAGAAGTGCAGACCAGCTGTATTCTCTCTCGTGTTTTCTCTTTCTCTTCAACCCCCAAACCCAAACCCACCGCGAACACGCTACCTTTCTTTGATATTCAATCTCTCTCGCTCACAATCCATAATGCAGGTCTTTCAATTTCCCCCAACTCTTACTGTATCTGTATTCTATACGCACTTTTGAATCCTAACCTTTTTTTTTTGATTGGTTTGTTTCATTGGCAGAAGAGAACTGTGCAAGTAAAGCAACTATCAGATCTAGCTAGCGAGAGAGAGATTCATGAGTTCTTTTCCTTTTCTGGAGAGATCGAGCGCATTCAGATCCAACAGTACCTCTTTCTTTCTTTATTATTTCTCTTTTCGTTTTCGTTTTCGTTTTCGTTTTATACGCGTAATTCTGTTTGCCTCCCAATCTAAACCAACCAGAAGATTAATTTTTTTTCGTTATTTTTGCCGATAAATTTCCAGAGGAAAGAGAAAAAAAAAAGGTCAAAAGAGCAAATGAAACTGTTAACGTAAATTAGCAAACCGTATGCAGAAATAATGACCTGATTAGATTCTTTTGAAAGCTTCCAGTTTACCAAGTCATGTTTATTAGATTTTTTTATCATGTTTCGTAAATGTTGGTTCGGTTTTGGTAATGTTTATATTGAACTGGTTGTTGGTGTATGCAATGCTCAATGTGCAGTGAGCCTGCACAATCAAAGACTGCATTTGTTACTTTCAAGGATGCCAAAGCTCTTGAAATCGCACTTTTGTTGTCGGTATGCTCTCAAATTGCTTTCCTCTCTCTCTTGGAAATTCTGTTCTCTTCGTTTTCAATGTTTATGTCCTTGCTTTTATTTTGTAAGTTTTAAAGTTTTTTCTCTTGATAACTTGGTAAGGCTTAGGCTTTTCTCTTCATCAACCTATAGTTGTTGCATGTTCTATCTCATTTACCCTACCACGTTACAGCCTTCTGAGTAGGCATGTTCTTCTATGTATAATTTTAACGGGTTTTTGGAAGTCATTTTGATGCAGCAAACCTACTGCCTAAAGACCAGGATCAACAAGCTCTAAGGCTTGGGAATTTAAACACACTCAAAACACTTTTATTTGGGAATCACTCCCTGGTTTCTCACCAAATCTAGGCTTCTCACCCTAAATCTAGGCTTCACGCCAATCCCATCACAGGAAAACTCAGAAACACTCTGATAATAACATACCTAGGCATTAGACTCTTACACTTATTTATACTTAAGCTGATAGCTCAAATGGACTGCACTAAAGACTCTTAAAGACTCCTCTAAAACTGAAGCATTAAAGACTTATTAGGACTCTACTTAAACTGATACATTTAAGACTAACTAAAAGAGACCTTAAGACTTCTAAACTGAAATGGAAATATGAAAAGACACAGGCAGCTTAGAGACTTCTAGAATCAAACTTTGTTTCCCTCCCAGGTGCAATAATTATCTTGAATTGTTAGGTGCTTTCTCCTTCCATTTCTTTCGCTCATAAACCTTGAAAGGTTTGACTATGATGTCCTCATCACATTTTCAATGAGCATGGATCTTCTTCTGTTTAGCTATATATTGAAAACTAAATCTTGTTTTGGATCGCAGGGTGCAACAATGGTTGATCAGATTGTGACCATATCTCCTGTTGAAAATTATGTACCAATTGATGAGACACAGGTAAGTTTCCTGGAAAGTTATCTGCAATTTTTTGTTTCCTTCCTTTGGCCAAATCTTGCAGTTTATTAGTGCAATTTATGCAGGAAGTAAGAATGGTGGAAAGTGCTGTTTGTGCTGCCCCTGCTGAAAGTGTTTCACCAAATGCTGAGGTAGATAATAACACCACCGCACAAATAACACTTTTAAGAATTGCAACTTGTTTGGAAACAAATCTTAAACAGGGAATTAAGTACATTTTTTTACTGTATGTGAGATGTTGTCTGGGAATGGGAGTTAGTGTTGTGAACGTATGACCATATTCAAGGGTCCTTGCATATGCCACTGTTTAATTGTTTGGAGCTTTCAGTGATAGAAGGATAATTGCAATTGATTATGTTTTTCCTATTCACATATCCTTTTGTACAATAAATTAGCTCGCTGCACATGAGTTAGTGATCCAAGAGATGATGTACATGCCTGAATAAACTATGACTATTTTTTTGTCTTCAACGTGCTTAGTAGTTGTCACACTATTTACCTTTAAAATTCCAAAACGGGCTTAGGGAATTGTGCTTTTGTTCACAGGATAAAAATAGCTCTCCTAACAATGGAAGAGTGTATGTAAATAGAGCTCAAGATGTAGTGTCTAGTATGTTTGCAAAAGGTTCAGCGATTGGACAAGATGCCGTTAACAAGGCTAAAGCATTTGATGAAAAGCATCGGTTGACAGCAAGTGCATCTGAGAAAGTGACTTCCTTTGACAAGAGAGTGGGGCTCACTGAGAAATTGACAGTAGGCCTTTCAGTGGTTAATGAGAAAGTGAAGTCTGTTGATCAAAGACTTCAGGTCTCAGATAAAACAATGGCAGCTATATTTGCAGCAGAGAGAAAACTAAATGATACAGGATCAGCTGTCAAAACAAGCAGGTATGTGATATAAGCCCCGCCCCCAAAAAAAAAAAATCCTCCAATTTGGTTGGGGTTTTATGCTCTTTGGCATGTAAAATTATTGCATACCTCACGTAAGAACAACGCTGACAGAGCAATATAATATGTTTCCAAATCAGGATAGGTTTGTTGGAGATATTGTATACTGATGTTTCTAGGCCACTGGGTAGATTATTTAGTAGAAACACATAGCATAAAAAGGCCAAATTTAGTATATAGATCTTGGACATGCTTGGTAGGATCCTTATCTCAAGCATCATTCATACTCACAAGGCTGTACCCTGTTGGTTCCTTGAGGTTCCTTATCGTAGATTCTTCAACTTCTTATTTTATTTTCTACTAAATTTACTTTTATGAGATGATCATAATATTCTATCTATCATAAAACCATAGTGCTTGTTCCTGTTTGGTGGATCTAGGCAGTGTCCTGCTTCTGTGGGTCATCTATCCTAGAAAGAGTAATGTAGATACAGAAAGATATGATGAAGAAATCTGTAAGTAGACCAAGGCAGAGTCGATGACCTCTCAAGAGTTGTTTTGTTCCAGCTCTAATTTAGATGAATGTAAGAACCAATTTTATCTGAAAATTATCATCTGATGCTGATAGGTATGTGACTGCCGGAGCAGCCTGGTTCAATGGTGCTTTTAGCAAGGTGGCAAAGGCAGGGCAGGTTGCAGGTACAAAAACCAGAGAAAAGTTCCATATGGCTGTGTCAAACTTGACTGCAAAGGTAGGCTTTGCTCTCCATATTATTTATGCAAAACAATGTTATGTGTATCCACCCCTAATTCTTAATCAACTGTGCTATTTCCGAGATTTTTTGAGCAATTGCATTTGTTGATTGCTTGTTTTATGCAAAGAAAGGCATTCTTCATACATCTAATTCAGTAGTCAAGTGGGTTTATATTTTGTTATCTTTTCGTGTGAAGGAATGTCATCCTCCTCCTTTGATGCAGGATCCAATAGCTGCATAAGTGAAGGGTTCCAGGTGTCAGAAAGTAACCTTGATAGACATTCTTTCTTGAACACATACAACAACCATGTTGCTCTAGTTATTGATCTTGGGAGACATGGCCTGGAAAATAGATTGCAGGTTTGCTGTAGATTGGGATGAATGGTGCAATCTTATTTTGTGATTCCCGGTTTGATGTGTGCACTCAAGTTTTGCATTCAGTTTAATTTTTTAATTTGTTTCGTTCACCTTTCTTTTTATCATTCAATTCCCAGGGTCCTTGTGCCTGTGGCTGCATTTGTAGTTTTGTTTAGTAATAGCAGTTGAGTGGAACAGCATATACTTAAATAGTATAAGAAAAAGCCTATTTTTTGAGTGAAGAAATCAAAACTGTGAGAGATGATATTATTCATGTGTAAAGTATATATCTGGTGCTTTAGTTTAAAATAGCAATGCCAACCTGCAAATTGCACGGCACTGCACGTAAAATTCAAATCCGATCAACACTAGTTTTCACCAAGCACCTTAACCTCTACTAGACAATTCTAAACCAGTCTCCCCACTAAGTCGTGAGACTGGTTTAGGCAATGCTTGCATTGTAATCATCATTGAAAGCTATGCTCGCATTGTATCATCACTGAAAGCATGCAACAAGCTCCGTGCATGAACATCTGTGTTCAGAAAAATCAATCAAGATATTCAAATGACCTGGCAGCAGCAGATGCGAGTGAAAACTAAAGAATCAGCTAACGGGAGATTTCCTAGCCCCCGCCCCCGCCGGTAATTTTGCACGCGCCCCCTTTTCCCTTTTCGGGGGAAATTTCAGATGAGGAATTTTTATTTTTATTTTTTTGGGGTCTGAAGATGAGGAATTCCTTGTTTTGTTTTTGATGTGAGACGTTGTTATGAACAATGGTCTAAAAGGCGCTAGGCGCTAGGCAGGCGGCGACCCATAGCCTAGCGCCTGGACAGCCTAGGCGGGGACTAGGCGATTTACTTTTTTCACATTTAAATGATTTAATTAATATATTTTATATTATATATAATAATTAAACTTAGTAAAACTGTAAAAGTGTAAAACATGAGTACAAAAAAAAAATTGGCATGACTTTTCTTTAAAAGTGAGCAACCAGACCTGCAAATTTATAAACAAATATGATATGTAATTCAAAACACCCTCAACTCTTCAATGTTCATCATAATCACCGGTTCACCACACAACTTCAAAAGAGCATATTTAAAGTGTTCAAAATCAAATGTAAATAGCGCAAGCAGACAAGTTTACAACTTCCATAAGTGCATAGCAAATATCTTAATAAAAATAAATCTAGTGAAGAGTTCAAAATAGTCAAAGTGCTTAAAATAACTTGCAAACCTATGAATCCACTTCTTCTTCTTCTTCACCATATCCCTCTAATATTCCTTCGTTGTCGGACTCAAAATCAAAATCAATCTCATTACCCTCCAGCTCTTCATCCGAGTCTTCAAGTTCTTCACCAAGTTATCTTACCTCTTGAAGCCTAGCACTTCTCCTAGGTGGAGCACTACTATCAACTCCCGATTCATCTCTAACCATGTCCATGTCATTGATAAGATCGGAATCCACATCTTCATCACCATCCTCAACAATCCATCCTTGTGCCATACTAGCCTCACTAGCAAGTAGCACATCCACTCCCTTCTCCTTTTGTCTTCTCTTTTTGTTGATGATCTTTGAATTGAATTGGACATAGACTAAATTGTTCAACCTTCCGGTATCTAATCTATTCCTTTTTTTGGTATGGATCTACATTTAAAAATAATAGTTAGAAATTCACCAGCATCTCTAATCCTCAATTTTAGCAGTCACCTCACCTCTATCTGCTATACAAACATGCAGGAGAAGTGCTAATTAAAAGTTTAAAACATTTATAGAGAAACTAACAACAGGGACTACTAAGTACTAACACAGTAGGACATAGCAAATTCAGCCGTACATAGCATTGATAGACAGAGAGAGAGCAAGAGACAGTCAAAAATCACAACAAGCAACAAGCCAAAAACTGATCGAAGAATTACCTATGAAGATTGAAGACTCAGAGGAGAGTGCGCCACGAACAAGAGACAGACAGAGAGAGAGAGGACTCAGAGGAGAGAGATAGAGAGTCGATGATGGATTGATGGCAGAGTCGCAGAGAATGGCAGAGGTCGGTGACGGCAGAGAACGGCGCGGTCGCTGACTGGCAGAGAACAGTGAGGTCGCTCTGTTTGGGAGAGGCAGAGACGCGAAGTCGAAACGGAGGACTGGGAGGAGAATGATTTGGGATTTAGGAATTAGGTTAGGCGGAGTGGCGCGTGTTTTTGACTTGTTGAATTAGTTTCCGCCTCTTTCGCCTAGTCCTTCGTCGCCTCGGACCCGCCTTCTTCGCCTGGGCGGTCCCTGGGCGGCCAGCCGCCTCCCTTCGACGACTTGGAGAAAATCCGGGCGGCAGTGCTCCGCCTACAGCCTATGCGGCGCCTAGGCGGGGCAAGGCGGCGCCTTTTAGAAGCCTGGTTATGAATGCAATTATCAGTTTTAATCAAGTTTAAAAGAAAAATAATAATCTTACATACAGAAAAAAAAAACTCATAAAAGAAAATGTAAAATACTGAAAATGATAAAAGAGGGGTTTTGTAGGTTTGTAATAGTGGGAAAAAAGGGATTCGTTTGGAGAGTCGCGTCACTCGCGTGGAGTGGAAGGCGGCAATGCAAGGAGTTTTCGTAGAGACCAACATGGGCACTCGCTTAGCCGTCGATGTCCCTCGCGATATCACTGTAAGGGACTTCATGAGTAAGACTTCATCTATCTCGCTCTTTATAGTCTAGTTCGGAATAAGAGTGTGTAGGTTGTTTGCCTTCAGTTTTATTATTATGCAAAACTGGATGAAAGTCGGATCCTTTTGTTCATGATTAGCATTATTTGATCATGTAGTACTAAATATTACATAGATACTACTGATGTGTTTCCACTCCAGTTATCATTGTTGATTCCTTTTCCCAGAGTTCATGATGCACTAAAGTTGCTGATCTTTGTGCTGCATCCTAGGATTAATTAACGAAATGGTAATTGCTGATCTGTAGGGGAATTTGAGAGAGAGCACTTAGAATCTTTTCCGACATCAGGAGAGATCCAAGTTTCTGCACTGATGGTTTAATTCCTTCATTACCATATCTCCTATATTGCTTGTTTTTTTATCGCTTCCGTTAATCTTTTCAACCTGCAATATTAAATTATCAGTCATTTTTGTGTGCTCATTTGTGCACCCCATTTTAAATTTAGGTAGAGCGAGAACCATTCTTGTATCGTCTGTCTGACTCTATGAGTTTAAAGAGTGTTTTCCAGAAAGAGGAAGTAGATTGGTTTCTTCATGCAGAAGCAAGAGCATTGACTGATTGTAATCGGAAGGTAGTGAAGCAAGAGCAAGAGCAAGGTTTGCATGACTGTGTGGCCTCAAAAGTGGTTGATCATGTGTCTGAAGGTAGTGATACATCTCATCCTTCTAATCCTGAAAATTTTGCAGTGAAGCAAGAGCAACAGCAATGTTTGCATGACTGTGTGGCCTCAAAAGTGGTTGATCATGTATCTGAAGGTAGTGATATATCTCATCCTTCTAATCCTGAAAATTTTGTTACGACCACTAACATTATTACAAAAGGCAATTGTAAGAGGTGGAGGAGAAAAAGGGGAAAAAGATTTCGACAACAACTTTTACCTGGAAAGCTTGGGAAACTTTTTTTCTTCACAAAGAAGAGGAAGAGAACAAAGAACGTTTCTTTGCCAGCAAAAGTGAATCAAACTGGAACGGAAATCATTACTGTAGATGATACTGGAGTTCCTATGCACATTGATGAGAACAAGACTGTTCTTGATGATTGTGCATCTAGTCAAGAAATTGAGCCAGCTGAAGAGCACTTGGCTTCTATATCATGGAGAGATGGGCTCACTGAGACTTCATCAGAAGCAGTAGTATCTGTATCTGGTATCATCAATAAGTACTTTTTGAATCTCAGTGAAGATGGTGGAGATGTAAGTCCTACGAATTCAGTTACATCAAGAGTTCATAGTTCCCCCAGGCAGCACTTGAAGACTAAAGAAGGTGATATTTGTTCCATCCCACAAGTTACTCCCTCTACCTCGATCAAGTTTTCTGCAAAAAAATTGTTACCTCTCCCATCATCATCACCAACTGACTTTGGTGGAAGGAGATACAAACATGATAAACCTGAAGTTGGGGAGCGTCTTGTCATGGCCTCATATAGTCTTGGGATTTCTCTAAGTAACAAACAGCACCCTGCTGTACGTTTGTGCAGCTTCAAACAAGATAAAGTTTAGGTCTCAATTGTTAGCTCAGATTGTGATTCTTGGCAATGAAGCAGTTTGAGAATGACTGATTTACCATGATTTTGATGGCAACGTGGAAAAAAAATTAAAAAAATTCTTATGTGGAGCTGTAGTAGTTAGTGACGTGCTTTGAATTATTTGGATATAATTCTTCGAATGTACAAAGATGCAGGGAATGGACACAATGGAGTGAACAAGGCTGAACATTGGCAGATGCATCTGCCAAGGTCAGTTCATTTAACATGCCAGTTTAGAGGTATTGAAGTCGATAGATAATTAGAGCTTCATCTCTCACACAAAAGAATGGCAGAAATATTTGCATCAAGAGAAAATCAATGAGAAAATGACATACAACTATCTCAAAAAGACACATAACATAGATAACGCATCTTCAAAAAGATTTAAATAAATAAGGATATGAGCCTAAGCCCAAAACCAAATATGCCAGACCTCATTTGAATTTTAAATGCAAAATGACAATAATGCTAAGTTTTCCAACGAAATGAAATTACACTACATGCCACTCTTTATTCTCTCACAATTTCAATCTGACTCTCTCTCTCTCTCACTCTCTCTCTCTCTCTCTCTCTCTCTCTCTCTCTCTCTCTCTCTCTCTCTCTCTCTCTCTCTCTAAGAAATCTACCGCAAAGTCCAACTGGTTGCACCGACGGTGTACCTCCTCCATCATTCTTCATCTTCATTGGACGTCGTAGGCAACTGATCGGATTGGTGCCGAGCGACTCAGATTGATTGCAACCGAGCGAAAAAGCTAATTGTTTGCCGGTGGATGGTGGTGGTGGCGCACGGAATATCAAGACCCACCCCGAATTTCACCCTGAAACCCGAGGTAAGTCCTGCGGGGACCACCTCCAAGGAAAATTTACCGAAGAACTCGGCAAACCTCCCTTGAAAATGGACAACCCTAACCCGAAAAAATATAGAACACCCTCTTTACCAAAATGTCATTCTTCAACTCAATCCAAATAACCGAATAAAATAGATACACAATTATTTTTCCGAAAGTATTCAGAGCTACTACAAGAAAGACAACGGAAGCTGATAAAAATCCTAGTGGGTTAAACAGATAACCTACTGGCGAATAGTAGCGGAAAGATGGGTGACTATGCCTCGTCGCCTTCTTCTAGACCCCACCCGAACTCTGCAGACTGGGCATTTAAAAAAGAAGGAAAGGCTCAGGGGAAACGTATTTAATTACGTCAGAGTGAGTGGACAAAAGTAATCTCGATAAACAATAATATTTCCCCAAGAAAACTTTCAAGGAAAGCGCTATGCAAGCGACAGCTCAAAAACTGGCAAGGACACGACTAGTTCCGGCTAGTCTCCAAAACTTAAACAAATACAGCCTCTCGGGCTAAATTATAAATATATCAGTATGTATATACACTCGTCTACTCCTTGTATGATTTCTTTGAAGAGATAAAAGAAAAACAGAAATTCATACAAGGCTACTACGCTCGCGTCTAACGCTCACGTCACCCCATAATGACATTTTTCCTCATTATGGGGGAAACGCCCGAGTGGATATATATATATATATATATATATATATATATATATATATATATATATATATATATATATATATAGATACGTGCTTACTCCTTGTACGAATTCTAGGAATAAATACAAAAAAAATAGAAAGTCGTACAAGGCTACGACGCTTGCGTCTAACGCTCACGTCACCCCATAATGGCATTTTTCCTCATTATGGGAGGAAATCACGTATTGCTGGCTAGCGTTTACTTATATACATATTATTCTCATAAACGTCAATAAATGAGTATAAACACCGAAATTCTCAATTTCCAGTTAAATTCCAACAAAATGAATTATTCAACAATAAAACATTATTTAAAAACAAAGGTCCACTCACAACTTAGGCCTAAGCCTGATGTCGGTCGGAGGTCTCCTCCGCTCGGGCCTCCTCACGTCCTGTTCCAAAACATAAATAAATCCTTAAATAAAACACCGACGCTTAAACAAAATAGGCATAATTAAATATGAGTTTTTCGCGCTCAACCATGCCTATCGCCCTAAATCTTAACTTCACTGCCAACCATAATTCTTCATAAAAATCTACATCCCAAAAACATCACCTTCCACCGTCCTAATTATAAATAATCCAATGGCCGGATTTTAACTTAATAATCCGCCAAAAATACCAAACTTTAACAGTTTTCAAACCTATCCAAAACTCCTCCAAAAATTCTAAAACTCATTCCATTAAATTCCTCATAAAATTCTCCACTAAAAACAATTTTTCAGCGGATCAATTAGGGTTTTGATCTTGGCGGTTGGTTTGGGTATATAAGGAAATGAGATGGGTTGACTTCAGAAAAGCCCACACTCGGTGTTGACCCGAGCCCAAGCTTCTCTCCCTCCCTCTCCGGCTGCCTCCTCTGTCTCCGGCGCGTTGTTACCGATTCCGGCCACCTCAGGCGACAAGACTACCACCAAAATGATCCTCATCTTCCCTCTCTACAAAACCCAATCCTCTATTCGCACATCCACCGAGGGAGATCGACGTCGAAGATGCGCGGTTGTTTCCGGCCACAAGCCGACGAGTAGATGGTAGGGTTAGCTTCTCTCTTCCTTCTTCACATTCTGGTGTTAGAAAATATTGGACTTTAACATTCACTGCATAACATTAAGATAAATACAATTGTTTTGGCTAAATACAAATAACAAGAAATACATGACTATAACTCTATTTTCTGGTTATCTATTAAGGTTGGATCTCCTAACAGAAGTAGGATACTCATTATGTTAATTGTCTGATTAATCTTAAGAGTTGTGATAAGCTTTAGATTCTCTTGATAACTATTAAGCAGGTATTAGACTTCTAATGGGATGAGTCTCTTATCTAGTTAACTGGCCGATATATATACAAGGAGAAGCCCCTGCACTCAACACGCTTTCATTCAGTTTTAGTCCCATACTAATGTTCTAAGTGTTGAAGTGCGAAAGGCTTAACTCTTGGTTCTAAGTGCAGCTGCTATTGCAAGCTGTCGACCTCAATGAACCTGTCATCAGGTTAGTGTTCTAGTCTTGTTGATCTTACTGATATGAGATGTGTGTTCATGTTGTTGTGATTTGATCTGGATGTATTTGGTTGTTGCATCATTTAGTCTAATAATGGTATCAGAGCTCACAGGGCTATCATAATAACATGAATCATATTTTACGTTTTGATTTGGTTGCAAAACTTGAAGATCAGTAAGATATGTATCCATACTACATAACATGTATTGTTCTTCATTTTCTAGAAAATAGGGCTTAAGACCCGTTTTGTAGACTAAGCCCAACTCATTAATTAAAACCCAAAACCCTATTCAGAATAAAACAAAATAAATGAAAATAAAGGGGAGGAGAACAACGTTCTTCCTTATGTTTTTTTGGCGTCGTTCTTCTTCTGCTTTTCTTTGGGTTTTTGAGAGCAATGAGATTTAGCATCTCAGAAGGGATTCAGGACCCATTTAGGCGCTCGAATTTGGATGGGATATGGATTGCTACTTTTCTGTATGATTGCTTGCTTCCACTAATTTTGATGCAGCGTTGTAGCAGAGGCTAAGGTGTGAAATTCTGGAAATCAAAATCTTCTATTTCAATCTGTATTTGGATGGGTTTTTCATATAGTAAAGAATCTAGCGTTATCAGAGAAACCCTTAAGAATTTGTTTTCGTTCCTGATTAATAATGTCGAATTGCTTTACTGATACATTGGTGATTGACTGCTGGAATGATTATGAATCTATTAAGTTGATATGATTGAAATTGATTGAGATTATAAGGCTTATATATATGTTTGATCCTTGTTCCGGGGTTGAATTTGCCTAAATTGGTTTGCTGTTGTTTTTTGACAAATACTTAATAATCTCACTATATGTAATTGTAAACATATAAAATCTACAGAATTTTGTTACAAGACTACAGTAAAGATTAATGAAAGTTCTTGTGTAAAAACTGAACATATAGTATTAATTGAGTTTTGTGATTTTGAGGAACTGGTTTGATTATATTGCACAAAGCAAGCCTTCACTTCTATTTTTTCAGAGTCCTTGAGAAAAACAAAACTGGGACCTTGTGTTTTGATTTTAACGTTACACTTATATTTGACTCCCAATGGAGTAGTTCACTGTGTAATTTTGTTTTTGAAACAGCAATATATGTTAACACAAAGACCAATACTGATAACTTGAAATTTTACTTTGTCCAAAGAGAAAGACTATTTCATGGGATACCAGGTTTTTGTAGTGAATAGTATATTGATAAAGAAACTTAAGAATGGTGAGTTTTATTCCACAACGGGATTACTTAACATTACTACAGCTATGGGAATTACATTGATTGCTTTGTTTGATTTTGAAAGCATATACCATTCTGGTACTTTTGAATTGCCTGATTGTTGTGCTTTTAAATTTTGCAATTTTTCAGTAACACACAAAATGGAATATAAACTTACACTGCTTTATTTTTCTTTTTAGGATCTCTGTTTTTGAATGTGACTCAACTAGAGTTGTTGCATGGTAAAAATTATAAGAATTGGAGGAAACACATAGATTACCATATAACTATGACCCCAGGCATGGACCTCTGCATTGTTGATGAACAATTTGAAGAATTAGATGCTGATAGTAACCCTGAGGAAAGGAAATCCTATAGGGATTGGCATAATAGTCACGGGAAAGCCAAAACCTTGATTAGGACTACCATGATTGACTCAATTAGGAGATACATTGAGGAACCTGATACTGCTTGGGATTTTTTGGAGGCTATCTCTGAGAAATATCTAGAGAATGATAAGGCTGAAATATTGAGACTGAATAGGGAGTTTAATGACATGAGTTTTTCTGGGAATGGTTCAATGAGGGAGCACATCATGACAATGATGGACCTTAATTCTAGGCTCAAGGATTTAGAAGTGGGTGTTAAGGATGAACAGGTTGTGGCACAGGCACTTAGTCACTGCCAGCCACCTATAGCAACCTAAAAATAACCTATACTGCCTCTGAAGAAAAATGGACCCTGAATAAGCTTATTTCTATCTGCGTCAATGAGGAAGCTAGGATTAAGGAGTCTAAGAAATCTGAACCCACTACTACAGTCAACTTGGTGGAGAAAGAGAAGGCAAAGTGGAAGAACTATCACAAACTCAAGGCTAAGAAAAATGTTAGCACTAAGGTATCTGGAAAATCTTCAGAGGCTAAAGCTGGAAAAACATTTAAGTATAAATGTTTTTTCTGCAAAAAGCCAGGTCACATGAAGAGTGATTGTTCAGGTTTCAAAGCCTGGATGACCAAAAAGGGTGAGTGTTTTCCAAATTCAGTTTTCTCTTTAGAAGTAAATTTTGTTAATATTAGTCCACTTACCTACTGGTTAGATTCTGGCTCACCTATACATATTACCACTTCATTGCAGGGTATAATAAAGAGGAGAGCCCCAAGGAAAAGTGAGAAAAAAGTTTTTGTTGGAAATGGAGCTAGAGTGGATGTTAAGGCAATTGGAACTTTGAAATTAGATCTTGGTTTAGGAAAGTTTATTTATCTGGACAAAGTTTATTACATTCCCTCGCTCAAGAGGAATTTAATTTCCGTTTCTCTTTTGGTTAAGTATGGTTGTAGACTTTTCATTGATATGAATGGAATAAAGCTTTTTCAGGATTCTGAATATATTGGTTGTGGTGTTTTCAATAATGATTATTTGCAATTAAATTGTTCTGTTGCAAAACAGGAAATTCTGTTAATTGAAAATAATGAAAACATTAAGAATCACAGCAATAAGATCACTGGAACTAAAAGAATCCTTTATAATTAGCAGTGTGCAAACTTGTGGCATAGGAGACTAGACCACATTTCAAAAGAAAGACTTAAAACACTTGAGAAAAATAAACTTTTACCTGCAGATTTAGACTATTCTGATATGACTGATTGTGTGGAGTGTTGTAAGGGAAAAATGACTAAATTTAGTAATAAAAAGGCAACTAGAAGTCAAAATCTCTTAGAACTAATTCATACAGACATTTGTGGACCTTCTAAGCATAAAACTATCTGTGGAAATGTTTACTTCATAACCTTTATAGATGATTTCTCTAGGTACTGCTATATCTATATGTTATCAGAAAAATCACAAGCTCTTCAAACATTCATAATTTACAAAACTGAAGTAGAATTACAGCTTGAAAAGAAAATTAAAGTAGTGAGATCTGATAGAGGTGGAGAGTACTATGGTAGACATACTGAAGCAGGCCAACATAAGGGACCTTTTGCATTGTTCCTTCAGGAAAATGGCATTAAGGCTCAGTATTCTACTCCTCATAACCCCTAACAAAATGGAGTAGCAGAGAGAAAGAATAGAACTTTATTAAACATGGTAAGATGCATGATGTGCACTGCAGGTTTACCAATTTTCTTGTGGGGAGAGGCACTTAAGATTGCAAACTATGTTTGCAATAGGTCACCCTCAAAATCAGTAGAAAAGACACCATTTGAATTATGGTGTGGTAGACAGCCCAGCTTGCATCACATTCATGTGTGGGGATGCAAAACTGAGGCAAAAATACCAAATGAGTTAACAGATAAGTTAAAGTCCAAAACAATCAGTTGTAACTTCATAAGCTATTGTGAAAAATCTAAGGGATATAAATTTTATACACCTCATAACTCAACTAGAACTTTTGAAACTAGTCAGGCAAAATTTCTAGATGAAGGAGTTAATAACAATGTTTATGAAGATTTTTCTTCAAAACTTACAGAAATTGTTGAGAATCAAGACATTCAGTACAATATATCCTTAGATCAAACTCATAGAGCTGCTACTATATTTACAGAAAATCAGTTTATATATCAAAATCCAATAGAGCCAGAACCAACACAACCTTAAGTAGTTGAACCTCCACAACCTGAACCTATAGATGACATGGTTTTAGACCAACCTAATGCGGTAGACCAACCAATTGCTGAAAATCCTCAACCTAGAAAATCTGAGAGACAAAGAAAACCAGTTTATAGGGAAGATAGTGAGTATGTGGTGTACTTGCAAGAAACAAATGTACTAGATGAAGATGATGATCCAAAGAGTTACAAAGAAGCTTTAAAAATTGAAGAAGTAGAGAAATGGCAGGAAGCTATGGAAGCTGAGATGAAGTCTATGAGTGATAATTCAGTCTGGGATTTAGTAAACCAAAATCCAAATCAAAAACCAATAGGCTGTAAATGGGTCTATAAAACCAAAAGAGATGCAAAAGGGAATATAGAAAGACGTAAGGCCAGACTAGTTGCTAAGGGTTTTACACAAAAGGAGGGCATAGACTATACAGAAACTTTCTCTCCAGTTTCAACTAAAGACTCTTTTAGAATTATAATGGTTCTAGTAGCACATTATAATATGGAATTACACCAAATGGATGTAAAAACTGCGTTTTTGAATGGAGAGTTAGATGAAACAATCTATATAAGGCAGCCCGAAGGTTTTGTAATACCAGGAAAAGAAGAATATGTATGCAAACTTAAGAAATCCATTTATGGATTAAAACAAGCTTCTAGACAATGGTATAAGAAGTTTGATTCAGTAATTTCAAGCTTCGGCTTTGTTGAAAACATTGTTGATGAACGTGTATACATTAAGACAGTTGGGAATAAATTTATTTTCCTAATACTGTATGTAGATGATATTCTTCTAGCTAGCAGCAATGTAAAATTGCTTAAGGAAACTAAAAACTTTATGTCAAGTAACTTTGACATGAAAGATTTAGGTGAAGCATCTTATGTTTTAGGGATTGAAATAACTAGGGACAAGGCACAAGGTTTATTAGGTTTATCTCAATTGAGCTATATCACAAAAGCTCTTAAGAGATTTAATATGGAAACATGTGCATCATGTGACTCTCCTATGTCAAAAGGAGACAAACTGACCAAAAACAGAAATAAGATTACTGAAAATAGGGGGAAGATAGCTGCCATAGAGAGCATACCTTATGCTCAACTTATTGGCCACCTAATTTATGCTCAGACCTGTATTAGGCCTGACTTGGCATTTTCAGTAGGTATCTTATCTAGGTTTCAATCCAATCCCACACAAGAGCATTGGGTTGTAGGAAAAAAGGTGCTTAGGTATTTGCAGAAAACTAGAGGTTACAGTTTGGTTTATAGACAGGTTAAGAATCTTGTGTTAGTTCGTTATACTAACTCGGATTTTGCTGGCAACTTTCCAGACTCCAACAAGTCTACTTCTGGGTATGTATTTATGCTTGCTGGTGGGGCTATAGCTTGGAAAACTGGAAAACAAAAACTCATATCAACATCCACAATGCAGGCTGAATTTATTGCTGCATATGAAGGAGTCTGTCAAGGACTGTGGATTAGAAATTTTTTGTTGTATACTGAAGTCTTAAGTTCACTTGTTTCAGATGCACTTAAAATTTACTGTGATAATGAGGCTGCAGTGTTTTTCAGCAAAATTAGTAAAAGGTCAAATAACTCTAAACATATAGATCTCAAATTCTACAGTGTGAGACAAAGAGTTAAACGTGGTGAAGTCAGTGTTTTAGACATTGATATTGAATCACAGCTTGCATACCCTTTTACTAAAGCCTCGCCAATTGTGAAGTTTCAGGAACATGTCAAGAATATGGGAGTTTTGGAAAATTTGTATTCATGAGCTCAGTGGGAGCTATGCAAAGTTAGAATTTTATATCAGTGTATTAGTTCCCTTGTTTAGTCATTCTGTTTCAAATTTGATTGTAATTTTGATTCAGCAAGATATTAATAAAATGAGGTATTTCAGATATATTCCATTGTGTCGATTTTTGAAATTTACATATTTTCATATAATATGTGTGTTATCAGGTGAGCTCCTTCATGCATTAAGAAATTGCAGTTCAATAAAGGCAGAACATGAGCTCACTGGTGTTTCAGGATTTCTGCTGAGATTTCATATGAAATCATTCATTTGGGGTATGAGCAAAAGATGTTTCAGGTAGATATACTTATCTTTGATTTGCTCTAGTTATCAGTGCAGCTTATGTGGTTACTGTGTGTGGTGTTAGTGGTTCTCAATCATCTGGTTTTTCTAAACCAACATGGTCTGGAATTCTGCACTATATGCTTTAATTGACCAAGCTGAATGAGTTCTGAGTTCTTGTGTATTTCAGTGCACACTTCATTTGTTGTTTGTCTTGAGTTATTGGTTCAATTGTTGTCATGCAGTATGTGTTAAGTCCAGTGGGAGAATGTTAGGAAATATTGGACTTTAACATTCACTGCATTACATTAAGATAAATACAATTGTTTTGGCTAAATACAAATAACAAGAAATACATGACTATAACTCTATTTTCTGGTTATCTGTTAAGGTTGTATCTCCTAACAGAAGTAGGATACTCATTATGTTAATTGCCTGATTAATCTTAAGAGTTGTGATAAGCTTTAGATTCTCTTGATAACTATTAAGCAGGTATTAGACTCCTAATGGGATGAGTCTCTTATCTAGTTAACTGGCCGATATATATACAAGGAGAAGCCCATGCACTCAACACGCTTTCATTCAGTTTTAGTCCCATACTAACGTTCTAAGTGTTGAAGTGCGGAAGGCTTAACTCTTGGTTCTATGTGCAGCTGCTATTGCAAGATGTCGACCTCAATGAACCTGTCATCAGGTTAGTGTTCTAGTCTTGTTGATCTTACTGATATGAGATGTGTGTTCATGTTGTTGTGATTTGATCCGGATGTATTTGGTTGTTGCATCATTTAGTCTAATATCTGGTTCTTTATTTTCATCGATTTGAACCCTGAATCGTTAATCCATAATTCTACATTTTGGGTTTTTCCGGCGAGCTACTGCAGAGGTTGCCGACGAGGCTTTCTACTATCCCTCTTTTGCCTCCTGACGTCGCTTCGACCACAAGGGGACAAGACAAGCACAGATGGGAGCCAAGGTGTTGTTTTTGTTGTGTTGGAGGTGTTGGCGAGCTCAGGTGGTGTTGGTTGTAGTGGCAGCTGCAGCTTGGGCTTGAAAGGAGCTCAATTTCCGGTGAGGCTACCTAGAACGAAGAAGAACTCTCCCTGGATCAAGTCTCGTAGGAAGCAGAAGGTAAAAATGTCATCTTAGGTTACTGTGTTGGATGGTTTTGGAGTTTGGTGACTGATTCAGTGTTTTGGTTTTGCTTTATGTCGATAACTTGGAGTTTGGAGTGTACGGGGAAGCTATGGCAAAATTTTGGCAAGTCGCCGGAATCTGGTAGGCAGCGCGCAGTTCCGGCAGAATCCGTGAAGGTAGCTTGTCGACTTTCCTTTTCGTTTAAGTTGTAGTTTACGGTTTAGGAAAACCTACAATATTTGGAAAGTTTCTATTTTAGGAAACTTTCCCTTTTTGGAAACTTTCCATTTATGGAAACCCTTTCGGGTTAAGGTGGTTCATATGTTTTTGGGTTAAAGAAATTACATTAGTTTGTTTAATCAAAAGAGAAGCTCACCAAAACGAATTATTAAGTGTTGCCCAAGTGTCAAACGGTTAATAGGACGTTTAGTGGAAAATGTCTCGGATCGTTAAGTCAAGGGTTAATTGGGTAAACATCGAAACATCGTTAGTTGGTCGTTCCTAAGTCAATTTGTCAAACTTGGTCAATCCTGGTCAACCCAAGATCCCTAGTCAAACTAGGAAAGACGTTGAGTCAATAGTAGTTCGGAGTACGGTCTGACCTATTTGTCCTACAGTTTATAGTCAGGCGTGGGATTGACTCGAGAATGTGAATAGTTGGAGGCAATGCTCGAGGAGTATTTCAAGCATTGAAAGGCTTGAGCTTAACCTGTGAGTGGACTTTTGTTTTAAATTAAATGTATGCAATCGTTTTATATTTAATGATTGATTGTATTTTACTGAATTAGTAATTGGTGGAATTGATTTCCTTTCGGGAATTATTTCCGCGAAGTTAGTTTTGGAAGTAAATATTCTTATTTTAATTGTTAACTTCGCTATTTGGAAAGTTACCGAAAATGAGATTTTCGGTGGAGTCGTATACATATTGTCTTCTTTTATAATTGGCAATTTTCTTTAATTTGGTGAGTTACCGAAAATGGGATTTTCGATGGATATATATATATATTTGTATTTATGAGGAAAGTATGCATATAAATGCTAGCTAACCATACGTGTCTTTCCGCCATAATGGTGTAGCGATTAGCCACTATTATGGTGTGACGTGAGCGTGGGACGCAAACATAGTAGCCGTATATGAATGTATAAATTCGTATAGGGGGCATGGGCACGTATATACACCCGTCTTTCCGCCTTAATGGTGCAGCGAATAACCACCACTATTATGGTGTGACGTGAGCGTGGGACGCAAGCGTAGTAGCCCTATATGAACTCTTAAATCCACAAAAAAAAAATCATATAGGGAATATGGTATATGAACTCTTAAATCCACAAAAAAAATTTATATAGGGAATATGGACGTGTGTAAATACATACTTATATACTAGAGCCTAGGCGGCTCAATATCATAAAGTATTGGAGACTAGCGGGGCTAGTCGCGTTTTTCAGAATTTGCCAATTTCTGAGTTAAGAGTCTTATTTATTGCATGCAGCATAGTTTTTCTGAAGAGATTAATTTGGGAAAGCATAAAGATTTTTATAATTACGTGTTTATTTTATTTTTGTCCACTCTAACGTTTTCAAATGCTTCTCCCTTGGGCCCTTCGGTTTTAAATGCCCAGTTTGCAGGTTAGTATAGTTGATGTAATACCCCAGATTTTCATATCATTTTTTCTTTAATGAAGGAATATTTATGAAAATTCTTATTGGTTTATGCGAAGTTGAAGTTCGGGAGTTTATTTAAGGTGCTTTAATGTTTAAGGGACCAAAAAGTTGACTTTATTTTTCGTAAGTTATCTTCGAAAACTTCCTTCATGAAAGTTGTAGAGCTCGTCAATACGAGTTCGTAGACATGCGGCACGCGTGAAACAGACGTCGTATGAAGAAGTTATGGTCAGAGGAAGTTAGTTTCCGGGTTTGGAAAGTTTATAAGTAGAAAAGTGTGGGGGGAGTTAATTTGAAAACCTAAAAATCAGTTTCTCCTCTCTCTCCCGAGCTCCCCCGCACTCTCTCTTCTCCAGCTGATTTCTCTCTCATCCGGCCACCAAATTGGACGCCGCCGGTTCCGTTAGGTCGGCACGGGTCTCCTCTCCACTGCTGGGGCAGCCTTGCTCGCCGTCGCGCCGCCTGGAAGCCGCCACGAAGCAGCGGAGCTGCTGCTGTTCCGCCGGAAAGCCGGCGATTTTGACGCCGATTCCGGCCAAGTTTAGGTTAAGGGTACTTTAATCCTTGTTGAGAAATTTCTAAGGTTTTAATTGTGTAATTTTAGGTGGTTTGTGAGGTTGTGGTTAGCTTGGCTCTTGTGTTGTTGTGAAGACGCAGCAGGAGTATTTAGGTGAGTAAATCTCAGCAAGGTTCATTTTTGAACCAAGTTTAATTATGGTAATTTGAGGAGGATAATGATTATTATGTGATTTTAATATTCTGCTGGTTTTAAAATATATGAGCTTGATCGACAACGGCTCATAGGTAAGATAAAATAAGTTTTCTTTATATGTTATTTGAAGGTTCATATGATCATAATTGTATTGATTTGTGATAAGCTATTCTTGTGGAATAAATTATATTGTTCATATAATTATATCTATGTGGAAGGATATAATTTATGATGTTACTTGGTATTGTTGTTGTGATATTGTGATTGTTGGATAATAGTCAAACCGGGTTCCAAGCCTGTTATCAGGTGATTGGTTACGGTTTAGATGTTATCTACTATTTTGTGTTTGGTATTGGACAGTCAAACCGGGTTCCAAGCCTTTGGCCGGGTGATTGGTTGCGGTTAGGAATTAGAGCTCTAGTCCGTCTGTCGGTGTAGGTCATGGGGGATACCTTATCGTATCTAGGACCCATGGGTACACAATTTTGTTGTTGTAGGTCATGAGGGGTATTTCTTAAAACCTGGAACTCATGGGTACATGTTATTTGAAAAGTGTTTGATTTGTGGTTATATTCATTGATATAAATTTCTTTTGTGGGATGTTTAGATATGAGATATATTGTGCTATTTGAGTTTACTCATACGAGCTTTTTAGCTTACCAGGTTTGTTATTTTACAATCCCGGTGCACCAATTCTTGGTGTAGGGGTTAGACCTGCAGATGAGGACCAGCAAGGTTGAGACGGTGGCGTAGAGGCAGGGTCCCTTTTTGGTTTTTGCTGTACTATGCATAGTTTTGTTAATTGAGTAGATAGTATTAAACTTATGAGTTGGTTTTCATATTCTTGAAAATTACAAGCTTATGTAAACATGAAAATGTAATATTTAACTCAGTGATGGGTTGTAGAATATTTACTTTTCTATGTTGAGTTTTAGTTTGTGGGATGTTGTTGGAACAGGTTTGAGATTGTAATATTTTAAGTTATATCATGCCAAAATTTTTGAAAATTTCATTCTAAAATTGGGGTGTGACAGTTGAGGTTGGGCGTACATGGAGTCGAGGCATAATCCGTAATATAGGTTCCGCTTATTTGTATATTTTGTTTTCTTCTTGCACTATTAAAGATGCTTTGAACCTATGAATGTTAGTTGTGAGATTATTTTTAAATTAGTAAATAAATTGGGAGGTGTTGTGAATTTGGCGAGCACGAAGGCTTCAAGAGTATAAGGTGGTTGGATTTGGATTTTTGGAAGTATTTGCAAGTGTTTTTAGGAAGAGTTGTCCATTTTCAACGGAGGTTATGTCGAATTTTCGATAGTATCTCTTTTGGAGGTGGTCCCTGCAGGTTTTACTTCAGATTTTATGGTGAAATTCGGGGTGGGTCTTGAGAGTTGGTATCAGAACATTAGGTTAGAGAGTGAGGGGCTGCGACTGTTCGTGCTTCCTCTTCTTCTTTTTTTCTCAGATTTGTTCTCCATGTCCCACCATCTCTCTTTTTGTACAACTTTGAAAAGGAAATTGAAGTTTGTTGTTTGTTTGTTCGGGCCTATGAGCCATGTACTTTGCTGTTCTTCTTTGGAGCCTTTGGTCCTCTTTGTACTTGTTCTGATTTTTAAATAAATATAGAGAAATTTAATTAACACATTCATAATTACTAGATACACATCTCATACTTAATAATTTACCTATTAACTTTATTGTTTTAACATTTTACTACATACACATACCCAAACTTCCTACAATATCCTCATTTAAAATACACAACTTATTCACTAAATACACAACTCATTCATTAAATACACATATTTTTCTAGATTTGCTCCTCAATTATTAAAAAAAAAAAATTCATATTAGTGAGATTTTTCTCAAAAGGTTTCATCTTTTCTCACAGTAAAATCTAAATTTCCAACTTCAAATTGTACTATCTAATCAAACAACAAACCCTAAAATCTAAATTTTGTAGTAGATCAAACTTAATCAAAGACAAAGAAGTCATACCTCGCTTAGGGGTTAAGAAATACCACTATAATTCATTAAGTTGTTTTTAGTTTTTGCTTGAAACTATAGTTGTTCGTGATAAACGTCGCTAGTTATTTTTGATTAGGGCTTGGTATCTTCACACAAGTTATTCTTGAAAAGGATAAGAAAACTCTTAAGCGGAATATTTTATTTCAATTAGATTTCTTTACTTTTGATATGAATGTCTCTTTTGGTAATTTTACGTACCCACAAAGTCTTAAATAATTTATATAAAAAAAGTGATGTGTATCTAGTGTTTGGGGATATGTTAATAAAATTTCTCTAAAATATATTGTTCTCTGTCAAAAAAAAAACTTTAAAAAGGAAATTGAATTCAATAAAAAAAATTTGGATAAATGGGGGCCAAAGGCCCAAACAAAGAATTAAGAAATTGTTACAGTCCTAAATTTTACAGAATCACACAAGTCATCAAGAACAGCTTCAACAACTTGTGGAGGAGGTTGCTGGAAGTATTGCACCCCAAATTCAGAACCAAGGCTAGACTTGGAGAGAATATCAGCTACCATATTAATCTCTCTATAACAATGTGAAAATTTACAAATAGAGTGATTGTTCTTCAAAAACTTGCATATGTCAAGAACACTATATAGGGGATGCAGCTCCTGCACACCCTTGTTCATCATGTTCACAAGAACCTCCGAATCAGAGTCAATAAACAGAGAATTACAATGGAGAGAACCAGCAAGCTTCAACCCCACCAAAATACCCTAGCTCTCAGCTTCATTAACAGAACCTTTGCCTAGACTAGCAGTGAAACCAGAAACCCAATTGCCATTGTGATCCCTTAAAACACCACGAGCTCCAATACAACCATTCTAACTTCTAGCACCATCAATATTCAGTTTCATCCATCTCATAGGAGGTTTAGACCATCTTAAACTGATAGAGACTTTTTCATCATTTCGAGACTAAAAAGCATTAGCATTGTTCCATTCAGTCACACTATTTAGAACGATAGCAGCATGATCAAAAGGGTACCTGAAAAATTGAATTCAATCAATTCATTGCTGCAATGTTTGAATTTAGTGTATCTCAATCAATTCATTGTTTGATATTTTTTTTTGCTGCTGCTGCTGCTGCTGCTGCTGCTGCTGCTGCTACACTAGTTGAACCACTAAAAATCTGCTACTACTACATATATTGAAAATAGCTGCTACTACATTTGCTGAGCCACTGAAACCTGTTACTGCACTTACTGAAGCGGCTACTACACTGGCTAAACCACTAAAATCCTGTTACTACATTTGTTGGAACTGTAGTAGCAGGAGCTAACTTTCCAAAAAAACATGCTATTACATTAGCTGAGCTATTAAAAACCTGCTACTGCTGTAACGCCCTGGACCTTATTTTTACCGGTTTACCGTCATTTGGATGGTAAATGATTATAATTTTCATTTTCATTTATTTTTTTTCTAAGGAAAATTTTAAGAACAGTACATAAACTTTTCTCCACTGAGAATTATGGTTGCTCAACTACTGAAACTCTCACATAAATACATCACCTAATAAACACGACTTAGTAAAAGTACATGTCGTCAACTCCTTTGTTAATGAGTATGCCATTACTAAATAAAACGAGGGTAAAAGCATGCTATCACATAACAAAGTCATTTTTCTTATCCTTCACCATTTATGCTTCTCTCTCATTTGTCACTGGAAAGGATCAACGGCAACGAATGAGTAGTAGAATGGGATGAGATTAGAAATTTCAAACCGGATCATGTTGAACCAGATGAACATACCGCCTTATTGCTTTGGATACTTCGATTGATCACTCATTTGCTTGATTCTTTTTTTCAGACATTGCTCGACGTGCTCAGAATTCAGCGTTGTCCATCTCTGTCACCTCCAAGGTCGTCAACACCGACCCCTGGTCTTCTCTTTCCTCCATGTGCTTGGCGAGATCCAGCACAACCCTCAACTTTGTGTCTTCGATTCCGGCTACTTCATCAACCTCTTTAATTCAGATAATATGGAGTTGGAGAAGAAGAGAGTTTATATCTGGGCAGATTATGTTGGTTCATCAATTATGGAGATGCAAAAAGGATCTGTGTGTCCAAATTTTCTCTAGAAAAAGAGTTGGTTATACTGGTGTTTAGGTGTCTGAGAGGACGTATCTCCTCCATCTTGTTAAACCTTTGGCGCATCAATGGTTGAGAAGCTTTACCTATCTAATTTGATAATGGAAGGGTCTGGGCAAAAATGGAATCTAAGAAGGGGATATTATCCTTGATTCTTTAGATTCATGGTGAGGGTGTGTCCATTGATGGTTATATATCATATTGATCGAATTATATATATTTTTTCTAATGTTTGGAGAGACGAAATTGTCCTTAAAAATATAACAGAGATCACCAAAACTGACGGATGAGATGACGGTGTGTACTCATATTGGATCGGTTTTAATAATTTATGTACGTATGTGATAGTTTTGGATGTTGAGAAACCATAATTGTTAGTGGAGTAAAGTTCATGTACTGTTCTTAAAATTTTCTCTTTTTTTTTTCTAAGCTTTTAGTGGATCAAAAGTTGACTTTTTCATTTATTTGAAATTTGAGGAATTTGTCTTCATCAAAGTTGTAGAGAGCGGCGATACGAATTGATAGACATGCGACACACACAGTTTTGGTTCCATTTAAGAAAGTTATGGTCTGTAGAAATTTAAGGACCCCTTGCAGTTCAAGGGCAAAAGGGTCATTTAGTCGCGGGTTACTATATAAGGGCAGAACCCTAGAAGAGGAGGCAACCCCTTCCTTTCTCTCGGCCACTCGGGCGTAGGAGGAAGGCAGAATCTTCGGGTTGACCCGACCTGACTCGAAAACCCGACTGGAGCTCCGCCGTCAGGCCGCCCTAGGACGTGGCATCGGCGTTGTTCAGCGCGCCTCGTCCTCCTCTACCTCCGCTCGGTCTTCACTTCCATCAATTCATGCCCAAAACAAGATTTCGAAGAGAACAAGTGGTGATCGGTCACGTCCGATCGACCCAGACGTTTCTTCCTTCTCCGTTGACTGCGAGGAGTAAGACGGGTAGCGGCGGCTTCCTCTCATCCTCGTGGTCTTCCCTATGGTCTCATTTTCTTTAGAAGAGGTCGGGTGAGAGAGAATCGAAGAAGGAGAAGGAGAGGCTGGGTTCGCTGGCGAGTTTCCGTTTCTGGCCAAGTCAGGGTCTCTTACTGGTGTGGATAGCTTCGTCTTGGTCTCGTCGACGTCCCTATGGTACTGGTTTTCAAATAGAAGCTCTAAGGATGGAGAATCGAGCAGAGGAATGTCTCTCCGTTTTCCGACGAGTTTCCATGTTTTCCGACGACCTCTGATTTCGATTCAGGTATAAAAGCTGGTCCATTTGTTGAGCTTTACATGTCTCTATACTTGAATTCGAGATTGGTTGATGTTTGGAGAAAGTTAGGTTTTAGGCAGTGGAGGATTGCCGTGTGTGCTGCTGTGCACGGTGGCGGTGAAGGTGTTTTGACTATTTTCTGGTTTTGGATTTTATGCTGGAGTTGAATTGATGCTATTTAATCCTTAAATTTCTGGTTTGGTTAAGATTCGAAGAATTGGATGAAGTTGGGTTTTGGGTAGAGTTGTGTGTGGTCACTATGCCCAGCAACGTTGATGATGTTTTAAGTTTCGGATTAGATATCTTTGATGTCGATTTTTTGACAGAAGCTTTAGCATATGATTTTGGTTGTTACTTGTTAGTGATGCTTTGATAAAATGATGAGAATTGGGTGATAGGAAGTTGAGCTGTATTATCACAACAAGAAGGGAAATTTGCCAGTGTGTTTAGCGAATTGAGGAACAGAAGTTGAAATAAAATGGTCGCTGGAAGGGTTAGAAGAAGCAATAATGTTATTGGGAAGATTGGCTGACAATAGACTTGATTTCAAAGAATGAAGTATTTGGTAGTATGTTCCATTTCGATGATATAAGATAGAAGTATAATTGGGGAGGTTATGGACATTAGTTTTATGTTTAGATTTGGAGTTGGAATTGAAGAAGAAGGTGAGATGCTTATACTATGAAGATTAAGCTTCACTCTAGAGTTCTAAAAATTGGGTAGAGATATCTTGTTGGGTGAGTGGACTTTTGTTTTAAAAAATTAATGCATGCGATTTCATTTGGGAATATTATTAAGGATTAAATTCAGTTTACCCCCTTAAACTTTAGGGCTAAAATCAGTTTGGTCCATTATCTTTTTTTTAATCACGTTGGTCCCTAAACTTTTTATATCCATTAATTAAGTCTAATCATGACGTCATATGCTGAGTTGGTCCTGACATGAGGGTCCACTTATACATAAAATGTCGAAACTACCCTTTAGCCAAGAAAGAGATTTCTGAATTTAAATCCAAAAATATCATACCTACTTTTGCTCCTGCCAAGAATCGAACCATTGCCATCTCAATGCAAACTCAGATCTCTCACCATTAAGTCTGACAGAAATTTGTGGTTGTTTACACAAAACAAATATCA
This sequence comes from Fragaria iinumae, assembly GCA_009720345.1. Lineage (NCBI taxonomy): Eukaryota > Viridiplantae > Streptophyta > Magnoliopsida > Rosales > Rosaceae > Fragaria > Fragaria iinumae. Next base: position 22,864,758 of record CM019117.1, read on the forward strand.
AAAGCAATAGCTTCTTCAGCTTTTCGTCCCTACCACACACACACACACACTCTCTCTCTCTCTCTCTCTCTCTCTCTCTCTCTCTCTCTCTCTCTCTCTCTCTCTCTCTCTCTCTCTCTCTCTCTCTCTCTCTCTCTCTCTCTCTCTCTCTCTCTCTCTCTCTCTCTCTCTCTCTCTCTCTCCCCAGGATAACCCACTCCTTTTTGCACAAATGACGGCGACCTCGCAGCGGTGAACTCGTAGATCTGATCCGACCTTTTTTCCATGCTAGAGGTAACGCAGCGTGCTCGGGCACCATCGGCTATGCCGACGAACGAGGTGATGGCGGGGAACTTGATGACGCGTTCAACCTGCAAGACATTGAATCGGAAGCTAGTAGAGATGGAATCCAACTTACTTCACTAATCCTTCAAAAACTGACCGTCTTTTTTGGTGCAAGCATCCATCAGTGGGAACGATAAACGAAGTTCCAGTGGTAGAAGACTAGAAGGTAGGTAATTATGAAAGGAGATATTAACATCTTATTTGGAATTAACTAACAGAAGCAAGTTTGGCTTAGCGGTGTCTAACTTGATCTTTTATTTAGGTGTGAAAGGTTCGCTTCTTGGCAGGAGCAAAAGTGGGTATGATTTTTTTGGATTTAAATTCAAAAATCTCTTTCTTGGCTAAAGGGTAGTTTCGACGTTTTATGTATAAGTGGACCCTCATGTCAGGACCAACTCAGCATAAAACGTCATGATTGGACCTAACTGATGGATATAGAAAGTTCAGGGACCAAAGTGATTAAAAAAAAGATCAGGGACCAAACTGATTTTAGCTCTAAAATTCGAGGGGGTAAACTGAATTTAATCCTATTATTAATATATTTAATTGTTTTTGCTATTTCGATTGGTTTATATGCATGTATCTTTGATTTCGGAAATGATTTGAGATAATTATATTGATTATTGGTTTGAGCTTTGGTAATAAATGATTTGTGATGCTAGAGTGGTAATATCGACATGGTTGTGGTTTGAGTTGAGTTTGATTGTTGATTTAAGAATGTGTTATTTATGATTTGAGATATATATTGATCGAGCTTACAAATTATGAAATGTGGTTATTGTTGTAACGATGTGTGTGTTGTGGTCGAGACGTTAGAAGATAGTGGAAGGAGTAGCGGTCTCTTAGGATTTTAGTGTTGGAAGAGAGGTGATGTACTAGTAGTTATATATAGAGTTGTGTGTCGAGGCACTAGAAGAGAAGGGATGAACTAGTTGTTTCTTAGGGTTGTAGCACCAGAAGAGAGGGTTTGTACTGGTTGCTATATAGATATGTCGGGCCACTAGAATAGAGAGGATGTACTAGTGGGCCCCATGAGTTAGACACCAAGAGAGATGGGATGAACTGGTGGCACCAGAAGAGAGGGGATGTACTGGTGTGTGCGTATAGGAGTGTCGGTGTAGTCGTGTAGACACCAGGAGAGAGGGGATGAACTAGTAGCACCAAAAGAGAGGGGATGAACTAGTAGCACCAGAAGAGAGGGGGTGTACTGATGTGTGATGTGTGTGTGTATCAGAGTGTCGGTGTAGTCTTGTGAGTTTGGTAGAGTTGATGTAGTCATGTGTTCGCAAATAAGAGTGTTGGTATAGTCGTGGGTGTATTTATACGAGTGTTTGTAGGAGTTGCTGAGATGTAGTGTGGATTGTATGAGTGTTGTTGTGGTCGTATAGGGATGTAATGCGAGTAGTTTGGTGGATTATACAACGAGTTGATTTCAATATAAATGTGGTGCTTTATAGTCATATATGTATATGATAAGAGTGGTTTATGAGCTGTAATGATCATTTGTGATGTAAATATAATATTTTGAGGGGTTGAGTGGATCTTATTAATATGTTATGTATATGGGAAATTTTATGAATTATAAATTAGATGTATGAGGTTGTGTTGTTGTGGGGAGTGAATGACTCTAGGTGTTGGGAATGTAGATTGTTAATATAAAAATGTTTTTATGAGTTTTTCCTTGCAGGTTAGGTTAGTCCACTTTTAGAGGAAATTCTGTCAAACTTTTGGTAGAATTACCTTTAGATGTGGTCTCAGCCCGAAGGATCTTCTCGGGTTTCAAGGTGAAATTCGGGACGAGTCCTGTCAACTGTAGTTACTGAAACTGCTACTACACTAGCTGAACCATTGAAAATCTGCTACTGCATTTATTAGAAGTGTAGTAGCAACAACATTCCAGCAAGTGTAACAGCAACTAAAGCAATACATGGTGGTAAGGGTGGGTTCGGTTTTGTTCGGTTCAGTTTTCACCTAAAACCGGAAACCAAACCGAATAAAAAATTCGGTTCGGTTCGGTTTGGCATTTTTTTAGACCTTAAACCGGAAACCAAACCATGGTTCGGTTCGGTTTCCGTTTTTTTCGGTTTTCTTTTTCTTTTTTAAAATATTCTTTCTTAAAATTTGTATGCTTTTGTCTTAGTAAAAAATTATAGTATTTTAGTTTCTTTTTTTTTCTTCCATTCTTGTTTTTATAAGCACATATAATATATCAATAAAAATTTTGACAATGATTCTTCAACAAACCAACAATTTATAAACTAAATAGATACTTGTTTAATACTCAATAATTTCGAAAGTATTGGGAATTGATCACACTAGCACACCATGAAACCATAATTTTAAAACTTCTAAGTTCATCTTGAACAAAAAATATAGACTACATTGTTTAAAGTTCATCCAAATAAATTCTGAATTTTAAAGCTTAAAAATCATAAATTTGTATAAAAAAGAGAAAAATAAATTAAATATTAGAGTCTATCATCTAAACCTCGCAAGAATAAGGTCTTCGATTTTAGAGGTTGTTACCTAAAATCATTTAGAGTCTATCTCTATACTTTGCATACACGACACCTAAAACATTTATATATATATATATATATATATAACGAAAATAAAAAGCAAAATATTAGAAAAGACAAACATATAATTATATAGAACATAAAACCTAAAATCATATTGTTCAAATCAAATATTTAATTCAAAAATAAAGACAAAAAACGACGTCGTTTTAGAGAGATTCGGTTTTTCGGTTCGGTTCGGTTTTTCAAGGACCGAAACCAAAAACCAAACCAAACTAATTTGGTTCGGTTCGGTTTTTCTTAATTTGGTTTGGTTTTTTCTGGTTTCGGTTTTTTCGGGTCAGTTTTTTTCGGTTTTCGGTTTCAAAATTTTATCCTTACATGGTGGAGTCTGATTTATTTAATTTGTATAAGGTCAGTTTAGCAAGCAAAAAAGAATCAGTCCTTATTTGTTAAAAATTGTCATTATTTGTTAAAAATAAATGTAAATGGATGTATTTGTGTTTCAAATTTTTGTTGAAGGATGTATATGTGGTTTGCTAAAAATCAATTAACAACAGTGAGTTGTCAAAAGAAGAAGACATGGGACTCCCGATAATCTTTTTTTTTTTTTTTTGGGTCGAGGGGATCGATTAAGCTGCCCCAAACAGATACAAACTACAACACGAGGAAAAACTAATTTTCTCCTAGACTCCAAAAAAAAAAAACTAGAAACAAAAAATTAATCCCTCAAATAAACTAAAGGATAGGCCCAAAAGGAGCCCAAGCCCACAACACAAAACCGTAGTTGCCAAATCCTCCATTTGGTGGCTGATACCACAATGACATCCATAGACTGTTGATTCTTTTGGTACGGTGTAGGGTTTAGAGTAGGTGAGAGAATCACGAGAATGACCTCCATATTGAGCTCTAATGGAGTTGGTGATGATGTTCTGCAATTGCTGGAAGGACATGGCTGCAAGCGTGCCATCGTCGTCCTTGTCATCATTCTTGGAGTTCTCACCTATTTTTTCCTTCTTTGCCTCCTTAGAGGGCCTTCTGGTCGAGTTTTCTTCATCTTCGTTTTCGAGCATGTTATAAAGCTTGGCAATTTGCATGTCTTTTTCTTCCACCATTTTGGTGAGCTTCTCAACCGCTCCTATCAGATTGGCTATTTACTCTTCAATGGTAGACGCGCCTGTCACCATGTGAATAGGATGCGATGAATCACCCAATGGCATGCCATAAGTGTTGTTTTCATCACCATTAGGACTCCCATGGTATGAAGCCGTGCTTGATTCACCATCAGAGGCAGGTTAGGACAATCGCTCCCTTGGTTTCTGTGAAGTTTCCCTCTCTTCACATCATGGGACATGCTTGCTGGCAGCAAGATTCTCCAAGGTGATGATTGGTTGGCGATGTCGGGACCTACCCCGGATTTCACCTTGAAATCCGAAGTAAACCCTGCGGGGTCCACCTCAAGGGAAATTTTACCCAAAAATTTGGCATAACCTCCCTTGAAAATGGACAACCCTATCTGCCAACCAACAAGAGCACTTCTATATTCGAAATAATCCAACCCCAACAACTGGAGCCACCCTGCTCCCAACTTCACAACAACACTTCAAATGCAACACATCATAACTAATAAAACAATCTCAAAGGTTATCAGAGCAATTCTATTAAGGTAAGAGAGCTAGCGAAAACTGTGTTATTGAATATGCCTCAACTCCATGTACGACCGACCTCTTCTAAGCTAACCTGCAATCTGGGCATTTGAAACCGAAGAGCCCAGGGGAAAGTAGTTGAAAAACGTTAGCGTGAGTGGACGAAAAATAATCTAGTAACTGATCACAAAATAAATAACCAAAACTTTATTACTTTCCCACTTTCCAATAATCAAGAAATCCGTTGCATGCAAGTGTTGATAAAACCTTCATAAAGAAAATCCCATGAAAACGGACTAGCCCCGCTAGTCAAAATAACAGTAAAGAAAAACTATTATCCTTTGAAAAAGAAAGTACCAAAATAATAGATTAGCCCCGCTAGTAAAACAACAACAAAGAATCATAAAGACCTTCATAAAAATGGAATATCAAAAAGATAGACTAGCCCCACTAGTCAAGACAACAACAATAAATAAGAAGCGGATATAGCCATACAAGTGAGCCTCCCAGACTCGGTTGTCTTCCAGGCAAAGTACTCCCATACTCCATGTACCTTCACGTAGAGTTGTCGGAGAGGGTACAAGGCTTGTGTGATGCCACCGGCAACATCACATCACCACTAGGGCGGAAAGGGCTTGCGTGACTCCACTCAGAACGTGGTAGCCACATCGCCTCGAAAGGCGGAACAACATGCTAGCATTAGTAATATACGATCCAACAAGTATGACATAAGAAAGGAAAATACATAAATCATGAGTTTCCTCGAATTTCAAAATCAAGCATAAGTACCATTACCAACCGTACTCAGAAAATTCCAAAATAAAATAATTTAGTAAAATTTAATGACGTGTCTCACACGCTAAGAGAATAAAAAACTCATATCATTAACATGTTTCAAAATTTAGACAATACTCAAATCCTTAAAGAAATCTTAAATCCGGAGATCAAAAGAATATCATAATTCAAATACCAAAACAATTACCCAACTCAAAATCCATAAATCATTAACGATCTCAAACAAATTTCGATCCAAGTCATAAGCCGAAATTATAATATATGAGCTCGATAAAAATAATAACGATACCTTATAAAGTCATGCATGCATATTTAATAAAACAAAAATGTCCACTCACAAATTTAGGCAAAACCCGATGATATCCGCAACGCCACTCGTGTGAGGTCTCCATGTATCCTAGCACCATAAGCATAATTAGAACCACACTCGAATTTAGGAAAAATAATTGCTTAAATATAATATCCCAAAAATTTTCCGCCTAACCCACTACCCTAGCTAAGGTTAAGCTAATTGTATTTTCACCAAACTTCAACCACAACCTCACCTCATCGAGTCTAGCACTTTAGGACCATAAACAAGGAATTCCAATGGTCGGATCTATTCTATCAACCGTCAAGTTCTCCAATCTCTGAAAAATCACAAACCTAACCAAAACTCCTCCAAAAATTACAAACTTCACACCATTAGACTTCTCTCATCATAACGAAATTAAATAACACGAAAAAAATACCCAAAAGAGGTGGCGCCGCCATCTGCTCTGCCGGTAGTGGCAGCGGACCAGCGCTAAACTCTGACCACCTCCGATCACCACCAAAATTTAACACAATCTTCCTCTCAACATTTTAAACAACTTTCATAACTAGCCCGAAGATCAATTTCAAGTCTAAACATGCCAATCAAAGGAAAAACAGAAAAACCCAATTTGAAAACCTAGAACTCCAAACCTTCGATTCTCCTTACCTAGCTTGAATTAGCTAGGTTCGAGCTAGGTTGAATCCTTTTGAGGGTTTGCTACCCAGGATAAGACCTTCCAAACGGGATAAGAAGCTCCGGCTATGGGGGCCGGAGGAGAGAGTTCTGGTGAAGGGAAATTCACTGTGCGCGCAGTCACCGTTTCTTGCCCGGATTTCTTCTAAACGACGGCGATACCATCCCGGCAAGGTACCTAGATCGATGGAGGACGAGCTGAGCTTCAAATCCTAACCGGTATGGCAGCCTAACTCCACCGGACGGTGGCGAACGAAGACGGCGAAGTCCCCGGGTCGAAACACGTGCAAGAGGGGAGGGAGGAGGAAAATGTAACTTTCTGATTTCTACTTTTAACTTTCTACCTTAAGACCATTTTATACCTATGTTCCTTAAATAGTAACTTTGGTTTTTAGACCGTAACTTCTTCATACGAACGCCGTTTTCGATGTGTCACGTGTCCACGAACTCGGTTTAACGTCTTCTAGGACTTTCATAAAGGAAGTTTTCTCTAATTTTAAACGAAGGAAAAAGTCAAGTTTTGGAGCCTTAAATAGTTCAAAAATAACGGTAAAAGTAAAAATGAAGTCAATTACGGTCCAACTGACGGTAAAATGGTCAATTAAGGTCTGGGGCGTTACAGGCGAGGCTTGGAAGGTAGAGCCACGAATGTTGCAGGTTGAATCTTCGCCACGCTACGAGTAACGTGAACCGAGGATTCGCTGCTTGACCTTGAGGTCGTTGGTTTGGATTTCTTCGTTGAGATGGCTTGTGTAACACCCCGGACAAAATTTTACCCATTACTGGGTATTCTACGAGATTACTGAGGAATTTAATCGTGCTCGGTAAATTGGTAATTTAACACTCGAGTTTATTGTCAAGTGTTTTTTTCTCAAAATGTTAAATTCTTCTTTTAAGGCCCCGAGATCGTAGCACGCGACGATACGATGTAACAGCATTGCCCAGTCCATTGAGATATTATAAGCTTTGGGCCCAACGACCCTCACGGTTTTGCTCTTGAGGTTTCACCCCAAAACGCGTCTCAATGTAAGGTGCTAACTCTGCACATATAAGCATAGCAACTTGTCTCCCTCGGGCGATGTGGGACAGATGCACCTACTAGCTTTTCTTGCCTAGTCAGGTCATCACAATCCACCCTCCTTAGGGCCCGACGTCCGCGTTGGCACACTTCTGGCCGGGGACAGGCTCTGATACCAAATGTAACAGCACGGCCCAGTCCATTGAGATATTGTCCGCTTTGGGCCCAACGACCCTCACAGTTTTGCTCTTGAGGTTTCACCCCAAAACGCGTCTCAATGTAAGGTGCTAGCTCTGCACATATAAGCATAGCAACTTGTCTCCCCCGGACGATGTGGGACGGATGCACCTACTAGCTTTTCTTGCCTAGTCAGGTCATCACAATCCACCCTCCTTAGGGCCCGACGTCCGCGTTGGCACACTTCCGGCCAGGGACAGGCTCTGATACCAAATGTAACAGCACGACCCAGTCCATTGAGATATTGTCCGCTTTGGGCCCAACGACCCTCACGGTTTTGCTCTTGAGGTTTCACCCCAAAACGCGTCCCAATGTAAGGTGCTAGCTCTGCACATATAAGCATAGCAACTTGTCTCCCCCGGACGATGTGGGACGGATGCACCTACTAGCTTGCTTGCCTAGTCAGGTCATCACATACGAGATCTCCGGTGTCTTCGGATTATATTTAGGAGCTTCGAGCTATTTTCTACGTTTTATCGAAGAATCTGGGTCGTTGATCTTTAATCATTGATCACCTGCTGTCCATTTCTTTTGTTAAATAGGGGAAGACTAGTCAGACCCAGTCAAAGAACCCAACTTAGGTTTGACCGAGCCCAACCGAGTCCATCTCATTCTCTCTTTTTTGTCTCGCTCGTCGTCCGCCTTCTCCGGCGCAGCGGCGACGACTCCGACCACCTCCCACCGCAAAACCACAACCAAATCACTCCTCTCTTTCTTCTCTATCTAACCCAGTCCATGAAACTCACGTGCAGTTCGATCCAAAGCCAAATCGAGGGAGAGAAGCCTTGACTGTTTTCGGCGAGTTCTCAAGTTTCCGGCCACAACTTGACAAGTAGATGGTAGGGTTTTGTTCCTCTCCTCTTCTCCTTCAATTCCATGTCCTTAATCTTTTGATTCGTGCCTTAATCGGAGGAAACCCTTTTCTCCTGTTTTTGGGTTTTCACGGCGTATCTCCGGCAACCGACTTCTTGACGTTTCCGGCCTCTTCTCCATGTTCCGACGAGCAAGGCTACTTCCTCGCAGACCCAGCGGCCAAGTGGAGGAGGTGGTTGGAGTTTGGTAGCAGATGGAATTCTTCTGGTCGGGACAGTGAGGCAGAGGGCTGCAGGTCGGTCTCCAGCAGGGAAAAGTTTCTAGGTTCGGGTTTGAGCGGACTGAAGGTAAGGGATAAAAATCTGAGCTATTGTGTTGTTGCTACGTTATACCTATTGTGTTGTTGAGGGTTGATTTGGCTGTTTCCTTTGTGGTATGTCGAGAACTTGGTGTTTTGAAGAACACGGGGAGGTTATGGCCATTTTCCGGGGAGTGGCCGGAATCCGGCAAAATATTCCGGCAAGTCGCCGGAATCCGACAAAGGCAGTAATTCCGGCAGAAGCAGATAAGGTAGTTATCGACATTTTTACTTTCTGAATTGTATCGTTTCAGAAATATGAAAGTTTGTCGGTTTGTAATCGGAAATCTTTCTAAGTAAGGAAAGTTTCTATTTTAGGAAACTTTCCCTTTTTAAGAAACTTCCCATTTATGGAAACCCTTCTGGGTGCCCTCAGTAATTTAATGGTTTTCCAAATTAGTGTGTTATGTATGTTTGAGTTGTTGAAATTACACTAGTTTGTTTAATCGAAACCGAAGGTTGGATGTATCTAGTGATTCATGAATTATTAAGCGACGCCTAATTGTTTAATGGTTTGAAGGACGTTTGGTGAAATGACTCAAATTGTGTAAGTTAAAGGTTAAGCTGGTAAATGTTGGAACATCATTAGTTGACCAACCCTAAGTCAATTGTTCAAACCTGGTCAAACCTGGTCAACATAGGAAAACATTGGTCAAGTAAGAAGGGTCAAGTCCACTATTCCTTGAGTCCATCCTGATCAATTCTTTCTACAGTGTATTGTCAGACTCGGAGTTGACTTGAGGAATTGGATATCTTGGGGCAGCGCTCGAGGAGTATTCCGAGCACTTGGAAGGCTTAGACCTAATACTGTGAGTGGACATTTATTTTAAATTAAATGCATGCAGAGATTTATTTTAAAGGAATGATTTTTTATTGGTCATTAATTTGTGGAATTTGTTTTCCTCTCGTGAGATATTTTCTGCGAAGTTATTTTCGGAGGTAAATGTTCGTATTTTATTTATTAACTTCGCTATTTTGAGAATTTCCAAAAATGAGATTTTTGGTGTATATATATGTATATTTATGAGGAGAGTATGTATATAAATGCTAGCTAGCTACACGTGTCTGTCCGCCTTAATGGTGTAGCAATTAGCCGCTACTATGGTGTAACGTGAGCGTGTGACGTGAGCGTGAGACGCAAACATAGTAGCCTTATATGAGTGTTTAATTCATATAGAGGGTATGGACACGTATATATACACCCGTCTGTCCACCTTAATGGCACAGTGAAGAACCGCATTATGGTATGACGTGAGCGTTAGACGCGAGCGTAGTAGCCCTATATAAATTTCTTTAAATCCATAAATTTATATAGGGGGTATGGGCGTGTGTAAATACATACTGATTTTTATTAGAGTTTGAGAAACTCGATATTTTATGAGTTAAAAGTTCAATCGCTTGAAGCTTTTTCTGAGTTAAGAGTTTCTCTATTTACTGCGTGCATCAAAATTTTCCTGAGATTAAATTTGGGAAAGCATAAATAATTTTTATTTGTTTCTTTTTATTAAATTTATTTTTGTCCACTCACTCTAACGTTTTCAATTGTTTCTCCCCTGGGCCCTTCGGTTTTAAATGTCCAGTTTGCAGGTTAGTATAATTGAGGTCGGACGTACATGAAGTTGAGGCATAGTCCATCGTATAGCTTATATATATATATATATATATATATATATATATATATATATATATATATATATATATATTTATCTTCCCTTCACTGTTAGAATTGCTCTGTAACTATGAATTGTTGGTTATAAGATTTTTGTTAGATTAGTAAATATAAATTGGGAGATGTTGTGATTTGTGGGGAGCACGAAGGCTCCAGGAGGTTTATAAGGTTGGAGTTGGAACTTTTAGAAGTGCTTGCAGGTGTTTTATTTAGGAAGGGTTGTCCATTTTCAAGGGAGGTTATGCCGAGTTTTCGGTAAATTTTCCTTGGAGGTGGCCCCGCAGGATTTACTTCGGGTTTCAGGGTAAAATTCTGGGTGGGTCCTGACAGTTGGTATCAGAGCATTAGGTTATTCAATTCCTTTCTCTTTTTAGTACTACCTCATATTCTTGGTCATGCTTAGTGTCGATAGAGTGATGGTCCGACCGCGGCGGATCCATTAGCATTATTTGCTTTAGACACTATGTGTTGATTAAGTTTGTGATGTAGTCGTTCTTATTTTATTTATGGACAGTAGTGTGTCATAAATGTCTACATCTCTAAGATTATACCTCCGCACGCCGACCTCTTAAGTAAATCATTTTGCTTTGATTAATGAAAAGGTGTATGGATTACGCCTTTTCCAAGGGTTATCGAGTTGATATCATAAATTGTTAGAGTTAAAGTGCAAGTTGGGAACTCCAGTTGGGAACTCATAAGTGTGGCAGCGTTCCTTTCATTTGATCAATGATTGTTTGGGTAATGATTAAGATGCTAGGCTGGGCAATTTATGCGAATCTGTGGTAGGTGAAATATTTCAATTTATGCCTTAGGAGTTTTCTATTCTTGGTGGGAAGTAAGGAGTTGTTGTAGTCCGATAGAAAATCTTGACATCGAGTTACGTGACTTCTGGGAGAAAAGTGTTGGAAAGAAAGTTCGAAGTAGTGGTGTATTCTTTTGATGTTAAAGTTAGTTGAAGTGATATGGTGGGGTACCTATAGTAACTCTTGGAGGTACCTTTACGAGTTGTTGAGGACCCTAATCTTGTGCGATTTAGTCACGTGGATTTGTGGCTAGTGTTTGGTTGCAAGACGTTGCTACATAAAAAGCTAAATGTCAATTAGATAAGTTATGATTGAAGGCCAATTTGCCGACTATTTTTATCCGCAACAGAAAGCAGTTGAGAACATTTTGGGATAATGCTGGTTATGTCAGCACAGATTCTGGTTCCTACAACTCTAATTATGGATAAGTTTTTATCCTTTGAGCATTTTATTAAGATGGTGGTGGTAATATCTTTTGGAAATGACAGATAATAGTAGTCGATGAATAGTAAGATTTTTGATGATTTTGGTCTCTATTGTGGGTTAGTTGAAGTTTGTTAAAGCACTAAGTATAATGACTTGGATTGCTTTTCCTTGGGTTGTTGGTTTTATAAAAGTCATTGGTCAGTGCGTTGTGACAACTTCTTGTTGTGCCACAGTCAGGGAATTTTAGAAATTGAATGGTGGCACTAAATGTTTTGAGTTTCAAGCAAGTTTGGAATCATGGAGTGAGATGTCGGTTATATTATTTTAATCGTGGGGCCATTTTGGATTCTTTCAGAATTCTAGGTGTTGAAGTTTGGTTTCCAGTTTTGTTGAGTGTTTTGGGAAGATGATAAATTTAAATGGAATTGAAAAGTAATGGTGGAGTGAGAGCGGGATGGTTGTGGTCACTCCGGTTTTACGATAACACCTGGTGAATTCAATACGTGTTGTCATGAATATTCTAAAACAATTGCGTGGAACTGGTGAAAGTGGTAGCAATAGAATAAGACCCACTAGATTAGGGAGCAAGAATGAGTGGGTGTAAGTAATTTTTAAGCAGTGTCGTTCCGGGTGGTTGATATATGTCTTGAATTTGTGATCGAAGTTGGTTTATTGACATCATTTCATTGGCATTTGGTGACTAGCTACGACACATCAATGGGAGGATCTGTTCACTTACCTTATATTTAATTCGGTGATGTGGAGCAGAGTTTTGGTTGTTGTGTGCGTGGGAATATATAAATTATTCCTACTGTAGTTTTTGGGTAGCATCCTCAAATCGAGCTTGAAATTATGGAGTGCGAATTCAAACTCTTCAATTTGAAGGTTAGAGATTATGTTTAGTTTGTCGAATTTTTTTGAGGCAAATGATAAATTGGTTGTTGTGTCGTAGACATTAATCATGGGTAAATCCAGTCGTGATCCCAAGTGAGCTGGAGTTCAATTAAGCGATGAATCTTGGAGCCGTAAGTCCTATGTGGTAGTCTGGTAGTCGTGTGGTTATGTTGAATCTATGGTTTATGTGATGCTGTAGGCATATTTTATGTTGTAGCCTTATGGAAGAGGGTTTTTCCCTGTTGATTCAAGAAGCATTTCGAGTCAAGGTTTATTACGAGTTATATTATTAGGGATAGTTGATATATTGATAAGTTGGGCGATGCCTTTTCTAGGGATCATATCGTGGTGGGACCACTTACTGATCCAAGAATGACCTGGGAGGTCATCGCTGGTTGGTGAATCACAAAGGGTAGTAGTGGGCCTTGTATGGAAATTTTTTTTTTATATTCGATAGTTAACTTGGTGCTGCGAGCTCAGTTTAGCGGAGAATCTTTTTGGTGGGAAGCCGTGGCGCCTGGGAGGTGTAGGAGACTTGAGTGTATGTGATTTTAAGATCGTATATTGTTGTCAGATTAATTGTTAATGGAGGTAGGAAGAAAAGTGTGTTATGCAGTTCTGAGATTTTAAATCTTGTATAACGACTAGAGGGGGCTATGTGATTTTATCCATTAGGATTATTGACCTGGCCATATTCCGAATAAGTAGTATGGCTTCGGGTGCAGATTTTGCCACTGCTTAGGAAGGTGATCTATTTTTCGTGGATTTTAACGTTAAGTCAGACAACTGAATAGACTGTGCTAATTTTCGTGGGCATTATTAGTCAGTTTTGTTTATGGCAAGCAAGGAGGAATGTCTTGTTTTTACATGATAGTCATGATTTAGTTTATCTTCTGGATTGTGGTAAAGAGATTAGTGGGGTTAGCAGAATCATGAGAGAACTTGAATTCCGGTAAGTTGTCAGATTGTTTGCACAAAATGGTAATGTCATAATTTTGGTGGAGAGACCAAAGTGGCATAGTTATTGATCTCATTCTGACAATTGAGGTTAAAACTCTGGTTGGATGAATCGCTTAGGTGGAGCAGCGTGGTCTTGTGGGCTTATGTGAACTTTGACTCCGCGAGAGCCACGGTATTAGAAGAGTGACTGCTGCAGTTTTTGGGTGAATGCGTGAACTTTAGCATCTTAACAAGTGGACTTCAACGTCGAATTCGTGTGCATCGTATTGTCGAGTTCGTTTCAGGACATTAGAAGATTTAAGCCCGGCGTTGAAATTGAACTTTGCCCTTCGAGTGTGTTAGTGATAGGAGCACAAAGTGTGACGTTCTTAATATGTTTATACCCTTTATTTTCCCTTTGTTAACTCTTATTTAGTTGATTTAGCTTTATATTTGTGTTTAGTGTAGAATAATTGCTTAAAGTAGAAATATGTAGGTTTGAGTGTTAAAACACATAGTAATTTCGGAATTGAAGAATTTGGTGTTAAAATTGTGCTAAGTATTTGAAATCCTTGTTTACTCAGGATTCATGTCTTAATCAGGATTCCATCTTTCCTCGAAGCCGAGTCCATGAAGGAGAGGCCCAAACCAAGTCCAATATGGAGAAGAAGATTTAAATTCAGCAGAATCCGGATCAAATCGGGAGAATTCCTGTGCACGTCTGCTAACTTCAACGGACTCTCCAGGACAGCTCACAATGAATCAGAAAACGTGCCATATATGGATAGAAAGCTACGGGAGTCTAGTTTCCAAATCAATTGGAATCATCTCAATATCTATTTTCTAGAGGAAGTTATGACGTAATCTTCAGACGGAGGTCATTCTGCCGAAATTGAGAAGAACTAGGAATCCTAAACCAACTTGGTTTAGGCTTTGTGGCTGACTTCTCTAGGGTTTTTCCTCTATATAAAGCACGACTTCAAGGACAGATGGGGATCATCAACCCGTACAAATAACACCAAAGCCTTTGCCGAAACTCCATCAACCTCCAAATACCACAATCCGATCCCACCTTCAGCATTTGTCCAAAGCACGTAGCCTAGGACTCCGCTCACTCGAAGAATAGAACACGTAGGGATATTTTGAGAGTGAATTCCATCTTCTATTTTCGGATTGCTATGTGTTTGTTTTCGTTTATGTTTGTTTTAAGTTTTTGCTTAAGTATACTTCGATTCTTGTCTATGAGATAGAAGTACTTTTGAACCATGTTTTGAATTAAAGTTTTCAATTTTTAATCAATGATTTTAGGTATTATGCCGTGAGTTTAATGTCTAAATACTTTAAGATTTTCGGTGCTATATTACATTATCATGTGTAGTTGATACAAGTAGTTGATATTGCATGTGTTAATCATCCAAAGTTTGACTTTGATACACGTAGTTGATAAGTTGCATTGTCTTTGTTTTTCATCGATTTTCTACCTATGTTTGATTTGGACTTGTGCTTAAACACATCGATTCTTTATGTGATACGTAATTGCATGATTAGTTTATGTGTGTGACCTATAAGTAGAGCACGTAGCCGAGCTTGTTGTGTCGCGATGTTGAATGAAACCCGTAGTCTAATTCTAAGTTGGTCTATGTCATAGGAACCACGTAGGAACTTATGTGCATATCAAATTTAGGTTGTATATTTGCTCACGGTGTAGACTTAAATGAGATTAGAGATTGTCTTCTTTATTCTTACATGGTTGTTTGGTTGAGTTTGCATGATTGTTGGTTGATCACATGTATATATGTATAGAAGTAATTTAGGATTTATTATTAATGTTGTTCCGAAATTATAAAACCTTAAACCCTTTATGCTTATTTTGACATTTACATTAGATTAGATGGATCTACCCTGTAGTTGGATCCCCGGTTTAGAACGATCCCTGCTTGGTTTATACTACGATTGATTTGTTGACAGGGTTAATTGATGCGTGTGCAAATACGTCTTATCAGTTAGCTATTTTCATTTTATGGAAAAACGTGAGCATACCTATTGGTATTTATATTTTGGCCTAGGCATTGTGGAACTATTTTCAAGGAATGTTTGCGGTATGCTATAGGTTCGTAGTCATATGGGAAAAATGTTACTTGTTAGCGGAAGTACGTGAATCGGTGAAGATTCAGATCCCTGAAAAATGTTAAGAGTTTCTCTATTTACTGCGTGCATCGAAATTTTCCTGAGGAGATTAAATTTGGGAAAGCATAAATAATTTTTAATTGTTTCTTTTTATTAAATTTATTTTTGTCCACTCACTCTAACGTTTTCAATTGCTTCTCCCCTGGGCCCTTCGGTTTTAAATGTCCAGTTTGCAGGTTAGTATAATTGAGGTCGGACGTACATGAAAGTCGAGGCATAGTCCATCGTATAGCTTCCGCTTATATATATATATAAATATATATATTTATATTCTCTTCACTGTTAGAATTGCTTTGAAACTATGAATATTTGGTTATAGGATTTTTGTTAGATTAGTAAATATAAATTGGGAGATGTTGTGATTTGTGGGGAGCACGAAGGCTCCAGGAGGTTATAAGGTTGGAGTTGGAACTTTTAGAAGTGCTTGCAGGTGTTTTATTTAGGAAGTTTTGTCCATTTTCAAGGGAGGTTATGCCGAGTTTTCGGTAAATTTTCCTTGAAGGTGGTCCCCGCAGGATTTACCTCGGGTTTCAGGGTGAAATTCAGGGTGGATCCTGACAACTTAGGTGTTCTTGGAGGCCATTGCTCGAACATATTTAAATTTTCTTACGGAGAAGGAGATGAGAGGGAAAGAAGTCCCATTGGGCGTGCCACTTTTGTAGACACGAAATTAATTGTGACAAATAACAGAACAACACGTGTACAAAAAATAATATGATTTTATCGATATGAATGTAGGTTACAAATCTTTGTAAACTCCTCTGATTCTATCTCCAAATATGGTTTGATACAAGGGTGATAAGCATTTGTTCTTGAGACGAAAGGGATCACGAGAGTTGATCACGCGACGAGTGTTTGAGATTTGGGAAGCTTGATAGTTATTCGGGGGATTTTGAGACTTCTGAGCTCTCGAGAGTGATTTTTTTTCTCTGAAGTTTTCCTCTTGAGATGAGAGGGAGTATTTATATTGTTGACGTTCCTTTGTATATGACATGTAGTGAAGATACCGAATGAATTACATTTCCTTATCGGTAATAACTGAATTAATCAATTTTGATTGATTAATTCAATTATTATAATTAAATCAATCAGTCTTAATTAATTGATTTAATTATCGATTTAATTAAATATCTGATTTCCATATAATTGAATTAATAAATCTTAATTAATTGATTTAATTATGCCCGTTAAGGTAAAATCGATTTGATTAAATATATGATTTCCATTCCGACAATTAATTTAATTTGATTAATATCTGATTGACAGATGATATTTAATACTTGCTTTTTGTCAGGATTTGACGATTGTGTTGTTGACCGACCATTCACACGTAGCCACGTGTTATTTCCAGAGCCTCTTTGAATTTGTTGACTCACAAGCCACGTATGCAATTTATCAGACTTATACGTTGTTTGAATAATTCATCGATTATTATTATCGTTAAATTTTATGTCTACAATGGCTTGGGCTTTAAAACCCTCCGCTGTTCTAAACCCGTCTTTGCCTTATGAGCCCGAGTGGGTTTTGACCCTATGTGGCCCAAATAACGAACCGACTGGTGGTGGGTGGTTTTGAAATAAGAGTAAGAGGGTCGGGCACGTGTCAGATGACCGAATGTAACGTGGCCAGTTCAAGTTGTTTCAGTCACCGAGTTCGGTTCAACGGTTTTGTTCGTCAATACAAAGCAGGAATCCCCAAATTACCCTTGGTGTTGAAGAGTGGAGGACGTTTGCGTTGTGAGGAAGAGGGCATATTCTTATTCTCTCTGTGGGTTCGTTCTCTCTCTCTCTCTGTTTGTAACAGAAATCAAATGAAATTATCTTGTCTTGTCTGCTAAGCATAGCAACCAATGTGATGGACAAATCAGGTGGCACTTCATTTTCTCTTATTTTTATGTGATTCGTTTCAGTTCTCCAGTTTATATCTTGTAGTCATCGCTCTGTTATTAATTTGTGGGTATCGATTATTTATTAATTTGATGCCAAATTTGTGTTAAAGTTTCCATCTTTCCCGTTTTTGCTGCATTACTGAAATTTCTGATCAATTGCGTCTTTCTTCGTTTCAAATCCTATAATTTCCAGAGCATTTTCTGTTGATTATCAAAGAGATGATTTCCTTGGTTTAAACACATATTGTAGTTGTGCTAGTACTGACACACTAGCTCAATATGCAGAACGTGGCTTCCCTAGATCATCGATTATTTCTCTTCTCGCATGAACTGCGCTGGGATTGTCTTCAATTTCAGATTAGAAAGCAAATCAACTTCAACGAGGACCCTTTGAAGTAAACAACTGTTGGGTTCTTTGAAGAATCTGACTTTATACATTTTATCTGGTGGCAGCTACTATATTGTTGCTAGCTTGTGATTACACAAATGGATGTTTCACTTCAAGGAAAGAAACAGATTTTGCAGACACATGCTCGTAAAAATTTGTCAAGGGGAGCCCACAAAGATCTGTGGTTTGCTGTGCAACAAGGGTCATTGGCCGATGTGGATTCAGCACTATCCTTTCTGAAGAAGAGTGGTAGTAATATTAATTCAAGAAACATATTTGGTCTCACTCCTCTTCATATTGCAACTTGGAGGAATCACATTCCCATTGTTAGGAGGCTTCTTGCAGCTGGAGCTGACCCAGATGCCAGGGTTTGCTTCTGTTCTCATCTTAAAGTTTCATTAAATATTGATATTAAAGCAGTTTCTTTTAGATTTTCAAGATCTCTAATGACTACTTATAGTGAATCATACTTTTCTTGCTTTGGAAGGAGTAGTTAGACTCAAAAGGTTAGATTAGACACAGAATCTAGGGTCAGTTGTATTCTAGTTTTCTTACTATTGTTCATAAGAAAGAGTTCTTGGATTCAATCTGTATATAAATTTGGCACTTGGGCCTCTAAATCTCAACTCTAAATTCCACCGACGTAAGTGATCTTGTAAAAATCCAAGCAATAAAGTTCAAGAAAAAAGTTTTAACCACAATCCTTGACACCATTGGCACCACCTTTCCCACTGGTGTTGCTTGTATTTTCACTGGTACCACCTCTACCTGGCATTCATTTTAAACTGATCTTCTACCATGTTCTTAATTCCATCATTTTGAATTTCCTTGAATCTCAAATACGCATCCAGAAAACATCAAATATCAAATGAACAACCAAATTTCTCCTCTTCCTGTCATCTAATTGTATAAACATGAAATGATTTCTATTGGATATTAGCATAGAGTTAGGCAACTTAAGATCTTGGTATGTCTAAAGGGAATTCTGAATGAAATAGCTTATGGGAGTATGTTGAAGTTTAATGAAGTCTGACAAAATGCCTATCATGTATATACTAATACTAAAGTGTGCAAACCTCTTTGTAAGGAAAGAAAAAAATCGATAATGGTGAGTAATGTTTACCTGTTTCTCGTTACCAATTCCAAAGCTATAAAAGATATCGCTATTATCTTTCTTGGTTCTTCATGAAACAATTGTAAATTCAGATTGCTATTTTCTTGTCCTCATTCTACTGGTAGTTTTTATTGTCATACTTAGAAGGGTCTGTACTCTACTTTCCGTTTCTCAGTCTTCAAAAGGTGTGCAGTTATTTGTCTACAGATAATGGCCTCGTAGGTTAAGTTGATTTGTGAATCAGCATATTTATTTTTTATTTATTGATAAGACTAGAGCAATACAAGAATTTTGCATAGGGTAAAATAGTAAATCATTGAATTGTATGTTGGTCAGTACTTCTGTTGTCTTTACAATAATAGATCATCCTTTTATTAGTAGAGTTCCTAGTAAGTGGTGAATTTTATTGGAACAAACTTGGTAATTGGTAGCAAAGCTTATTATTTATATGAGAAATGATGACTTGGGTTCTAGATCAAAATTATTTTAGACCTTCAGTCAAATGAAAGTCTGATTCTGCTCACTTCGGTTCTAGAATAAACTTGTGTTGCTTTCGTGGCTTTACCTTGTATGGAGGCTTTAAATTACCAATTATTTTTTACAACTTTAGAAAGTACAATTTATAGTAATCTATAATTAGGATGATATTTTATTTTATTCAGGTGCTTTAATCAAACTGGTATGAATGATACTATTGTATTCTATTCAGGTGTTTCAATCAAAATGTTTCTCTTTGTTTCTCATTGAAAATTCATATTATTTGTAGGATGGGGAATCAGGATGGAGTAGCCTTCACAGAGCTATGCATTTTGGTCATCTTGCTGTGGCAAGCATACTTCTCCAGTGTGGTGCATCTATCACACTGGAGGACTCTAAATACCGAACACCTGTCGATCTGATATCTGGGCCTGTGTTGCAAGTTCTTGGTAGCGGCCAGAATTCAGGTACTACCAAGTGCTTACATGATGTCTGAGGGTCGTATGTTTTATTTTCAAATTATATACTTATAGGGATTGCCTTAAAATTTTTGTTGACCTCCAGTAACTACAGAGGTTTTCAGCTGGGGAAGTGGTGCAAACTATCAGCTTGGAACTGGAAATGCACACATACAAAAGTTGCCATGCAAGGTTGATGCTCTTCATGATTCTCTAATCAGGTCTGTTTCTGCCGCTAAATTTCATAGCGTAGCAGTTACTGCTCGAGGAGAAGTGTATACTTGGGGATTTGGAAGAGGAGGACGACTTGGGCACCCTGATTTTGATATACACAGGTACAAACATAGTTGTATCCTTGATGACACAGCTACCAATCTTAACATTCATTGATATGACATTTCTCGGTCATATCATTATATTTGGTATTCTGAAGTTCTCGGCACAGGTTATTCTTGTTATTATTAATATATATATATATATATATACAGGGCCCTTCCACTAAGGGATCCCTTTTTTTGACAAAATCACATCTCCACCGTTCAATATGTAGTTCTATATGAGTAGATCACTTCTGCAAATTTTCAGAAATTTTGGTGATCGTTAAGGCATTCAAACTTACGATTTATAATTATAAGCATGAACGGTTCAGGTTTGGCAGATTTGGTTCGTTCATTGATTTAATCTTGTTCGACACCTTAATGATCACCAAATTGGCTGAAAATTTGCAGAATTGATCTATATATAAGGACTAACAAACTGAACGGTGGAGATTCAAAAATATAATCGAAAAGTTAGTGTAATCCCCCATCCCTCATATACGTCAAAAAAAGGGATCCCTTAGTGGAAGGGCCCTCTATATATATATATATATATATATATATATATATATATATATATATATATATTTGTATTAGTTCAATTCTGTTAACATGTTATCAAATTCGAGTCTATAACCTTTTCACCTATTAGATGGTCATGCTCTGAATGATGGAGATATTCATGCTTTTTTATTTATTGGAAATTAGCCAATTAGGAATGTGGATTCTGGTGGCCACAATTATACTTGGAAGTCTCTTTGTCTATAGGACCATTCTCTGGACAAAGTATACTTGAAAATTGCCATGTCACTAATCGAGGATGTCACTCACTGCACAATCCTCTTGTTGTATGGTATGTTTTTGTTAATCCTCGGCTGAATACATTTTGGTCTTTGTTTTCAGCGGTCAAGCTGCGGTTATCACTCCTCGGAAGGTAACATCTGGTCTAGGGTCCCGTCGGGTTAAGGCAGTTGCTGCAGCTAAACATCACACTGTTATTGCTACAGATGGTGGGGAGGTGTTCACCTGGGGATCCAACCGAGGTACATCATATAGTGGTTTGAAATTTACTGAAACAATATATTTTTCCCTCGTTGATGGGTTTGTTTAAATGGTGTTCACATGGTCAGTAACTGACCAAGGAATTCTTGGTGAACCATCATTGAATTAAGATCCAAGGGAGGAAATAGATATACTTAAGTTGCAGTTGTTTCATTTTCCACCCTTCCAATGAGATTTGACTAGAGTTTTCCTGGTCAGTTAATGTCTGGTATGAATAAACTAATTATTGTGGGTGTTCACCTGGGGATCCAACCGAGGTACATCATATAGTGGTTTGAAATTTACTGAAACAATATATTTTTCCCTCGTTGATGGGTTTGTTTACAATGGTGTTCACATGGTCAGTAACTGACCAAGGAATTCTTGGTCATCATTGAATTAAGATCCAAGGGAGGAAATAGATATACTTAAGTTGCAGTTGTTTCATTTTCCACCCTTCCAATGAGATTTGACTAGAGTTTTCCTGGTCAGTTAATGTCTGGTATGAATAAACTAATTATTGTGGGTGATGTACTGAGGTTACGGATAATGCTGTGCAGAGGGTCAGCTTGGCTACACTTCTGTGGACACTCAACCTACACCTCGTAGAGTGAGTACCCTCAGGTCAAAGATTGTCGCTGTTGCTGCAGCAAACAAGCACACCGCTGTTGTTTCTGATAATGGTGAAGTTTTCACATGGGGTTGCAACAGAGAGGGCCAGCTTGGCTATGGTACATCCAACTCTGCATCGAATTACACTCCTAGAGTGGTTGAGTACTTGAAAGGCAAGGTTTTTACGGGGGTTGCAACAGCAAAATATCACACACTTGTCTTGGGAGTTGATGGAGAGGTAGGCTCTAAGGAATTTCAACACTAGATATTACCCAGTTGGGTTTACAAATTAAAATCTTTCTGGATTCAGTTCAACAAACATGATTGTTAGTTGGGCTCGTTCTTGAATGCTTCTCCACATTTAACTATTTAAACTTTACTTGAGCTAAATCCTACATGTATGCAGCAGGTATACACTTGGGGTCATCGACTTGTTACGCCTAAACGGGTTGTTGTCACTAGAAATTTGAAAAAGGGTGGAAATTCCACTTTGAAGTTTCATCGCAAAGAACGGCTGCATGTGGTTTCGATAGCTGCTGGGATGGTACATAGCATGGCTCTCACAGATGACGGTGCTTTGTTTTATTGGGTTTCTTCAGATCCTGATCTTAGATGCCAACAGGTTTACTTCATGACACCAGTGTATCTGTTGTCACTTTCGAGTGAGAAAAGCTAACCACTTTTATGTGTTCTTTTATCTATAGCTTTACTCGCTGTGCGGAAGAAATTTGGTGAACATATCTGCAGGGAAGTACTGGACTGCCTCTGTTACAGCTACAGGTGATGTTTATATGTGGGATGGGAAAAATGGCAAGGATAAGCCACTAGTTGCAACTCGGTTACATGGTACAAAGCGGGCTACTTCAGTTTCAGTTGGTGAAACACATTTGTTGATTATTGGTTCTCTCTATCATCCTGCCTATACTTCCAATGTGGTGAAGGATCCACAGAAGTCAGTTATCAGTGAGGAGCTAGAAGAGATTGATGAAGATCTTATGTTTAATGACATAGACTCAGAGAATCCTTCACCTATCATACAAGATGATGACTCCAGCAAGAATGCCGTACCAAGTTTAAAAAGTATTTGTGAAAAAGTGGCTGCAGAGAAATTAGTGGAGCCACGAAATGCTATCCAGCTGCTTGAAATTGCAGATTCACTCATGGCAGATGATCTAAGGAAGTATTGTGAGGTAATACTCATGGACTGCTAATTATCAGCATCTCAAATTCTACAGATTTAAAAATGCATCCACTCTTTGTAGGTTTGTGAATTTTCTGAGCATCAAATAATACTGCTTATTAATCCTTTAATTGTTTGAGGTTCTTAATGCATCAGCTACAACTTTGTTAGAGAAGAAATACCCTTAGGAATGCGAAGCATAAACTAAGCCCAGCCCTTTTGGGTCCAAAGTAAAGTCTCCATGGTTGTATAAGGGTACAATCCAGTGAATTCATAAAATATAAATATGCCAGGAGTCTTATTTCAGTTTGTGGAGAGTATTTATACGAGTCTAGTGATTTTAATAGTGTATTTAAGTCTAGGTGGGTACAAATGTCTTTGGTATTCCAAGGATGAGTTTTATCGTATTCCAAATTTTAAGCCTATATGGCAACCTGTTCTAATTTTAAATCGAAGTAGAATGAAGAAAAATTGGGTTTGAAGAAAGGCTTGGTGCGTGAGTTCTTTCCCCTAACCTCCCTTACTCTATATCCCCTGCTACAGCATCAGAATCGTCACATGTTTGGTTCACAATCATATACTCACCTGCTGTTGCTTTGACGTACTCAGTCTGGAATTTTTAGAGCATTATTTGAGACTTTATCTGTGATTTCATATCAATCTTTTTTTGTCTAGGGCCAGTCCATTCCCTTCCTACATATACTGCCTACATCCATATGCTTCTTATGATCGTTGTACACAAGAAATCATAATGTGACATGAAACTGAGCTTTCTAAGTTATTTCGTTATATATTGCTAGACAGTTTTTTACTTTCCCATGGTTATAAGACCTCTTGGGAAAAAAAAAAAAGTCTCGCTATTTTTGGAGAACTGCAATTGTTGGGATTTGTGTTTTCGTCTCCTGTTATTTGTTTTTGATTGTCTGTTTGACCATTCAAGTTGGCTGCCTATGGTTTGTGACCTATTTTGTTCTCATCATTATTTTTATTTGAAGGTTTTATGGAATTTCGCAAATGTTAAACCCCACTCTCTCTCTCTCTCTCTCTCTCTCTCTCTCTCAACAAATTATCCAATTAGCTGCTACCCAATGGTCTAATGTGAAGTGGTCCCTGTCAGTCACCACTCTACCTCGTTATGTAGTCCATAATGCATTTCTGAATGTCTGGTGCTTCTATTCAATGTAGTTAAAAGGCTACCATTGGCACATCATTTTATTTCACCTCATGCTTCTTTTCTTGTGACTTCTAAGGCCTGGTTTGGGATTGCTTTGCTTTTAAAAAAAAATCAGCTTTTGTCTGCACTTTTGGATTTGATAGAGTTTGGTAAATCTAAAAAAAGCGGCTTTTATTTTTGGAAATTACAGTTCAGTGGCAGCAGCTTTTCGAAGCAACCTCAAGTGCTTTTAAAAGCTGCTGTGATGATAACACAGGACTCATGTCTTCACAGCACTTTTGAAAGTAATATTTACCAAACACGAAACTCTTTTAATTCATAGCTGATTATTTTAACAACACAACAGCAGACAGCAGCTACAGTTTTTTTTTTTTTTTTTTTTTTTTTAGTCACGGCAATACCAAACTAGCGCTAATGTCTTCACAGCACTTTTGAAAGAAATATTTACCAAACGCGAAACTGTTTTAATTCATAGCTGATTATTTTCACAACACAACAACAAACAGCAGCTACAGTTTTTTTTTTTTTTTTGGAAATACTAAACTAGCGCCGATGCAACTTATCACACCATTGTACATTACATGTTATCTTTATTTACTCAAGCTGTTTTAATTTCTTGAATGCAGGACATTGCTATACGAAACCTTGACTATATTTTTACCGTATCATCACAAGCTATAGCTGGAGCCTCACCAGATATTTTAGGTAACCTCGAAAAATCATTGGATTTGAAGTCATCTGAACCATGGAGCTACCGTCGTCTCCCAACTCTGACAGCTACTTTTCCTGCTGTTATTTATAGCGAGGAGGAAGATAGTGAGAGTGAGGTTCAAAGAACACGTGACAGCCGTACCAAGCAATCTACCTCCAATATTGAAATGCACCCGAGATCAGATTCCTTTTTACAACCCAAAGATGATCCAAGTCGAGGTATTGGCAAGGAAGTTCGAGCCTTGCGGAAAAAGCTGCAGCAAATTGAGATGCTCGAGGAAAAACAATCCAATGGGTATCTTCTTGATGACCAGCAAATTAAAAAGCTTAAAACAAGGTCAGCTTTAGAGAATTCACTTGCTGATCTCGGGGTTCCAGTTGAGACTACAGAGTTGAAGGCATCATCTTCAGTTCTCCCAGATGGAAAAGGAAACAAAAAGGTTGAGCTTTCAAGAAAACTAAGGAGAAAGAACAAGCAGATAACAACGCAAGTGGCTCGGCTTCCTGCAAGTGAAATAGAACCAAACCCAATAAAAGGTTCCTTGAATAGTGAACTCTGCTCAGATAATAAGGTAAGCACACTATTAACTTGATGCACTAATCAAGTCTAGTTTTTGAATGGGTTACATTTTAATTTTGAGTAGTTTGAATAGGTGTGAGATCTTATAATTTTTTGCACGAATAATTTAGGAGCTTCTTTAACACGTGTGGTTGTTTCCAGTAATGTGTTCTAATAGAATTGTTTGCAGACCCACCACCATCTTTATCTTCATTTTCTGATTTGTTTGAAGAATGTAGGTGGAATTAAAAGTCTAGGGATGTACCACCATCATTATCTCCATTTCTGATTTGTTTGAAGTATAATGTCTCATAGGAGGAAGATTCCACGGTTGGTGAGATTATGACCAGCCAAACCACGACAGAGTCGGCTTTATTTTTCCCGAAAGAGAAGTTAGATTCAACAAATAACCATATGTCACCGACGGTTTCCAAGAAGAAGAGTAAAAAGGGTGGGCTTTCAATGTTCTTGAGTGGTGCACTTGATGACTCCCCCATTGCTCCTCCACCAACCCCAAAAAGTGAGGGTCCTGCATGGGGTGGGGCTAAAATTTCCAAAGGATTTGCGTCTCTCCGTGACATTCAAGATGAGGAAATTAAAATCAAGGTGCATCAATCAACTAGGAATAAAGATCCCTTGGAAGACCCTGTCATCGCTAAAGGTGATGGGAAGATCCTTTGGAGTTCATTTTTGCCTTCTAAGCCAATTCCAGTAGGTTCAGTTGTCTCGACTTCTGCTTCACTAGCAAATGAAGGAGAAAGATATACACCTCCCTGGACTGCTTCAGGAACTCCTCCTCTTGCTCGTCCATCTCTTAGGGACATCCAAATGCAGCAGGTATAGGAATAGCACTCCCTCCATAATAATTTTGGTTTGAATTTTTAAACTATACTCAGAACACACAGAAAAGTCTTTTTTTTTTTTTTTCCTTTGTGTCCTGAAATACTGTCTGTGACATGAGTTGTTTTTGTTGCCATATGCTACCATATTGAGGTCTTTTTTTGTTTGTTTTGTTTTTGGAAATGACTAGCTCATTAGGGACTACAACCCAATATTGAGATCTTTTTCAGGTGTTCATATATGCCTTTGTTTATTTGAAACAGAAAGGAAAACAACAGCAAAATCTGTCTCACAGTCCAAAGACAAAAACAGCTGGATTCTCAGTGACTAATGGTCTGGGTTCGCCATTGGACTCTTCTGGATTGAACCGCTGGTTCAAACCGGAAGTGGATGCAGCCTCATCTATTCGTTCAATCCAGATCGAGGAAAAGGCCATGAAGGACCTTAGGCGCTTCTACAACAGTGTTAAGGTTGTCAAGAACCCTTCTTAATGACGGCTTGTGTTTGGTAGAAATTGAGACCCTGGTGCCTAATTGTATAGTGTAGCGGGATATAGTTCATTCTCATCAAGTTTATGAGGCAAGTCTTCCCATATACTGCCGTCAGTGGTAAATATTCTGCAATGTAATGTAGCAGCAATTGACACCATCATTCTTTAGGTTTTCCAATAATCTGTTCTCAGTGAAGAGACCAGGAATGAGAATAATCTTGTCATTTCAGTAATGCTGGCAAATATATGGCTATCTTTGATAAAAGTCAACTTTGGCTGAACTTTGTGAAGAAAAAGCTATGCCTAGGGCTTTTCAAGGCTAAAGATTAGAACTGGTAATTGATCATTTTCTTTAATTAGATATTTGTTCATAGAACAGAGATAAGCATATATGATATTCATTTTGAAATAGTATAGTGGTCATCTTACCGATCATTCAAACTCTACAAAGTAGCTGTTAGTCTGCTACCACAACTGGCGTTTGAAAACTTATGGATAATCCTATTCATACCCGATTTACTAGGTAAATATGAAGTCTTAGATATGTACAACTCTTGTAACGCAAGGTATCATCTTAGGTATGTAGTTTATCTAATCCTAGCGTTCATATGGAAGTGTCGGCAGTATTTGAGTTTTCTTCTGTTTTGTTTTTTTGCTCTTTGTTGTAATGTTATCCCGGTCAAACTACAAGACCAATCACAAGCTGATTATATATGACTCCAGTCTACAAACAAACAAACCAAAAATCAAGGGCAAAAGTCTGCGTCACAATTCGTCCATATATCAATCATATACAGTAAAATATATAGAACTCTATAAATTCCACCTGTCTGTCTATATTTGAAATCTGCAACATCACATCCTTCCCACAACCCTCTCTCTCTGACGACTCTCTGCTTTGAACACAGCAGAGACTGATTGTTGAAATTTTCTAGAGCAGCTAGAGCTCTGTAAGTCCATTAATTAATATCCTGAGCAGCTAGCATGAAATTTTCTATATTTTCTTTCATTCTAGACATTTGTTATGTCTTCAACTACTTCTCCTGAACTGAACTGGTTTTGTTTATATTTTGTGACTATACATGAACATCTAGTTTGTGAGAGGCAATGGCGAGGGTGCTGCTTCTTGTGCTATGCCTGTGTATAGCGGCGGCGGCGGCGACCGGAACAGCAGAAGCAGCAGGTGGAGGAGGATACCTGAAATATAAGGACCCAAAACAGCCCTTGAATACAAGGATCAAGGACCTCCTGGGCCGGATGACTCTGGAGGAAAAGATTGGCCAGATGACGCAGATAGAGCGCAGTGTTGCTTCAGCTGAGGTCATGAACAAGTACTACATTGGTAATTAATCAATCCACCATATATATGTATATATATATATATATATATATATATATATCATTCACAACCTGTTAGTCTTTATTCTCAATTGGATTGGGGAGCCTGCAGGGAGTGTCCTGAGCGGCGGTGGGAGTGTACCCTCAAAACAAGCTTCTGCAGAGACTTGGGTTGCAATGGTGAACGATTTTCAAAAGGGTTCTCTATCAACTCGCCTCGGTATTCCGATGATTTATGGTATCGATGCTGTTCATGGCCACAACAATGTCTACAAGGCAACAATCTTCCCTCACAATGTTGGCCTCGGAGCTACCAGGCATGATTCAATCCGTTATCTCTCTCTCTCTCTCTATATATATATATATATATATACGTTACTAATTAATACATAACGTGTAAATATGTATGCCAGCCTGCAGTTCTCATCATGAATGTGGATTATATATGCTGCAGGGATCCTGAACTCGTTAAGAAGATTGGGGCTGCAACTGCCCTTGAAGTTAGAGCCACAGGCATTCCATACGTCTTTGCACCTTGCATAGCGGTAATAATTCCCTGTTAATCAACATTAATTCATAGTACATGCGCAGAATGAGATGGAATATATAGTTAAAATCCATGTCCATGCTAATTCGATCCATCTGTTGGTGCGTTCGTGCAGGTTTGCAGAGATCCAAGATGGGGTCGTTGTTACGAAAGCTACAGCGAAGATCATAAGATTGTTCAAGCAATGACTCAGATCATACCTGGATTACAAGGAGACATGCCACCTAACTCTAGAAAGGGTGTTCCCTTTGTAGCACCCGGAAAGTAAGAATCAAATTTGTTTTACGTGTTTGCTCCAACGTCTCACCTAACATTCTTTAGCAATTCACAAGTTCACTTCATAGTAAATAGTAGCATTTCATGCTTTCTGCTTTGTTAAGTTCAATCTTTGATCCAATGAGGTAGATGTTTCTGTTTTGTTTTTAGTTATTTTTGTAACCCTCTATGATCGGCCTTATCCATTTCTTGTTTTCCCCCTCTGATGTGAGAGAGATGAGGTTTGCAGACAATTTCTTCTCTTTAATTAATCAATGTTTGAAACCAACCTCAACTCAGTCCACTTGAGGTATTGAAAATCAGAAAGGTCGTATATTGCTTGCTACACCTATGGTCAGAGCTTGTTATGGATTTACATTCGCCTTATTTTGACAATATAAAGAAGCGATCTTAGCTATATCTAGATGATTGATACGTTGGCGATAATGTGAAAGTTACACTTTGGAATTATGTATCTGTTTGAGGACTTGTGCTGTGTTCCACTAGTTGTGTTTGAGAAAGAATCCAATTCAAGCTTCTTTGCAGATACTTTTGCACGCTGATTGTGACTAAGAAACAACAGCATATTTATATATATCCTTGGTTTGATAATTCAATTAGACAGCAAACATTTACAGTCTGAAATATTGACCTCTTTATAATTCATGTGTTTGTAGCAAAAAGGTTGCAGCTTGTGCAAAGCATTATGTGGGCGATGGTGGGACAACCAAAGGCATCAATGAGAATAACACTGTGATAGACAGGCATGGATTGCTCAGCATTCACATGCCGGCCTACTATAACTCAATTATTGAAGGTGTTGCAACCATTATGGTATCTTACTCCAGCTGGAATGGAGTCAAGATGCATGCCAACCGTGATATGGTCACCGGATTTCTCAAGAATACTCTCCGTTTCAGGGTAATTCTAATCGATTTGTAATTCCAGCTCCGGCCCTTACATCAATTAATTTCACATTGGTAACTTTAACACATTTCTTTGTTTTCCAGGGTTTTGTCATCTCAGATTGGGAGGGTATTGACAGAATCACCTCACCACCTCATGCCAACTACTCATACTCGATTACAGCAGGGATCAATGCTGGAATTGACATGGTAATTATTGTCCATCTCCGTCAGCAATTTAATTGGTTAAACTTCCTTCTATCTGCACTTTATAAAGAAATTAGCTAGCTTGATTATCGTTGTTATGCGGATCTTTTCTAAAATGTTCGTCTGTTTTGACTGTTTGTTACCTACAGATCATGGTTCCAAACAACTATACAGAATTCATTGATGGTCTAACTTTCCAAGTAAAAAATAAAATTATTCCCATGAGCAGAATTGATGATGCAGTGAGGAGAATTTTGAGGGTTAAGTTTACAATGGGGCTATTTGAGAATCCGTTGGCTGATCTCAGCCTTGTCAACCAGCTTGGCAGTCAGGTAAAAGTAGTTGACATGCACAACCACTCTACAAAAAAAAATGTAGAGCATAATATTCTTAATTAAACTAACTAAATTGCATTTCGGATAATAAATTTGACAGGAACACAGAGACTTGGCTCGGGAAGCTGTTAGGCGATCTTTAGTGCTTCTAAAGAATGGTGAATCTGCAGACAAGCCATTGCTACCCCTTCCAAAGAAGACATCAAAAATACTTGTAGCTGGAAGTCATGCAGACAATCTTGGTTATCAGTGTGGTGGTTGGACCATTGAGTGGCAGGGAATGAGTGGCAACAATCTCACACATGGTAACTAATTAAGTTAATCGCAGCCCCTTAATATGTTAAAATATGTCCGCAGAGATCTTTATTCTTTTTAACATGGCTGCAGGTACCACAATCCTAACTGGTATAAAGAACACAGTTGATCCAGAAACCAAGGTAGTGTACAAAGAGAATCCTGATGCCAAGTATGTTAAGTCACATGATTTCTCCTATGCCATTGTTGTCGTAGGAGAACCGCCATATGCGGAGACATTTGGTGACAGTTTAAATTTGACTCTCCCTGATGCTGGCCTGAAAACCATTACAAATGTTTGCGGTGCTGTCAAGTGTGTTGTCGTCATCGTCTCCGGTCGTCCTGTTGTGATGCAACCATATGTTTCCCTGCTAGATGCTCTGGTTGCAGCATGGCTTCCGGGAAGTGAAGGCCAAGGAGTTGCTGATGTTTTGTTTGGTGACTATGGTTTCACCGGCAAGCTTTCTCGCACTTGGTTTAAAACCGTTGATCAGCTACCTATGAATGTTGGAGATCCACATTATGACCCTCTCTTCCCCTTTGGATTTGGCCTCACAACAGCTCCCACAAAAGCCAACTAGGAATCATTTTGGTACTCTTCAAGGATTTTATGGATATGTATGAGCTAATGTAATCGATTTACAACCCCTTTTTACAGGTACTAATAATAATACTTTTGAATATTGGAGGGTATCCACACTTAAGGGTAATCATTGGACCAACATCGCTGGTCATAATTTTCTGCGCTATATATATAAGTTTATGTTCCAACAAGCAAATATGTCCTGGTTTCACGGTTGTTAATTTTTTAACTCAAATATTACAACCATCCAAATTTGTTATTTTGAGTTGCCTACTTAGTGCATCTCAAACTTAATTCTTAGAATAATTAAAAAGCTAAGTCGACCTTATTTTTACCAAAACACCATTGAACATGATACATAAAAAAACCCTACAGGAAACGCATGTCAAAACAAAAATAAACAAGGAACAGAGGACGTAAGTCATTTTTGTTAATCACAACTTGAGAATAAGAACAACAATATGAACAAGATCCATCTGTGGGGGCTACATAAAAATCGAATCTTGCAAAAGTACCTAGTATAACCTAAACAATCTTTATGCTGAAGACCATGTGAAGC
Source organism: Fragaria iinumae (assembly GCA_009720345.1). Classification (NCBI taxonomy): domain Eukaryota; kingdom Viridiplantae; phylum Streptophyta; class Magnoliopsida; order Rosales; family Rosaceae; genus Fragaria; species Fragaria iinumae. The sequence goes on from CM019117.1 coordinate 22,896,646, forward strand.
ACTACAAATCTACAATCAATATAGTCTCGGTAGCAAACGAATCGAATAACCAGCAACCAAGACATAAGTAGAAAAGGATAAGTCCTCAACCCATCATTATTGACCACTTTTGGGACCACCATACGCAAAGGGGGCTATCCTAGAGGATGAACCACCCTAGTTATAAGCCAAACCCCAAAAACTAAGAAAAAATGCTCTAGACCCGCAAACAACCTAGTTTAAACTCATAAATAAGAAAATAGAGCAAACCCAAAGACAACGCCCACAAAGTGAGCCCAACCCCATCTCTTACCCATATTGAGCCTACTAGCAGCTTTCAAGCCCAAAGACCCACACCAGCATATCACCATCCCTTCCGACCCCAAAGGAGAAACTGTGACACCCCAGCCACCGACGCCGCCTTCCCGCGGCCGTTGAGCGACCACAACGCCGCAGCTACCATTCTGATAATGGCCGCCTAAAGCAACCCAACACCTGCGAAAACAAAGAACCCCTGCAATTGGATCCGGAAGCATCGACCCCGCAAGCCATCGAAAAAGCCGGCATTCGATCTGCACCAACCGGCCAATCGGATTTTCCGGCCAACACAACAAACACCTCGCCGACCCAACAAAAGCTAGATCCTCCGCCGATCCCAGCCCGCTTCCACGACACAGCCCCACTTTGTTACCCGGCACGACAACCCACTGCTCCAGATCTTCAGGCTTGAGAGTTGAGACACTACCAGAAAACAAAACACCCATCCGGCTTCACCCGATGTGCACCAGCAAGAACAAAGACCATTGCCGGCAACTAGGCGAAGCCGGACAGGCACAAGGAACTAGGACGGCGGCTCTAGGGTTTTCCTGGAGGGAGAGAGCGAATGTAAACAACACAAGGTTATATCAAGGAACTATCTTTAATACTTGCATGTGAGCTATTATGCTTGTGAACATCCAAATTCTTTATTATTCTGCATATTTTTAGCAATGTAAATTGAATGATCAATCAATAAATCAACCGACCGACAAAAAAAAATACCAATAAATCAACCTAAAAAGATCATCTCTACAAAAATTGAAAGCAAACATAAATTATTTACTCACTCGGTTTCATCAAATAATGAACTGTTTTAGGGAAAGTTAATACTTGCTTCGCAACCTGAAATAGTCTAACTGAATTTCCAATGTGGAATTGTATTTCACGATTGATTTGACAAGTCTTCAATATGGAATTGTGTCCCAGTTTTCACTGTGAGAATTAGATTATTGACTGCATGTGTAGACCTACATGTATTTTGCAAGTAACAAGGGAGGGGGTTGGAGATGAAAAATCTCATATTAGAAAGTAAAAAAGCAAGACCAAACATGTGATTAAGTTGGGACAACATCAATACAATAATAAATCACATGTCGCACCTGTATATAGCCAACACTCATCGTATAGTTTGAAATAGTTTATGCTGCTTCTTGTTTACAGTTTTCCTACCACTTAATTTTTTTTTTTTGGGTGATGAACTTTCATTAAGGGAAGAAACAAGCAACAATACAAACAAATGCCTCAAAAGCAAAAGTCTGGAACCAAAGAACTAAACCAAAACATAACACAATCCGAGATGTTAAGACTCTAGCTGATTATTTCGTCAGTATATTTTTCACCCATACCTTCAGGGAAACAAATTTTCTCACAAATGTTCTGGCCTCGGTTGGTCACTCTCTTCATTAGCCGAAGTGTTGGTTTGATTGTGTTCCCCCTCAGGCTCAGATGGCTCTTCTTCTAGATTCTTCTTGTGTTGGACGCCTAAGAGACTCCTCGTTGTAATTTATTTTTCTTCTAAAAAAAAAACCAAAACATAACATAAGCTAAAAACATAAGAGAAAACAACCCCTAAAACAAAAGAGAGAGCTGAGATTATGGATGTTGTCCAGCTGCATCATAAAGGAGGATACACATAATGGAGGGAGGTGGATTAGTCGCCCAGTCCACCGAGCATACCCTGCGTGATGCCAAGTCTGCAACAAGGTCAGTTGTTCGCATTTCTACTGGTCCAGTGCTAGTTAACACAATTGAAATGACCGAGATCGAGTACGAGAAACAATTTGGGAGGCCGGCCAATCAACTGCCAAAAGCGGATTCAGAAACATTAAGATCAACTTTAAAGAGTCTGATTCAATTGTGATTCGAACTCGGGTGAATTAAATGGAACACAACACAACCATCTTTATTGCACATCAATTCGTCTACTATCTTCATATGCTTATATTTATTTAATCTCATGTTTTATTATTTATTTTTCAATGGCTTGTTTTTCAGTAATTTTTTTTCTAACATTGTTTCAGAAATTCATTATATTTATTTTCTGAAATACTTCATATCAGAGTAAATTACTAGTGTTCTATTAAAAAAAACTACAAATGTTATTTATGAGAATTAGTAAAGTATTAAGAATTAACAAAAATTCATCTTGTCCAAGAAAAAGATTAGAACTATTCATCGAATTAAATTTTAAGAAGTGTCATCTAATCTATACTAATTCACCTTATAGGCTTATACAATACTAACTTATCATGTAACAATATTTTTCCCATTTTTGTTGTTTCAAATTTGATATACCGATCCAAAAAAAAAAATTGATATAAGAGGTCCACAACTTTTCTTCGCACCGGGCCTTCAATCCTTCAACACCGGCCCTGGGTCTGGTGCACCGAAGAAGTAGGCAAAGATAATGAAAATTTTGAAGGCAGACATTTCAGAATCAAGAGGAACTTTGATGATGTTGCAAAGTCCCTTGTAGTAATTATCAATGGATCGGGTTGAAGATGGTTAAACACAAAGTGACTTATGTGTTTCCATGTGGATCATAACAAGAAAACCACATGACATCAAACATGTTGTTCCTAAAATTAGCAGATAACCATCTGTCAAGGGTGGTGATGTACTAGGGATTGGTGATGTACAAGAGGGGATGGGAGAACCACACTCGTTGAACCCAAGGGCAAAGGAAAAGAACATGTTATTTTTAGAAAATTCTTCACCGAACGGACGAAGATCTGAAGAAGCAAGATGTCTTCTATAGCTAAAACGGTTCGTTGCCAAAGCCTGAGGGAGAACTCTCAAGAGAAAATGTCTTATTCTAGGTGACAGGCCCCGTCTCGAATTTCCTTTTGAAACCCTAGAAAGATCCTACGGGGACCACCTCTAAGGGAAATTCTACCGAAAATTCGGCAAACTTTCTCCTAGAAGTGGACTACCCTGACCTGCAAAAAAACTCATACGAACACTTCTATATAAACACCCTTCATCCTCAATTTCTGGAGCCACCCGTTCCTCACAATAATACAACCTCCACATCACATATAAGCCATAAATTTTCAATATGAAATGTTAAACCATATCACCTCAATTCAACCCCTGGAGCTCAACCTCTACAAAACCGCAACCACCCATCCCACTTATAAACAACAGGGGTATAATGCGTCACCAATACTCATTTTTAATAGTTACGAGACTAGCTAAATAATACAAAGAAGAGATTCAAGGTACAATACATTTATGAACCTTCAGGCTCATGCAACCATCTTAATATCACCCATCCTATGACTCCCTTTTGGGCTACAATAGGTTCACACTAAATCGTCCGCTACGCCAATGACGGAAAAGACTCCCTTTCAGGCTACAACAGGTTCACTTTGAACCATCCACTACTCCAATGGCGGAAAGACGAGTGTGCCCTATGACTCCTTGTATCGTCATACAGGGCTACGACAAGTTTACCACCCTGGTAAACCATCCACCGCGCCATGGCGGAAAAGGCTCCCTTTTAGGCTATGACAGGTTCTTTAAGAACCATCCACCACGCCAATGGCGGAAGGGCAAATTCAAACTAACTCTCTTCTAATATCTCCAACTACTCAACATATCCAACATGTCTCATGAAATTAGTAGTAAATCTGAAAGGTCACAAGAAAGGTATGAATCACTTTTCTCAGCCCACTAGATAGAGCTCACGAGAAAAGTATGAATCGCTACTTTTCTCGGCCCACTAGATAGAGCTCACGAGAAAACTATCTCAGCCCACTGAATAGAGCTCACGAGAAAGTATCCTGAAAACAACCCGAACTCTACTCCAAGGTCTACTTGTCAATTCCAACTCTCCACACAAATAAACAAAGGAAATCCAACCATAAGATTTCTCGGTATTGACATTTGAAAATCTAACTTTGGACTTGCTCAACAATCATATATGTTAACCAAAATTGACGAATTGCATGTCCATGGATTTTTATCGGAAATGTAACACCCCGGACCAAATTTTACCTAATTACTAGGTATTCTACGAGTTACTGAGGAATTTAACCGTGCTCAGTAACTGAGTAATTTAACACTCGAGTTCATTTTCGAGTTTCTTCTCAAAATGTTAAATTCCTCTTTTAAGGCCCCGATGTAGTAGTATGTGTCGACACGGGTTCACCGGTGTCTTCAGATTATTTGTCAGAGTTTCGAGTTATTTTCTATGATCTATTAGGGGTTTGGTTATAGAAAGTATTTTTTTCTCAAAATAATAGCTCATTTAATTTTGGCCGTCCGATCAATAGGGTTTTGATCTCGGTTGTTGGATTAAGTATAAAAGGAAGAGAGGTGGTTGACTTCGGTCAACAGCCATTTTTTAGGCGTTGACCCGTCTCTCTCTCGACCTCGCCTCCGTCACCGGCGCCCTCTGCACAACGCCGCTGTCTCCGGCCACCCCAGCCTGTGTGACCACCATCAAAACGTCCATCTTCCTCTTCTCTACCAAACCCCCAAAGCCAATCACTCAAGCAAGTCAGATAGGAGGAGATCGAAAGAAGAGGACTCGACGACCCCTTCTGCGTTTTCCGGCGACTCCAGCCGTCTTCCGGTTTACATGTGCGACGAGATTAGCTCCCGCAAGCCGTCTCTTCCCCTGCTTGTCGACGAACACGGGAGGAAGTGAGGAGTAGGAGGGCTTCACCGAAGCCCTGTTCAATATTCGGTTCTGCAGAAGTTGGAGTTCAAAGTTTGATAGAAGGTGAGTTAAATTTCTGCTATTATCTTTAAGGTTTTAGAGTGTGGTTGCTATGCTAATGATTGGGATATATGTTTTGCTGAAGCTTGGGAGAATGAGAGAAGTAGGGGCAGAAGGATAGAGGAATTGAAAGTGACCATGATACTCTGTTGGGTGCAGAGATCAATTCCGGCGACGAAGTCGAGTTTCAAAGGTAAATTCCTACTTCTTGGATTTGAGATTTTGGGAGTTTGTTTTCAAATATTAACGAGTGTTGTTTTCAGAGTCAAAGAAGAGTAAAACAAAGGAAGCTTTTGGTTGCTGCGGAGCTTCACTTAGGAATGCAAAGAATATGGCTTGGAGCTTGGTCTTGGTCGAATAGATCTTGGAGGTGAGGAAAGAGTCAAATGGTAAATTATGTACTTTTTATGTTGATGTAGTTACTCTTAATAAATAAAAGTTGGGTTTTGTGGAGATGTGTCGCTAAAGAATGAAACTGGAATCATGTTTTGTTTTGATTAATTGAGTTTGGGATAAGTGGTGGTTCAAGTCCGTGTTGTTAAAGGTTATGAAATTAGTTTAAGTTGATCAATGTTACTTTTTAGTTTTGGAAGTATCGAGTTTTAAGGAAATTGGACAAATGAGGAATGAATTTAATGAAAAGGTTTGTTCTTATTTAAGAACTAATGGATTTCAAGTAAAGCAAATAATTGAATTATTAAAGTGGTTGCTGGAATTAAAATTGGATGGTTAAGAGTTAATTAAGGTAACCTAAATTATTAAACGTGGATCGTTGTCAAGAAATGAAGCATCCATATCCCAAAGTGAACGTGTTTGGTTAAGGGAAGTATTTGGGAATAGACAATGTAATTTATTTAGGAACCAGTCTTAAGTCTTGGTTTGGACTAGTGGCTAAGGCTACAGATAACTGTTAATCTGGAAGTAGTTGAGATTATTAACTTACGGTTTGGGTTAATTGTCTAATTAAAGGACTCAAGTATGTGCCTCTGGACATAAAGGCTCGCCGTAGGAAGTTGACGGGTATTTGACTTGGGAAGCCTCCGCTTGGCAATTATATAACTCAATCACTGTAAGTGGACATTTCTTTTAAATTAAATGCATGCAGAGATTTATTTTAAAGGAATGAATTTTTTTTTTTGAAAGGAAGGAATGATTTTAGTGGTGATTAATTTGTGGAATTTGTTTTCCTCTCGTGAGTTATTTTCTGCGAAGTTATTTTCGGAAGTAAATGTTCTTATTTTATTTATTACTTCGCTATTTTGAGAATTTCCGAAAATGAGATTTTTTTGTGGAGATATATATGTATAGTTATGAGGAGTGTATGTATATAAATGCTAGTTAGCCATACGTGTCTGTTCGCCTTAATGGTGTAGCAGTTAGCCACCATTATGGTGTGACGTGAGCGTGAGACGCAAGCGTAGTAGCCTTATATGAGTGTCTAATTCATATAGACGGTATGGGTACGTATATGTACACCTCTCCGTCCACCTCAATGGCGCAGCGATTAACCGCATTATGGTGTAACGTGAGCGTTAAACACGAGCGTAGTAGCCCTATATGAATTTCCTTAAATCCATAAAGTTTATATAGGGAGTATGAACGTGTGTAAATACATACTTATTTTATTAGAGCTTGAGAGGCTCGATATTTTCCGAGTTAAGAGTTTCTCTATTTAGTGCGTGCATCGAAATTTTCCTGAGGAGATTAAAATGGGAAAACATGAAGTCTTAGTTATTTGTTTGATCCTTTTAACTTTATTTTTGTCCACTCACTATAACGTTTTTCAAATGTTTTCCCCTAAGCCATTCGGTTTTAAATGCCCAGTTTGCAAGTTAGCTTAGTTGAGGTCGGGCGTACATGGAGTCGAGGCATAGTCCATCATATAGCTTTTGTTTATTTATACATTATCTTCCCTATTCTATTAGAATTGTTCTGAACCTATGAATTGTCGGTTATGGAATTAATATTAGATTAGTAAATAATTTGGGAGGTGTTGTGAATTTAGGGAGCACGAAGGCTCCAGGAGTTTAAGGTGGACCCCGCATGATTTACTTCGGGTTTCAGGGTGAAATTCGGAGTGGGTCCTGACAGGAAAACCCTAGTTAACAGGCTAAAACAAGCCACTAGAAACGCAAGCACGCGCCGCCGGCAATGGCGGCGGCCACCACCGCCGACCACTGCCGACCACCGCCAATGACCACCAAAATTTAACATCATCTTCCTCTCAATACGCACAACAACTTTCCTAACTAACACGAAAGCCAATTTCAAACCAATTTCAAATCCCAATTTCATAAACCCTAGAATTTCAATTCTTCGATTCTCTTTACCTAGATCGAATTAGCTCGAGTCCCTTTGAGGGTTTTCTATGCGAGGGAAGACCTTTAAGATGCAAGTGGTGGCTCCGCCTAAGTTAGCCGGAGGAGACAGAACCGATCGGGTTGTTGAGATGGTCTCTCACGGACTGTTCTTGACTTGCTGCGCTTCGCACTCCATGAATTGATCTACAAGGCTGCCATAGATCGATAGGGGAGGAAGAGAACTTTCCAATGCCACATGTGGCAAAATCAGAGGTGACTGAACGGCAAAGGAATCACCGGAAAACCGATCCGGGTCGGGTTGTGTGGGTGGAGAGAGAGAGAGAGACTTTCTTCCTTTCTGAAAATGGATGTTCCCCAAATGGGGAAACTCCCCCTCCTATTTATAGTAGCTTTCTTTAAATAGTTACTTTAGTGTTATGACCACAACTTCCTCATATGAACTCCGATTCATGTGTGCCATGTGTCCACGAATTCGGTTCGACGTCCTCTACAACTTTCATGCAGAAAGTTTTCTCAAATTTTGGACGAAGGAAAAAGTCAACTTTTAGAGCCACTAAAAGCTCAGAATCTAAGGTAAAAGTAAAAATGATGCTTGTTTACCGTCTAAATGACAGTAAACGGTCAAATAAGGGTTAAATAAGGTCCGGGGCGTTACACTAGGAGTGGCCCTAACCTTTCGAATCCATTTCCAGACTTTCGCCTCAATCATATTGGATTGTTGAAGGTTTCATACCGGAGAAGTGATAGAAGTAGACATAGTAAGTTGTACCTTGTATCATGACTTTACTGTACCTTATACCAAGTAGTGCATGCTTGTAAAAGAGGTGTTCCTTCTAAAATACTTGACCAAGAGCATGATGGTGAGTTTCCCTTAGTAGCTTGAAAGAATGAGCAATATGGTGGGGAAATACCTGTGTTTGACCACACGTACCCAGTGCTTCTAGAGATTGAAGAATGTGCCAACCCTGTTTAGCTAGGAGAGCAAAGTTAAAATTTGCTAGTCCATGAAACCTCAAACCTCCCTCGTCTTTGGATTTAGCCAAAGATCCCCAATTCTTCTAGTGAATACCAGGAGAACCATTGTTGCTCCACCAAAAGTTTTGCCAAAGAAGCATTGATTTTGTTACAGGAGGAGGGGAACTTGAAAACTAATATTGGGTATGTCAAGACAGCCATAAAAGTTGATTTAAATCATAATTTCTTTCCCTACTTGAGAGCTGAGAGCAATTCCATCCCGAAATTTTCTTCTCAATACTATCTTTAGCATATATATGAAAGGGATCAGGATCCTCTCCTTGACTGAAGCTGGTCCTTGGCTGTCCTTGACTTTTAATCTTGGCCCTTCATTAAATATCCAAAGGCCAGCAGTGAGCCACCTCAGCATTTGGCTATTAAATACTCAACAAATGCATTCTCCTAGGCAGACGGAGCATTCTACCATCCAACACTCCAACCCAATGAAATTATAAAATATATATTTCCAGACGGTTGCTATTCTTCAGCCAACTCCAGCCTCTCTTCTTCTTCCTAAACAAATACCAGTCTTCTCTCCTCCATTTACAATGCACAATGGTTTCTTTCCAGATTTGTTATTCTCTTTTTCCTTTTCAATTCTTCATTCTTTTTGAAATTAAATAATGGGTTGGAAGGGAGAGAAAGAGTTGATTAATTTGTGAGGCTCTGCGAAATTATTTGAAGGCTCTGGAAAATGATGATTCTCTTCTCCAAACCGAAGCTACTCTATGAAACTTTTCTCTACTCTCTACTACTCTTCAATCTGCATATTTGATTGAAGAGGTTTGGAGAAGACCAGGTTCCTCCATTCACACCAAAAAAATCATTTCAAATCTCACAAATAAATCAAAACCTTAAAAACCCAAATCACTGAACCCCTTTTCACCATTCAATCTGATTTTTTTTCTTTTCGTCGAGATTCATCATCATAATGCAGATTTGAAGATCTTCGTGATCTACCTTATTACTTCAACATGAATACGGATGGATTTAATATAAGAAATTTGGTAGCCAAAGATAAATGAATTTAAATCAGATCAGCAATTCATGGTTGAAGGGAGAAACTTGAAAACGAAGCCGAAGAGTTTCATATCGAATAGAAGAAGAAGAAGAAGAAGAAAAGGCAACGACAGTTTTGACGTCGTTTGCCTAGAAATCCCAAATTTTGAGTAATTAATAGTCTTTGGCTGAGGTGTTAGAATTTAGGCCTTTAGATTTCGAATCAACGATCTGTATTTAAAGTCAAGGATAACCAAGGATCACCCCTAGCCAAGGAGAGGATCCTGATCCATATAAAAGAGCTTTTACCTTTGATCTTCCCTAGACTTCTGGTAATCCAAGATAATTTTCTGGATTTGAAACAGCTGTCATTCCCAAAACATAGCTGATTAGATAAACAAAATAAAGATGACTTGTGGAAATTGATAGATATATAGGCCAGATGCACAACAATAGTGATGTAGTTTATCTGATAAGATTTCACAATTAGTAGCTTTGAGGGAGAAGATTAAGTCGTCAACAAAAAAGAGATGACTCACACGAGGGCCATCAATGCTTATGCTAACTGCATGTAGGAGATTTTCATAGATTTTCCTTATCGTAGAAGAAAGCATGTCGTTGATGAATAAGAATAGGAAGGGGCTTAATGGATCACCGTGTAAGACCCCTTGAGGGCTTGAAATTATTTTTAGGAGAGCCATTGACAATGATAGAATAGGAGACCGAAGTTCCACATGATATAACAAGCTTAACCCAAGTGGGGTGGAAGCAGTAGGCCTGTAATCTCTGCCCAGGGCCGATGGGCACACCCAAATTTAGCCCAGTTTTTTGGGCTATAGGCTGGCCTAGCCCAAGCCAACGGGCAGGCTTTGCTCGGCCCATTTTAAAACGGGCAGGGTATGGGCAACACTTTTGTAGTCTTGGGCCGGCCCATGACCCTGCGTATATAGTATAATTTACGGCCGGCCAGGCCCAACGCTGCCCAATTAGGTAAATATATGTATTTACATAAATGAATTAGTTACAATTTCATGTATTAAATATTAGATTAGTGTATTAAATGTATTACAATTTCATTTACACAACAAAAATTAACTCTAAAAGTAATTTTTTTTAATTAAATCTAATACTTTTACTCTCGTTTCTTCAATAAGTTGATAAATAACTTTGAATTTAATTCCATTTATTGTTTGGGCCACAAGCAGGCTTTTCTGACCCAAACTTTACCTGCACACGGGCCAGGCATGGGCTTCAAATATTTTGATAGGGCCAGCTGTCACACCCCAACTCGAGGAAATGTTTAACCTCGAATTAAGGCGTGAATTGCATTTTAATTATAGACAGTTTAATATCTATAATTAAAATGAGATATATATCGTAATATGACGTAAGAAACAATAACCTTCGCACCATATTTAGATTACAAGTCTTATAAGAAGACACTTAAAGCACACATGCTTAAAGTATTTACAAACAAACAAACAAACTAGAATAGCGTTTCTTTTCAAAACGTCAATTCTTTATTCAAGCTTTATTTTACAAAACAAAAACATGAAAGCCTTAATTTACAATATAACATTTTTCCTACGCTTCAAGAACCACACTTGTAATGGGTTTGATAAATGGGTGAGCAACGCTTAGTAGGGCTAGTTAAAATACTAATAACACATCATCAAACATAAGCAAACAAACAACATAGCATGTCGAGAATGTATGAATATAATATCGAATCAACTCTCTTCCCACACCTCACATCACCCTCAAATATAATTTCCTCTTTTGTTAGTCATCTTGTTATACTCATGGTCTCCAAACCCAAAACCCGATAAGATCGTTTTATCGATATCCGCCATCGAAGGGGCATACTTTCCCCAAACTTGTGCACGTGTGGGCTAGCCTAGATCTTTGACAACCCATAAAGAAACTCAACTACACAAAAGGTTTTTCAATAGTAATACCTCATATCTTCCCAAACACTCATTCTCCTTTTCACCTCCAACCTCACTCATTCCCCACAATATCATGTAATATGATTCAAGATAATAACACATGCTTTCAAATATAGACATATCGTAATCAATTCAAGATCTCAATATCATCCACATTTAATTTAAATAGTGCCACACAATTCAATGTCAAACAATTTAATATCAAACAATCCAATATCAAACAACTCAAGCAATAACCACACAATTCATACAATAACACAATAAAAGAAAACACCCCATCAAACCCTACCTCGAATTGCATAGCGCAAACTCGAGCTCAAACTCCCTCCTTAAACTTGTGGATCTCCAAAAACGTCTCCGGAACCTTACCAAAGAGGTAAAGTACATACAAACAATGAACTAGAATTAGTACTATGTTATAAGTAAAAATTGTCATATAAAGAACTCTACTACTCCAAACTTTAAACAAGATACCACACAATACTCAAAAGTTGTTTACAAAGCTACTGAAAATAGTGAACTCAGTGCTAAAACAGTGAGAAAGAGGCCGTGTTTGGCTTCCCTTTTTACACACTCAAATACAACAAAAGTTTCTGAACCAAAGCCTATTTTAAAGATGGGATTACAAGCTTTAAGTACATAGCTTGATTTTTGAAAACAAAGCCCTGGATAGGAAGTCATGCTCTCTCAAAGTTGAAGCAAAAATCTGAAAACCCAGAAAATTCAGCCTTTGGCTGAGTCTGCTACTGTTTTTGGCAAGAAATTTGACAAACCAAATGTTAACCAAATCCTATGAAATTTAACACAAAAATAGGTAGATATATGAGCTTTACAAAGGTAATTTCGGATTTCAAAACAAAGGCCTGAACTGAAAGATATCCTGCCTCAAAGTAGGCAAGAAAATCAGTTATTCTGCAGAATTTCTGGAAATTTCCAGCAGTCTTAAAACTTGATTTTGAAAGCTTTAATTCGACTTTTGAAGTAACAAAACAAGTTCTAAAGCTTCAGAACGGAAGAAACAGATTTCCAGAACACGAAATCATTTTAAACATAACAAACAGTTGAATCAAAAGGATCCAAAATTTGATTTGGACACCCAAACTCAAGAACCATGTTCTTGAGCTTCAACCACAACGATTCTAATCAATAACATCCTTTTCGAATTCGGTTTTGCTGTCTAAACATGTCTGAGAATTCGAAATTACCAACTATAAACAAACAAAAGAATCATACTAAACTCAAAACAAGAAACAAAAATGAAAGCAAACCATAAACAAAACCATGAAATTGAAATTGAAATTGCTAGAAGATGAAATGGGTTTTACCTTAGAAAAAATGAATTGTAAAGGTTTCCTCTCTCACTCCACAACTCTCCCAATATCTGTCCTCCCCAGAAACTCTGTACTAGTTTTGTTGAAGGTTTTAGCCGACTCTCCCAATCCATCCTAATCTACTATGGCCTAGACTCCTAGACCTCCAGCTAGCCCCTACTCCTATAGGTTTAGGCTTGTACTCGAGACACCCCTACTTGCTATGACGATGAAGCAAAATAGCAAAAAGAAAAGGGAGAGAGAGCCTGTTGTGTAACCTTACCAAAAAGAGCCTGGTGTAACATCCTTGCCTTCCTCTTTTTTTTTTTCTTTTTTTTTTTTTTTTTTTTTTTGAAAACACATTTTAAATACCAAACAAAACTTAAATTAAAACTAATAAAGCAAGGATGTTACACCAGCCCTGCCCTGCCCGTTTTGACCCAAATATTTTGATAGGGTCGGCCCTACCTTGCCCATTTTATATGTACGGCTGAAAAAACCCAGGGCCGGATAGTATATGGGTCCTCATATCTTAAGGCCGGGTCGGCCCAACCATGCCCATTTTACAGGCCTAGGAAGCACATTTTCACCAGAACTTTTTCAAGGAAGTATCAATCCACCGTGTCATAAGCTTTATTCATATCCAATTTAGACACAAATTCACCATGATTTGATGGACATCCGAGCAATTTCAAGTGGTGGAACATCACATGTGCAAGCACAATATCCCCCAAAACATCTCATTCTTTATAAATTTGATGTTCTCCATTTTTGAATTGGTTGTTGCAGAGGAGAGATTACACATTGGAAAAATGACAAATAGAATATAATTTATAAGTAGGTGGATCATAATTAATTGTACCGAGGTCTTTTGTGGTTAAAATCAAAACCATAGGCAGACAGAGAGGGCAGTTGCCCCTAGTGAACTTTCTTTTTTGCTAACCAGCTTCTTCTATATGTCAATGTTCATTTGATTTTTCCCCGGTCACGACTTGGCATATACACCTATTGTTTAAGAATCTCCTATCCCACAAAGGAAAATATCTCAAGCATCGGGTCTGACTCTCTCGATTTTTGGTTTAAGGTATCAATTTAGGTGATTCTTTTCTTATTGGATTTTTGGTTTTGGGGGTTCTAGTTGAACTTAAATTCATATATTGAAGTTTCGAAGTTGGAAAGCTTGTAATTTATAGTGCTTAATTAGGATTTCATATGATTGGTGAAAAAGACTTTGATATTTTTCAGAATAGTATAAATCAACTATCTCAAGAACTACAAATTAATAGAGAGGTGGAAAATGAACACTGAGCCGTCTCCATAGGCTACTTAGCCTCAACTTTTGTTTTTTTTTTTTTTTGCCCCCACTTACATAACTTTCTATGTCCGCCACTTGTTAAAACCCAACATCTTTAAGGTGGTTAAATTAGGACTATCGGTACAATGATGATCTATGGGTCACGCTTGTCGCTGTTTAACATGGTATTAGAGCGGGTGGCTCTCCAGTTGCATCTTCAATCTGTCATGAGCCTGGTTTTGGTTCTTTCGGGTGTCAGGGGCCCATGTTTGGTTCTTTCAGTTGTCATGGGTTTGTTTAGTTCTTTCTCTTGTCATGAGTTGGTTCTTTCTATTGTCATGGGTCCGGGTTTAGTTTGTTAATATGTTTCACGTGCAAACCTAAAAATTAGATTGCACGTGAGAGGGCGTGTTAGAGAAGAGATATCACACATTGGTCCCAAAAATAATCGAACTCAGCCTGGTACGAGATGATGGAGAAAGAGGAAGCTTCTTGCTCGCTCATGGAGAATGTTGAAGAATTAGTAGCTACTGTGCAGCCTAGTATCTTCCATTCCACTCGGAAAGTGAATGGATCACAACTTTTGAACCTCCATTTTGTGAAATATGAATTAAATCTAAACAAGTTTATTACCAGTTGGGTGTTCATACTATATGTAAATTGTAGTCGACAGGTTCTTCCAATTAATATTATTAGGATGAGTGCATCACAGAACCTAAATTAATAAGATTCAAATAATTTGAGGAGTTCACCGCCTCGGTCTCAGTGGTGTCTGCTTCAAAATCGCTATATTCAATCCATCAATCATAAATTGGCAGAGTTAAGCAACATTGTTGCTACTCCATGGCTTCAACACGGCAACCACAATGATTACGACAATGATAAGAAGAATGAGGATCGCAATGCACATCCATTTCCTAGAATTCTTCTGTAGCTTCTTAGCCTTGTGCAGAGCAGTATTCCCTTGCTGCACATGATCAACTGCACTTGATACCTAGGGAAAGAATAATCAAATTACTTGATTATCTGTACACTTCACTTTGTATGCCGTCTTCAAAGTCATGTTTTTCAATCATCAATTTTGGATTTCAAGATAATCATGAGATTGTTGTGGTACTTACTTGAGTTTCAATGTTGTCAAGCAATTCCCCTTGTGCATCCACCAACACAGCCATGTCAAGAAATATCTGCAGAAGAGGTGGTGTTTAAACATAAATTCCAAACTATACCATAAACCCTAACAGTTTACACAAGGGAAAAACAGAAAAGACACAAACAATTTACACAGTAATGCTCTCCATTTTAATTTTACACCTTCCAACTATCTGTAGACATGCTTCTGGTACATCATACTGAAACCACAGCACCCTATTTATGGCTGTCAAAGTAAAAGCACACACTCGGCTCTAAGAGTTATGTGGCATATCACAGGCTCAACAGCACACAACAAGATCAAAATAAAATTATAAATAAAAATGATACAAGCTATTGGAAACATAGATGCTTGCTCTCAAGCTATGATTTGTTCGGCAAATCTAATAGGAGTGCTTTCAAGGCTATTTGTCACCTATGATTTGCTGGAATTAAGTAGTTACAAAAGTACAAACTAGGATTAATGAGCCACATAACTATGCAGGCAATTAACATCTGATGATCAAATGCAACGTTCCCAATTATGCAGATCATATATGGCAAGGTTCAGATGATTGGTTTATTTTTGATGAAACTGCAAGCAAAAGTCTAAATTATTAATTAGGCTGGAATTGAACTATTCACTAACTTGACGTCTTACTGATATACCCATCATCCACAAATTAAAAAGATACCTGCTGTAAATCAAGAAGCTTCTTCTCAAGGTCTCTAACAGCATCATGGCGCTCTTGAATTTCTGCTAGAGTGTCCGTTATCTACAGGTACATAGAAAACTAGTGAAAAGGGAAGCAATCATCTTAATCACCATGGGCTAGTGGACGCAGGACATCTCCAGAAACTAATAATTATTCTTTAAAAAGAAACTTTCCAAATTAGTAAATCTTATAACTCAAACTAAATTGTTCGTCGAAAATTCATCCAAAGTTGCAAGGATATCCCAGTGCTGACAGTTAAAAGTGGTCAGAAGTCCAGGGGGCAGGGAGCAATAAAAATGGCAAACCTGGCCTCGCCCTTGTTCATGGATTGCCTTTTGGAAAATCTGTTCGCTGTCTCCGGTCTCAATTAATCTCTCAATTGTCTGTACATTTTAAATGATTAGTACACGGCCTTTCACAACGGTATAAATAAATCACAATTTGAACAGTGCATCAAGTCTCACCTCTTCATCAGCTCTTGTGCCCGTCACTGAAAAGCACAAAAAAGAAGAAATGGTACTTATATTCAGATCACAGAAAGTTAAATAGCCACAGATAAGTGACAATACAATGCCCAAAC
Source organism: Fragaria iinumae (assembly GCA_009720345.1). Classification (NCBI taxonomy): domain Eukaryota; kingdom Viridiplantae; phylum Streptophyta; class Magnoliopsida; order Rosales; family Rosaceae; genus Fragaria; species Fragaria iinumae. Next base: position 22,912,983 of record CM019117.1, read on the forward strand.
CTGTAAAAACTCGCCTCTCTACAACCTCCCGATACTCTTGATGAATGATTTCTCTTAGAGTCTGCAGATTAAGAATTTCTAAGTTGTGATGACGATATCTCAGATGAAAGAAACAAGGTTAAAGGTAAATGTATGCGTGTGACCTACCTGAAATTCTGACATCTTGTCCTTTAGTTTCTTTTTCAAAGCACTGTAAAATATGAAAAAGTAAGATTCTGTTGAGTTGGCATATACAGTCGCATTAAGCCACACTTCAGTTCAGACAGATAAATATTCAAGGAAAAGAAAGATATTTTGGAAAGACAAAAAAATACTGGAAAGGCAAATTGCTGAATCTAGTTATTTTGATTCAGAAGAACATCATGGAAGTTTCACAATATAACAATTTAAATGACATATATGGAAACTGGAAAGTAAAATACAAGGCAGATGCTAAAACAATAACTGCAATATTTTTTTCTTTGCTGCAGGTTCAGTGAGACTTTCATGAGATCATATAAAGTTACAATTCAGAAATACTAGTAAGTAGAATTGAATGGAAGCGGGCAGTGTACTCTTTAGCATAACCTAGAAACAAGACAATCCAGTTTTGATCAATCCTAGCCTACTAGGCTCACATCTAATATTCCATTACTATATCTGAACCAATAAAACACTAGTATGCACAAATAAATACCTTTTTGTTTTATTTTCTTTTTCTGCCTAATCACTTGAACAATCACCTAAAATTATAAGTTTTCTCCAGCAAGCATGTTTAGGTGAAAGACATGAGTAATGTCCATATCCTAGTGGAGACCAAAACCAGAGGAGGGCGAAACCAAAAGACACTCCAAAGGCAACGGCAGAATGCAACTTACAGAGTTGTTGCTGTTCGCGATCGATCAACACCAGTTCCTTTCCCGCACCCAGGTTTCTGCCTATTTGCTAAATTCTGTTATGAAAAAAGATCAGTCTGATGGGCAGTCCTGCTACATAGAGTTTAAATCAGCTATAAGTTGAGTCAGATTATACCTCTCTGTCTACTTCTTCAATTTTTGACTTTATAAAGCGAGCAATTTTTCCAACTTCATCTACATCTTTCTCCATTCGCTTTTTAATGGCTGAACATGGAAAAAGGATCCATTGTCATTTTTGAGTATTATGAGATCAAATGGTGACTAACTTTGCTGAATAAAAATAGAACAGACAGTGCAGTGAACGAAACAAAAAAATAGAGGTGGGACTTGTCCATTTCTTGAAGCAGTAGTGCCTATTGAATTTTCATGCAAACTTCTTAACAAAGAAACTAAAAATATGAATATATCAGTACACATGCATGCTCACATGCACAGACTGAGTGCATCATAAATAAACCCCTGTACATGCATGTGACATTTTTTACAGGACCACAACAATAAAATAAGTAATGGTGCATAAATGCGACGAGCATTAATCAAGACTACTTCCATTTATCGACCAAGAGTGGAATTACCATGTCCAAACCCTACCATTTATCTGGTATCCAGGGATGCACCGTACAAAATAATATATTAAAATTATTATTCTGGAGTATAGCAAGTACTTGAAATCTATTCTCATTACTCAAGTAACTTCAGACTTTTCCGCTCCTTTTCTCAATGCAAATTATATTAATTATCTTCACTTCTTCATCCTAATCCAATCACTGGCATTAATACTGGCATAAAAAAGTATATGACAAATACGGTTCTCATAATAAAAAGAGAACGAGTTTGAAATAACCTTTCATGGAAGGAGCCTTAGTCACTGCCTTGGTCTCCTCATGTGCATCCTGCATTCAAATGTCACACGAAAATGATTCTTCAATAAGATATCTCCAAGCCTCTTTACAAATATAACACTTTGTAATTGATCATGCTGTTGTGTATGGCAACCAAAAGCTAACTCAAAAAATTAATATATAGAAAAATTGTACAGCAGTCTAATCTGATGGTTCCTAATGCAAAAATTAGCAGGGCGGATGGTTAATGGTAATGCAGATTAACTAAAACTGATTGCTCTACTACATGGACAGCAATATGATTTTTAACTTCTTTACATAATTGTTTATCGCTTTATAACTAACTTATATTCTCAGAAACATGAAGAGCTCTCCTAGCTAAATATCATCCACAGCCCTACACTTTGTGACTTTGGCATCAAAAACATCTGAAATTCCAATAACAGAAAAATATAAAACCATAATGGAAGAACAAGTTTCAAGCTTGAATGTAGAGTGACCATAATCAAGGTAGAAGCTGTATTCAAGAGTGCTACCTTACTACTACTAGTTTGGAGTTACAAGTTCAAATATTGCTGGTGCAGAAATGTGAGAAACCATGTCTTGGACATGGTTTAGCAAATAATAAGACAGATTGGAAGTTTGACGAGTTGGGTTTAAGCAATATATACCTGGAGCTTTCTGAGAAGCTTATCTAGCTTCTCATTTTGTTTCTCAATCTCTTGAACCTGCGAGAAAAAAAAAAAAACATTAAATCAGTAAACAGGATCCACAAAACTCAAACTCGGTATGAACCAATTATACAGAACCATTATCTCTGGGGAAAAAAAGGAGAAAAGATAAGAGACAGCAAGTACCTTTTTAAAGAAATTTTCCAAACCAAGTTCTCCAGAATTCATTGAGATATCTGTTCCTAGTTCAATATCTCCATTTCTAGGAGGTTGACCCTGAGGGATCTCAAAAGAATCCTGCAAGTAGTTATCAAGTCAAACATACAATAAGAAAACTCTAAGTTAAAAAAAAAAAAAAAAAAAAAACATCAACGTAAAATATGAAATTCCTATTACCTAACCCTTTCTCAGAACTCTATGAAAATATACACACATACAGAAGCAGAACCAAAAAGGTCCAATAATGCTGAATTGATATTATGTAGCACATTGTAAAGAAAACTATATATGAACAGAACCAGTAGACGAGTAATGTATGTAAGATAACTCCAGATGTAAAAATGGGTCTCATTTAGACCAGTGTTGTTAGTTTCAGTCCTACTGGTCTGGTTCAGAACCGCCATTGGGGTATGTCTGTCTTTAATCATTTGTAACTCATCGAGTTCATATGGAATTAACAAATGCAACAGCATTGAAAGGGAAACCCAGAATTGGAAAAAGGAAGTAGACGTCATCAACCGTAATTGAGAAACAGCAATGCAGCCTGTTCAGTTTCCTTGCAAAAGAATAGAAATCCTAGGATCCTCCCTAACTCACAAACCCGAAACACAAGGACACAAAAGAACACCCAATATTTTAAATAAAAAAAACGCAGATCCCCGAATCAGGACAAAAGGCAGAAGAAATGAAATGAAACGAAACAATGAGGAGGGAAGAGTGAATTGAATACCGTGAGGAGGTCGTTCATTGTGAGCTGAAAACGCAAACAAGACGATTGAGAAAAGGACTCCCTCCCCTGCCCGTCGTGAGGACCTGAAGGAGACCAGGTCACTTACGCACAAGAGGAGAAGAGAACCAGAGGGTAGCAGCGACCAGACAACCCACAAACCAAATGTGTTTTATTTGTAACAGAGAGAGAGAGAGAGATCAGAGACGGGACGTGAAGGCACATGGATCATTTTTTTTTCTTTTTTTTCTTTTCCTTTTTATTAAACTTTTCTTTTTCGTATTGCTTATCCTGCACTTAATTTGATGGATCCTGCACTTAATTTGATAGATAAACAACCTCCTAACTTTCCGACTTAAAAAACCCTAGTTGCGTTTGGATGACGGAAAAAATAAGGAATTTAATTGAAAGTAAGGATTCTATAATTCTGAAAAGACTTAAGTGTCTTTGGATATCCATACATTGTAAGATGACAGTATGTTATTGGTCTACATAGGACAACCATTTAAAAAAAACAGAACATACTTAACGGAATGTCTGTTAACTTTCTTTAACGGATTTTTTAACAGACTTTTTGATCTTTTTAAAAGAAAAAAACAAAAACGGAACTCTCTCTCTCTCTCTCTCTCTCCTCACCATCATTGCATGCCCTCCTCGTCCTCAGAAGATACCAAACGCCTCGCCAGAAACTTCCTGCCACCGGTAAGCCCACTCCTACTCTAGCTTAGGTGGGTCAGCCGGACCACACCTTAGCCGTCGCCGCCGCCACGACTCTAAGCTCTGACCACATTAGGATCCAGCCTTATTTTCTCAGGCTGTCCCCAATGAAAAGAGAGAGAAAGGGAGATTGTCGACTCGAAAAGAGAGAGAAGCTTCCAGGTTGACCATCGGTTTCGCAGCCCTCCTACCGCCGTTGGGCTGGCCACCGATCATGGTCGGAATCGTCGTGGGTTGCCAGAGAACAGTCTAAGTTTCTCCACCACGATTCAACGTCGCCAGTGGTTGCATGCGGGATTCAAGGGCTGGGTTAGGAAGAGAGGAACAATTTGTGGGTGGTTGTGGTGATTGGTGGCAGGAACAATTCAGATTCTTATCCAGAGCGAAGCTTCTCTCTGAAATTAAAGTGTGGAGGTCTTTTTTTAGCTCACTTTTTGGTCACGTATCAACATCTCCGCCGTTCAGTTTTTAGAATATATATATATATATATATATATATATATATATATATATTTATATATGTGTGTGTGAATGGTTTAGGATATATTTTTAATACCTGGGATTCATACTTTTTCATCTTTTAAATATTATTTTAATAGGTGTTATTACCAAATTATCCACAAAATTTTTGAATCTTAAATATTTTATATTTTAATACTAAAGATATAATTAGTAAATTAATTGTACTTGTTTTCCTATCCATACATAAAACAAATATTGAAAAAAAAGTAAAATACATTTCTTAATTATTGTATCTTTTAAATATTATTTTAATAAATGTTATTACCAAATTATTCACAAAATTTTTGAATCTTAAATATTTTATATTTTAATACTAAAGATATAATTAGTAAAGGGTAATGCTATTAACACACTCTATTTTGCTATTCACACACCTCATGTATTTTCATAACACTACAAATTTAATTATGTTTACGAAATTGCCCCTTAAAGTTGTTTTATGATTGGTGCATATCACGAAGAGGGTCTGTGAATAGCAAAATAGGGTGTGTTAATAGCACCACCCTTAGTAAATTAATTATACTTATTTTCCAATCCATACATAAATCAAATATTAAAAAAAAAGTAAAATATATTTCTTAATTATTTTCTTGACGTCCCTAAATAACTAATAAGAAATTTACTTTTTCATGTACATAACAAAATCAAGAAACCAATTTCTTTTTCATCAACCGACCGAACCATGCCGAGAGACTTAGTGCGGAAGGAAAAGAGCGGCGAAGGGGGGACCCACAGGTTTGCGCCGTGTGAGTTTTTTGTTGGTGCCGCGTTCGGATCTAAAAGGGGACACGTGGTGGCTGCCAGCTGTTGGCATCAATGCGAATGACCTTCCCTATAAATAGAGCAACCCAACTTTGCTACTTGTACCTGCGCAAGCTGCAGCTCACGATCAATTTCTTTCATATAAGGTGAATTACGTTTCTCTCTTTGTCTCTGTCTCTTTGTGATTATGAAAAAGAAATCAAGCTTATGTTCTGATCTGTTGCACACCCAGTAAGAACAATCCTGGGTGAGCTTCATGTTTAGTAATTACTAAATAGATGGATATGTTTCTCTTAGATTTGGTTTCTTTGACTAGTTTCTGGTTGAGCACTTTGATTTCTAGCTGTGCAAACTCTATCCATGTTTGGGTCCGACGAGCATTCTTTTCATCTCCTTTATTTTGTTGTTGTTCCCCATATAGACATTGGATGATCTATTATACTTTGTTTTCTGGTAAATGGTAATTGTTTTTTTTATTTTTTATTATTTATAGAAAGCTTACTACCATTTAGTTTGATCAGGAACAATGTAGAAATATAAGTCGTCATAAGTTTGCATTATCAAAAGAAACAGGATGTATACACAAGTATAATTCTTCTATTATTTCAGCATGTATTGTGTGTATTTTGGAACATAATTGTCATATGGGATCAATTCAGTATTTCTTTCTGACTAACAGATCATGTATGATGTATTGTTCATATCTGCAATTTCATAATTCCTTTAGGCCTCAGCATATGGTGTACGCTGCTAAATTTATTTATTTTGGATTCTGTTTTTAGGAAATCTCTGATAGCAAAAACGGTCTTTCGGCATCTAGAGATGGAAGACAAAGTTGAATGGAAAGGAGAAGAAAAGGTGAACAAGGAAGAATTCCACTTAGCAATCAAGACCAAGGGTGTAGAACTAGGTGACTCCAAGGAGGAAAAGACTACAGAACTAGAAACAAAGACCAAGTCGCTTGAAAAAGTGAAGCCAAAGAACAAGATGGAGGAAGAGAAAGACACGAAAAAGGAAAAAGAGAAAGAAGAAGATGAAGAGTTGAAGAACACAGGGAACAAAGAAAAGAAGAAGGACAAGGATAAACAAGAGAAGATGAAGAAGAGCAAAGATAGTGGGGGCTCAGAAAACGATGGAGAGATGGATCAAAAAGAGAAAAAGAAGAAACACAAAAAAGAGAAGAAGAGCAAAGATAGTGGAGGCTCAGAAAATGACGGAGAGAGGGATCAAAAAGAGAAAAAGAAGGACAAGAAGACCAAAGGTAAAGGTTTAGATGATGAAGAAGAAGAGACAGAGTGCAAAGATGAAAAATCGAGCGCCAAGGATGACTCGAACCACACAGAGGAAGAGCTAGACAAAAATGAAGAGAAGAATATAAAGAAGAAAAAGCACAAGGTAAAAGGAGAAAACGAAGATGAAGAAGAGAAAAGCAAGGTTAAAGATAAGAAGGAGCAGAAAGAAGAGGAGAAGAAGGGTAAAAATAAAGGAGAGGATGATGTGGAAAATGAAGATGAAAAAAAAGAAGGTAAAAAGAAGAAGAAAAAGGATAAGGGAAAATGTGATGACTACGAAAAAGAGGGGAAGAAGAAGAAGGATAAGAAGAAAGGCAAGGATGAAAAGAAGAAGAAAGACGTGGATAATGATGAAGAAGAGAAAACGGACGAGGAGAAGAGGAAGGAGCAACACAAAAATGTAGAGGATGTGGAGAAGATGAAAGCCGAAGTTAGTTCCAGAGAGATTGAAATAGATGTAAAAGAGTCAGAGGAGGAGAAGCAGAAAGATGTGGTCAAGGAAAGTAAAGAGAAGAAGGATAAAGGGGAGAAGAAGCGAAAGGTTGATAAGAAAGACAAGTGCAACGATGTCGGTAAGCTGAAACAGAAGCTGGAGAAGATTGATGCCAAAATAGAAGCACTCGTTGCAAAGAAGGCAGATATCATGAGGCAGATAAAAGAAGCTCAAGGACCGGAGACTTCCTCAAATGCAGCAGTGGCGGCATCTTGATCTGCACCTCCATACTCCATTCTTTGCGCTATATGTAGTGATATTGTATTTTGCTAAAATAATAACTTAATCTGGTCATTGTGATTGGATTTTCCTTTTCTTGTAGGATGTGAGAGTTACTAACCTAATTAGTTTTGTCTCTAATAAACTCCTTTTTGTTTTTTGATGAAGGACAACTAAACGTAACTTCCCTCTGAGACAACTAAAACCTAAAAGATCATAATACAAAGCATTAGAGGCTGACAGCGGATGCCTTGTTCTAGTTTGCCACTTGTGTATCAGTTAGGAAGTCTCCACTATTTTCCATCTGTTTACAATTGAATCTGCTGGAATCAGGACACTTTCCTCAATATTTTTTCTTTCTATTTTTTGACAAAAAAAAGAAGAAAAAGACAAAAAAAAAAGAGTGAAGATACAAAGCACAGAACAAGTGCACCTAAACTAACAAACTGAAAACACACTAAGGTGAAGAAACAGTAGCATCTAATTGCAGCAAGAACGATGAGGAAGGTGGTTGAGTAGTCCAATCAACCTCTTGCGATCAGCTTCCTCATCCTCCAAGACGGGTTAATTTTATTAGAAGTAATTAAATGACTAGTATCTAGATACGGGTATCAGCTACAAAGAAGTCCATGCACTCGCGTATGAGTGCCCAAATGGCCACTATGCACTCAAATGGCTATAACCCTGGGACCAAAATTTTGAAAAATAAACACACACACACACACAATGTATATACATCAATCCAACCAAAACCTCGTCAGACGTGGAAGAGCTTGAGATAAACAGATGCTTGAAGAGACCTGTCACATGATGCCAGTGAGAATTGAGTTTGTGCCAACCAATTCCTCACAAATTGTCCTTCATTTAAACACTGCAGTGGACACAGATAACACCCATTCTTTGCAGAAGAGCTCTTCACCACTGCCAGTTTGTGTATTATCATCACCCATTGGATTAATTAAAAAAAAAACCCCTATGTCGTTTTCAATTTCATACCTAACTATTAAAATCTTGTATTTTTATACCTCAACATTTGTTCATTAGACAATTTCATACCTGGTTATCAGTTCCGTTAAAAAAATTCTGTCAAATGATAACATGGTAGTTAACTGCTGACATGGGTTATTATGTGATGACATGACACCACCTGATCCCACACAAAATGCCTAAGAAAAAATATCAAAAATTAAAAAACTTATCTCCTTCCTTCTTCCTCTTCGTGGATTTTCCTCGCAGAAAACTTATAGATCGAGTATTTCTTCTGCTATTACCCAGGGTCTACAATTGAACTTCAAATATTACTAACTCATATCCTTTCAGTTCTACCATCCCCCACCACCCGTTTAGTCTCTCTTCTTTATTCCATCCCCAATTATCCATAATTTCATATCAAATTTTAGTACTGAACCTAACCCTTCAAAATCCCCATGAGAACGAATTATGATACTGGAATTTGCCATATATTCCATAACCTCAGACCTCATAATCCAGCCAACGTAACCGTATTATCCAAGGTTCAGAATAATAAAATGAAAGCAAATGTTGAGTATTATCCATTTTTTAAGTTTTATTATGTCTAAATAAAGAAAATATGAAAACAATTGGGATTCAAAGACACCTAGCTTTTCTTATGAAGTATAAGAAACCAATTGAACATAAAAACTCTAAACTGTCGCATTGATTCACCTACCTCAAATTCTTCTTCCTTAGAATCTATAACGATAGTATCGACGCAATTCTTACCTTTGACTATCATCCCCAAGCCCAAACCTCCTCGTCACAAGCTCATCCGGCGGCTGAATACATCGTCGCCGCCGTAATCGTCATCCACCAGTTTAGCAAAATCCCTTCTTTCCTCTGCTACTCCATCATCCGAAGCCGCGTGCTGCTTTACTAAGGGATTGACTCCTGGAGTGCGCCTTGAATCTCAAGGGATTGGTTCGAAGACGAAGAGATTTACGACTTGATAAAGGATTTGGGCATTTGGCTGAGAGGTCTAACCCATTTTCTTTATACGGTTTTGTTTTAGTTTTGCTTTTGTGATCAAGTGGTGTCATGTCATCACATAACAACCCATGTCAGCAGTTAACTGCCATGTCATTTGACAGAATTTTTTTAACGAAAATGATAACCAGGTATGAAATTGTCTAACAGACAAATGTTGAGGTATGAAAATGCAAGATTTTAATAGTTAGGTATGAAATTGAAAACGACCCTATAGTTCGGGGGGTCTTTTATAATTAATCCTCACCCATTTAATGCTTAACTGATAATTCAAAACTTGGAGTTCAAATCACAGACCACATCAACACGGTCAAACAGAAAACTTTTTAACAAGAGCTTCTTTTACAACTTCTCTTGCACATCTATATTTAATTTCTCACTCCTTTTCTTTCAGTTTCCTCACCGAAAGCAATGCAAGAATTCCAAAAGCATATCAACATCAACAGATAATATTATTGGTAAAGAATGAAAGCTGAACAAAGTAATGAGCAAAAGATTCGCAATGACTGATTCTGTATAGTTCTCACTTGTTCTGTATACAAAGAATTACAGAGGTGGCCGATCTAGCACGTAGGACTTTTTACTATGACTAAAAACAAAAAACAATAAAAGGGTAAAGAGTAAGGTGTACATACTCTGATCAGCTACCCAAAGTGCATTGATCTTTCCCCATTCCTCATTTGTATGAAGGTAACTCGTTTCTGTTGCTATAGAAAGCCCAAAAATTGACCCAAAGAATATATATGAATACCTATGTCTCTTATATGGAAAAGATGGAACCAGGAGGCTGTCCTCTATCTCCAAAATGCCCATTTCAGAAATTGTTGCAAACAGAAGGCTGCTTTATAGTCATATGATGGAAGCTATATCATCTGCAACTACAAATTTAGTCATTTGGATCCATTTCGTCATCCTGGATAAATATTTGATTCACATTAGTTCTGTCACTGTCATTTGATTCCGGTTCTTCAACCACAGTATTTCCATAGTCTGATGATCCATTGTCATCTGCTTTACCCACTTCTTCCCCAGTTGACTGCCCTGGAATTTCTTGACCATGCTGCATCCATTTGGGGCACTCTTCTTCCCCTCCATATACAATTCGGCCATCATTACCTTTTACATGAACTGAAGACTCGGCAGCAGATATTCTACAAGAGCATTCCGGAAGTGGGTGTGAAATGAATGATGCTGGCTTCGAGAAAACCGATTGCCTAATTAGGCCCTCCTCGCCCAAGCTTTTGTTAAGATGTTCCTGTACAGATAGTATCCAGTCACGCTTGTGATGGTAAATATTGTCCCTGGTCATGTTGAAAAGTTCTGCAACAACTTTCCTGTTTGAAAAAAGTAGAACAGTATTAATAATTAATAATTAATAATAATTATCATGTAAGTCATGTAAAAAAAATAAAAAATTATTTTCTAGTTGGGTAAACAAAAACTACCTGTTACACAAAGGCTTTTCCGAAAGCAATAAATTATACAAATACAGATGATATTCTCAAAAAAAAAAAAATATTACAGATGATGGATGTCTAAATTAGATTAATTATCTCATCAGCCCCAACAAATAGGTTAGTAACTAAGCGATCGTCATAGTATTGACTGTGTAACCACTTAGTTACTTTCTACTCTTCATTTTATTTTTCTTCTAATGTTTTGTTGACTTTAAATTCCATGCAAAATGCTCCTACTCTAAAAAAATATGTGATTCTTTTTAGGAAAAAAAAATCCTTTTGATTTCACAAAAAAAAAAAAAAATCTATAGAAACCCCGGGCGTTAAACTGTCTGGGGATCTGGGCAGTGGGCACTATAAACCAGGTGAACCAGCTACTGAAATAAAATTAGAACATATAAAATTGGATTATGCAATAAAGCACTAGAAAGCTGAAACCCAAAAATATGTATGTATCCTGTAGTGAATATGAATGCATTCCCATCCCCTCTTAAACCCGCCCCACACAAAGCATTCATCCACATCATTGAGCATTTAAATATATGGAATATATCCCATCTAATACATAACAACACAAGAACATGAGTATCAATTTTCAGAAGAGGTGGAAATACCATGTATACAAAAGTACTTATCATTATCGTTCAATAATCCTCAGAAGTACTTGTCAGGAAAGATGAAATAAAGATCCAAAAAGACGCAAGTATATACGAATATCATCAACCAAATCACTGTCCAAGCACTGCGGCATTCAAGAGGTGAACAATTTATCAACATTTTCAGATGCTACTTGAAACACTTCCACAAATTTATTTTCAAAGGTTAATTCAGTAAATTTCCATTAGGTAAAATATGAATGTTTGTGTGTTTATATTACTAACTATAACACCATCAAAGCAAGGGGGCATTTTTTGATTACACAAGTTAAATAACCCCAACTCTTCAGATTATGTTAAATTTAACTAAATAGTTCATTCTGCAAGTCCGAATAAATACTAACCATATCAGTATGAAAATACTAACCATATCAGCATGAAAGAAAGCCAATACTTCTATACTGAAATATTTAAATGACCCAAATCTTCAGGTGCCATTAAAAATATTTTTTTATAAATCAAGTTCAAATAGTTCACTTTTTAAGCTGTTGTTTGCGCTCTATAGCAGTATCATGGATATCTTACCTGTCTGGTCGGTATGTTCTCGAAGAAGCAATCTCGTATAAACGGTGACCCATGACCAAGCTTGAAAAATCAGGCCACCCACTGCCATCATTGTGAAAACCAGGAAAGAATGCATCTGATTCCACTGAAACAATATAATCAAGAGCATCCCAAAGTAGTCTATGTGCTTGCATCCTTAGCTCCACCTTTGAAGGCTCTGGTTCAGTGTCATTCTCAGTAATCCAACCATACCAACCTTCTTTCTCATGCTGATAGATAGGTCTACTTGGAGGTGGAGGAAGAGGCCGAGGCCTAGGACCAGTTCTCTTCCATTCTTCTTTAAGCTGCTCCTCTGTTTTTGCTGGAGCTGGTTTCCAAGGATTAGGAGGAAGAGGTGTTTCAGGCCCTAGTACATCAGAGAGTTCTTTATTTGTGCACAAAGAAGTGCGATCTACTAAGTTGCCAAACATGGCACGCAGAGGAACTAGAACACGTTGACCCCCAAATGTTTCAGAACCAGTCACATATATGATTGTTTTAGGAGGATATCCCATCGCACGAAGTATGATGCCAACCTGTGAAAGTGTCAACAAATAAGCTAGGTGTTATGTACCACCATTAGAAAATATGAAAACTTAAGCAAACACCTGATGGCAGTATTTCAGAAAGTCCCAACAGAATTTTCAAGCAATAACAATTCACTACTTCAAGCCAAGTCAAAACAATCACCAAATGGTGAAAATTGAGATCATGTGCCAAACTGAAGATTATCAAGCAGAAACTTGATGATCAGAGTTGGTTGAGATACTTTTATCACCAAAATGTCTGTATTTCACTTCTTTTTAGCTCCTATCAAGTAAATACCTGCTCAATGTATGTAAATAGTTTTATTGTCACTAGCCTCGAAACGAAGATATTATTTTAATTGTAAAATTATTATAATCAAGTCTTTTAACAAACAAACAAAACAAAATACGAAAGCACCAATAATAATATTATAAAACCGTGCAGACGGGGAGGTTGGATAGTTGGAGAGGGTGTGACTTTGGGGAGAAAAACATGGGCCTTTGTGTTCTTGTGGTTTTGGGTGTATTACCCCCATTGTATTTGATTGTATTAAATAAGGCATTTTGAGGGTCTTTAAATATTTAACCATTAAGTGGAATTGGTTTACTTAATCTAGTTAAAAAGAAAAGAAAAAATCTTAGATCAAATTTTAAAATAATAGATGGATAGATTTATGCCGATTTACTCACCTTTAGCAAAGAAAAGGTCAAATCAGCAAGTCATCGAAGTGCAGATACAAAATGACAAACTATCCATCAATAGATGTGTACAAGACACTTGCCTTCTGTTTCATACATGTTAACTCTTTTGTTCACACACCCCCAATATATAGGTACCACAAATTCATTATTGCATAGATTCAAACTGAAATTAGCTTTTCATGGGCATAATAAAATCCTAGAGCTCAGCTCATTTATATCAGCCAAGCCAACTGATATAGATCTGAGCTGGATACACAGTTATAGAAAGATATAGCAGGCTGTTTTCCTGAGGGCCTCTTCATTTAAGAACTACCTTCTTTGCTCAGTCCCAAGTTACAACAAATTCATAATGGAAACAGCGCATTTGATTAGCCAGTAGGACCCCTAGCCCCTTATTTGTTGTGTAAACATACATTTCCTATAGGTCGTATCCATTTTTTATGTGGATGCATCAAAGTGGATGAAAGTAATATGAATGTACAATAAACACAGATCTTCATTCTATCCTAATCCCTAAATCCTAAATCATTCTAATAACTACTTAATAAAACACAATTCAGCCTAAACTTCTGTGACTATCCTTAATCAAAATTTTCAAAGCGGAATTAACGAAGTTAGGCTTTTGCTAAACTCCTGCAATCAATTTGAATATGGAACTCCATAACACTTACAATCATAAGCAGCAATGAAAATTTTCTTTAATAATAAAGAGTGAAATTTAACATTCAGAGAAAAATAAACAGCAGGTAGGGTAGAAGCCACAGAAAAGGTCTCACATTAACTTAACATGATATGGACATGAAACTGATTACTGAGCATACCTCTTCAGGCATAAGCGGGCAAGAACCATTTTCTCTGCGGTAGTGTGAATCTACACTTAGTTCATCCTTAACAATCCCCCGCTTAATCATTTGCGCCCTTCGATATTGTATGAGTTCAGTGTGAACATCCTACAAAAAAAGTACCAAGTTCAAATTGAATCTTTGCTGAATAGAACTTTAAATTAATTCATCTTACCTGAAAAAGTTCGCCGCAACCATGATATGCCAATGTTTCTCTCAATAAACCAGGATTAAACGCTAGGAAAGGTTGGCCCCATGCACGTAATCTGTGTGAAGAGAGTGCAAAACCCACAGTATTCAATTGCTGGCAAACATTCTAGAGAAAGTAATACCAGCTGAACATAAACACAATATTAACTCTACCCATGATTTCTTTGATTGTATTGAAATCAATGTTCAACTAATTAATATAAATTTTCAGATATAAGATGTACAAAAACAGCCCGTAGTTAACATTACTGGTAAAAGTTGCATTATCAGAAGCGTGTGATCTTTGGTACTTTTCATTTACACGTAAGTTGATCAGGTGAAAAAGCACGAGTAGCAGGTATCAATCGGAGCTGTTATCAACACTCCCAAAAAGTCACCCTGCAGTATCTAGTTCTTCTTTAAGTTTATTCTAGCAATTTCCAAAAATAACCTCATCACATTTTATCAATGGGGGGCGCTCTTCCCTTCATCTCATTCCCAACTCATAACAGAATGACTTGGAGTACCATTGTCACATTCATTAGTAATGACATCGAGTACGCCTCCCCAAATTTCAGACATCAAGGAGAAAGTGACAAACTCTCACAACTACTAGAGTCAGTCTAGCATGATTTTCTTTTCTATTTGTAAGTTAAGTACAACCTAGTGGTACTGGATAAGCAATCCATATCCAAAATCCAAAAGCACATAAACAACCGAGAAAGGCAAGTTAACGACTTCATTCACACTATCAAAGCTCGAAAATCATGTAAAATATCTGGAAGAGAAATCCCTGCTCTTATCAAAGACCAAAACGCTGACCAACTTTTAAGTCAATGCCAGAGTTCTTCCACTCCAACTTGCAATTCTCACATATTCTCCAACTATGCTCCATCCAGGTAACCCCAAAAGACAATAAACAACAAGCAACTCCATGAAGTTTTAGCTTTCCACTCATTCCCAAAGCCTCGTGACACAACAAAGCAAAGCACCCCATGCAACATCTTCCCTAAACAGTTTCCACCACAATTCTATATAAACAGGACAATGACCAAACATAACCCTCTCTGCTCACCTCTATTGCAGAGACCCCACTAATGTGGTAAAGCCATACAGGTCGCCTTCTCTAGTACGATTTAGGTATCACTCTTAGTATATGCTTTGCAAAAACGCGCAACCATGACAATGCATTAGACAAAAGAACAAACTTAAAAGCAGTTTTCTCGCTACAACCAATTCTACTACTAAGCTTACTGATCAGAAGCCATTCAGAAGGCAGCTTTAGTCTTAGGTTGGGGACATTATAAGGATGATTTGTCAGCAGCTAGCTAACTGTATTTGATGTAGCTTTCACATTTTTGTTTTTACTTCTCTAGCCTGTAGACCTCTTGTCAATCAATTATTTTTGTTTTTTGTTTTTTTTAATATATATAATATTAAAATGAAACAACAACAACAAACAAAAAAGTAGGGATAGGGAATGGAAACGAAAAAAGGAAAGAAAAAAGGCAGTCTTCTATTTCTCCCCATGTCTATTCCGTATTTAATGATATCCACTACAAAGATGATTTTGACAAAACCCATCATGTCCATATCGTGTAGTTGCGGAACAGAGAACAGTAAAGGCAACACAGCACAATGACCACGATTTTTCTGGAATAAAACCCTTCTTTAACAATTCATCCACTTCCCTTCTAATAATTTCCTTTATGGACAAGCCCAGTACTCTAATTTTGAGTGATCAAGGTGGATTGGCCATGGTTAGAAGTTGCAGTATGGCTCAAACACTATACATGGAGATTATTTCAACAAAAATCAATAGATAAAAAAGAATCATAGTTTTCAAAAAGCTTAATTTATATTCTAAGAATCATGTATCGGGAATTGATTAAGAGTGCCATGCTTCAGAAACCAGAAGCAATGAAGGAAGAACAAACAATTTAATAAATCGGATGACTTTTAGTATAGCATAGGAGACTAAAAGTACTGTTGAACATCAATATAGATCATGCATTTCTTGTTTGATGAGTGGATTTTATCTTTAGATCAATTTTGAGTCAATTTTTGAAAGAGCTGTGAGGCTGTGCTCTCAACTAGAAGTAGCCCTATCCTACTAACGTACTTCTTCATGTGAATTTCTTCTTTATAATGTTATCATTTCTCTAGCATTGTTTGTTTTAGCACTTTGATCATATACCATTAGTGCTCAAATGATTGGAATCTTATTATGTTTTCTCAGATTCATACCTCTCCACCATCCGTTGTCCGAGAATTTGAATTTCTTGCCTAAATTGAAGTGAATGGAAGGCAACCCTGCATCTAAGCCTTTGAAACTCGGCCATGCTTGGCGGAAGGATTGCCTGAAAAGGGAATTCAAATTGCCTCAGGAAGATGAACGGCTTAACAGTCATGCATGCATGTACTTGCATGGTTAGAATGCAAAATTTAGGTAAAAGCAACAAAAAACAAATAAAAAAAATTATCTATTCAGAGAAATAACAATAAAGGCATGTAAACTCCAACCACACCGACTGCTGATGTGACTATTATGAATTTCAAATAAACGACAGTGTCAGCAGGACGCTCCAGTTTTAAGCCCATGTCCACAAAACAAGTTTGGGGCATTTCTGAGTATTAAACAATATCTAAATGGATGACCAAGATCAGCGAGACAAAGTCCTAAAAATCACTAATTTTGTTAACAGCCTCTGCCTATAGAAATGAATAGATCCTGTTTACCACAAGCAAAGCAGCAGATATGTTTCTTTTCATCAATCTAAATGATTTCTTAGTAGTGCAAAGAGTAGGAAGAATGCTTATGTTACATAAAAGAGATTGAATGGTAAGAGTGAAGCAGCAGGTACCTGCAGACATGCGCCATCAGCAAGAATCAAGCCAACAACCTTGGATTTCTTCAGCGTTGGTAGGACTTGTTTGATATAATAATCAGGAGAAGCTGAATTCTTGGGTCTAAAAGTTTTGAATTCGTTCCTTTTCCTTGCAGACTTGAGATTATGGGGCAGGCTCTTGACAACGATTATGTCATTTTTGAGGGAGGCAATAAATTGGTCCTCGTCGTAGAGATATGAAAAACTCTTAAAGCGATTGCTGAGAGAGCAGATTGATACATAATACTAATGGGTAAGAGAAGCAGAGGAAGTATATGGCATAGAAAATAAACAAGGCAGGCAAAAATGGGAGAGGAACCTGATGCCTTTGGAGCGAATGGTTTCTTGAATCTCTGGAATGACAAGAGTAGCATTTAGAAGCCTGGAAATGGTGACCAGATCACAGATCTATAGAAAAATGAAGAGAAAGATTCATGAGCACCTCGTCACACAAGAAGAAGAAAAGGCCACATGATCGAAATGCATGCATGAGAGAGAAATGGTACCGAAGATCTTATCCTGGCGAAACCACCGAATATCTTAGCGTAGATGAAGCGAGAGTTGTGATGGTCATGAGGAGGAGCTGTATAGAGAAATGAATGAATGAGTGATTGAGTGAGTGTAGCGATATGAGAAGGAGGAGTGAGTGAGTGAGCAGACCAGGATAGTTGCTGCCGCGAGGGTTTGCGTAAGGCTGCAGAGACTGCAAGGGCTTGACAGCCGCCCACAGCTTCCTACTGGGGATTCTCTGCAGCACCAAATTCAAAACCCTAAAATCAATATTTGATCCAGATGGAATTGGAAATGAGTGAAGCGTACCTGTGGTTGTATTCCATCGAAATCGTTGTGGAAAGCGGAGAGCGCGCTGTAGTGGAGAGTGGGGGAGGAGTACTTGGCGATGGAGAGGTGCCGGAGCAGCGACGCCAAAGATAAAACCAGCACGAACAGAGCCACCAATTTTATCTTGGATTTGAACACCATCCTCGTCACCGACCATCACCGATCTCAGTTCCTCACTTCCTCTTCCTCTTTATTATTTAATTTCTACACTCTTCACCATCCTCATTGCTTTTCTCACTTTGCCTACTCACTCTTTTTCTTATTCTTCCCACATCAACGAAACTCCTTATTTCTTTTCTTTTTTCTTTTCTGAAAAATAGTTCGTACCATTAGATCGATAGTCAAAAAATTAAAGTCTTTAGTATTAATTAAACCAATTTGACTTATGGAACTGACAACGGTTAAATTTTCATAAATCCTTTGATTACCCCTCTCTTAATATAAGTTCACAAAAGCTTGATATAATAAAAAGAGGGTACAACGGTAATCTAAGAGAATAAAAGAGTTTCAGTTTTTGGAGAAAACTAATTTGCAGTTATTGTTCTCACACGTTAAATAGATTGTGTGAAAGACGCTTTCACGAAGGAAGGAAAAAACACGAAACAACAGGAGAAGTTTCATTCGCCAGCACTTCATTGGGCAAACGACGACAGATCAAATCAAAGAGGGCAAACATGATGGCAGGGAAGAAGACGATGGCCGGGTTGGAGTTACAATTCAATTTGTTTTGATGTGAAAGAAGAATGTTTTTTGTTTGTGGTTCTATTGCTATAATATATTATAGGCGATATCTTAGGAAAAAAAAAAGTCTTAAAAGGCGATATATATTGTTATAAGACTATTTTATCCATTTTAGTGAGTTAATTTTCAAAATAGTCATTTTAGACTATTTTAGAAAATTCTGTTCACTTCATAACTCACTAAAATGGCTAAAATAGTCTTAGGAGACGGCAGACAGAAAAACAAGAGTTCAAGAGGTAATCTGATCAAATTGAAAGTTTAAGGACTAACATGAATTCACCTCTAAACCATAGTGGGGTAAACTGAATTTAATTTTTCAAATTATATAATGCTATGGTTTGGAACCCCAGTTTTGTATTGGTATAAACATATAATTTTCCTTGTTTTTGCTCCACTAAGTTGTATAAATCATAACCCAGATGCGTTTCTTCTTTCTTTCTTCTTCGCCGAGAGATGGATCTCCCACGCGGCAGCTCACACCACTCCTCTTTCGTTTAATTTCACCCTTGTTTACCCATCTCTCCAATACAATTTACCTTGTTTATTGTTCTCTCAAGTACAAGTAACGGCTAAGAGCATCTCCAACAGCTTCCCTATTTTCTCGATTTTCTCCATTTTAGAGAAAATTTTGGGTGTTTTGTTCCAACAGATTCCCTAAAACTTTCTCCAAAATTGAAAATGTGAGGAGAGAGAAACCCAAATTCCCCATATTTGCAGCAAACTCTATAATTTAATAGAATAATTTGGGGAATGATTATGAAATCTCTAAAATGGGGAATCTGTTGGAGTTGGAGAAGAAAAATTGCTTGAAGCATTGATTTTTGTTTTCCCATTATAGAGAAATTTTGGGGAAGTTGTTGGAGATGCCATTAGATTACATAAAGGCATTTCAATGTGGCTGAGTATTAAATAAAAATCGTCAGCGAATGTTTTCCAGAAGTAAAGAAGTGAATCTGTTTCTCTCATAAATTTAGGATATTTTCCCTACGATACATGATCTTTTGGAAAGAGAATGGAAAATCAAATCAGTACTAAACTATGTCGACATGAGACGTGTTACTGCTGTGTCGACCGGAGAGGTGCTACTGCCGTCTCGAACGGAGAGGTGCTACTGCCGTGTAGGAATGTGCTACTATCGTGTTGACGAGAGACGTGCTACAGCCGTGTCAACGAGAGACGTGCTACAGCCGTGTCGACGAGAGACGTGCTACTATCGTGTCGACCAGAGACGTGCTACTATCGTGTCGACCAGAGACGTGCTACTATCGTGTCGACCAGAGACGTGCTACTATCGTGTCGACCAGAGACGTGCTACTGCTGTGTCATTTTGCGTAAATTTATTTGAAAAAAGGGTATTTTAGTCATTTTGCCTATGAAAGTCTATATCAGATCTGGTACTATTAGTTTGGGCCTGAGCTTATGTTCTAATTTGTACAGAAAATATTGAAAGTGGGGTTTTTGTGTTTTTAAATTTGATCATGTGCTATTATGTAATTTTCTCTTTAGGTGTTGCCAATGGTTATTTCCTAAAACAATTCGGTGATGTACATTCAGGATCCCGTTTCCCAAAATACATTATCTTTTTAGAAAAAGAAAAAAAGGAAAGTTGCATGGGAAAATCAAATCAATATCAAACTAAGGAATTTAAAATCCATCAAATCTTTGTCAAACTTCAGTGTATGGTATCATCTAAGTTCTATATAATACAGAGACCTCTGTTTTGGAATACTCATCCGTGAGATAGACACTGATTCATCCATCCATCTCACTAGCTCTCGATAACATGGTCGTAGAAGATTCGCTAGATCAAACCAATTTGCAACCGCCAGTCGACGATACTTGTGGAAAAGACAAAGCTAATTCCAAGGAGTTTATTGAACCCGAGACGCCCCCCAAGCAAGAAAAGATCAAGAAGAATAAAAAGAGGAAGAAAAGAGTTGAAGTAGTGGTGGAGGAGCAGCAGAAAGTCCCGAAAAGAGTTGAAGTAGTGGTGGAGGAGCAGCAGCAAGTCCCGAAAACCACAGTGGCAGATGAGGAGATGAATGATGAGAGGAAGTCTGTCACATCTCGACTCTTAAATTTTTACCTTATTTACTGGCTTGGACTTAATAATAGTTTTACCGTCTTCGTAAATGAGTTTATAGTTCAAAGGTCCCTAGGGGAGTGTTGAGAGACGAATATTTCGGAGAAATTATTCGTAGGAGAAAATTGTGACGACGGTAAAAATGGTAAATTTTACCCAGTAAAAATGTAAGTTTTATTAGGGTATTATTTTTGGGGGTGTTAATTTTGGTTTTGGGTTATATGGAGGTGTTGGACCGGGTTGGGCAGAAAAGCCCAAACCCCTCTCTTTCCTTTCTCTCTCCTCCCTCCTGATTCTCTCCTCGAACTCTCTCCCTGCCGAAGCTTTCCGCCGCCCGTTCGTCGCCGTCCGACCACCTCAGACCGCCGCACTTGTCCCAATCGGTCGGCTTTCAACCCAGCTCTCTTCCTAGACCGGTGGGAGCCACCCTAGTGCCGCCGTGAGGAAGAAAAGCTGCCCGAAAGCCCCAACTGCCGTGGAGGTCTAGTCGCCGGAACTCGCTCCTTCGGCCACCATAGCCAGAGCCGGTTGGCTCTTTTGAAAGTCCTCCTCTCGTGTAGCAATCCCTCCAAAAGATTCGCTCCCTCTTGAGCTTGGTAAGGAGAATCGGTGAGTTGAAATTCTAGGGCTCAACTTTATGTTTTGGTTCGATTACCTTATCTAGGGTTGAAATTAGTGTTTGTGCTAGTTAGGGAAGTTGTTGTGCGTGTTGAGATAAAAGTTGTGCTAAATTTTGGTAGGCATTGGAGGTCGCCGGAGTCGGCCGCCGGCCGCCGCTGTTAGGGGGATTTTTATGGTTTTAGATGTGTAATATTAAGGGGAGTTTAATGTTATGAGTTTTGGAATTTTTGGAGGAATTTTGGATAGGTTTGGGATTTTTTAAAGTTTGGTATTTTGGCCGTTAATTTGGATAGAATCCGGTCGTTGGATTATTGTTGTTTTGGCCGTAGAAGGTTGGTTTAAGGCCGCCGGTATTTGTGGTGAAGTTTGGACCGTATCGATTTTAAGATTGGCGAAGTTAGGCAAGGACGAGAGTAAATAAGGCCACATTTAATTTTGCCTATTTTTATATAAGCGTGGGTATATAGTTGAAGATTAATTTATGTTTTTGAAACAGGACGTGAGGATGCTCGAGCTGAAGAGGCCTCGGACCGACATCAGGCTTAGGCCTAATTTGTGAGTGGACATTGGTTTCTAAATAGTATGCATGCAATGGTTTATTGTTGAGCAATTTATTTTGTCGGAGCATTTGACGTCATTTTATTTTGACTATTTTATTTCTTTCGGACAATTACCGAAAATGAGATTTTTTGGTGAATATAGATTATAAACACGAAATTATCTGCAACAAATAACAGAACAACACGTGTACAAAGAATAATTTAATTGAAATCAAATGCGAATGCGGGTTACAATCTTTATGAACTCCTCTGATTCTATCTCCGAAATATATGTTTAACTCAAGGGTGACAAACACTTGTTCTTGAGGGTTACGCGGGGTTAATCACGTAACAGGTATTTGGGATTTGGATTTAGGTTTAGTGAAGAACTGGCTATCTGGGGAGCTTGATAGTTCTTCAAGGATCTAGCGAAGAACTGGCTGTTTAAGGAGCTTGATAGTTCTTCAAGGGTTTAGGGGAGACTTCTGAGCTCGCGGAGGGATTTCTCTCTCTCTCTAGTTCGCTGCTTCTCTTCTATGCTCTTCTTGATTTTGCTCCTCTTCCTCTTGGTATGAGAGGGGGTATTTATAGTGTTAACATGCCTCCACTTAAGGCAAGTAATCAAGATTCTGAATCAATAATATTTCCTTAATCGAATCAATGAATCTTGACTGATTGATCTACTTGCCGATTTTAACATAATCAAATCAATCAAATCTTGAGATTTAGATATGCCCAGATCACTTTTGGACTGAATGTCCCGTTTTGGACAAGATCTTTAGTAAGGGGCGAGCTATCTCACGGACATGGAAAGTATCCCGCGAGGAGGCTTGATCTCCAAGCGAACCGTGATTTCCAATCCCTGCATGCATGCGAACTCTGTCGTCTAACTACTTCGTGAATTTCGCAAAGCGGAGCCAACTCGCCTCGCCTTCGCGTGAAACTACGCTCGCGGAGTCAATCCACCTCGCCTTCATGCGCGCGGAGTCAATCCACCTCGCCTTCATGCGCGCGGAGTCAATCCAGCTTGCCTTCATGCGCGCGGAGTCAATCCGCCTTGCCTTCATGCGCGCGGAGTCAATCCGCCTCACCACTGTTTAAGTCTATGCGAAGTGAAGTCCAGCTCGCCTCGCCTTCATTTATCTCTACACGAAGTCATTTTACCTCGCCACTGTTTAAGTCTACGCGAAGTGAAGTCGAGCTCGCCTCGCCTTCATTTATCTCTACACGAAGTCATTTCACCTCGCCACTGTTTAGGTCTACGCGAAGTGAAGTCAAGCTCGCCTCGCCTTCATTTATCTCTACACGAAGTCATTTCACCTCGCCACTGTTTAGGTCTACGCGAAGTGAAGTCTAGTTCGCCTCGCCAAGCTTAGCTCGTCTTGCGAAGTCAAAGTCACCTCGTGGAGTTAATTTCATCTCGCCAAGCCTAGCTCGCCTAACGAAGTCCATTTCGCCTTGTGGAGTCTATTTTGCCTGGCGAAGTCTTGTTCGTCTGGCAAAGTCTATTTTGCTTGGCGAAGTCACATCGTCAATCCACACTTGATAATTGATTTTAATTGGGGATTTAAGGTTTTGTTGTAGGCCGATCATTTCCACGTTGCCACGTGTTATTTCTGGCGGCTTTCCAATGTTGTTGACTCACATGCCACATATTTACTTGGATTATCCAACGATTATTATTATCGTTAAATTTTATATGTCTACAAATGCCCCCACTTCAAGGTGCGTCGTAGCCATGGTGTCGTCATGAGCCAGAGGCGTGACTTGAAGTCTATGTTTGTGGGTTTGATCCTTCGCCAGTAAGAGACAAGGTAGAAAGCTTGATGACTTGTGCTACTCAATACAATGCGGCAAGGCTTGTGTGCATGCATAAAGCCACTCCAGGCACATGTGATCAATGTTTGCCTCGTATGGAGGCTGAAATTGCAAAGCCAATCGAACTTCGTCAAACTGATCTTGGTCAACGTCAAGTTGTGATTGAGTCCTTGGAGAACTTGAAGGGGAAGCAGCAGAGGTTGGAGCAGGAGATAGCCTCCCTAGATGCGAGTCTTCTACTTCATGACAAAAGGCTTGCCGATTTAGAGAAGCAGAAAGTCCAAATCAAGGAAACTCCTGAGTTGACCGTTGAAGAACTTGAGGAAGCCAAGAGGTTCCGAGATGACTTTGAAAAGCAACACAACAGCTTCAAAGGCCTATCTTGGATGTGAATGGCTCATCATCTTTAGTAACTTATGATTTATTCTTTTTTTTTTTTTTGCGCATGTAATAAGTCATTTTGACAATAGAACTTATTATGCAATAAAAAGAGAGATTTTTTTTGATGTGACTGAACTTAAGAATATAATTCTCAAGCTGCCTACGTATTCTTCCAAAGAAAGAATCAAGTCATAACGTAGTTCAAGGATGAGGATTTAGAACTCTTTTTTTTTTTTAGATTGTACCTTGTGCAGTTTAGGTTCATGCATGCTAAGAGCATTTTTGTCATTTGTAGTTTAAGCTCGTGCAGACAAGGAGCCTTTATTTGTCATTCGCAGTTTATGCTCGTGCGGACAAGGAGCATTTTTGTCATTTGCAGTTTAAGCTCGTGCAGACAAGGAGCCTTTATTTGTCATTCGCAGTTTATGCTCGTGCGGACAAGGAGCATTTTTGTCATTCGCAGTTTATGCTCGTGCGGACAAGGAGCGTTTTTGTCATTCGCAGTTTATGCTCGTGCGGACAAGAAGCGTTTTGACTTTGGTGTGGTCTACATGAGGCTTGGCAGGTTGCATGCCCCCAGCAAAGACAACGATGACACTGCTTGACACGACCCACCCCGAATTTCACCCTGAAACCCGGAGTAAGTCGTGCGGGGACCACATCCAAGGAAAATTTACCGAAGGACTCGGCAAACCTCCCTTGAAAATGGACAACCCTAACTCGAAAATTCCAAATTTCACTCTTAATTCAACACTTCCAAACATCACATAATTATCCTTCAGAAATTCTACACATAATATACAATAATCCCAAAGTATTCAGAGCTACTAAACACTAGCGGAAGCAAGAAAACACGAGTAGGTTAAACATGTAACCTACTGATGAAAACTGGCGGAAATGCGGGTGACTATGCCTCGTCTCCTACTAGATCCAACCCGAACTCTGCAGACTGGGCAATTTAAAACGAAGGGCCCAGGGGAAAACATTTAATAACGTTAGAGTGAGTGGACAAAAATAAAATAAAATATTTATGTTTCCCCAAATTAATTTCTAAGGAAAAATCGAATGCATGCCGCAAGCGATAAAACTTTTATCTCATAAAATATCGAGTCTCTCAGACTCTATAATATATGTATGTATTTACACTCGTCCATACTCCCTATATAAATTCATGGGTCTATATAGGGCTACTACGCTCGCGTCCAACGCTCGCGTCACGCCTTAATGCGGTGCTACACTACGCCATCAAGGTGGACAGACGGGTGTATATATATGTGTCCATACCCCCTATATGAATTAAACACTCAAATAGGGCTACTACGCTTACGTCCAACGCTCACGTCACACCATAATGCGGCTATATGCTGCGCCATTAAGGTGGACAGACACATATGGCTAGCTAGCATTTTCTATACATACTCTCTCATAAATACATATTTATATCCACCGAAAATCCCATTTTCGGTATCTCTCCAAGAGAAATAAAAATCGTCAACAAAATTAAAATGACGTCAAAATGCTCCACGACATTAATTGTTCATTCATGAACCATAGCATGCATATTATTTAAAACAAAAGTCCACTCACAAATTAGGCCTAAGCCTGATGTCGATCTGGGGCCTCGTCTGCTCGAGCCTCCTCACGTCCTGTTCCAAATATAATATTAATTTCCCAACCAATAATCCAATATTTAATCAAAATAGGCAAAATTACCCGAGAGCCATAAATACGCTCATCATTGCCTAACTTCGATATTCTTAAATCGGAACGATCCGAACTTAAATATCATACTCATCAGTCGTAAATACAACCTCCCCAAAATACGACTTAAATCCTACGGCCGGATTCTACATTAATTAACCGCCTAAAATACCAAACTTCGGAAATTCACAAACCTATCCAAATCTCATCCAAAAATTCCATAAATCACACCAATATACTCCTCTTAATATTCCACATTTAAAACCCTAAAAATCTCCTAACCGGCGGCGGCCGGAGGCCAATTCCGGCGACCTCCAAAACCTATGAAAATTTGACAGAATAATCTCCTCATCAAGCTCTACAACTTTCATGACCAACACATCACCCAATTCCAAGCCTAACTAGGCTAATCGAACGAAAACAACTTAAAAGCCCTAGAAATTTCAACTCCACATTTCTCCTTACTTAGCTCAAGAGGGAGTGAGCTGATTGGAGGGGTTGCTGCACGGGAGGAGGGCTACAAAACCGTACCAAGCTTGTCCGGATTGGTGGCCGGAGGAGGGAGTTCCGGCGACCGGAAGTTCGGGGCAGCCTAACCTTTCGGGCGGCACCGCTCTCTCACGGCGGCGCTAGGGGGGCTGTCACCGGTCCTGGAAGATAGCTGGGTCGGAGACCGATCGATTGGGACCGGTGCGGCGGTCTGGGGCGGCCGGACGGCGGCGGTCTGGCGGTCGGAAATCCGGACAGCGGGAGTGATCGGGTGCGGGAGCGGGAGAGGAGAGAAAATCGGGAGGAAAAGAGAATGGGTTTGGGCCTCACACCCCAAACCGGTCCATCACCTAATATAATACCCAAATTCTAAAAATAAAACACCCCGAAAAATAATACCCGAATAAAATTACCTTTTACTAGCTAAAATTTACTATTTTTACCGTCGTCGTATTTTCCTCTTACGAATAATCCTCAGCATAATAATCGTCCCTGAAACCCCTCTAGGGACCAATTAAGCTATTAACTCAATGATCGAGACGGTAAAATTCTTATTATAATCACGCTAGTAAATAAGGTAATTTTTATAAGGGTCGGGATGTGACAATTCTCCCCTCCTTATAAAAATTTCGTCCTCGAAATTAACATACCTGTCATCCGAAGAGATAGGGATACTGCTGCATCATTTGCTCCTCTGATTCCCAAGTAGCCTCTTCTACTTGATGACTTCTCCAAAGCACCTTGACAAGCGGAATTGTCTTGTTCCTAAGCACTTGCTCCTTTCGGTCGAGAATCTGAACCGGCTCCTCTTCGTAGGACAAATCTCTCGTCAAACTAATCGGTTGCTCTTGCAGCACATGAGAAGGATCAGCAATATACTTGCGAAGCATGGATACATGAAACACATTATGTATCCTAGCTAACTCTGGAGGCAAGGCTAATCGATAAGCAAGTGAGCCAACTCGCTCTATAATCTCATAAGGGCCAATATACCTCGGGCTAAGCTTCCCACGCTTCCCGAAGCGCACAACCCCTTTCCAAGGAGATAATTTCAGAAACACCTAATCCCCCACTTGAAATTCAAGATCTCTCCTACAGACATCTGCATAACTCTTCTGCCTACTCTGAGCAGTCTTGAGTCTATCTCTAACCACTTTAATCTTCTCATTCGTAACATGGATTAACTCTGGGCCACAAAGTTCTTTTTCCCCTACTTCATTCCAACACAAAGGCGTGCGACACTGCCTCCCATAAAGAGCCTCAAAGGGAGCCATACCAATGCTAGAATGAAAGCTATTATTATAGGCAAATTCCATCAAAGATAGGTTTTTATCCCAACTCCCTCTGAACTGCATGGCACAAGCCCTCAACATATCCTCCAAAGTCTGAATAGTCCTCTCGGACTGCCCATCAGTCTGAGGATGAAAAGCAGTACTGAAGAGTAATTGGGTACCTAAAGCTGCCTGAAGAGCTCCCCAAAATTTAGAAGCAAATCGAGGATCCCGATCTGACACTATTGATTCAGGAACACCATGAAGCCTCACAATTTCGTTCACATAAAGCTCCGCCAATTTATCCAATTTATACTTCTTTCCCACTGGCAAGAAATGTGCAGACTTGGTGAGTCTATCCACAATCACCCAAATGCCGTCATGCCCTTCACGGGTACGAGGTAAACTAAAAACAAAATCCATGGTGATGTGGTCCCACTTCCACACTGGAATAGGCAACGGCTCAAGCAACCCAGAAGGCTTCTGCCTTTCAGCCTTGACTTGCTGACAAATCAGACATCTACTCACATAAGCTGCAATTTCCCTCTTCATGTTTGGCCACCAATAATAATCCTTCAAAATCCGATACATTTTTGTACTACTCGGATGAGCGGCATATGCAGAACTATGAGCTTCCTCCAAAATCTCTTTCTTTAACTCTTCATTCCTCTTTGGAACACAAAGCCTATTTTTGAACAATAAAGTTCCATATCTTCTTACCGAAAAATCCACAGCTGTTCCATTCGCTGCTCTTTCCATCAACTGAACTATGGAAGGATCATTATACTGCGCCTCACGCACTTTATCCACCAACACTGGCCTCACATGAAAACTGGCTACCAAGGCACCTACTTCATTCACCGTCAAATCCACTCCTGTAGCTCGCAACTCACAAAGAAGTGGAACTCGAACCATCCTTAGGTGAGATAATGATATGGTGGGATTTCGACTAAGAGCATCAGCTACCACATTAGCTTTTCCAGGATGATACTCAATAGTGCAGTCGTAGTCACTGATCAACTCCATCCACCTTCTCTGCCTCATATTCAACTCCCTTTGAGTGAACACGTACCGAAGACTCTTGTGATCGGTAAAAATCTGACACTTGGCTCCATAAAGATAGTGTCTCCACAACTTGAGAGTAAAAACTATTGCTGCAAGCTCTAGATCATGGGTGGGATAATTCACCTCATGCTGCTTCAGTTGCCTAGAAGCGTAGGCAATCACCCGATCATGCTGCATCAACACTCCGCCTAGACCTCGTCTAGAAGCATCACAGTAAACTACGTACTCCCCACTATCATCCGGAAGCGCCAAAACAGGAGCACTTGTCAAGCAATTCTTCAATTCTTGAAAGCTTTGCTCACACTGATCTGACCATTCAAACTTAACCCCCTTCCTGGTCAACATTGTGAGAGGAGCAGCAATCTTTGAAAAATCTTTTACAAAGCGCCGATAATAACCTGCTAATCCCAAGAAACTACGAATTTCCGTCACAGTGGTGGGTCTTCTCCAATTCGACACTGCTTCCACCTTTTGGGGATCCACACTAACTCCTTCTGCCGAAATCACATGACCTAAAAACCCCACTTTATCTAGCCAAAACTCACACTTGCTAAACTTAGCAAATAACTGCGACTTTTCCAAAGTCCGCAATATTATTCTTAGATGCTTGGCATGCTCCTTCTCACTTCTTGAGTAAACCAATATGTCATCTATGAATACGATCACGAAACGATCAAGGTATGGACTAAACACCCTATTCATGAGATCCATGAACGCCGCGGGTGCATTAGTAAGTCCAAATGGCATCACCACAAACTCATAATGACCATATCGTGACCGAAAAGCAGTCTTGGCTATGTCCCCCTCTCGGATCCGCAACTGATGATAACCCGATCTCAAATCAATCTTAGAGAAAACAGAGGCACCCCTCAACTGATCAAATAAATCATCGATCCGAGGCAACGGATATTTATTCTTCACTGTGACCTGATTCAACTTCCTATAATCAATGCATAGTCTCATGGTGCCATCTTTCTTCTTAACAAACAACACCGGAGCACCCCACGGAGACATGCTAGGCCGAATAAAACCCTTATCTACCAATTCCTGCAATTGAGTCTTCAACTCTTTCAATTTCGTTGGAGCCATTCTGTAAGGCGCCTGAGAGATAGGCATAGTTCCGGGAAGTAATTCTATAGAGAAGTCTATCTCCCTTGCAGGAGGCAAACCAGGCAACTCCTCAGGAAAAACACCCGGAAACTCTCTTACTACAGGAATATCTTCTAATCCCACAACTCCCATACTTGTATCCACCACATGAGCTAAAAATGCCTGACAGCCTTTACTCAACAATTTCCTTGCAGCAACAGCGGAAATTATCCAACTAAAAATAACATCTCTTTCCCCTTGGAAAGCAACCTCAAAACCATCTGGACTTCGAAGCACCACTACTTTTTGAAAACAATCTACCATAGCTCTATATGCTTCCAAAAAGTCCATTCCCAAGATCACATCAAACTCCACTATATCTAAAGGAATTAAATCAGCCTCGAAGTTAACTCCTTCCACTACCACTTCACAGCCACTAAATACCCAATTTATTCTCATCACCTCACCGGAGGGTAGAGACACATGCCACTCGCCTGGAAGAGACGATGATGACACATTTGCATGGAGGGCGAATCGACTAGACATGAATGAATGCGTGGCTCCGGGATCAATTAAAGTAAAAGCAGGCTGACCAAAAATTAATAACGTACCAATGATGACATCTGGAGAAGTACGACCCTCCTGCTGGGTCATGGCATGCAGTCTAGCGCGAGTCATGGGACGTCCACGCTGACCACTTCCCCGCTGAGAGCCACCTCTGACCGAAGCACTGCCCTGGGCACCACTACTAGAGCCTCCAGCTGAAGACTGACCAACAGGCTGAGTAGGGGTGGGAGTGGTCCTCTGAGCCAACAATGGGCAATCTCTCCTGAAGTGGTCCTGACCACCACACTCAAAGCACCCAGAGAACTGCTGCTGCTGCCCATATGAAAAAGTCTGGCTACTGGATGACCCACCATGGAAACTGCCACCCGAACCATACTGCCCAGACTGCTGCCTACCCAACTGGCTCCTAGCAGGTCTCCTGTGACGTCCTCTAACCCTGAACCGAGAATTAGAACCTGATCCCCCACTACTGCCACTACCAGCTGATGAACCTGAAGCGGATGATGAAGCAGCTTTCTTGGACGGACCCTGACTGGGGCCACCGAAATCTCGTGGCCGAGCACTATAAATCCCCATAGACTCAATGGCCATGGCTGCATGAACAGCATCAGAGAAAGTCGGGTAATAAACACCCGTCATCTTAGCTGCAAACACTCCACCAAGAGCCCCAATGAACATCTCCATCTTGGTCCTCTCGTCAGGAACCAGATATGACACATGATAGCTCAGGGAAGTGAATCTCTCCTGGAACTCTATAACACCCTCATCATTCCTCTTCTTCATATTCAGGAAATCCGACTGAATTCTGCTGCGGTGGGCAGGACTGAAATACTGCCCCAAGAAAAGCGTCTTAAACTGCTCCCACGACATATTCAGAGCATCCTCTACATTCCTGCTAGTGAGCGACCACCAATGATGTGCTGAATCATCCAGGAAAGTCACTGCCATCTTCACCTTCCTTTCTTCTGGCAACTCTGTGCTCGCAAAAGCCTTTTCCATTTTGTCCACCCAAGTATAAGCATCAAGGGGTCCCTTGGCACCCTTGAACTCTCTTGCTCCAGCCTCATAAACTTCTCTCCTTTTCACCGTATGAGGTTGTGGAGCTCGATCCATGACATCCCTTAGCATATTCCCAATATCATCAACCAGTCCCCTGACCTCATTGCCCTCATCGGCATTGGTCGAAGTAGCCACACGGGGTTGTCGTGGGCGCCTAGGAGGCATAGTACCTGAGGAAGAAGAAATTTAGTAGTCTAAAAATAAGACTAGCAGGACTATCACATATACCCAATAACACATAGTATCCAAAGCATAAAATGCTAGTGAATCCGCCGCGGTCGGACCACCACTCTATAGGAACTACGTGCTTCTTAGGCAAATATAATAGTATTATGAAGGCAGGAAATGAAACCTAGAGCTCTGATACCAACTGACACGACCCACCCCGAATTTCACCCTGAAACCCGGAGTAAGTCGTGCGGGGACCACATCCAAGGAAAATTTACCGAAGGACTCGGCAAACCTCCCTTGAAAATGGACAACCCTAACTCGAAAATTCCAAATTTCACTCTTAATTCAACACTTCCAAACATCACATAATTATCCTTCAGAAATTCTACACATAATATACAATAATCCCAAAGTATTCAGAGCTACTAAACACTAGCGGAAGCAAGAAAACACGAGTAGGTTAAACATGTAACCTACTGATGAAAACTGGCGGAAATGCGGGTGACTATGCCTCGTCTCCTACTAGATCCAACCCGAACTCTGCAGACTGGGCAATTTAAAACGAAGGGCCCAGGGGAAAACATTTAATAACGTTAGAGTGAGTGGACAAAAATAAAATAAAATATTTATGTTTCCCCAAATTAATTTCTAAGGAAAAATCGAATGCATGCCGCAAGCGATAAAACTTTTATCTCATAAAATATCGAGTCTCTCAGACTCTATAATATATGTATGTATTTACACTCGTCCATACTCCCTATATAAATTCATGGGTCTATATAGGGCTACTACGCTCGCGTCCAACGCTCGCGTCACGCCTTAATGCGGTGTTACACTACGCCATCAAGGTGGACAGACGGGTGTATATATATGTGTCCATACCCCCTATATGAATTAAACACTCAAATAGGGCTACTACGCTTACGTCCAACGCTCACGTCACACCATAATGCGGCTATATGCTGCGCCATTAAGGTGGACAGACACATATGACTAGCTAGCATTTTCTATACATACTCTCTCATAAATACATATTTATATCCACCGAAAATCCCATTTTCGGTATCTCTCCAAGAGAAATAAAAATCGTCAACAAAATTAAAATGACGTCAAAATGCTCCACGACATTAATTGTTCATTCATGAACCATAGCATGCATATTATTTAAAACAAAAGTCCACTCACAAATTAGGCCTAAGCCTGATGTCGATCTGGGGCCTCGTCTGCTCGAGCCTCCTCACGTCCTGTTCCAAATATAATATTAATTTCCCAACCAATAATCCAATATTTAATCAAAATAGGCAAAATTACCCGAGAGCCATAAATACGCTCATCATTGCCTAACTTCGATATTCTTAAATCGGAACGATCCGAACTTAAATATCATACTCATCAGTCGTAAATACAACCTCCCCAAAATACGACTTAAATCCTACGGCCGGATTCTACATTAATTAACCGCCTAAAATACCAAACTTCGGAAATTCACAAACCTATCCAAATCTCATCCAAAAATTCCATAAATCACACCAATATACTCCTCTTAATATTCCACATTTAAAACCCTAAAAATCTCCTAACCGGCGGCGGCCGGAGGCCAATTCCGGCGACCTCCAAAACCTATGAAAATTTGACAGAATAATCTCCTCATCAAGCTCTACAACTTTCATGACCAACACATCACCCAATTCCAAGCCTAACTAGGCTAATCGAACGAAAACAACTTAAAAGCCCTAGAAATTTCAACTCCACATTTCTCCTTACCTAGCTCAAGAGGGAGTGAGCTGATTGGAGGGGTTGCTGCACGGGAGGAGGGCTACAAAACCGTACCAAGCTTGTCCGGATTGGTGGCCGGAGGAGGGAGTTCCGGCGACCGGAAGTTCGGGGCAGCCTAACCTTTCGGGCGGCACCGCTCTCTCACGGCGGCGCTAGGGGGGCTGTCACCGGTCCTGGAAGATAGCTGGGTCGGAGACCGATCGATTGGGACCGGTGCGGCGGTCTGGGGCGGCCGGACGGCGGCGGTCTGGCGGTCGGAAATCCGGACAGCGGGAGTGATCGGGTGCGGGAGCGGGAGAGGAGAGAAAATCGGGAGGAAAAGAGAATGGGTTTGGGCCTCACACCCCAAACCGGTCCATCACCTAATATAATACCCAAATTCTAAAAATAAAACACCCCGAAAAATAATACCCGAATAAAATTACCTTTTACTAGCTAAAATTTACTATTTTTACCGTCGTCGTATTTTCCTCTTACGAATAATCCTCAGCATAATAATCGTCCCCGAAACCCCTCTAGGGACCAATTAAGCTATTAACTCAATGATCGAGACGGTAAAATTCTTATTATAATCACGCTAGTAAATAAGGTAATTTTTATAAGGGTCGGGATGTGACACTGCTTTAAGTTGTTCATAGATGAAGGTAGCATGATTTGACTGAGCTACGTCGTCTTCAACGTCTAAACATATCTTTCCTTGCTGTGCGAGCTTCATGATGAGGTCTTTCAAAACGAAGCACTTCTCCACCGGATGACCGATGATACGGTGGTACTTGCAGTATTTTGGATCATTGATGCGATGCATCTCTTCTGGACGCTTGCAGTCTGGCAATTTGATTACTTCTTCTTCAAGCAAGTTTTCCAACATCTCAGCAACATCGGAATCTGGAAAAGGGTAACTTTTAGCTTCCAAGTCTTTTAGAGTTTTCCTCCTTGCTTGATCTTGAGTTGACTGAAACTTCTTTTGATCATTTGATTGGACTTGTTTCATGACCCTTGCAGGAGCTGTGCTGATTGCCAAAGACTCTTGATTCTCTGGTTCTATGATGTCACATTCTCTTTGGCCATGACTAGCCAAACTAAGTTCCATGTCATGAGCTCGAGTAGCAAGTTCTTCAAAGGTGCGAGGCTTTATCCCTTGAAGAATGTACAACAAATCCCAATGCATGCCTTGGATGCACATCTCTACCGCAGACGTCTCCGACAAACAGTCTTTACAATCGAGGCTGAGCGAGCGCCACCTGTTGATGAAGTCAATTACTGGTTCGTCTCTCCATTGTTTTGTGTTGGTGAGTTCCATCATGCCTACAGTTCGCCTTGTACTGTAGAAGCGGTTTAAGAATTCACGTTCCATTTGGTCCCAATTGTCGATGGACTCGGGCTCTAAGTCCGTGTACCACTCAAAGGCATTGCCTTTCAAAGAGCGAACGAATTGCTTGACAAGGTGGTCACCCTCCGTCCCGGCGTTATTGCAGGTTTCGATGAAGTGAGCAACATGTTGCTTTGGATTGCCCTTTCCTTCGAATTGCTGGAACTTTGGCGGCTGGTACCCCAACGGCATCCTCAGTCCATTAATTCTTTTGGTGTAGGGTTTAGAGTAGGTGAGAGAATCACGAGAAGGACCTCCATATTGAGCTCTGATGGAGTTGGTGATGATGTCTTGCAATTGCTGAAAGGACATTGATCCAAGCGAGCCATCATCTTCCTTGTCATCGTTCTTGGAGTTCTCGCCTACTTTGTTCTTCTTTTCTTCATCTTGACTTTCAAGCCTGCTATAAAGCTCGGCAATTTGCAGGTCCTTTTCTTCCACCGTTTTGGTGAGCTTCTGAACCGCTCCCATCAGATTGGCTATTTGCTCTTCAATAGTGGATGCGCCTATCACCATGACTTGCATAGTAATAGGTTGTGATGAATAGTCTGTTGGCAGGCCATACGTGTTGTCTTCATCACCATTTGGACTTCCATCGTATGAAGCCGTGCTTGATTCATCATCCGTGGCAGGTGAGAATGATCGCTCCCTTGATTTATTTGGAGTTTCCTTCTCTTCACTTCGCGAGGCACGCTTGACTTCACTTCGTGAGGCACGCTTGACTTCACTTCGCGAGGCACGCTTGTCTTCACTTCGCGAGGCACGGTCGTCTTCACTTCGCGAGGCACGGTCGTCTTCACTTCGCGAGGCACGGTCGTCTTCACTTCGCGAGGCAAGCTTGTCTTCACTCCGCGAGGCACGCTCATCTTCACTCCGCGAGGCACGCTCGTCTTCACTCCGCGAGACAAGCTTGTCTTCACTTCGCGAGGCAAGCTTGTTCGCGAGATTTGCCAAGGTGATGACTGGTTCGCGAGGCTTGGAAGGCGAAGCCACGAACGTTGTGGGTTGATTCCTCGCCATGCTACGGGTAACATGACCAGAGGGCTCGCTGCTTGACCTCGAGGTCGCTGGTTTAGATTTCTTTGTCGAGATGGCTTGAGTGCTCTTGGAGGCCATTACTTCGAGCAGATTTGGGCTTTCTTGCGGAGAAGGAGATGAGAGGCAAAGTTGTCCCACTGGGCGTGCCAATTTTGTAAACACGAAATTATTTGCAACAAATAACAGAACAACACGTGTATAAAGAATAATTTAATTGAAATCAAATGCGAATGCAGGTTACAATCTTTGTGAACTCCTCTGATTCTATCTCCGAAATATATGTTTAACTCAAGGGTGACAAGCACTTGTTCTTGAGGGTTACGCGGGGTTAATCACGTAACAGGTATTTGGGATTTGGATTTAGGTTTAGTGAAGAACTGGCTATCTGGGGAGCTTGATAGTTCTTCAAGGATCTAGCGAAGAACTGGCTGTTTAAGGAGCTTGATAGTTCTTCAAGGGTTTAGGGGAGACTTCTGAGCTCGCGGAGGGATTTCTCTCTCTCTAGTTCGCTGCTTCTCTTCTATGCTCTTCTTGATTTTGCTCCTCTTCCTCTTGGTATGAGAGGGGGTATTTATAGTGTTAACATGCCTCCACTTAAGGCAAGTAATCAAGATTCTGAATCAATAATATTTCCTTAATCGAATCAATGAATCTTGACTGATTGATCTACTTGCCGATTTTAACATAATCAAATCAATCAAATCTTGAGATTTAGATATGCCCAGATCACTTTTGGACTGAATGTCCCGTTTTGGACAAGATCTTTAGTAAGGGGCGAGCTATCTCACGGACATGGAAAGTATCCCGCGAGGAGGCTTGATCTCCAAGCGAACCGTGATTTCCAATCCCTGCATGCATGCGAACTCTGTCGTCTAACTACTTCGTGAATTTCGCAACGCGGAGCCAACTCGCCTCGCCTTCGCGTGAAACTACGCTCGCGGAGTCAATCCACCTCGCCTTCATGCGCGCGGAGTCAATCCGCCTCGCCTTCATGCGCGCGGAGTCAATCCGCCTCGCCTTCATGCGCGCGGAGTCAATCCGCCTCGCCTTCATGCGCGCGGAGTCAATCCGCCTCGCCTTCATGCGCGCGGAGTCAATCCGCCTCACCACTGTTTAAGTCTATGCGAAGTGAAGTCCAGCTCGCCTCGCCTTCATTTATCTCTACACGAAGTCATTTTACCTCGCCACTGTTTAAGTCTACGCGAAGTGAAGTCGAGCTCGCCTCGCCTTCATTTATCTCTACACGAAGTCATTTCACCTTGCCACTGTTTAAGTCTACGCGAAGTGAAGTCGAGCTCGCCTCGCCTTCATTTATCTCTACACAAATCATTTCACCTCGCCACTGTTTAGGTCTACGCGAAGTGAAGTCCAGCTCGCCTCGCCTTCATTTATCTCTACACGAAGTCATTTCACCTCGCCACTGTTTAGGTCTACGCGAAGTGAAGTCTAGTTCGCCTCGCCAAGCTTAGCTCGCCTTGCGAAGTCAAAGTCACCTCGCGGAGTTAATTTCATCTCGCCAAGCCTAGCTCGCCTAACGAAGTCCATTTCGCCTTGCGGAGTCTATTTTGCCTGGCGAAGTCTTGTTCGTCTGGCAAAGTCTATTTTGCTTGGCGAAGTCACATCGTCAATCCACACTTGATAATTGATTTCAATTGGGGGTTTAAGGTTTTGTTGAAGACCGATCATTTCCACGTTGCCACGTGTTATTTCTGGCGGCTTTCCAATGTTGTTGACTCACATGCCACATATTTACTTGGATTATCCAACGACTATTATTATCGTTAAATTTTATATGTCTACATAGATATATTTTCTGAGGAGAGTATGTATATAAATGCTAGCTAGGTCCACCTTAATGGCGTAGTATATAACCGCATTATGGTGTGACGTGAGCGTTAGAGGCAAGCGTAGCAGTCCTATATGAGTGTTTAATTCATATAGGGGGTATGAACACATATTTATACACATGTCTGTCCACCTTAATGACGTAGTGTAGCACCGCATTAAGGCGTGACGTGAGCGTTCGACGCGAGCGTAGTAGCCCTATATAAATTATTTTAAATCTATAAAATAATTATATAGGGAGTATGAACGTGTGTAAATACATACATATATTTGTATATATTTTTGAGATAAGAGATTTATCCCGTGGAGATGCTTTCGTTTTCTTTGAAATTTAAATTGGGAAAGAATAAATATGTTTATTACTTTCTTTATTTTATTCTTTTATTTTGTCCACTCACTCTAACGTTTTTCGAATGTTTTCCTCTGGGCCTTTCGTTTTAAAAATGCCCAGTTTGTAGAGTTCGGGTTGACACTAGTAGAAGGCGAGGCATAGTTACTCACTTCTCCACCACTCTTCACCAATAGGTTACCTGTTAAACCTACCAATGTATTTTCCTGTTTCCTCTAGTTTTCTTTAGTAGCTCTAACTACCTTTGAGGTTAGCGAATATTTTAATGGTGGTGTGCTAAGATTTATGTTATATTATTTGGATATTTATGAGTTGAATTGGAAGTTGGTTGATTCGTCTAGGAGGGTAAATTCTTGAATTTTCCGGGTTAGGGTTATCCATTTTTAAGGGAGGTTTACCGAGTGATTCTTGAATTTTCCGGGTTAGGCTTATCCATTTTTAAGAGAGGTTTACCGAGTGCTTCAGTAAATTTTTCTTGAAGGTAGACCTCGCAAGACTTAATTCGGGTTTCAGGATGAAATTCAAGATGGGTCTTAACAAAGTCAAAGGTTAGCAGGGTTCTTCCGTACGGTTTGAGGCAGCATATTTCGAGACACGGGTTTGATCACAAGTGGGTTGAGGAGCAGGTTTCTGAGGAGACGGTGAACAAGTGGAAGACCTACAAAATTGCCGAGGTCGCATCTGATTTGGCGGAAGCTGAATTTCACGTACTTTTCAACACCTGGGCACTTAAGGCCTACAACATATTTGGTTATCCAGAAGAATCCCCTAGACGATGTTGTCTTGTTTTCGCTTTCTTGTTTTTGTTTTTTTGTTTTCGCTTCTTCTAGCTCTTGTTATCTCGTCAAAGAAAAAGGAATGTTTTGAATTCAATAAAGATTTTAACCCAATTGGGTAATGAATGATTATTCAATTTTCATTAGTTACAATCTCATGGACTTGGTAATCTGCTTATTTCATTATTATTGTAGTTACACCCCAATTCCCAAACCCTGAAAACCTGGGACGATATGATCTGTGGTTCTTAGAACTGAAATCAAAATCCCTTGTGGACGGAAAGCAGAAGGAAGCAACTTGATTCACTTCATTCCAGAAATCAGAATCCCTAAAAGGTAACAAATTCGATTTGACTATATATTGCTTGAGATACCCAAGAATTGCATATTCCATCTGCCTCTGATAAGACAGGGACTTTGACTACTAACTTGTAATAGGCTATTGGTAATAGGCCTGGCACTCTTCGATCCTTTGATGATGATTCCAATGTTCAAATGATTGCAAAGATCTTTGTTTTGTGTAATGATGCTGGTGTTGAATTTTCAGGCAGGCACTATGTCGCCAGAAGCAGCCTTGAAGGTGAAATGACATTCTTTCAAGTATATTTCTGTTATTTATTATTTGGAAGTTTGCATTCATCACACAAATACCTCATGATATCACTTATCAATATCTGTCTTCTTTACTTGTCCTGGCAAAATCCATATATCAAAGTGCCCGGAATACTGCAGCATGGTATTATCCGATTGCAACCAATTAGTTAACCACTACCATTCTCAAGTGTTTGCTGATGCAGAGTTTTGTGGTTTTTGTTTCATGTTCTGGTTGAGAAGATCAATCAGTCAATACTAGTGGTTCTAAGGATAGACTGCATAAGTAACCAACCCTTAAATCATCTCTTGCTACATTGCCAAAAAAAAAATCATCTCTTGCTACATACTTTTTCTTTTCCTCATGTCATTATACATTGAAGGTTGTTGTACACATTGGAAGGACATTGATCGGGGGATTGCAACACGAGTTTGACCTGTGACCGCAAATCCATGGGTGTAATTGTGAATACTGGCACAGCAAATGCACTTCTCTTTATGTCAAGGAACATTGCTGTATAAAGCAAATTCATTGATCAAGGATTTTGGATTTTTCAGTGACTGCACTTAGTTGGATATTATTGGATCTACACAAGAAAAATTTTGTCTTATATTGACAATTATAGCGATGCACCAATTGATCAGAGAAATTTTATTTTACTCTTATTCCTTAGAAGGATCTAATCCACTTGTTGCTGATTTCTATTTATAAGCACCAGTGCAATCATTTCTTTTCTTTTATGTGTCTATTTTATTGTTAAATATTAATGTTCTATTGATTCGGTGCAAATGTTTGTAATTTTCTGGTTCTTCTGCTGCGTCCTTGTTTGATATATGATGAAGCAAAATCTTCAGTTTCAATTGTTTTTGCTTTATGAGTTTTACATACGCCCTACATACCTCCCCACCCAATATATTTGTTGAAAATTTTGTATTTTAAAAATATAATTGCTATGCAACTGGGTGTCTGAGGAGAAATTAGATGACTTGTGGCTAAACTATGGAGAATGTAATTTTTCTGGAATATATGATGATCCAGCTTCTGTTTAGGTGAGATTCGAGTTCTTGTCTTAGTTCTAAAGTTGTTGATATCCACATCAAGGTAGTATTGTATTAAAGTGACATGAAATTGTCCTTACAATGGACTTCAATCATTATATCTCATGTTTTAAGTTCTACAGGTCACTTACAATTTTATATATTTCATAACTGAATCATGTAGATGTTGGTAATTCATATACAAGAACAGGGAATTGCATGCCCTGAACAGTGCAAAACGGTCCACTTCTTTTTATTGGAGAGGCATGATCTATTTTCTTCATTCAGCTAAGACCGGTCCACTTCAAGGTCTTACATCTGCTTCTGATATGGAATATGAGCCTCAACAAAATGAGAATTGAAATGAAACTTCCTATTCACAGTCTGAACTCATTCTTGTTTGTTGTTTTCTTATTTTGTCAAGATCCACCCCGAATTTCACCCTGAACCTCGAAGTAAGTCTTGCGGGGACTACCTCCAAGGAAAATTTACAGAAAAGCTAGGTAAACATCCCTTGAAAATGGACAACCCTGACCTAGAAAACTAAATTGTTACTTTCCTAAATATTATTGAGCATCCTCCAAATCAAACCCACAATTATACGAAAGTGAGAATATAACAATTACAAACTTCGTATATTCTAAAATACAACATAAGTCTTAGCACACCACCAATAAAATTATACGATAAACCCCAAAGAGTATTCAGAGCTACTAAACACTAGAGGAGCCGGAAAATACCCTAGTAGGTTAAACAAGTAACCTACTGGTGAAATGTGTCTGAGAAATGGGTAACTATGCCTCGTCGTCTCCTACTCGTACTAACCCGTACTCTGCAGACTGAGTATTTTTAAAACGAAGAGCCCAAGGGAAAAACATTCGCAAAAATTAGAGTGAGTGGAAAAAAATAAATAAAAAGAATATTTATTAACATTTATGCTTTCCCAATTTTATTCAAAGAAAACGAATGCATGTCTTAAACGATAATTCTCTTATCGTTATAAATATCGAGCCTCTACAGCTCAAAACTATATATCAAAATATGTATGTGTTTCTGCTGGATCCCGTAGACCCTGAAAAAACTACCTTACTGGATCTGTCCCTGGATATGTTCCTTCTTGTCTGCAAAAGGAGACCGACCGGGACTTTCCGGACTTTCTCTCTCCGATGATAAAGTTAATAATCGGTAGGGAAGTATTGAATGCTAGGAGATGTTTCTTACCATTTTGGTTGACTCCACCATTATATTTATAGCCCCGGGTTGACTTGTGCTTTTAATGTTTTTCAATGTGGGACAAGTATACCATCGCTGTGGAGTCTCCCCCTCTCGGCCGAGACTTCTATAGCATCCGGGATGAGGTCTGTCTGATCCGCCTCATGTTGGGCTTCGTAGCATCACGGGCCGGGGGAGGTATTTATCGACTACCGACTACAAGTCCCCCCAAGTTCCCGTTCAAGACACGTCTTGAGTGGAGACTTGAAGAAATGGTCCGTGATGCCGATTTATTAATAGGTACCCGATCATAGTCCCCCCAAGTTCGTACTCAGGACATGTTTGAACGGGTCAACTTCTCACAGAAAGGCCGACACCACCAGGCGAGCTGAGGAGTCCGTTCTGCATAGAAGGAGTGTCAGCTGAGTTCGCTCCGCGCACAAGGAGTACACGCGAGCTGAAGAGTCCGCTCCGCGCTCAAGGATTACACGCGAGCTGTGGAGCCCGCTCCGCATACAAGGAGTACACGCGAGCTGAGGATTCCGCTCCGCGCATAATGCCTACACGCGAGCTGAGGATTCCGCTCCGCGCACAATGCCTACACGCGAGCTGAGGATTCCGCTCTGCGCATAATGCCTACACGCGAGCTGAGGATTCTGCTCCGCGCATAATGCCTACACGCGAGCTGAGCATTCTGCTCCGCGCATAATGCCTACACACGAGCTGAGGATTCCGCTCCGCGCATAATGCCTACACGCGAGGTGGATCTTGGTGTTACTTTCATGGGCAAGGGTAGCGAGCCCTTTCCAAATTTGGTGTTACTGCTCGAGTGCGGGGTATTATCCCTGCGTGGGTTATCAGGCCACTATTCTCCGTATGAAGGGAATGATACAAACATACCCAACTCCCGTGTTTCTGGAGCCGTACAAGGGACTTACAGCTCTCAAGGCGTAGTTGTTTCAACCTTGCTTTCTGCTCTCATGCCTTAGTTCGTACGCATGCTTCTTTGAGGTTCATGTTCGGGACTTGCGTTGTGTTTTGGGTGCGTCGCATCCCTGGTGGCTTGGCCGATGGGTTTGTGCAATTCCCAGGAGCTCGGTGACCACTGGCAAGTGCTGCCGGGTAGTGTTGTTGGCATTAATGCCATGTCCGCCAGGTGGCGCTGTGGGGGGGGGGGGTGAAGGGATGTGCATTTAATGCGAGTCGTGTCACGCCTGTCGTGTTCGAGAAGTTTTGCGGTAGTGGGGAACGTGTCTGGATCCTACGGCGGGTCGCGACTGATCGGATTGCCTCGATGGGGGGGGGGAAACGAGGCGTCCCTTCCCCTGCTTCGTACATAAGGAAACGCTGCCTTCTGTGGTCATTCTGCAGTCTTCAATCCTCTTCGGCGTAGTTATCTCGATTCCCGTCTTGCCGTTGAAGCGTGGAGGAGAAAAGGAATTCGTACGCCTGGGGGAGTGCTGCTGCTCTGCTACAGCCGATCTTCCGATTGCGAGGTGCTATCCCTTTGCTGCTCCGGCGTGTCTCCGGCATTCACTGTCTGGTTAGTTTCCTATCTCCAGCGTTTAGTTATGTTGCTGAGAGTATCTAGTAGGGTGTGTAGATTGGTAGATGTTTCTGGGTGGCTGGGTTTGATTATGGGTTTCTGGGTTTGTTGAAATGGGTGGTGTCAAAACCTCCCGGCGGCGGTACACCGATGTAGGTATCTAATAGCGCATAGGGTTTTTTATAGGGTTAAAAAAAGGAATTCGATAAATATTGGAAAGAGATAACGCGACTATAATGGACGCGTTATCGAGAAGACTGGAGAGAGACGAGGCGATTGAGCGGGCTGCCGCCACTGCCCGCGAAGCGCAGGGCGAGGGAGGAGGCCCACCGATAACAACGCTGATGGTTACCCGCAGGACGGTCGTTGTCGGGGCAAACCTGTTCCTAGAAGCTATGGAAAGAGAAGGCCTACCATCGCCCCCAACGCCCGTCGAGGATGGAAGGTCAGAAACGACGGGAGTAGAGGCGGCCCTGATGGCCATGCGGGATAGTGTGGTGAACCTGACTACAAGGGTAGACAAAGCTGAGAGACGGGCGGCCCGCAACCCGCCCGGCGTGGGATTCGAAGAAAGAGGAGGACCATTCACAAGGACCATCACGCAGACCGTACGTTCTCACGCAGCAAAACCACTCAAGTTGAACTACGGGGGGGGGGGGGGGAGGGGGGAAGGGGACCCGCATCTTTTCCTCGACAGCTTTAAATCCCATACAAACGCAAAGGGTTATTCGGATGCCGCATGCTGCAACATGTTTCAAGAGACGCTATCGGGAGAGGCACTGAGCTGGTTCTATGAGCTCCCGGCCGGCTCGATAGACTGCTTTAGGAAGCTTGCGGACAGGTTCGTTAACCGATTCATACTGCGTACGGACGGGCAGAATACCACCCAACTGTTCAAGGTAAAACAAGGGCACGCCGAGGGATTAAAGTCCGAAAAGTCCCGGTCGGTCTCCTTTTGTAATAGTAGACTCCTTTGTCGGTTGTGAAGGCAGTATGTTCCTCGTCCGCTGGGTCCATCATGATTTGATTGTAGCCCACGTAAGCGTCCATAAAGCTCAGCATTTCGAACCCGGAGGTGGAATCAACAAGCTGATAAATTCGAGGCAACGGGAAGCTATCTTTGGGGCACGCCCTATTAAGACTGGTGTAGTCCACGCACATCCTCCATTGCCCTACCGCCTTCTTAAGGACCATGACCACGTTGGCCAACCATTGCGGGTATTTTGCTTCCTTGATAACTGGATATCCAGCAGCCTCTGTACCTCTCCCTTGATGATGTCATACTTGGTCACATCGAACGACCTCCGCTTCTGTCGCACCGGAGGCACGCCTTTACGGATTCCCAACTTGTGCGTGACTATATCACCCGAGATACCGGGCACGTCAGTGTACGACCAGGCCAATGCTTTGCTGTTGGCCTTTAGAAAACGCACGAGCTCCTCTCGTACGATGTCCGGCAACCCTGTCCCGATCCTCGCGGTTCGGGCTGGGAACTGGTCCGAGATGCAAATGAGCTCTGTTTCCTCAACTGACCCAGGTCGCTCGAATTCAGTTCCTTCTGTTGCAGCATTAATTCTGGGATCCTCGTAGACATCCGACATGAGTTTATTCATTCTCCCGAAGGCT
This sequence comes from Fragaria iinumae, assembly GCA_009720345.1. Taxonomy (NCBI): domain Eukaryota; kingdom Viridiplantae; phylum Streptophyta; class Magnoliopsida; order Rosales; family Rosaceae; genus Fragaria; species Fragaria iinumae. The sequence continues at coordinate 22,957,752 of CM019117.1, forward strand.
AATACTTCTGCTCTTTTCCTGCCAATATCATGGTCGATAGCGTAGCATCCTCTTGCAGCCAGCTGATCGCCACGGACGGTAACGATACCCGTTGGGGATGGTAGTTTCATCATCAGCATGTGACCGGCAATGAATGCCTTGACTTTCCACAGGGCTGGTCTCCCAAGTATCCCATTGTACGATGAGTCACAGTCGACTATTATGAAGTCTACCGTTGATCTCAGCGTGTTCCCTTCTGAACCTCCGAGGATCATAGGTATGTAGTCAGATCCAAGAGGTTGCACCACGTCTCCGGAGAAGCTTATCAATGGCTCATTATCCTGCGTAAGCTTGCTGTTCCCCCGTTTTAGTGCCCGCTATGCATTTCTGAACAACACATTCACAGACGCCCCGGTGTCGATTAGAATTTTCTTACAGAGACAATGATCCAACTGTGCAGTGATCAGGAATGGATCCTCGTGAGGCAGCCTGGTCCCTTGCTCCTCTTCTTCTTCTAACCTCACGGACTTCCACCTCATGTTGACATTCTGAGCGCTACAGCTCCCGAAGGCATATACCTCCCGCCCATCTCTGATCCCGGGGCATTGCTTCTTGGCTCTGTTACTTTGGTCTATCGGCGCTCCTCCGCGGATCGTGTTGATCGTCCCGTACATGGATTCCCCCTGTACTTGCCGCTGATCTGACACGTATTGCTGAAGCTTTCCTGCTTTCAGTTGGCTCTCGATCGTCTTTTTTAGCTCAACACAGTTATTTATCGTGTGCGTTGCTTCCCCGTGGTATCCGCAGTACTTTCCGGTATCCTCCCGTGTTAATCGGGATGACGGAAACTTTCTGGCTGCTGGCCCCGGGATCGTTTCCTTGTTCTCGTTCCACACTACCTCGGAACTGCTGTTCTAAACCCACTGTCCTGATAGCTCCCTCTGCTTTTCTTCTGTGGACCCCCCATTGGCTTGGTTTGCTTCCTGCCCCCGTCCTTGAACTTCTTGCTAGGGGTGAAAGCTTGTCCGTCTTGGTCCCCTTCCCAGGTTCTTACTTCTTGGATCGACTGTCCTTGGGATTCGGACCTCCTTCCTTCCTTTCTCTTGCTCGCTTGCCGATCCCCGTATGTGTCATGGTCTGCCTGGGCATGTCTGATCGCCATTTCCATTAGCTCATCGTAGCCTCGGGGGTTTTCAATTCGTACCGCGTATAAGAACTTCCCTGGCAATAGGGCTTGGACGAAGGCTTCCTCCACCACCTTCTTGTCGAAACTCCTGACCTTGGATGTGGCCCCCTGCCAACGATTTACAAAGGTCTTTAATCCCTCGGCGAGCCCTTGTTTTACCTTGAACAGTTGGGTGGTATTCTGCCCGTCCGTACGCAGTATTAATCGGTTCATGAACCTGTCCGCAAGCTTCCTAAAGCAGTTTATCGAGCCGGCCGGGAGCTCATAGAACCATCTCAGGGCCTCTCCCGATAGCGTCTCTTGAAACATGTTGCAACATGCGGCATCCGAATAACCCTTTGCGTTTGTATGGGATTTAAAGCTGTCGAGGAAGAGATGCGGGTCCCCTTCCCCCCCGTAGTTCAACTTGAGTGGTTTTGCTACGTGAGAACGTACGGTCTGCGTGATGGTCCTTGTGAATGGTCCTCCTCTTTCTTCGAATCTCACGCCGGGCGGGTTGCGGGCCGCCCGTCTCTCAGCTTCGTCTACCCTTGTAGTCAGGTTCACCACACTGTCCCGCATGGCCATCAGGGCCGCCTCTACTCCCGTCGTTTCCGACCTTCCATCCTCGACCGGCGTTGGGGGCGGTGGTGGGCCTTCTCTTTCCATAGCTTCTGGGAACAAGTTTGCCCCGACAACGACCGTCCTGCGGGTAACCATCGGCGTTGTTATCGGTGGGCCTCCTCCCTCACCCTGCACTTCGCGGGCAGTGGCGGCAGCCCGCTCAATCGCTTCGTCTCTCTCCAGTCTTCTCGATAACACGTCCATTATCGTCGCGTTATCTCTTTCCAGCTTTTTCTCTCGCGCGGCCAAGTCTAAGCGGTCCCGCGTCCTTTCTCTCTCCATTCGTGCCACGTCCGCTCTCAACCTCTCTATCATGTCCTCCATTTCTTCCTGCGCGAGATCGCGCAACGTTCCGTCCGGGGTCCTTCCCGGATCGTTTGTCGCCAGTGCGCATCCCAGTCTCTCACCCGTTCCTCCCGTCCTAGTATTGCTTCCCGGCGTCCCGACTCCATTGAGGCCACTGTGATCTCCCGTCATTATCCTGCTCCCGACTTCTGCTTCATTCGTCTCGATCATCGAGACACTAGCTTTTCGTAAGACTTCCCACAAACGGTGCTAATTGTTTCTGCTGGATCCTGTAGACCCTGAAGAAACTGTCTTACTGGATCTGTCCCTGGATATGTTCCTTCTTGTCTGCAAAAGGAGACCGACCGGGACTTTCCGGACTTTCTCTCTCCGATGATAAAGTTAATAATCGGTAGGGAAGTATTGAATGCTAGGAGATGTTTCTTACCATTTTGGTTGACTCCACCGTTATATTTATAGCCCCGGGTTGATTTGTGCTTTTAATGTTCTTCAATGTGGGACAAGTATACCATCGCTGTGGAGTCTCCCCCTCCCGGCCGAGACTTCTATAGCATCCGGGATGAGGTCTGTCCGATCTGCCTCATGTTGGGCTTCGTAGCATCACGGGTCGGGGGAGGTATTTATCGACTACCGACTACAGTATGTATTTACACTCGCCCATACTCCCTATATAAATTAATAATAATCTATATAGGGTTACTACGCTCGCGTCCAACGCTCAAGTCGCGCCTTAATGCAGTGATACACTACGCCATTAAGGTGGACAGACGAATGTATAAATATGTGCCCATACCCCCTATATGAATTAAACACTCATATAAAACTACTACGTTTGCGTCCAACGCTCACGTCACACCATAATGCAGTTATATACTATGCCATTAAGGTGGACAAACACATATTGCTAGCTAACATTTATATACATACTCTCCTTAAAAATATATTATAATTTACCGAAAATCCCATTTTCGGTAACTCACCACAATGAGTAAAATCGTCAAATAAAAATGACAACTAATGCTCCAACCAAATAAACAATTGCATGCATATTATTTAAACCAAGAGTTCACTCACAAATTAGGCCTAAGCCTGAAGTATGTCTGAAGCCTCTTCTGCTCGAGCTTCCTCACGTTGGATCCAAAAACATAATTAAATCCTCAACTATATACCATCGCTTATAAAAATATAGGCAAAATTAAATGTGGCCTTATTTACTCTCATTCTTGCCCAACTTTGCAAATCTTAAAATTGATACCGTCCAAACTTCACCATAAATATCGGCGGCCTTAAATCCATCTTCTACGGCCGAAACAACAATAATCTAACGGCCGGATTCTATCCAAATTAACGGCCAAAATACCAAACTTCAAAAAAATCCCAAACCTATCCAAAATTCCTCCAAAAATTCCTAAATTCAGATCGTTAATCTCCCCTTAATATTCCACATTTAAAACCATAAAATTTCCCAAAACAGCGGCGGTCGGCGGCCGACTCCGGCGACCTCCAATAACTACCAAATTTTAACAGCATTTTTGTCTCAATCTCCTCTACAACTTTCCTAACTAACACAAACACCAATTCCAAGCCTAACTATGCCAATCGAACGAAAACATCTAATAAGCCCTATAATTTCCTTTACCAATTTCTCCTTACCTAGCTCAAGAGGGAGGGAGTTCTTTGGAGGGGTTGGTGCACGGGAGGAGGGCTTCCTTTTGAGCCTAGCAGCTCCGGCTATGGCGGCCGGAGGAGGAAGTTTCGGCGAGAACACCTTCGCGGCACAGCCGCACCTTCCCAGCGATCGTGCTCCCTCACGGCGGCGCGACACCGGCTGCCACCTACCTAGACTTGTAGAGGATGCTCCAAGCTTCTAATCGGTACCAAGCACGCCTCCTATCTCGGCCGGACGGCGGCCGAAAAGTTTTCGGGTCAGGAGGAGGAATCGGGAGAGAGAGAGAGAGAGAGAGAGAGAGAGAGAGAGAGAGAGAGAGAGAGAGAGAGAGAGAGAGAGAGAGAGAGAGAGAGAGAGAGAGAGAGAGAGAGAGAGAAATGATTTTGGGCTTTGACCAAAAACAAGGGCCCGGTCCAACTTAAACATAACCCAACTCCAAAATTTAACACCCCAAAATAATACCCCAATAAAACTTAACTTTTTAATTGATAACTTTTCCATGCTAACTCCGATTTTAACGCATAGCATGTCTACGAACTCGTAATAACATCCTCTACGACTTTCATGAAGAAAGTTTTCCCAAATTCCATACAGAAGTAAAAGTCAACTTTGGATTCTTAAATAGTAAACGGTTACTTAAAACGGTAAAAGACCAAAATAATACCAAAGTAAATAACCGTAAAATAACTTAAGAACCGGGGCGTGACATATTTTGTAAAGTTCCAATTAGTATGAATTATAGAAGCTGAAAATTTACTTTTGTTTTCAGGAGTGGGTCAACGGGTGGAATTCGACGATTGTTTTTCAGACAGATTATCAAGACTTTGGGAGGGTTCAGTTAGAGATTTACAGTGCTGCTTCATTTGGATGGGCTTACTGGACACTGAACAATGATAGAGCTCACTGGGATACTGAATGGAACAGTAGAAACAATTATCTTCAATTGAGTATGTAGACATAGAAAATTTAACGATAATAATAGTCGTTGAATAATCCAAGCAAATACATGGCTCGTGAGTCAACAAAATTGGAAAACCGTCAGAAATGACACATGGCAATGTGGGAATGGTCGGCCGACAACAAAACCTCAAATCCCGATTGAAACAAATTATCAAGTGTCGATTGATGATCAGATATCAATTAAATTAAATTAATCGGACATCCCCAAAATAATTGGTAATAGTTCGCCAACGGTCAGGCGAGCTAGATAGCTAGACTTCGTGAGGCGAAATGGACTTCGCGAGGCGAGTTTGACTTCGCCAGCGGTCAGGCGAGCTAGATAATTTGACTTCGCGAGGTGAGCTAGACTTCGCGAGGCGAAACGGATTTCGCGTAGAAGTAAACAGAGGCGAGGCGAGATGACTCCGCACGCGTAGATTTACATGAAAGCGAGGCGAGATGGCTCCGCGGGCGTAGATTTACATGAAGGCGAGGCGAGATGACTCCGCGCGCGTAGATTTACATGAAGGCGAGGCGAGATGGCTCCGCGCGCGTGGATTTAGGTGAAGGCGAGGCGAGATGGCTCCGCGCGCGTAAATTAACATAAAGGCAAGGCGAGATGGCCCCGTGTAAGGGAGAACCTCACGAAGGAGCTAGACGACAGAGTTCGCATGCATGCGGGGATGTATGTCCAAGATAAGTCGTCCGCGAAGTGAGACCAGAAATCACCGGTTGCTTGGAAATCAAGGTGCCTCGCGAGATACCTTCCATATCCGCGGGATGGCTCGCCCCTTACTAAGGATCTTGATCAAAACGGGACATTTAATCCAAAGCGATCTGGGCATATCTAAATCTTAAGATTTGATTGATTTGATTATGTTGAAATCGGCAAGTAAATCAATCAGTCAAGATTCATTGATTCGATTAAGGAAATATCATTGATTCAGTATCTTCATTACTTGCCAAAAGCGAAGGCATGCTAACACTATAAATACCCCCTCTCATACCAAGAGGAAGGGGGCAGAAACAAAAAAGAGCGGACTAGAGAGAGAGAGAAAAATCCCTCAAGAGCTCAGAAGCCTCCCCGAAATCCTTGAAGATCTATCAAGCTCCCCAAATAGCCAGTTCTTCACTAAACCCTTGAAGAACCATCAAGCTGCCAAATAGCCGGTTCTTCATCAACCTCAAAAGCCTAGAAGTTGTCAAATCCTGAAGAATCATCAAGCTGCCAAATAGCCGATTCTTCATCAACCTCAAGCCTAGAAGTTGTCAAATCCCGAAGAGTCATCAAGCTGCCAAATAGCCGATTCTTCATCAACCTCAAGCCTAGAAGTTGTCAAATCCTGAAGAATCATCAAGCTGCCAAATGGCCGGTTCTTCATCAACCTCAAGTCTAGAAGTTGTCAAATCCCGAAAAGTCATCAAGCTGCCAAATAGCCGGTTCTTCATCAACATCAAGTCTAGAAGTTGTCAAATCCCGAAGAGTCATCAAGCTGTCAAATAGCCGACATCTTCACCAAATCCAAATCCCAAATACCCGTTACAGGATCAACCCGCGTAACCCTCAAGAACAAATGTTTGTCACCCTTGAGTTAAACCTAAATTCGGAGATAGAATCAGAGGAGTTCACAAAGATTGTAACTCGCATTCGCATTGATTAAATTAAATTATTCTTTGTACACGTGTTGTTCTGTTATTTGTTGCAGATATTTTCGTGTTTACAGAGTAATTGTCTAGACTTTGTCTGTTCTTTGTAGTAACTGACATCTTCGAACAAAGGGAAAATGGGGAGGATAAGGCTAAAAAGAACAAATTCATTTGCAGAATGTGTGCTACATGAGAGTTGGTAATGCCAGAATGATTTATTGTTTGGTGTTGTAAAGGAGATATTATACGATTTACTATGAATGTTGACATTCTAAATCTAGGAAGTTATGCAAGAACAAATCGAATTGTGACTCTGAAAAAAAAAAAAAATCGGCCATAGGATGTGATAGTTATAGTGAAATACAACTACAGTAGAAATATCACATATTTTCGATAATGTTTAAACCCCAATTAAGGAGGTTAACTTTATTTATGTATATGTTTCACTATGGAGAGCCCTATCGTCGGGATGTCAACTTCCGTAAAACTTTTTATGGACGACATCTCATCTATGTGAGTGTGTGGGCAGAAAAGTGAACTATAATAAGTCACAAAAATCTTTTTATGGGTGACATCTCATCTATGTGAGTGTGTGGGCGGAATAATCAACCATAATAAGTCACAAATGGGTAGGTAAGAGCGTTTTTTGTGTAATAAGTGACGTTTAATTAAGGTCGACCTCTTTGATTGAGTTCCGATCTTTCCAAACACAATCGAATTTTGTACCATATGCATGTTTTGCTATACTAATCACATCAGTCGCTCGAATTTCAATTTTGTGAATTTTTGTCATTGAAATCATGTGTCTACTAATATGCTAAATCTATATAATAGGTTATACTGAAGTGTACATATTTGAACCAACAGTACAGAGAAAGTATAACGTTTGAAAATCTTATGCGCTACAAAATATTAGGTATTTGATTTTCTCTTCTGAGAATAAGGTACTTGATTATTATTATTATTATTAAGTGGTCTCATTTTGGTCATGTGAGATGTATATATTCTCAACACTTGTTGATGCAATGGATTAGGGTCTGACGTGGCTTTGCAAACACTACTAGCCGAAAAGATTTATGCATTATTAAAATGAAAATGCAGAAAATGTGAAAGGAAACAAAAAAAACCTATTTGGATGCTACACTGTGCTAGACTTGATTGATAGAAAATGAGGGTCGCAACAATTACATATAAGGCTTAGAATGTAGAATGTCGTAATTGCCCTTGTGACTTAATTGTTAGAAACATAACATATAGTTAACACTAGCGGTATCTGAAACATGTGTCACGTTCCGACTCTTAAATTTTACCTTATTTACTGGCTTGGAATTAATAAGTTTTACCGTCTTCGTCAATGAGTTTATAGTTTAATTGGTTCCCAAAGGGGTTTTGGGGGACGATTATTTTGAAGAGATTATTTGTAGTTGAAAAATGTGATGACGGTAAAAATGGTAAATTTTAGCTAGTAAAAGGTAAGTTTCATTAGGGTATTATTTTTGGGGTGTTAAATTTTTAGAATTGGGTTATATTCTTGGTTTGGACCGGGTGGGGCAAAAACCCAAATTCTCTCTCTCTCTCTCTCTCTCTCTCTCTCTCTCTCTCTCTCTCTCGCTCCCCGAGCTCTCTCCCGCTGCCGAACTTTCCGCCGCTGTCCGGCCACCGTTCGCCGACGCACCGGTCCCTAACGGTCGGCCGTTCACCCAGCTCCCTTCCTAGACTGGTGAGAGCTCCCCTAGCGCCCCCGATCGGGAGGAAAACTCGCCGGAACTTCCTCCTCCGGCCGCCATAGCCGGAGCTGCTAGGCTAAAAAAGAAGCCCTCCCCCCGTACGTTCATCCTTCCAAAGGATTCGCTCCCTCTTGAGCTAGGTAAGGAGAATCGGTGAGTGGAAGTTCTAGGGTTTTTCGTAATGTTTTCGTTCGATTGACATAGTTAGACTTGGAATTGGTGTTTGTGCTAGTTAGGAAAGTTGTAGAGGGAGTTGAGAGGAAGATGCTGTCAAAATTTGGTAAGCATTGGAGGTCGCCGGAGTTGGCCTCCGGCTGCCCCTGCCGGCGGACCCGTCGCTGTTTGGGGGTTTTTATGGTTTTAAATGTGTGTTGTTAAGGGGAGTCTATTGATGTGAATTTTGGAATTTTTGGAGGAGTTTTGGATAGGTTTGGAAATTGTTAAAGTTTGGTAATTTTGACGGATTAATAGGGTAGAATCCGGCCATTGGTTTAATGTTGTTTAGACTGTGGGATGTTGCATTAAGGCTGCCGTTATTTTTCCGGTGAGGTTGGATAATATTAAGTTAAGAATGGCGAAGTTAGGCAAGGATGAGCGTGGTTAAAGCTCACAGTTAATTTTGCCTATTTTTATTAAATATTGGATTTTGAAGTTGGGAAATTAATTATATATTTGGAACAGGACGTGAGGAGGCTTGAGCAGAAGAGGCCTCGGACCGAGATCAGGCTTAGGCCTAATTTGTGAGTGGACTTTTGCTTTAAATAATGTGCATGCAAATGGTTTATTGATGAATAATTTCTTTTGTTGGAGAATAACCGAAATTTAGAATTTCGGTGATTATATATTCATATATGAATGATTATGAGAATAATATGTATATAAATAATTGCTAGCTAGCTATACGTACTTTTCCGCCATAATGAGGTAAAATACCATTATGGTGTGACGTGAGCGTTAGACGCAATCGTCGTAGCCCTATATGAATATAATAATAATTCAGATAGGGAATATGCACGTAAATATATACACTTGTCTTTTTCGCATAATGAGGTAAAATTCCATTATAGCGTGACGTGAGCGTTAGACAAAAGCGTAGTAGCCTTGTGTGAATTTCTATTTTTCTTATATTTCTTCATAAGAAATCATACAAGGAGTATGACGAGTGTAAATACATATATATATACATATATATATATATATATATATATATATAGTTTTAGTTTAGTCTGAGAGGCTGTATTTAATTAAGTTTCGGAGACTAGCCGGAGCTAGTAATGTATTTGCCAGTTTTTGAGTTGAGAGCTTTTAAGCTGTCGCATACATCATAATTTCTTTGGAAATGTAAATTGGGAAAACATAAATATTTTCATTGAATTCATTTTTGTCCACTCACTCTAACGATTTCAAATGTTTTCCCCTGGGCTCTTCGTTTTTAAAATGCCCAGTCTGCAGAGTGCGGGTCGGTACTAGTAGGAGGAGACGAGGCATAGTTACCCATCTATCAGCCACTTTTGACCAGCAGGTTACCTGCTTAACCTACTAGTGTATTTTCCTGCTTCCGTTGGTTTTAGTAGCTCTGAATACTCTTGGGATTATTGGTATAATATTCTAATGGAGTGTGCTAAGATTCATGTTATATTATTTGGATTTTTTATGGGTAATTCTTGGATTTTCCAGGTTAGGGTTGTCCATTTTCAAGGGAGGTTTACCGAGTGCTTCAGTAAATTTTCCTTGGAGGTGGACCCTGCAAGACTTACTTCTGGTTTAAGGGTGAAATTCGGGGTGGGTCTTGACAGTTGGTATCAGAGCTTTAGGTTTCATTTCCTGCCTCCTTAGTACTATCATATTTGCCTAAGAAGCACGTAGTTCCTATAGAGTGGTGATCCGACCACGGCAGATTCACTAGCATTTTATCCTTTGGATGCTATGTGTTATTGGGTATGTGTGATAGTTCTGTTAGTCTTGTATATAGACTACTAAATATCTCCTTCCTCAGATACTATGCCTCCTAGACGCCAACCTCGTGTGGCTACCTCGACCAACGCGAATGAGGGTGATGAAGTTAGAGGATTAGTTGATTCCATTGGGAATATGCTGAGAGGTGGATTAGACAGGGTTCAGCACCCTCGGTCTATGAAGAAGAAGGATGTCTTCGATGCTGGGGCAATTGAGTTCAAGGGGGCCAAGGGACCCCTTGTGCATACACTTGGCTGGATAAGATGGAGAAGGCTTTTGAGAGCACTGATCTGCCGGAAGAAAAGAAAGTGAAGATGACAGTGACTTTTCTAGATGACTCAGCGCATCATTGGTGGACTCTCACTAGCAGAAATAATGGTGGTGCTCAGGTATGACTTGGGAGCAATTTAAGGCGCTCTTCTTGGGTCAGTATTTCAGTCATGCTCATCGTAGTAGGATTCAGACGGATTTTCTGAACATGAAGAAGAGGGTTGATGAGAGTGTCATCGAGTTTGAGCAGAGGTTCACTACCTTGAGCTATCATGTGCCATATTTGGTTCCTAATGAAAGGACCAGGATTGATATGTTTATTGGGGCACTCGGTGGAGTGTATGCAGATAGGATGACAAGTGTTATTTACTCGACTTTTCTTGATGCGGTTAGTGCAGCCATGGCTATCGAGACTAGGGGGACATATAGTGCTCGACCCCGAGATTTCAGTGGTCCCAGTCAGGGTCCATCTAAGAAGGCTGCTTCCTCATCCGCTTCTGAATCATCAGCTGGTAGTGGTTATAGCAACGGATCAAGCTCTGGTGCGCGGAACAGGGCTAGAGGACGTTTCAGGAGACCTTTCAGGAGTCAGTTGGGTAGGTAGCAGACTGGTCAATTTGGTGCTGATGACAGTTTCCATGGTGGGACATCTGGTGGTCCGACTTTTTCTTTTGGGCAGCAACAGTCTTCTGGGTGGTATGAGTGTGGTGGTCAGGATCATTTCAGGAGGGATTGTCCATTATTGGCCCAGAGGACCACCCCTACCCCTACTCAGCCATTCGGTCAGTCTTCAACCAGAGGCTCCAGTAGTGGTACCCATGGCAGTTCAGCAGTCAGAGGCGGAACTCCACAGAGTAGTGGTCAGCGTGGACGTCCCATGACTCGTGCTAGACTTCACGCTATGACTCAGCATGAGGGTCATACTTCGCCAGATGTCATCATTGGTACGTTATTAATTTTTGGGCAGCCAGCTTTTACTTTAATTGACCCCGGAACCACGCATTCATTTATGTCTAGTAGATTTGCCCTCCATGCCAATGTGCCATCATCATCTCTTCCAGGCGAGTGGCATGTGTCTCTACCCTCCGGTGAGGTGATGAGAATAAATTGGGTGTTTAGTGGTTGTGAAGTATTGATAGAAGGGACTAAGTTTAAGGCAGATCTAATCCCTTTAGATATTGTGGAGTGTGATGTGATCTTGGGAATGGGCTTTTTAGAGGCTTATAGAGCTATGGTAGATTATTTTCGAAAAGAAGTGGTGTTTCGAAGTCCAGATGGATTTGAGGTTGCATTTCAAGGGGAAAGAGATGTTATCTCGAGTTGCTTGATATCAGCTGTTATTGCTAGAAAATTGTTAAATAAAGGCTGTCAGGCATACTTAGCTCACATTGTAGATACAAGTGTGGGAGTGTTGGAAGTAGAGGATATTCCTGTAGTAAGAGAGTTTCCGGATGTGTTTCTCGACAAGTTGCCTGGTTTGCCTCCTGTAAGGTAGATAGATTTTTCTATCGAGTTGCTTCCTGGAACTACGCCTATCTCTCAGGCACCTTACAAAATGGCTCCAGCAGAATTGAAAGAGTTGAAGACTCAACTGCAGGAGTTGGTAGACAAGGGTTTTGTTCGGCCTAGCATGTCTCCATGGGGTGCTCTGGTGTTGTTTGTTAAGAAGAAAGATGGCACCATGAGACTATGCATTGATTATAGGAAGCTAAATCAAGTCACGATGAAGAATAAATATCCGTTGCCTCGCATTGATGATTTATTTGATCAGTTGAGGGGCGCTTCTGTTTTCTCAAAGATTGACTTGAGATCTGGTTATCATCAGTTGCGGATCCAGGAAGGTGACATAGCCAAGACTGCTTTTCGATCACGCTATGGTCATTATGAGATTGTAGTAATGCCTTTTGGACTTACTAATGCACCCGCTGCTTTCATGGATCTCATGAATAGGGTGTTTCGTCCATATCTTGACCGTTTCGTGATCGTATTCATAGATGACATTTTGGTATACTCAAGAAGTGAGAAGGAGCATGCCAAACATCTAAGAATGATATTGCAGACTTTGAGAGTTGCTCAACTGTATGCTAAATTCAGCAAGTGTGAATTTTGGCTGGATAAAGTGGGGTTCTTGGGTCATGTGGTTTCGGCAGAAGGTGTTAGTGTGGATCCCCAAAAGGTGGAAGTAATGTCAAATTGGAGAAGACCCACCACTGTGACGGAGATTCGTAGTTTCTTGGGGTTAGCAGGTTATTATCGACGCTTTGTGCAAGATTTTTCAAAGATTGCTGCTTCACTTACAAGATTGACGAAGAAGGGAGTTAAGTTCGAATGGTCAGATCAGTGTGAGCAAAGTTTTCAAGAATTAAAGAATCGCTCTACTAGTGCTCCTGTATTGGCACTTCCGGATGATAGTGGGGAATATGTGGTTTATTGTGATGCTTCTAGACGAGGTCTAGGCGGAATCTTGATGCAGCATGATCAAGTTATTGCCTACGCTTCTAGGCAATTTAAGCCGCATGAGGCGAATTATCCCACTCATGATCTAGAGCTTGCAGCGGTGGTATTTACTCTCAAGTTGTGAAGACACTATCTTTATGGAGCCAAGTGTCAGATTTTTACCGATCACAAGAGTTTTCGGTATGTGTTTACTAAAAAAGAGTTAAATATGAGGCAGACATAGACTTCGTAAGGTAAACAGGACTTCGCGAGGCGAAATGGACTTCGCGAGTTGACCCTGACTCTGCGAGGCGAAATGGACTTCGCGAGGTGAAATGGATTTCGCGAGGCGAGCTAGGCTTGGCGAGGTGAAATTGACTCCGCGAGGTGACCTTGACTTCGCGAGGCGAAATGGACTTCGTGAGGCGAAATGGACTTCGCGAGGCGAGCTAGGCTTGGTGAGGTGAAATTGACTCTGCGAGGTGAACTTGACTTCGCGAGGTGAAATGGACTCCGCGCGCGTAGATTTACATGAAGGTGAGGCGAGATGGTTCCACGCGCGTAGATTAACATAAAGGCGAGGCGAGATGGCCCCACGTAAGGGGGAACGTCGTGAAGGAGCTAGACGACAGAGTTCGCATGCATGCGGGGATGTACGTCCAAGAGAAGTAGTCCGCGAAGTGGGATTAGAAATCACCGCTTGCTTGGAAATCAAGCTTCCTCGCAGGATACCTTCCATATCCGCGAGATAGCGTAAGGATCTTGCTCAAAACAGGACATGCAATCCAAAGCAATCTAGGCATATCTAAATCTCAAGATTTGATTGATTTGATTATGTTAAAATCGGCAAGTAAATCAGTCAAAATTCATTGATTCGATTAAGGAAATATTATTGATTCAGAATCTTCATTAGATGCCTTAAGTGGAGGCATGTTAACACTATAAATACCCCTTCTCATACCTAGAGAAGGGAGCATAAACCAGGAAGCGAACTAGAGAGAGAGAAATCCCTCCGCGAGCTCAGAAGTCCCCCTTAAAACCTTGAAGAACTATCAAGCTCCCCAGATAGCCAGTTCTTCACTAAACCCTTGAAGAACTATCAAGCTCCCTAAATAGCCGGTTCTTCACTAGATCCTTGAAGAACTATCAAGCTCCCGAAATAGCCAGTTCTTCACTAAACCTAAATCCAAATCCCAAATACTTGTTACGTGATCAATCCGCGTAACCCTCAAGAACAAGTGCTTGTCACCCTTGAGTTAAACCTATATTCAGAGATAGAATCAGAGGAATTCACAAAGATTGTAACCCGCATTCGCATTTGATTAAATTAAATTATTCTTTGTACACGTGTTGTTCTGTTATTGGTTGCAGATATTTTCGTGTTTACAAAAGTGGCACGCCCGGTGGGATAACTTTGCCTCTCATCTCCTTCTCCGCAAGAAATCCGTTCGAAGTAATGGCCTCCAAGAGCACTCAAGCCATCTCGACGAAGAAGTCTAAACCAACGACCGCAAGGTCAAACAGCGAGCCCTCTGGTCATGTCACCCGTAGCATGGCGAGGAATCAACCCACAACATTTGTGGCTTTGCCTTCCAACCCTCGTGAACCAGTCATCGCTTTGGCGAATCTCGCGAACAAGCATGCCTCGCGAAGTGAGGACAAGCGCGCCTCGCGAAGTGAAGAGAAGGAAACTCCAAACAAATCAAGGGAGCGATCATTCTCACCTACCACGGATGATGAATCAAGCACGGCTTCATACGATGGAAGCCCAAATGGTGATGAAGACAACACGTATGGCCTGCCGATGGACTATTCATCACAACCTATCCCTATGGAAGTCATGGTGACAGGAGCATCCACAATTGAAGAGCAAATAGCCAATTTGATGAGAGCGGTTCAGAAGCTCACCAAAACGGTGGAAGAAAAGGACCTGCAAATTGCCGAGCTTTATAGCAGGCTTGAAAGTCAAGATGAAGAAAAGAAGGACAAAGTAGGCGAGAACTCCAAGAACGACGACAAGGAAGATGATGGCTCGCTTGGATCAATGTCCTTTCAGCAATTGCAAGACATCATCACCAACTCCATCAGAGCTCAATATGGAGGTCCTTCTCGTGATTCTCTCACCTACTCCGAACCCTACACCAAAAGAATCAATGGACTAAGGATGCCGTTGGGATACCAGCCGCCAAAGTTCCAGCAATTCGAAGGGAAGGGCAATCCAAAGCAACATGTTGCTCACTTCATTGAAACCTGCAATAACGCCGGGACGGAGGGTGACCACCTTGTCAAGCAATTCGTTCGCTCTATGAAAGGCAATGCCTTTGAGTGGTACACGGACTTAGAGCCCGAGTCCATCGACAGTTGGGACCAAATGGAACGTGAATTCTTAAACCGCTTCTACAGTCCAAGGCGAACTGTGGGCATGACGGAACTCACCAACACAAAACAATGGAGAGACGAACCAGCGATTGACTTCATCAACATGTGGCGCTCGCTCAGCCTCGATTGTAAAGACCACTTGTCGGAGACGTCTGCAGTAGAAATGTGCATCCAAGGCATGCATTTCGATTTGTTGTCATTCTCCAAGGCATCAAGCCTCGAACCTTTGAAGAACTGGCTACGCGAGCGCATGATATGGAGTTGAGCATAGCTAGCCACAAGGGTAAGAAGGAGTTTGTCAATGATCAATGAAAAGATAAAGCTTTCAGCAGCAAAGTTGACAAGGTCGTGAAAAGATCTACAAAAGAGTCAATGACTGTAAGTGTTGCTCCAATCAAAATCTCCACACGAGACAAGAAGGAGGTTAAGAGAGTAGAACCGACTCAAGCCTACGGGAGGAAGAAGCATTCATTGACTGAGTGGGAGCAAAAGACTTATCCATTCCCAGATTCCGATGTGGCAGGCATGTTGGAGGATTTGCTTGAGAACAAGGTGATAGAACTTCCAGAGTGCAAACGTCCAGAAGAAATGCATCGGGTCAATGATCCGAAGTATTACAAGTTTCATCGCCTCGTCAGCCACCCAATTGAGAAGTGCTTTGTTTTGAAGGATTTGATCATGAAGCTTGCCAAACAAGGAAGAATCGAGTTGGATGTCGACGAGGTTGTTGCGGTCAATTGCACTACCATTTCGTTTGGCTCTTTTGAGCCGGTTCAAGTACCTTCCATGCCAGTAAAAGTGTCATGCCATTTCTCGAAAGAGGCTAGCAATGATAAAAAGTTTAGAAGAAGTAAAGCCAATCCGACAAATAAACCTCGCTCCTAAAGCTGCTCCATGCGACGATGGTGAAGGATGGGTACTCGTAACTCGACAAAAAGAGCGCAAAGGTGTGTTGCCAAGTCCACCACTCTCGCAGCCGGATCATAAACAACCCCATAGGAGTTGTCCATGCCTCGCGAGGAATGAGACAAGGTGTATAAAGGAGAAATTCGCTCCTTGCGTGCAAAAGTCCCTCAATCAAAAGCCGCCAATGAAGTGCATGCCCAAGGCGCGACCGAGTCTAAGAGCTAGCTCAATGACAACAAGCTTTGAAGGTGATTCCAAAGATGCTGAGAAGGTTGAAGAAACTGAAATGCTGAGGCAATTGGAAGACTTACCTCTAAAATTTAGCCTCTCCAATCTGTCACGGCTTTCCAAATCGGCGAGACGAGCGTTAATCCAGTTGTTGCTTGATGAGGGCCAACATTCTTCAAACATCAATGAGTGTGCAGCATGCGTAGCATGTTGTGATGCCATTCATTTCACAGATGAAGATTTACAATTGGGTTCAAAGCCACACAATCGACCTCTTTTTGTGACAAATTACATGCGATTAAACCGCATGCTGTAGATGGAGGGTCTGCTGTGAACATTATGCCAAAATCAACAATGTCTCGACTCGGCATCAATATTGACGAGTTATCTAAAAGTTGTCTCATGATCCAGGGTTTCAACCAGGGAGAACAAAGAGCGATAGGCATGATTCGGCTAGACATGGTTATTGGTGAATTGGAGTCACACACTTTGTTCCACGTGATCGATGCAAAGACTTCATACAACATATTATTGGGGCGACCATGGATTCATGAAAATGATGTCGTACCTTCAACTCTGCATCAATGCTTCAAGTTCTATCGCGGAGGCGTGAAAACAGTGATAGGTGATACCAAGCCATTCACCGAAGCTGAGTCTTACTTCGCAGATTCCAAGTTTTATTCAGATGAGGAATCAGTACTAGAAGTTCTTCCGATTAAAGTACCCTCAACAGGGAAGGCTACAATGGTGACAAGGAAAGAAGTTGAAGCGAAGGGCAAGGGAAATGAAGAGTCACACAAGTCTCCATCCAAACATGTGACATCAAACAAATCCGGTCTAGTTGTCCCAATTCTTCGATATGTGCCAAAGTCCAAGCGCAAAGAAGGAGAATCTCCATTTGCGGGAACAAAGCGGCAAGTAAGTCCTCGGAAGTTAAGCGAAGATGACATACAATTATTGAAGGAAGCATCAATATTGCTATTGACAAATTTAAACGACCAAACTCCTACCAAGCAACCATTGAAGGGATTTGTCAAACCAATCCGAGGAAGGGTAGAGCACGGACCTTTACCCGAGAAAAGAACAAATGAAGGGTTTGACCCCAATGCTTACAAATTGTTGGCAAAGGCTGGATTCGATTTTTGTTCGTCAAGTAAAGAGGATGATCAAGTTGTCAGCAAGAAAGCACATGAGCTCAATGAGTCTCAAAAGAAGTTGAGAGAATAGGGAAAAACAAGTGATTTGGTTAAAACGGGTCTTGGTTTTGTTCCAAGCAAGCCAGTCAAAATCTCAGGCAGAAGAAAGGCGGAGAAGGCAAGCATGCAGTACATAAGCGTCGAAGAAATAGAAGATGATATTCCACAAATCCAATCTGTTTCTCGCACTTCAGCGTTCGATCGCATTTGCCCAAGTTCTCAAATTACTTCTACTAAATCAACAGGCAGAGTTTCGGTGTTTGAACATGTTGAAAAGTCAACAAGTCGAAGCTCCATCTTCAGTCGTCTTGACACCGCAGCTACACAAACTTCTGTGTTCAAAAGGTTGTCATCGCCAAATGAAGAAAATAAACAAATAAAGCCAACTCCTTGAAAGTCGGCACTTGAAAGGATCCAAGCTCCTAAAGAACAACAAGATAGAAAAAGAAAAGAAGTCGGCCAATCGGGACATAAAGAAATCCAAAGTCTCATCCCATCACGCATGAAAAGACGTTGTGTGCTAGAGGTGAATTCAACTGACCAACTTAAAGTGAGGCAACATACCTTCATACTCACTGGTCAAGATAAAGAAGGCGATGATGCTAGCGGCGATGAGGATGATGTTATTCAATGTGCTTATCACATCACCGTAGCAGAGGTAGAAGCTTATGAAGAGGATGACCATGAAGGCTTCGAATATGAAGTAGAGGCAGCTCCTGCAGAACTTGAAGATGGGGTGAAATCTACGGTCGATGAAATTAAGAAAATCAATCTGGGGACGGAGGAAGACCCAAGACCGATATTTGTAAGCGCATCACTAAGTCCCCAAGAGGAGAAAGAGTACTATGACTTGTTGCTTGAATACAGGGATGTCTTCGCTTGGACCTACACAGAAATGCCCGGTCTTGACCCTAAAGTAGCAGTTCATCGATTAGCTGTTAAACCGGAGGCTCGACCCACCAAACAGCTGACACGACGTTTTCGAACGGAGGTTCAAACTCAAATTGAAGAAGAGGTTGACAAGTTGATCGCTGCAGGCTTCATCAGAGAAGTCCAATATCATAGATGGATCGCAAACATTGTCCCAGTTGAAAAGAAGAATGGACAAATGCGTGTGTGCGTAGACTTTCGTGATTTGAATGATGCATGTCCGAAAGATGATTTCCCTTTGCCTATCATCAAACTCATGGTGGATGCAACCACAGGTCATGAAGCTTTGTCTTTCATGGATGGATCATCTGGCTACAACCAAATAAAGATGGCGCTAGAAGACGAGGAGTTAACTGCATTTCGCACTCCCAAAGGCATTTACTGTTACAAAGTCATGCCATTTGGATTAAAGAATGCCCGTGCAACATACCAATGTGCCATGCAAAAAGTCATTGGAGACATGCTTCACAAGCACGTTGAATGCTATGTTGATGATTTGGTTGTCAAGTCAAGAAAAAGGAGTGATCACTTGCAAGACTTACGAAAAGTGTTCGATAGGTTACGCGAGTACCAACTCAAAATGAACCCATTGAAGTGCGCTTTTGGTGTGAGTTCAGGGAAGTTCCTTGGATTCATTGTGAAGCATCGGGGCATTGAAGTAGATCAATCAAAGATTAAGGCCATTCAAGAAATGCCAGAGCCAACAAGTTAAAAAGAATTGAGAAGCCTTCAAGGAAAACTCGCGTTTATCAGGCGGTTCATCTCCAACCTCGCAGGTCGATGTCAACCTTTTAGTCGACTCATAAAGAAGAATGTGCCTTTCGTGTGGGATGAAGCATGTCACAATGCTTTCGAAAGCATTAAAAATTACTTGGCTAATGCTCCGGTGTTGGGTGCACCCATTCCTGGGAAACCTCTTACCCTTTACATCGCAGCTCAAGAAAGATCGCTTGGAGCACTTCTAGCCCATGAAAACGAGGAAAGAAGGGAGATGGCCTTGTACAATTTAAGTCGAACTCTCACAGGAGCAGAATTAAATTATTCTCCAATAGAGAAGACATGTCTCGCTCTCATCTTTTCCATTCAAAAGTTGAGGCATTATATGCAAGCTTACACAATGCATTTGGTAGCCCGAGCTGACCCAGTCAAGTTTGTCATGTCTAAACCAGTCTTATCAGGACGAATGGCAAAATGGGCTCTACTCCTCAATCAACATGACATCGTCTATGTACCTGCCAAGGCGGTTAAAGGCCAAGCTGTGGCTGACTTTCTAGCGGATCACCCAATCCCCGCAGATTGGGAAATTTTAGATGACTTGCCGGATGAAGAAGTCTTTCTTGCAGAAATTCTCCCCACTTGGAAGATGTTCTTTGATGGATCTTCAAGAGTAGACGGAGCAGGGGCCGGCGTTGTCTTCGTCACCCCACAAAAGCAAATATTGCCATATGCCTTCACTCTCGGTCAATTGTGTTCCAACAATGTTGCGGAATACCAAGCTCTCATGATGGGATTGCAAACGGCCTTAGAAATGCAAATTCCAAATCTAGAAGTGTACGGGGATTCAAAGTTATTAATTGATCAACTACAAACTAATTACGAAGTCAGGAAAGAGGATTTGGTTCCTTATTTCCATCTCGCTACACAACTCTTGACGGGTTTCGATGTTGTTACACTAGAACATGTGCCAAGGAAAGAAAACCAGATGGCAGATGCCTTGGCCAACCTAGCAGCAACTTTGGCATTATCAAATGATGAAATTGTGAACCTTTCAATTTGCCAACGATGGGTTGTCTCAACAGGGATTGTCCCATTGTGTGAAAATTCCAATGTGGTCTCCGTCTATGTTATTGACGTCGAAGATTGGAGGCATCCTTTGATCGACTACATTGAGCATAATAAATTGCCTGACGATCTAAAACAGCGAACGGATATCAAACGAAGAGCCCCGCGCTTTTTCTACTACAAGGAGACTCTTTATCGACGATCATTTGACTGGTTACTCCTTAGGTGTTTGGGAAAAGAAGAGGCGACCAAAGCCATGGAAGAGGTCCATTTCGGAATATGTGGAGCTCATCAATTAGGCCCTAAATTACATTTTCAAGTAAGGCGAATGGGTTACTACTGGCCCACATTGGTCAAGGATTGCATGGAGTACGCACAGAAATGTCAAGCCTGTCAATTCCACGCAAACTTTATCCATCAACCGCCTGAGCTACTGCATCCTACGATCGCTTCAAACCCGTTTGATGTCTGGGGGATAGACGTTGTGGGACCCATAAACCCGAAATCTTCTGGAGGCCACATATACATTTTGGATGCCACGGATTCCTTCCCAAAGTGGTCAGAGGCGGTACCGCTTAAAGAGATAAAGAAAGAAACCGTCGTAGACTTCATCAAGACATGTATCATCCAGCGATATGGTGTGCCACGTTGCATCATTACAGATAACGCCAAGTACTTCTCAAATAGTGCTATGCAAAAACTTAGCGAAAAGTATCACTTCAAGCTACACTTTTCGTCGATGTACAATGCACCAGCTAATGGTTTGGCGGAGGCATTTAATAAGACGCTCTGCAACATCTTGAAGAAGACCGTCAACAAGTTACAAAGAGACTGGCATGAGAAGATGGGCGAAGCATTGTGGGAATATAGAACGACATACCGAACTGCCACAAATGCCACACCTTATTCTCTTGTGTATGGTGTTGAAGTCGTCTTGCCATTAGAAGAGCAAATTCCCTTATTGAGGATTGCTTTGCAAGAAGGCCTCACAAATGAAGAAAATATCAAGCTACGACTTCAAGAGTTGGAAGCTTTAGACGAGAAGAGGCGTAATGCGCAACAACATTTAGAATGCTACCAAGCCCGGATGTCGCGTGCATTCAACAAAGGAGTTCGGCCTCGATCCTTTGAAATCGGTGACTTGGTCCTTGCTGTACGCAGACCCATCATCATGACACACAAGACCGGTCCCAAGTTCAAATCAAAGTGGGATGGCCCTTATGTCGTCAGCGAAGTCTACACCAACGGAGCTTATAAAATCGTGGCTGAAGACGGTTTGAGAATTGGCCCAATCAACGGCAAGTTCTTGAAGAAATACTATGCTTGAAACAAGTAAAGACCGCTCCTTGTCCGCACGAGCATAAACTGCGAATGACAAAAATGCTCCTTGTCTGCACGAGCTTAAACTGCAAATGACAAAAATACTCCTAGCCTGCATGAGCCTAAACTGCACAAGGCACCTAAAAAAAAAAGTTCTAAATCCTCATCCTTGAACTACGTTATGACTTGATTCTTTCTTTGGAAGGATACGTAGGCAGCTTGAGAATTATATTCTTAAGTTCAGTCACATAAAAAAAAATCTTTTTTTTTATTGCATAATGAGTTCTATTGTCAAAATGACTTATTACATGCGCAAAAGAAAAAGAGAATAGATCATAAGTTACTAAACAATGATGGGCCCTTCATGTCCAAGATAGGCCTTTGAAGCTGTTGCGTTGCTTTTCAAAATCATCTCGGAACCTCTTTGCTTCCTCAAGTTCTGCAGCAGTCAACTCTGGAGTTTCCTTGATTTGAACTTTCTGCTTCTCTAAATCGGCAAGCCTTTTGTCATGAAGTAGAAGGCTCGCATCTAGGGAGGTTATTTTCTGCTCTAACCTCTGTTGCTCTTCCTTCAAGTTATCCAAGGACGCAATCATAGTTTGACGATGACCAAAGTCAGCTTGACGAAGTTTGATTGACTTTACGATTTCAGCCTCCATATGAGGCAAACGCTGATCACATGTGCCTGGAGTGGCTTTATGCGTACATACAAGCCTTGCCGCGTTGTATTGAGTAGTACAAGTCATCAAGCTTTCCATCTTGTCTTTTACTGGCGAAGGATCAAACCCATAACACTGAAGTTCGGTCACCATTTCGTCAAGGTCTTTCTTTTTAGAAAGAATGGTTCTTGATGAGTGCTTCATACAATTTGTTCACAAATTAGAGTGGAGGCCTCCATACGAATCTTTCGGAGCCCCTGGTTGGTGTCCATAACATCAACTTCACCGCGGGTGACTTCAGAGAATGCCATATTGTTTAAAAGTCTCGGAGGATTCACCGAAATGTCTTCACAATTAACTTGTTGCAATACATTTTGTTTGATAATGCACGCATCATCTTCGTGGAGGGAATCGGTCTTCATTGGTTCTGTTGAAAGAGCACGAACCTCTTTCGAGCAAGCTTCGTCTTCAAAAGGTGGGAGTTCTTCTAGCTGAAAACAAGAAGGTAAAGAAAATGAGTTCAGATCATGCATATAATGTCAAAAAAAATACATGGTGATGGTGGCGAACATACCTCGACATGATTTGGAGTTTGTTTCGAGGAACCAGGAACTTCGCCAAGAAAATTTCTATTAAGGAGAAACTCATCGTCAGGATTGAAATAAACGGAGCCAAGGTCGGGTTCAATCCTTCGACGCTTGAAGTTCACGTCCCTGGAACTGTTACTACTCCCACTAAGTCTTTTTGCTTGAGTTTTGGTCCCCTTCAACTTAAGGTGACTCTGGGCGAGATGATGATCAGATGAGTCCCCATGACCTTCTAAAGCTTGGTGCGATTCATTGGGAGAATTGCTACTTGGGGGCAACACCTTGGTAGAAGATGCGTGAAGATTATTGTCAAATTCATTCTCGCGGGGAACCACTCTCTGGCGAGATGGCATCTCGCGAGGAACCACTCTCTGGCGAGACGGCATCTCACGGGGAACCACTTCCTGTCGAAACGACATCTCACGGGGAACCACTTTCTGGCGGGACGGTACCACGCGAGCAGCAACCTTGTCTTCTTTCGTTTTTAAAGGCTTGTGCGGTGACCCAAGCATTGTTGTTGTAGTCATCTTGGGCATGGAACGATACACCTTGGACCACCATTCAACATAATCACGAGTCACCATGTACTCTGTTAGAACGCTCTTAGGAGACAACGTCACTGTGCTCCCTGTCTCACGTTTGGTAAAGCTTTCCCAATGCCAGTACGTCAAGGATAATGCGCCCGTCCGAATGTCTTTTTGAAGACTTCCTGGAACATCTTGAACATAGCCAAACTGACGGCTGAAACGGTAAGGACTGTAGGGTTGAACGACTCGCCGGTTGTCCTGCCTAAGAGTAAGAAACCAGATCGAAGGCAGGTGAGGTAGACAATGTCTGAACGTTTAACATTCTCACAGTCAACGATCACTCTGCGTTCTTTAGGGACTATGGCTAGGATGTCCATCCCCACATTACCACACTCGTTGAATAAAGAATGAGCTTGTGCGTCTCCAAAGTGCTTGGCCGAAAATGCCCCTGAAAAGTGAACCATGCGCGGTTTAAAGTTGTCAGGAAGAGGAGAATAAAAATGGGTGCCGAAATACTCTGCCAACCACGTATACACATAGTGAAAGGGTAATGTAGCCGAACAGTTCCCTGGGTCCTTAGAAGCAGAAATCTCGTTCAAGCATTGATAAATATTGGCCAACACAGGTATAGCTAGACAAAATTGATAGCCTTGGGACATTTTGCTGGCAACCTTAAACACGCTAGGTCGGATCAAGCCTGTGTCGTCCATAGGAAAGACGAATAGACACAACCAGCACGCGTAAAATGCCGCCAAGTAAGTAGACTCCATGTCTTCATCATCCACTCCCAAGTCATCGAACGGTGCGGAGTCGTCATCAGTTCAGGCTTGAACGTCGTGGATTTCACCAGATGGGTTGTACGCGTTTTTAGGTGCATCTTTCTTGTTCCGAACACTTTTGGCGGGCGGTCTCTTGTATCTCAAACTTCCTTTGTACCAGTATTGTATCCACGACGCGATCTTCACTTTTTGTCCTTTATTGTCCTTGCAAAGCTTGTGGTACGCAAGAAATAAAAACCTGCAACTCTTGGGAATGATTGGCTCACCACATTTACCCTTGACTGAAAATTCTTCGATGGATGGAACAACTTCGTCATAGAACCTCCCAGTTATGGGCAAACCACAAATATATGTCAAATCCCTCAAAGAAATAGACATCTCGCCACACGATGTGTGAAGAGTATTCGTGTTAGGGCACCAATACTCACAGAAGGCCCGCATCACAGGTACAACACGATCATAGCTGAAGAGCGATGCAAACACCGCTTGGTAGAGGCCAGCTTTGTGGATGAGATCTCTGCTTCAGCTTAAGATGTCTTCTAACCACTCCCAGTAACGTTCTGTGTAGGAGAAGGCTCCGTTGGCACGAAACCCTCTCCATTGCACTGAACCATTGCACGTACGGTCGCTGAGAAGCACTAACGATGTTTGAAGAACATTATGGTCATGATGGGCAGATTTCAACATCCATACATCTGCACTTCGCTTCTCACTGGTGGATTTGGCTGATTGAAAGGTGGCCAGCTGACGTGATTGTTGGAAAGACCACCAAGGAATATGACCTGAACCATCATACGAGGGAGGCTCGAGGGCGCGCGGCCCAGTCAATGAAGGATAGGTACACAAGGTGGTGCCATCTCTTTGAACGTCGTTAGTATCTTCAAGGATAGTGATCGTGCCTTTCTTGAAACTTTTGAAAGTTGCCATGCGAAGTAATGTACGTCTACACAAAAAAAATTTGACTTGTTAAAATTTTTTGTGCTTCGCTGCCTTAAAACCCCTGCTGCACCTCGCTGTCTTAAGATCCTGCTGCACCTCGCTACCTTAAGATACTGCTGCGCCTCGCCGAGTAAGGTTTCTGCCTGTTACTGACAACTCAGAAATACCTCGCGACCTACACATACAAGATTAAAAAAAAAAAGAGGGGTCAGCCAATTATATGACTCTGCGCCATAGCAATCAAATCAAAATGAGGGAGAGTATACCGTTGATCTCACAGCGAGATGGTTGTAACTTTGTGATGAATAATGTTCAACCGGAAGCTCTAATTTACAGTGCAATCTTTCCTCATTGAAACTGGAAAAGTATGGAGAATCAAGCAAATCAAGAAAGAAATACATCAAAGGTTTCCGCCCACTACTTGGAAACTTTACCAAATCAAATTCACAGGAATCCTTGCGAATTAAGGAATCCCAAAAAAATTCGGGTATCCTATAAATTCAAGGAATCTCTACAAGAAAATAGGGAATCCTTACAAAATTAGGAATCTCTATAAATTCAGGAACTCCCACAAAATTAACCCATTAAACATAGACTTCAAGTCGCGCCTCTGGCACATGACGACAGCATGGCTACGACGCAGCTTGAAGTGGGGGCATTTGTAGACATATAAAATTTAACGATAATAATAGTCGTTGAATAATCCAAGAAAATACATGGCTCATGAGTCAACAAAATTAGAAAGCCGTCGGAAATAACACTTGGCAACGTGGAAATGATCGGCCGACAACAAAACCTTAAATCCCAATGGAAATCAATTATCAAGTGTCGATTGATGATGTGACTTCGCCAGGCGAACAAGACTTCACCAGGCAAAATAGACTTCGCCAGGCGAACAAGACTTCGCCAGGCAAAATAGACTTCGCTAGGCGAACAGGACTTCCCAAGGCGAAATAGACTTCGCAAGGCGAACAAGACTTCGCCAGGCAAACAGAACTTCGCGAGGCGAAATAGACTTCGCCAGGCAAAATGACTTCGCAAGGCGAACATGACTTCGCCAGGCGAACAGGACTTCGCGAGGCGACATTGACTTCGCAAGGCAAACAAGACTTCGCCAGGCGAACAGGACTTCGCTAGGCAAAATGACTTCGCGAGGCGAAATGGACTTCGCGAGTTGACCCTGACTCTGCGAGGCGAAATGGACTTCGCGAGGTGACCTTGACTTCGCAAGGCGAAATGGACTTCGCGAGGCGAGCTAGGCTTGGCGAGGTGAAATTGACTCCGCGAGGTGACCTTGACTTCGTGAGGCGAAATGGACTTCGCGAGGCGAGCTAGGCTTGGCGAGGTGAAATTGACTCTGCGAGGTGAACTTGACTTCGCGAGGCGAAATGGACTCCGTGCGCGTAGATTTACATGAAGGCGAGGCGAGATGGTTCCACGCGCGTAGATTAACATAAAGGCGAGGCGAGATGGCCCCGCGTAAGGGGGAACCTCACGAAGGAGCTAGACGACAGAGTTCGCATGCATGCGGGGATGTACGTCCAAGAGAAGTCGTCCGCGAAGTGGGATTAGAAATCACCACTTGCTTGGAAATCAATCTTCCTCGCGGGATACCTTCCATATCCGCGAGATAGAGTAAGGATCTTGCTCAAAATAGAACATTCAATCCAAACCGATCTGGGCATATCTAAATCTCAAGATTTGATTGATTTGATTATGTTAAAATCGGCAAGTAAATCAGTCAAGATTCATTGATTCGATTAAGGAAATATTATTGATTCAAAATCTTCATTACATGCCTTAAGTGGAGGCATGTTAACACTATAAATATCCCTTCTCATACCTAGAGAAGGGAGCATAAACCAGGCAGCGAACTAGAAGAGAGAAATCCCTCCGCGAGCTCAGAAGTCTCCCTTAAACCCTTGAAGAACTATCAAGCTCCCCAGATAGCCAGTTCTTCACTATGTTAAAATCGGCAAGTAAATCAGTCAAGATTCATTGATTCAATTAAGGAAATATTATTGATTCAGAATCTTCATTACATGCCTTAAGTGGAGGCATGTTAACACTATAAATACCCCCTCTCATACCTAGAGAAGGGAGCATAAACCAGGCAGCGAACTAGAGAGAGAGAAATCCCTCCGCGATCTCAAACGTCTCCCCTAAACCCTTGAAGAACTATCAAGCTCCCCAAATAGCCAGTTCTTCACTAGATCCTTGAAGAACTATCAAGCTCTCTAAATAGCCAGTTCTTCACTAAACCCAAATCCAAATCCCAAATACTTGTTACATGATCAATCCGCATAACCCTCAAGAATAAGTGCTTGTCACCCTTGAGTTAAACCTATATTCAGAGATAGAATCAGAGGAATTCACAAAGATTGTAACCCGCATTCGTATTTGATTAAATTAAATTATTCTTTGTACACGTGTTGTTCTGTTATTTGTTACAGATATTTTCGTGTTTACACTAACGTGGTAGCTGATGCTCTTAGTCGAAACCCCACAATATTTTTGTCTCACATGAGGACGGTTCGAGTTCCACTTCTTTTTGAGTTGCAAGCTACAGGGGTGGATTTAGCGGTGGATAATGTTGGTGCCTTGGTAGCTAGTTTCCATGTGAGGCCGATTTTGATTGATAAAGTGTGGGAGGCTCAATATGATGATCCTTCCATAGCTCAGTTGATAGAAAGAGCATTGAATGGAGCCGCCGTGGATTTTTCGGTAAGAAGAGATGGAACTTTATTGTTCAAAAATAGGCTTTGTGTTCCAAAGAGAAATGAAGAGTTAAAGATAGAGATAATGGAGGAAGCTCATAGTTCTGCATACGCTGCTCATCCGGGTAGTACAAAGATGTATCGGACTTTGAAGGATTATTATTGGTGGCCAAACATGAAGAGAGAAATCGTAGCTTTTGTTAGTAGGTGGTTGATCTATCAGCAAGTGAAAGCTGAAAGGCAGAAACCTTTTGGGTTGCTTGAGCCGTTGCCTATCCCAGTGTGGAAGTGGGACCACATCACCATGGATTTTGTTTTCAGTTTACCTCGTACCCGTGAGGGGCATGATAGTATTTGGGTGATTGTGGATAGATTCACCAAATCTGCACATTTCTTGCCGGTGGGAAAGAAGTATACACTGGATAAATTGGCGGAGCTTTATGTGAATGAGATCGTGAGACTTCATGGTGTACCTGAATCAATAGTGTCGGATCGGGATCCTAGATTTGCTTCTAAATTCTAGGGAGCTCTTCAAGCAGCGTTAGGCACCCGATTGCACTTCAGCACTGCTTTTCATCCTCAGACCGATGGGCAATCAGAGAGGACTATTCAGACTTTGGAGGATATGTTGAGATCTTGTGCTTTGCAGTTCAGGGGGAGTTGGGATAGAAACCTGTCTTTGATGGAGTTTGCTTACATTCTAGTATTGGTATGGCTCCCTTTGAGGCACTTTATGAGAAACAGTGTCATACACCTTTGTGTTGGAATGAAGTAGGAGAAAGAGAACTTTGTGGTCCAGAGTTAATCCATGATACAAATGAGAAGATTAAAGTGGTCAGAGATAGACTCAAGGCCGCTCAGAGTAGGCAAAAGAGTTATGCAGATGTTCGCAGGAAGGACCTTGAGTTCCAAGTGGGTGATTGGGTGTTCTTGAAACTATCTTCTTGGAAAAGGGGTAGTACGTTTTGGTAAGCGTGGGAAGCTTAGTCCGAGGTATATTGGGCCTTATGAGATAATAGAGCGAGTTGGTTCACTTGCTTATCGGTTACTCTTGCCTCCAGAATTATCCAGGATACATAATGTGTTTCATGTATCCATGTTTCGCAAGTATATTGCCGATCCCTCTCATGTGCTACAAGAGCAGCCGATTAGTTTGCAAAAGGATTTGACCTATGAAGAAGAACCGGTTCAGATTCTTGACCGAAAAGAGCAAGTCTTAGGAACAAGACAATCCCACTTGTCAAGGTGCTCTGGAGAAGTCATCAAGTAGAGGAAACTACTTGGGAATCAGAGGAACAAATGAGGCAGCAATATCCCTACCTCTTTGGTTGACAAGTATGTAAATTTCGAGGACGAAATTTTTATAAGGAGGGGAGAATTGTCACGCCCCAACTCTTAAATTTTACCTTATTTACTGGCTTGGAATTAATAAGAGTTTTACCGTCTTCGTCAATGAGTTTATAGTTTAATTGGTTCTCAAAGGGGTTTTGGGGGACAATTATTTCGAAGGGATTATTTGTAGTTGAAAAATGTGACGACGGTAAAAATGGTAAATTTTAGCTAGTAAAAGGTAAGTTTTATTAGGGTATTATTTTTGGGGTGTTAAATTTTTGGAATTGGGTTATATTCTTGGTTTGGACCGGGTGGGGCAAAAGCCCAAATTCTTTTTCTCTCTCTCTCTCGCTCTCTCTTCCGCTCCCCGAGCTCTCTCCCGCTGCCGAACTTTCCGCCGCCTTCCGGTCACCGTTCGCCGCCGCACCGGTCCCTAACGGTCGGCCGTTCACCCAACTCCCTTCCTAGACTGGTGAGAGCTCCCCTAGCGCCGCCGATGGGGAGGAAAACTCGCCGGAAGTCCCGACTGCTCAAAACTTTCCGTCACCGGAACTTCCTCCTCCGGCCGCCATAGCCGGAGCTGCTAGGCTTAAAAGGAAGCCCTCCTCCCGTACGTTCATCCCTCCAAAGGATTCGCTCCCTCTTGAGCTAGGTAAGGAGAATCGGTGAGTGGAAGTTCTAGGGTTTTTCGTAATGTTTTCGTTCGATTGGCATAGTTAGGCATGGAATTGGTGTTTGTGCTAGTTAGGAAAATTGTAGAGGGAGTTGAGAGGAAGATGCTGTCAAAATTTGGTAGGCATTGGAGGTCGCCGGAGTCGGCCTCCGGCTGCCCTGCCGGCGGAACCGCCGCTGTTTGGGGGTTTTTGTGGTTTTAAATGTGTGTTGTTAAGGGGAGTCTATTGATGTGAATTTTGGAGTTTTTGGAGGAGTTTTAGATAGGTTTGGAAATTGTTAAAGTTTGGTAAATTTGACGGATTAATAGGGTAGAATCCGGCCATTGGTTTAATGTTGTTTAGACTGTGGGAGGTTGCGTTAAGGCTGCTGTTATTTTTCCGGTGAGGTTGGATAATATTGAGTTAAGAATGGCGAAGTTAGGCAAGGATGAGCGTGGTTAAGGCTCACAGTTAATTTTGCCTATTTTGATTAAATATTGGATTTTTAAGTTGGGAAATTAATTATATATTTGGAACAGGACGTGAGGAGGCTCGAGCAGAAGAGGCCTCGGACCGAGATCAGGCTTAGGCCTAATTTGTGAGTGGACTTTTGTTTTAAATAATGTACATGCAAATGGTTTATTGATGAATAATTTCTTTTGTTGAAGAATAACCGAAATTTAGAATTTCGGTGATTATATATTCATATATGAATGATTATGAGGATAGTATGTATATAAATAATTGCTAGCTAGCTATACGTACTTTTCCGTCATAATGAGGTAAAATACCATTATGGTGTGACGTGAGCGTTAGACGCAATCGTCGTAGCCCTATATGAATATAATAATAATTCATATAAGGAATATGCACGTAAATATACACACCCGTCTTTTCTGCATAATGAGGTAAAATTCCATTTTAGAGTGATGTGAGCGTTAGACGCAAACGTAGTAGCCTTGTATAAATTTCTATTTTTCTTGTATTTCTTCATAAGAAATCATACAAGGAGTATGACGAGTGTAAATACATATATATATATATGTATATATATACACACATATATATATATATATATAGTTTAGCCTGAGAGGCTGTATTTAATTAAGTTTCGGAGACTAGCCGGAGATAGTCATGTATTTGCCAGTTTTTGAGTTGAGAGCTTTTGAGCTGTCGCATGCATCATAATTTCTTTGGAAATTTAAATTGGGAAAGCATAAATATTTTCATTGAATTCATTTTTGTCCACTCACTCTAACGGTTTCAAATGTTTTCCCCTGGGCTCTTCGTTTTTAAAATGCCCAGTCTGTAGAGTGCGGGTCGGTACTAGTAGAAGGAGACGAGGCATAATTACCCATCTATCAGCCACTTTTGACCAGTAGGTTACCTGCTTAACCTACTAATATATTTTCCTGCTTCCGTTGGTTTTAGTAGCTCTGAATACTCTTGGGATTATTGTATAATATTCTAATGGAGTGTGCTAAGATTCATGTTATATTATTTGGATTTTTTATGGGTAATTCTTGGATTTTCCAGGTTAGGGTTGTCCATTTTCAAGGAAGGTTTACCGAGTGTTTCAGTAAATTTTCCTTGGAGGTGGACCCTGCAAGACTTACTTCGGGTTTCATGGTGAAATTCGGGGTGGGTCTTGACAACATGTCAAGCGAAATACTTAGCGGCATTAGGAAAGGAGATCACGTTTAGCGGGAGACGCCTTTTCATATTTCGCTAGTATTGAGGATGTCTCGTTGGAGACGTGTCACCCATGCAAGTAGGGGCATGTGTAATACTCTGACAATTCAGCAATTAAATTATATATATATATATAACCATGTTAAAGTGGGGAGGTCGACTCCAAACAACTCTGGCGGCACCTTCTGGCAGCTCTTCTTCCATCCTCATAGGCCAATGGCATCCTGGACGGCCATTGAAGACCAAGGTGATCGAAGAAGGTCCGACATCAGAAAAACAATAGAAATCTAAAGAAGCTCCATCTCTGTTATGAAACTCGTCGCCGATGAGTTTACCGGTGAGAAAAAGCTCAATATGGAGCTCTGGTTTGGAACCAAAAAGATCAACGCTGCCAGAAGGTGTCGCCGAAGTTGTTTGGAGTCGATGCCGCACTTTATCATGGTTGCGGACGTCCGCTTCTGATCGGCCCTATATATATATATATATATATATATATATATATATATATATATATATATAGATGGCCCTTCCAATGAGGGTCCTTTTTTTATTCATTTCTAGGGATATGGGATTTGACGAACTTCCTAATCACAAAATCACATCTCCACCATTCAATTTGTAGGTCTATATAAGTATATCACTTCCACAAGTTTTTAGAAAATTTGGTGATCATTAAGTCGTCCAAAACTTTGAATTATTTTTAATAAAGTTGAAAGGTTCAGGTTTGTCAAAAAGTGTTGAATTTATTATTTAATCTTAGTCATCCAAGTTCATTAATAAACAGATCTAATGGTGAGTTGTTATCCCTAGAAATAAACAAAAAAAAGGGATCCCCTCATTGGAATGACCCTGTATATATATGATATACACGTTAGTACCTAAACGATTATCAAATTTGTTGAAAATTTGCATAAATGATATACATGCTAGTACCTAAAGACTACATGGTGGAGATGTGAAAATTCGATTGAAATGTGAGTCTAAAATGGAAATCTGCACCATAAGACTACACGTCTGTATTTATTCTTACGGTGCGGATTTCCACTTTACACTCATTTTTCAATCGAATTTTCACATCTCCACTGTCTAGTCTTTAGATACTAATGTATAGATCATCTATGCAAAATTTCAGCCAATTTAGTTATCATTAAGATACTCAAACTCGATTAAACTAATGGATGAACATAATTTTGTCGGACTTGAACCGTTCATGTTTGTAATAGAAAAACACGGTTTTGAGTGCCTTAATGATAACCAAATTGGCTGAAAGTTTGTAGAGATGATCTATACATTAGTATCTAAAGACTAGACGTATCTAAAGACTAGACTAGGTAAGAGTGGGAAAACAAGCAAGACATTGCATTGAATATGATGCAGATTTACATAGATTCATTACTCAAGAAAAGGATATCAACTCGTACGTCCATCATGCTTCCTTCCAGTTCTTCCCATGCGCTGAATCATCCTCAATGGTGATACGTACATTTGCATCAAAGATCAACTTCCAGGATATCCAACCTTCTTCGCCAATTGATGTGGCAACAATTAATGACATTGTATCCACCAACACGAAAATCTGTACATGGGCGAATTTGAGTTAGCCAAAGCAAGGTGCTGGGAAAAGGCAGGAAGAGAAGTATAGTTACCTCCAACACAGCTTAGTGAACTTTTTGTGACTGCGTTTTTAAATATTTTCCATGTTAGAACTATCTATATTCAGTAGAACTTGCAAACAGAAACCATGAGCTTAAGCTAAATGGGTCAGCAATGTATATTGTATTAGATGGTTTTCAGAATCCTATTAAGCCATCTAAACTTTAGTTTTGGATCTATTCCATAAACACACAAACACACAAACACACATGCATATATTCAAGAACACTTTAAGACATTCTGCAGACTTTAGTTGTCCTAGATGAACCAGGAACATACCTTCATTAGATCTCCAATCAGCTTTGACAGCAACTTTGTTCGATGACACCATCCTGACATTCTTTTGCAACTGTTGCACAGGCAAAGAGATAACTTGAGGGAGATTCTAGCCTTTTGTGGTTCTGTACCAAATAGCAAGCACAATGGGATGCCTTCTTGATGCAAAAACCGGTAAAGAACATAGGGACTTGGCCTCCTTTATATAGTGATCAGAAACCGGATACAATCCCATAATCAAATCCTTATTGTACTCAATGTTAACATCTGCATAGGCATAATCCTATCACAATACTAATTCGAATGCAATTCAGGTTTAATGCAATGAACCTCTATGTAATCCAACTGATATACAACTCGGATTACTTCTCTGAAACTGAGTTAAAGACTTAAGCTTCTTGTTATTCAATCCATGTTCAATATGAATCTGACCATAATGTTGATAGATGTGTTTAAGTCCAAATCAGTTCCAACAATCTCCCACTTGGACTAACACTATATGTAAACTAATCAATGAACATTTCAATATAAAAACAACAACTAAAGAGCGCGCTAAGGCAAAAGAAAACTCATAGTTCATTCAGCTTTGTCAATATGCAGCATCTGTTGCAGAACCAAAAACCATAGAAGATAAAAATAATCAACATGGCTAGAGATCACATACAACAAAGACTGCACTCACATAAGCTCATGAGTGATAGGGTGAGAATTTTTGACTTGTATATCTCCCTGAGATGTTAAAACTCACAGTCCAAAAACTTAATGATTTCAAAACTTCATAAAATCCTGTAGCAGCAAGATACCAGAATACTAGACTAAAATTGGTAAATGCCTACTGAAATGACATTATGTTATATATATGTATAAATTATCAACTAGTTCAATCACAACAGACAACTAAATTTCAAAAATAAACAACATCTTGTATCTGAATATACCTCGAGACTTTATTGATCACTGAAAATTGAATTACAAGAGTTTGTCTGAATTGAAATTACATCTGGAAAAAACACTCTAATAAAAAATAAAAATTGTAAACCAAGATGAGCTACTGCAAACTCCCACTGAACTCAAGCACTTAAGTTTGGAAGAATTCTCATATTTTCAACATGCTTCTGAAAACTCAAAATAGAAAGAGCTGTTGTAAACGGATCAGCTAACTGAGACTCGGTGTCTATATCTAAAACTTCAATCTCACCAAACTTCACTCTTTGTCTAACACTGTAGTACTTCAAACAGATATGCTTAGAATTATTAGATCTTTTACTGTTTTCGCTGAAAAACACTGCAGCCTCATTGTCACAATAAATTTTCATTGCATCTGAAACAATGTCGCTCAACACTTTAGTATAAAACAAGAAATTTCTAATCCAAAGTCCGTGACAGACTCATTCATATATAGCAATAAACTCAGCCTGCATTGTGGATGTCGAAATTAACTTTTGTTTTTCAGTTTTCCAAGCTACAACACCTCCAGCTATCATAAATACTTAACCTAAGGTGGACTTATTCGAATTTGAAAAATGACCAGCAAAATCTGAATCTGTATAACCTATTAACTCAAGCTTATCAACTTTTCTATAGACCAACATGTGAGATTTAGTCTTCCGCAAATATCTAAGAACCTTTTTCCCTGCAATTCAATGTTCTTGAGTAGGTGCAGATTGAAATCTGGACAAAATTCCTACTGAAAATGCTAAGTCTGCTCTAGTGCAAACATGTGCATACATAAGGCTACCAACGAGTTGTGCATATGGTTTGCTTTCCATAGGAGTCATCTTCCCCCCATTTTTACAAATTTTGGACAGTTTGTCACCTTTTGATATAGGGGCATCATTTGTGTTACAAGTTTCCATATGAAATCTCTTCAAAACTTTATGAATATAGTTTTGCTGAGATAAGCCTAAAACCCCCAGTTTTCTATGCCTCTTAATTTCAATTCCCAAAACAAAAAAAGCCTCACCTAAGTCTTTCATATCAATGTTACTGGAAAGAAAAGACTTAAGTTCATTCAGCAATTTGACACTGCTACTAGCTAAAAGAATATCATCGACATACAATATCAAGAAAATAAATCCATGCTTTGTATTCTTAATGTACACACATTCATCAACTATGTTTTTCGTAAAGCCAAAAGAGGTCACAACTGAATTGAACTTTTTGTACCACTGTCTTGAGGCCTGTTTTAAACCATAGATTGATTTCTTAAGTCTGCATACATAATCTTCTTTTCCTAGTTTCACAAAACCCTCAAGCTGCTTCATATAGCTAACTTCTTCTAATTCTCCATTTAAAAACGCAGTTTTAACATCCATTTGATGAAGTTCCATATCAAAATGTGCCACAAGTGCCATTATAATTCTAAATGAATCTTTAGTGGATACAGGAGAAAAAGTTTCATTATAATCTATGCCTTCTTGCTGTGTAAAACCCTTAGCTACCAACCTAGCTTTGTGTCTTTCTATATTACCATTTGCATCTCTTTTTGTCTTATAAACCCACTTACAACCAATTGCTTTATGGTTAGGGTCTGGTTTCACTACTTCCCAAACTTGGTTCTTAGACATAGAGTCTAATTTTTCCTGCATAGCTACGTTCCATTTTTCTATCACATATGAATTTTGAGCTTCCTTAAAGCTTAATGGATCATCATCTTCTACGAGTACATCATGTTCTTGCAGATAAACATAGTAGTCACTGTTTTCACCATAAACAGGTTTTCTTGGTCTGTCTGATCTTCTTAATGGAGGTTGTTCTAAATTCTGAGGTTCTAAATTTTGAGGTTGAGCTTGGTCCGGATTTAATTACTTGAGGCTCTAAAACTTCTTCTGCATTATTAATGTCAGGCTCAGGAGCTACAGCTCCGGCATTATTGTTATTTTGATTTTGAATGAATGCATCAGTCATTACCGTGTCTGAAACTAAAGGTAAAGTGTTTACTAAATCCTCATTCTCAACAATTTCATCAAACTCTAAGGATAAATCCTCAAAATCTGAATTACTAAATGCTTCATCCAGAAATTTTGAACTACTGGTCTCCATAATTCTTGTCGAGCTATGAGGTGTATAAAACCTGTAACCTTTAGATTTTTCACAGTAACCAATAAAATTACAGCTAACAGTTTTAGGACCTAATTTTTCAGTTAACTCATAAGGATTTTTGCCTCATCTTTACATCCCCACACATGGCAATGATGCAAACTAGGCTGCCTACCACACCATAACTCAAATGGTGTCTTTTCTACAGCTTTTGAGGGTGCTCTATTGCAAACATAATTTGCAGT
This sequence comes from Fragaria iinumae, assembly GCA_009720345.1. NCBI lineage: Eukaryota > Viridiplantae > Streptophyta > Magnoliopsida > Rosales > Rosaceae > Fragaria > Fragaria iinumae. The sequence continues at coordinate 22,994,309 of CM019117.1, forward strand.
CTTAAGTGCTTCACCCCACAAAAATATAGGTAAGCCTGAAGTACACATCTAACCATACTAAGAAAGGTTCTATTCTTTCTCTCTGCTTCTCCGTTTTGAGATGGATTATATGGGGTGCTATATTGTGCCTTTATGCCATGTTCTTGCAAAAACATTGCAAATGGTCCCTTTTGCTGGCCTACATCAGTATGTCTCCCATAAAACTCGCCCCCTCTATCAGATCTTACACACTTAATTTTCATCTCTAATTGCAATTCAACTTCAGTTTTATAAATTTTAAATGCCTGCAATGCTTGAGATTTTTCTAAAAGTAAGTAAATATAGCAGTACCTGGAGTAATCATCTATGAGTGTAACGAAATAAAAATTCCCACATATGGTGTTAGTACATAGCCAAAGTACTTGGCCAAGCCGAGAATATGGCACAATTACCCAGTCGCCGGAGATCATTCTGGGCAAGACAGCACCGGCGAGCCCTTCACGGGTATCCAAAGAGCGAAGGTCTGATAGCAATCCACCTGCCAGATCCACCCTCCGGCGGCAAAACACCCCCCAAAGGGGAGATACCGCAGAGGACCACAGACAGTCCCACATCGAGGACTGAGGCCGCAGCGCCTAACATTGGCCTATAAAACAGACACAAACTCCCGAAAGAAGTAAGTCCATAAAACTCCTTCCAAATTCCCCTACTCCGCAAGTAGCAACTAAACGCTAACTTAAGCATCGGAGAGTCGAAGACTGGGCCATCCCAATCCCGACACCTGACGCATTACTACTTGTGTAGGTGCAAGACTCAGATTCAAGAATTCGGCCTCCCGACTGGTGACCCCGGGAAAGATCCTGACTCGTGATCCCGGAACAGGTAGAAACAATTGGCGCTAGGAGGGGGCCTCGTGTGGAACTCGCATTTAGCTCGAAACAATGGTGGAAACCGTAGATGATCCCAATGACCTTGGCACTCAGATAGAGAAAGAACTTTTCCAATCTGGAGATGCATCCCTTCCCCAAACCAGCAATGCAACCCCCAGTAGCCATCCCGACCCCGCCACCGCCCTCGAAATTCTAAAGCGAGACTTCCATTCGTTTCGCGAACAAGCGGCCAGAGAGAGGGAGGAGGATGAAGCGTATCGGGTACGCATTACCAAGTTGGAAAAAGAACAATTCTTGCTCCGCGCCACGTTTGTCAAGACCCACCCCAAATTTCACCCTGAAACCCGAGGTAAGTCCTACGGGGACCACCTCCAAGGAAAATTTACCGAAGAACTCGGCAAACCTTCCTTGAAAATGGACAACCCTAACCCAGAAAAATATAGAACATCCTCTTAACCAAAATATTAATCTTCAACTCAATCCAAATAACCAAATAAAATAATACACAATTATTTTTCCAAAAGTATTTAGAGCTACTACAAGAAAGACAACGGAAGCTGATAGAAATCCTAGTGGGTTTAAACAGATAACCTACTGGCGGACAGTGACGTGTCGCGTAACCGAGGTCAAACAACTTCAATTTAATTACCCTGCAATCGTAGTAATATGGACAAGTAGGGATCGTTCTAGCCGAGGAAACCAAAGGGCGATCGAAAGAAGAGAAACCAAACAACTTATAAATAAATATTCACATATATACATCGAAATATTGGGGGTTTAAGATTGATTAATTCTAACGAATAACCTATTGAAAATTAAACCTAAGATTATTATATACAAGTGATCAACATACTCATGCAACACGTAACACGAAAAACCATCTAGAACACATAACAACTTCATGCAAGGCCAGGCAGCAACGTTCAAATTGTCCTTGACTCTAACCAATTCCGATTCTAATTAGAGCCTTTACGGTTATCTAATTGTTAAGACTCCTCAGGTATTTAGAACCATCTTTGCGCTTGATCCTAAACATGAATGCTAACTCATTTAAAAACACATTGCGTAGAGATTAAACAAGAAAACACTTTAACACATGAATCAATCGGAAACATGATCTAAGGCATGGCATCACTCATCCTATTAGCATGCAAATTATCAGAATTAAATCCGCCCTAAGTTAATAACAAAGACCAAGACAACTTTGCGTATGAATCGATCCAAAATTATTATGGTAGATGAAACCGCACCTTGAGGACAACCATGGCCGAGGCAGCCTCAAGGATTGATTTAGATGCATGAATTCATGACAATTAATCAATTAGAAATCAAAAACACATAAGAAAATGATACTGCCCCAAAACCTAAATCACGAAATCATCATATATTCAAGAAGTTACAAATCAAAACATAGAACAATCAAAGATCACAAAGAAATCCGAAAACCATGTTTGATAAATAAAACCAAAATCGAAAAGTATATTACAATAGAGTTCGAAACTAAACAGAGAATAATACAGGAAGCCATGAGAAAATCACACTTTTACAACCTTTGAAGATTCGGCAAGTGTGGGGAAAATCGGTGGAAGGATGGAGTGATTCTTATGGTTTGTGGTGGATGGATCGGCTAAGTAATTTTCTGTATAGGGTTTGGTAGAATTTCGGCTATGTAATTGCAAGAGTAGTGATGATCTTTTCTGTCCTTGAAGTCATGCTTTATATGGAAGAAAAGCCCTAGAGAGGCCGGCCACACAAGTAAAATCCCAGTTGGTTTAGGTTTCCCTAGTCTTTCTTAATTCGGCCCAATGACCTCTGTCTGATGATTTCGTTATAACTCCATCTAGAAAATGGATAATGAGGTGATTTTAATTGATTTGGAAATTAGACTCCTGTAGCTCTCTATCCATATCTAGTACGTTTTCTTATTCATTGTGAGCTGTCCTGGCGAGCCCGTTGAAGTTGTGAGACGTGCACAAGAATTTTCCCGAAATTAATTAGGAATCAAGACTTGGACATTCCTTTTTATTCTGCCGAATTTAGATCTTCTTCTCCATGTTGGACTTGGTTTAGACATCTCCTTTCTTGGACTAGGCTTCATGGATCAGCTGCTTTGCTTCTCGAGGTCCATCAGGAACACTTCTCTCGGCAGGCAGTATATTACTCTGTTCTGGCAGTCTGACCTTCCTCAATGATTCCGGCATAACTCCAATTCTCTTGACTCTTTCTCCCATAACTCTTCTGCATGTCACCTGAGTATCAGAGAGAGTTAACTCAATTTGTGACGATGTAAAAGCTTTACAGAATCATAAGAACAACTCTAAGGCTCCACAAATCGGCTTTTGACAAATTTCTATATTGTTCCTCTATGTTTAACACGTTTTACACACAACTCTACCAAAAACTTTCGACTCTACATTATGACTCTATTCTACGACAATAAGAGATAATCAAAGTACAAATGGAGGTAATAACACATTAAGAATGTCACATTTTATGCTCCTATCAGACAGTAGTGGAAATGTGGGTGACTATGCCTCGTCACCTCCTTCTAGACCCCACCCGAACTCTGTAGACTGGGCATTTAAAAACGAAGGAAAAGCCCAGGGGAAAATATTTAATTACATCAGAGTGAGTGGACAAAATTAATCTCGCCAAACAAATAATATTTCCCCAAGAAAACTTTCAAGGACTCGACTAGTTCCGGCTAGTCTCCAAAACTTAAACAAATACAGCCTCTCAGGCTAAAATTAAATATATCAGTATGTACATGCACTCGTCTACTCCTTGTATGATTTCTTTGAAGAAATAAAAGAAAACATAAATTCATACAAGGCTACTACGCTCGCGTCTACCGCTCACGTCACCCCATAATGGCATTTTCCCTCATTATGGGGGAATCGCACGAGTGGATATATATATACGTGCTTACTCCTTGTACGAATCTAAGAATGAATACGAAAAGAAAATAGAAAGTCGTACAGGGCTACGACGCTGGCGTCTAACGCCCACGTCACCCCATAATAACATTTTTCCTCATTATGGGGGGAAATCACGTATTGCTAGCTAGCGTTCACTTATATACATACTATTCTCATAAACGTCAATAAATGAGTATAAACACCGAAATTCTCAATTCAGGATAAATTCCAACAAAAGAAATTATTCAACAATAAAACATTATTTAAAAACAAAGGTCCACTCACAACTTAGGCCTAAGCCTGATGTCGGTCGGAGGTCTCCTCTGCTCGGGCCTCCTCACGTCCTGTTCCAAAACATAAATAAATCCTTAAATAAAACACCGACGCTTAAAGAAAATAGGCATAAATAAATATGAGCTTCTCGTGCTCAACCATACCTATCGCCCTAAATCTTTACTTCACTGCCAACCACAAAGCTCCACAATTTTTCCGACATCCTCAAAAGCACCTTCTACCTTCCTAACCATAAATAATCCAAGGGCCGGATTTTTAACTTATTAATCCGCCAAAAATACCAAACTTTAACAATTTCCAAACCTATCCAAAACTCCTCCAAAAATTCTAAAACTCATTCCATTAAACTCCTCATAAAAATCTCCACCAAAAACAATTTTTCAACGGCGGCGCCGGCGGCGGCTCCGTTGGCAGCGGCGGCCGGCGACCAGCCCCGGCGACCTCCAATGCCCACCAAAATTTGACAGCACCTTCCTCTCAACCTCCTCTACAACATTTCTAACTAGCACAAACTCCAATTCTAAGTCTAACCATGTCAATCGAACGAAAACAACCAGAAAAACCCTAGAATTTCCTTTACCGATTTTTCCTTACCTAGCTCGAGAGGGAGCGAATCCTTTGGAGGGATTGGAGCACGGGAGGAGGGCTTCCTTTTGAGCCAAGGATCGCCAGCTATGGCAGCCGGAGGAGGGAGTTCCAGCGAGAAAACCAATCCGGCAGTCGGAGCTTTCGGGGTTGTTTTCTCCTTCACGGCGGCGCTAGGGAGGCTGCCACCGGTTTAGAATGGAAGCTGGGTTGAAGACCGATCGATTGGGACCGGTGCAGCGGTCTGGGGCGGCCGGACGGCGGCGAACGGCGGCCGGGAAGTTTTCCGGGTGTAGAGAGAGAAAAACCGGGTGCGGGAGAGAAGAGAGAGAATCGGGAGGAACAGAGATTTTGGGCTTGGCCCAACCGGTTCCAACCCACAAATACCCATTCCAAAATTCAACACCCCCAAAATAATATCCCAATAAAAATTACCTTTTACTAGCAAAAATTACCATTTTTACCGTCGTCACATTTTCTTCCTTCGAATAATTCTTTCGAAATATTCGTCCCTCAACACACCTCTAGGGACTTTAGGACTAAAAAAAATCCAATGACGAAGACGGTAAAATTCTTATTACCACAATGCTAGTAATTAAGGTAAAATTTAAGAGTCGGGGCGTGACAATGTTAGACAATGGTAACGTGTACAACGACAGCTTGGACCGCGCGGCACGGGTCACTAGTACCCCAGATCCCGCCACCACATCTCTTCCTAACCAAGGCCAAAGCAGTTCCGTGATCCCGGGAGGCCCTAACCAGATCATCTACGTCACCCACCCACTTACAAACCCATCTTTTGCACTCCCAGCCCCTCAACCATCTGCAATCCTCAATGAACCCACTCTTTTGCTAAATCAACTGGACCCATCTGCTCTGCCTGTCCCCACTCCTACCTCTACCAACGCCCCTAACCCACCTCTCGACATGCAAACCCGCCTGCTGCTCCAGCTTAGCCAATCTGTCACTCAGTTGGCTTCGCGGATTGAAGGGGTCGAGAGTCGCGGGAGCCCGCGGCCTCTATTCTCTGGCTATGGACATCGCCCAAGTCCCTTCACGCCATGGGTACAAGTGGAGAAGCGACCCCCCGAGACCAAGCCCTTCAAGGTGGACAAGTATAAGGGCATTAGGGACCCTCATCTCCATCTCGAGACATTTCTCTCGCTATGTAGCTCCACTCGCTACACAGACGCCATGGCCTGCCATGCCTTCCAAGAGACCCTATCTGACGAGGCACTCAGCTGATTCCTCAACCTACCACCCAACTCCATCGACAACTTTGACCAACTCTCGGAACACTTCCTTAACCGCTTTATACTTCATGCCAGCATTTATCGCAGTGTGGACGCCCTGTTCCACATCAAGCAGAAGAACGGAGAAGGCCTCCATGAGTTGCTGTCCCGGTGGCAATCCGCCACCGCGCGATGCCACAACTTGGAGCCTCGGGTTGCCGAGCAAGCATTCCGCCAGGCCCTACTCCCTGGCAATTTCTTAATGGAGATCAACAGGAACCCTCCAGCTTCCTATGATGCCTTGTTGGACCTGGCTGTCCTGTGGGCATGCGCTGAATTTGCCACCTTTGGGCATTCTGCTCCAGCCACATTAGCACTCCCCGCTCCTCCCCCAAAGCAGCAACCTCAGCAGAAGTATGAGCAATTTGACAGAGGGCAGGATAAAGGTAAACAACATGGCTCCTCCCGAGACCAAGGACGCGGTTCCGACTGTGGCCACGGGGGACAGAGGAACCGCGACCACCCTTATCGGTCACAGGACCAGAGCCCTCCGCAATAACAGCGTCGTTCCTCCCCGTCACCTCGTTACGAGGTCCACACTACTCTAACCACCACATATGCAGACATATGGGCCAAGCACAAAGACCTCATTCCCCCACCTCCTAAGAGCAAGTATCCAAAAAAGCCCCGGCGGGCAACAGACAATAAATATTGTGCTTATCAAGACGATAATGGTCATACAACAGAACAGTGCCATGGCCTCCGCAATGCCATAGAACATCTGGTCTGGAATGGACAACTCCACCAATATTGCGCTCCTGCAACAAGAGCTAATGCCATCGAGGTGCATGGCCAGATCCTAACCCTGCACGGCGGAGCCCCGCGGCTCCCCCCTCGCCAACCTTCTACAAAAAGGCAATGCACTACCCCCTTGGAAGTCTTTGACATCCAGCGAGGTGTCACGATCACCCCGTCAACGTGGGATCAAGTGACATTTCGCAAATGGGAGGATACAATAAATTGCCACCACAGTGAACCATTCATAATAAACGTGCAGGTGGATCATTACAGGTGCCATATAGCTCTGGTAGACACGGGGGCCGCCGTCAGTGTCATGTTCGCCGACTGTTACAGAGGGCTCCGGCGGGACCGAGCCAAGTTGTACAACAACCATGATCCCCTTGTCAGCTTCTCTGGCGAGATAGTGCAGCCGTTAGGCTCAGACCGCCTAACCGTGTCGGTGGGAACCACTCCTCGCCGCTTTTCCATAACAGCCCGCTTCCTAATAGTCGAATGTCCCTCGTCCTATAATCTCATCTTAGACCGAGACATTCTTTGGGGGCTGCAGTGTTTTATCGCCGGCCACATGCTACTCATGAAGGTACCCACCCCAGGAGGCATTTTGACAATTCAGGGTGATCGGGCAGCCATTGAGCGTTGCCATCTAAATGCCATCCAGCAGGGGCGGGGCACCTATGAGATGTTGCCCCTCAGCCATTCAGAGCCCATCGATGACCAGCGAGACGACCTTGAGGGGAGCGGGAAGAGGGCCCCGCGCCCTAATCCAGCGGAAGACACGGAATGGGTATCCCTGTCACCTACCGCCCCGGAAAGGAAAGTTCGCATTGGCAAGAACCTCAGCCCAGAACTCCGCCAAAAGCTCATTACCTTCCTCCAAGAAAAACAAACAGTCTTTGCTTGGTCCTATGCCGACATGCCATGCATCTCCCCTGATATCATCACCCACAAGCTTAACATCCTTCAAGACCACCCCCCTGTCAAACAAAAAAGACGTGCCTTCCACCCAGACAAGTATCGAGCTATCTAAGCTGAGGTCCAACGGCTCAAAGAAATCAAGTTCATACGTGAGGTTTCTTACCCAACATGGGTCTCCAATGTAGTCATGGTCCCCAAGCCTCACGACAAGTGGCGAATGTGTGTGGACTACACAAACCTCAACAAGGCATGCCCCATGTACAGCTTCCCATTGTCACGGATTGACCAGTTGGTTGATTTCACAGCTGGCTACAAGATGCTCAACTTCCTCGATGCTTACTCGGGCTATAATCAGATCAAAATGCACCCCGCGGATCAGACTCACACTACCTTTGTCACGGACAAGGGACTATATTGTTACGAGGTCATGTCTTTCGGCCTCAAGAATACAGGGGCAACCTATCAAAGGCTAGTAGACGCCATGTTTGAAGATGAAATTGGAGAAGCCATGGAAGTATATGTCGACGACATGTTGGTCAAGAGCAAGACAGAGGGCGACCACATTGCCAACCTTAGCAAAGTATTCACTAAGCTCCTGGCTCACAGGATGGGCCTCAACCCACAGAAGTGTATCCTAGCCATTGGGGGCGGCAAGTTCCTAGGATTCATGGTCAGTGAAAGAGGCATTGAGGCCAACCCAGAAAAAGTACAGGCCATACTTAGCATGACTGTCCCGACCTCCCGGAACGAAGTCCAGTGCCTCACGGGATGCTTGGTAGCTCTGGCACGTTTCATCTCCTGCCTCACGGACAAGTGCAATCTCTTCGTCCAACTGCTCAAAGCACATCATAAAAAGGGTATCACATGGGGCCCGGAACATGACGACACCTTCAACAGTATCAAGGCCTACCTTGCAAAGGTCCCTCTACTCTCCAAGCCAGTCTTAGGAGAAGTGCTTTACCTGTATTTGGTTGTTTCCGCCACTGCCATCAGTGCTGCCCTTACACGCCATGAGTATGATAACGAGTTCTCGGTCAATTATTGTGGCAGAGGATTTACAGATCTCGAGACTCGTTACCCAGACATAGAGAAACTCGCTCTCGCCCTCATCATTGCTACCAGGAAACTCAAACAGTATTTCCAAGCCCACACAATCCATGTGTTAACCAACCATCCCTTACGGCAAATACTGTAGAAACCTGAAACCTCAGGCCGCATGGTAAAATGGGCAATTGAGCTGGGAGAATTTGACTTGTATTTCAAGTCGAGAGTGGCTATCAAAGGGCAGGCAGCTATAGATTTTATTGCTGAGTTTATCCCCTTGGCCAATGACGGTCCACACCCAGATGCCCCCACTTGGGACGCCATCTGAGAACTCCATGTTGACGGATCCTCTAACCACAGACTCAGCGGAGCAAGAATCATAATCACAGACCCAAAGGGTAACTCGTATGAGTATGCTCTCTGGTTTGAATTCAAAGCCTCCAACAACATAGTCGAATACGAAGCTCTCGTAGCAGGCATTCAGCTCTGTCGAGAACTCGGAGCCCGGCACCTCCAAATCTTCAGTGATTCTCAACTTGTAGTCAGTCAGGTGGCAGGGGACTTCAAGGCCAACTAGCACAACTTGGGATCCTATAAAAGTCTCGCAGGTGCCCTCCTGCAGCATTTCAATTCATACAAACTGACCCAAATCCCGTGAGCAAAAAACTCCAAGGCCGATGCTCTCGCGAGACTCGCCACAACTCCCCCCGAGTCCACACCACCTGATGTGCACATCGAGACGCTGGACAAGCCTAGCATCTCAAAGGCTTATTCAGAAATCTTTGCCCTCGATCCCATTGACCAGCCCTCATGGATGGACCCATTTGTCGCTTTCTTTTCTAATGACAACCTACCCCAAGACAAGAGTGAAGCACAACGACTACGCCGCAAAGCCTCACTTTACTTGCTCAAGGGTGGAAAACTGTATCGCCGAGGCTAGTCATGTCCCCTACTGAGATGCCTCCCCATGGCAGAAGGACACAAGGTGCTAAAGTCGCTTCATAGTGGCATTTGTGGGAACCATGCAGGGGCCCGGAACCTCATGTTCAAAGCGCTTCGCGCGGGGTATTATTGGCCAACCTTAGGCAAGATGCCAAGGCAATTGTCCAAGCATGCCTTCAATGCCATAAATTTGCAAATTTTGCACATCATCCCCCAGTGCCCCTCTCTGTTATCATCTCACCAGTCTCTTTCAGCCAGTGGGGACTCGATTATGCCATTGTCATTGTGGATTACAACACAAAATGGATAGAAGCAGAGCCCCTTGCCACAATCACCACTGAAAAAGTGATAAACTTCTTATGGCGAAACTTATACTATCGATTCGGGGTGCCCCAGAGCATCATCACCGACAATGGAACCCAGTTTGACAATGACACATTCCGGGAATTCCTATCAGATCAGGGAACAGCGATCTTTTATGCCTCCCTAGCACATCCCCAGACCAATGGCCAAGTGGAAGCCATAAACAAGCTCATCAAACAAAACTTGAAGAAACGCCTGGAAGAGGCCAAAGGGTTGTGGGCAGCCAAGCTCCCAAACGTCCTCTGGACACTCCGCACATCCCCCACAATAACCACAGGGGAATCCCCATACCTCTTGGCTTATGGCACCGAAGCGGTGATACCAGTGGAAGTGGAGGTCCCGAACGTGTCACAGCCTATGACCCCGAGACAAATACAATCGGGTCACGACTTAACATGGACCTCCTGGAGGAACGTCGGGACAAGGCGCACCTCAGGACCATAAACAACAAGCAAAAAATCGCCAAGTATTATAACAAAAAAGTCGTCCCCCGCCCCCTGAAAGTAGGCGATTGGGTCATGAAAGAGGTCATCCCCCACCCCACTGGCCTCAAGGCAAAGTGGGAAGGCCCACTCGAGATAGTTAACGCTCCAGGACCTGCCACATTCTATCTCAGAGATTGTGATGGTCGTGTGCTACCCCGCCCCTGGAACGCTCGCCACCTCCATCTCTACCCCAGTTGATCAATTTTAAACCCGGCATCATAACTGATACTTGTGTACTCTCGCCCAGTAGCGGCTCCAACAATATGTACACCTTGCCCACTAGCGGCCAAATCTAAATGAGATGAATCGCTTTATCATCCCAACATGCTGAACTAAGTCCCAACAACACGGGACCACAAACAAAAACATTCATCAAAGGCAACACACACACACAATATGGCTAAACATAACGCTTGGACTCCCAGGCAATTCATATATTTCAAACATGTTCAACATGGCTAACCACGCCACTTACACTGTTCCAGGCACAAAAATTCTTTTTCCCTACGCCTACCAAAAGTCATAATTACATCAGTCATTTCCCCCCAGAAGATGAGCCACCAGACTTGTCCACACTCCCCCCACTCTTCGACCCGCTACCACGGCCACGAGACTGGCTGAAATTCACTGAAACCCTCTGCCCAAACGGGTGCTTCGCGCGGTCCTGTGACATAAGTGGAGGCCTCATAGCAACATTGGGGCGCACGAGCGAACTCACTTGTGCCACCTCCGGACCAGGAGACTTCTTCATAGGGAACTTCTGCGTTTCGGGGAGAGCAAGCGCTAGAGGCCCCACAACTAGAGAATCAGACGACACAACTACAGAAGACGCAACTTGGGACACCACCACTTGGGGGGATAAGGACCCCTCGAGACCAGCAGCCCTCACGGGTGACGCAGCCAAAGGGACCGGAGGCCGCGACGCACCCATAGCTGGAACCTCCTGCCGCCCAGCAGAGGACGTCGAACGGCAAGCCTCATGCTGCTTCGCCAAAGAACGCGAGATCTCGGCTTGCTCCCTTTGTTTAGGCATCATCTGTTCCCGCGCCTTCTTTGCAGCATCTCTATCGGCAAACCACTTACGCATGGCCACCTCATTAATCCAGCCCGCCTGGCAACCAGTCCGGCTCAGCTCATCCTGACCTTTATTGTAGGCACCCCTTAGCTGCTGCTTGTATGCCTCACTCTCGCGAAACAACCTCTCCCCTACCCCAGCAGCTCACCCACACTTAGCCTTCCAGGACATCTCCAGCTTCGCTAGCGACTGAGTCAGCCTCGCCACCTCAGTCTCCAAGGACGCTGCCTTGGCTATCGCCAACTGCCCAGCCTCCACCTGCTCATCCTTCTTCTACATCGCCTCCTTCAGCTCCGCCACAACTTTCTCTGCGGCGGTAGCCTGGTCTCGGCAGACAACAGCATCCTGCTCCAACTGCTCTAAACGCTCCGCTAGGGCGCGGTTGTTCTCCTCCACCTCCCTCAATTGCTGGCATTCGCCTCGGCATCCCTCTGCAAGTGGGTGACCACCCTCTCACTCGCAGCATACATTAGCAAAGTCGCCTGCAAGTACAAGGCAGCGCTTATAAGCCTAAGCCCAGAGCAGTGGAGAGGAAAAAGGTTGCAAATACTTGCCCGCGTTAGTTTCTCCTTGACTAGTGCAACGCCAACCAGCGGATCCACCTCCTCCAAAGCATGCATGTTGCGGGAGCGATGACGCATGTCGTATGCCATCTGGGCAAAGTACGGCTGCGCCTCCCCCGTCCCTTCTAAAGCTTGGGTGATCCCAGCTAAGCTACTTGAACTCCCGGAACGCCTTTCCTTCCACGACTTCTTAGATTGGCCCCCGCAAGCTGGCCCGACACTCTCCCTCCTCTTCCGCGACCTTGCCGTACCAATCTTTTCAACAGGATCCGCTAACTCCTCCACCACGTCTCCGCCACCTGAGCGAGGCCCGCCCACATCCTCCAAAACCAAGTCCTCCACACCCTCTGGCTCCGCGATAAGATCCTCCACCGGGGACTGACTTTGTTAGTCCTCGCGATCACCACCCTCTGCCTGTGTCTCCTCCACATCCACTTCCTGGATGCCCAAACCCATTGCTTTTGCCACCAAGGGAGGCACGTAGGCGTAATCCTCATCCGCCAGGTTCAATCTCAAAAAATCTTCACACTCACCCAGCTCCACCTCCTTCCCCTCGCCGGTCTCCAAGTCGAAGTCTTACCTCTTGGCGTGGTCAGCCTCGGCACGCAACCCCTCCAGCACGTCCTTATTCGACACCTTGTCGTATGGACCTTCCTTCTTCCTCGATCCGCCATCCCGTGGCATCGTCACTACAGCAAGCATAAAAAATAAAAAAATAAAAAAAGGGTAAGAAAGAGACCAGCAAGCGTACAAAGGGAACACAACAACCAACATACAGACCCGGAACCCGGGAGTAACCGAAATGACTATATATGCCAAGATGGCATATCCGATACGAGCTCCTACACTCGAATGCCCATGTCACCCGGAGTATCCGACGCTCCATCAGCTCGGTTAGGTTATATTCTTGGGGCACTACACAAAGCCAGCAATCAACAAGGGCAGAACATAACAAAGTAAAGAACCACAAAGACACAAGAACACGATACCTATTTTCTGGAAAGCCCCGGGCACCCGGAAGGGGTGTCCATGTTATTCCTGCCACTGCCCCCCCCCCCCCCACTAGAAAACACTTCCGCCGCCAATTCTCATTTGTCGATGTCGGCAAGTCTTCCACCAAGACTTTAAACTTCCCCCGGGACTTCATCGTCACACAGCCCCGGCTGCCCTTCTTTGCACACCACCCCATATGCCATCAGGCATTAAACTCCTTAAAATTGGGGAACTTCTGCCTCAGAAAGCGAAAAAGCACCCCCGTCCCCAATATCTGCCTTAACATATTGGGGGTGACTTGCCCCGGGACGACGTGCAAACACGCCAATATGTACTACACGAATGGGGGCAGCGGGAACATCAACCCACATCTAAGTTGGTACTCGTATACCAACGTGAAATTGCCCGGCGGGTCCCAAAACTTTACACCCCTACCAAGCGGCCGCAGCAAGACCTCGTCAGGAATACTCCAATTCTGTCGAAGTGCTTTAAGCTCCGACAAGGTCATACTCTCGCCAGGAGGTTCCCAAAACGAATCATCCTTGTCCCGAGATCTCACCATGCTAAAATCCTCTACCTCCTGCAAGAGAGGGTCAGACGAGGACACGTGAGACCCGGCATCCGTAACCGGGATACCTTCCCCTAAATCAAGGGCAATTTCCGCCATAAGCTCATCTAACTCCTCCTCCCACCGGTGCAAGGTGTCCGAATCAGAATCAGGCGAACTAAAGACAGACACAATCTCTTCGCTGGACACCCACACCGGATCTGTCATACCCTACGCCCTCACAAGTTAGACACTCACTACCTTAACCCTAACCAACCCATCAGCAAACCAATCAATCCCTTACTCTAGAATTCCTACCAACATCACAAAAATGCGAACAATCCCTATCAACTCCAGATAACAAAACACAAACCCAGCAACAAAACAACAATTGACAAATTCATACCTTGAAACAGGGGATACGCGTAGTGGCAATGAAGCTGGTTGCAAACAGCCGAGCGCTCGCACCCAATCGATCGAGGGTGAAATTGGACGTTCCCCAGCTTTGATTTCACAACCCGACCAAAAAAAAAAAACTCTGCAGAAAATATAACTCCCTCCCCCAGTCCCCCCAGGTCTATTTATAGACATCCCGCCCAGACCCTACCCCCCTATACAGTCAGGGAACAGCCACGTGGACCACGATCGTACATGCATTTACGACGCCCCCACGCCCCTACACACGCGCGTTAACTACACACGTGGGGCGCAGAAAACAACATAAAGGCGCGAACCGTTACCCACTAGCGCGAATCGTTACGCCACCAGCGCGGACAGTTACGCCACCAGCGCGAACCATTCCGCCCACTAGCGTGAACTGTTACGCCACTAGCGCGAACTGTTACGCCACTAGCGCGAACTGTTACGCCACTAGCGCTAACTGTTACGCCACCAGCGCGAACCGTTACGCCACCAGCGCGAACCGTTACGCCACCAGCGCGAACCATTCCGCTCACTAGCGAGAACTGTTACGCCACTAGCGCGAACCGTTACGCCACCAGCGCGAACCCTTCCGCCCACGAGCGCAAACCGTTACACCACTAGCGCGAACCGTTACGCCACTAGCGCGAACCATCCCGCCCACTAGCGCGAACTGTTACGCCACTAGCACGAACCGTTACGCCACTAGCGCGAACCGTTACGCCACCAGCGCGAACCGTTACGCCCACCACCGCAAACTGTTACGACCTTAACACTCGGCGTAAATGACCATGTGCCCCTCATAAACTGGCCATTTATGACACACGTGCGACATGGCGAGATGGTCCGCTTCAAATTCTCGGAACCTTCCCTCGTCACCTCGCGACCCTCGCGTGGGGACTTGGGGACTCGACACCATGCCTCCAGCACCCAGGTAAAACATATTCTCGGCATCCAGGGAATAACTCCCCACCCAAGAGCTCTCTCGGACTAGGGACTTGGGGACTTGTTAGTACATAGCCAAAGTACTTGGCCAAGCCGAGAATATGGCACAATTACCCGGTCTCCGGAGATCATTCCGGGCAAGACAGCACCGGCGAGCCCTTCACGGGTATCCAAAGAGCGAAGGTCCGACAGGAATCCACCTGCCAGATCCACCCTCCGGCGGCAAAACACCCCCCAAAGGGGAGATGTCGCAAAGGACCACAAACAGTCCCACATCGAGGACTGAGGCCGCAACGCCTAACATTTGCCTATAAAACAGACACAAACTCCCGAAAGCAGTAAGTCCATAAAACTCCTTCCAAATTCCTCTACTCCGCAAGTAGCAACTAAACGCTGACTTAAGCATCGAAGAGTCGAAGACTGGGCCATCCCAGTCCCGACTCTTAACGCATTGCTACTTGTGTAGGTGCAAGACTCGGATTCAAGAATTTGGCCTCCCAACTCGTGACCCCGGGACAGATCTCGACTCGTGATCCCGGGACAGGTAGAAACATATGGTTTTATGCTTAAAAGGTCCACATATATTAGTATGTATAAGTTCCAAAGGTTTATGATTTCTTGTTGCTCTAAGTTTTCTGGTTTTCATCAACTTACCTTTAAAACATTCAACACAATCATTCGAATCATCATAACACAGAGCAGGCAATACATTAAGTTTCTCAAGTGTTTTAAGTCTATTTTTTGATATATGGCCTAATCTTCGATGCCAAAGGTTTGCAGACTTATTATTGAATAAAACTCTCTTAACTCCAACAACATTGTTATCAGTATTGGTTCCTGCATTATTTTCTATAGTTAATATCTCATTCTTAACAGTAGAACAGTCAAGTCTAAGATATTTATTCGAGAATGAACCAGATCTAAAGTAAGCTGAATTCTGAAAAAGTTTTATTCCTTTATAATCGATAAAAAGACTACAACCATTGTCAACTAAAAGAGCCACTAAAATTAAATTTCGCCTCAAGGAAGGAATGTAATAGACATTACTAAGAACTAGAAAATTGCCTTGTCCTAACTCAATCCTCAAGCATCCTATGGCCTTTACTGAAACTCTTTGGCCGTTTCCCATGCACACATTCTGCTCACTTGTCCTTGGAGCCCTCCCCCTTGTTAAACCCTGTAAAGAAGTGGTAATGTGTATTGGTGAGCCTAAATCTAGCCAATAAATGTGTGAACTAACGTTAAGAAAATTAACTTCTAAAGAAAAAACAGAGTTAGGAAAACAGTCACCTTTCTTTATCATCCAGGGTTTAAACCCTGGACACTCCTTCATGTGCCCCATCTTTTTACAAAAGAAGCACTTATACTTAAAGGATTTGTCACTCTTGGTTTCTGCAGGTTTCCCGGATACCTTAAAATTGGTGGTTTGTTTAACCTTGTTCTTATTCTTCTTCTTCTACTTAGGTTTTTCCACCAAGTTGATTGACTGCAGTAGATGGTCCAGCCTCATGCCTCATTGCGGATCCTATTTTCCTCGTCCACACACACAGTGATGAATTCACACTCCATTTGACTTCAAGTGCGTTGTAGGTAGTCCTGAGATTACTGAATGAGGTTGGGAGAGAATATAGGGCTTCATGCACAACTTGTGCATCTGAAACTCCTATCCTCAAATCTCTTAGCTTACCAATCAGGAGCACCTTATGCATGATGTGCTCCCTAACACTGCCAGCTCCATCATACTTAAGCTCATGGAACTCCTTATGCAACCTAGCACCTTCAGCCTTCTCACTTTCCTTAAACTTTTCTACAATTGCAGCCATATAATCCACTGCATCTTCATGCTCCACCACAGACCCTCTCACAATCTTAGACATGGTCCTCCTAAGTACGTTTTTGGCCATCCTATTAGTTTTAAACCACTCATGCCACAAGTCATCAGCTGAGCTATTTTGATCTAACTCTTCTTCAGGTTTTGGATTTAGCAAACAATAGTCTATGTTATGATGCATTGCCATGTAAAATTCTACATCATCACGCCACTTCCTATAGTTGTTTCCATTCAGCTCTACAACTTCACAAATAGACGCAAAATTTCCTAAAAGAGAAAAAAAGATTTGTTTTAGTATTTTTTTTTCCTATGTGTTGTTTTATCTGTTTTAAGTTTTCACAGAAACAAAAGCAAAAACATAAACACAGACAAAAACCAATTCATACATACATAATGTCATACTGCATATATATATATATATATATATATATATATATATATATATATATATATTATACATCCCATATACTTCGAAAAACTAATGCCTTTGTGACATATAATTTTTATAAAATCTGTAGTTTCTTTAATTGATATACCATATATAACAAGAATTTGTTATTTAATGAATACAGTCTAAGTCTTTAGACTAAGAAAAGTTTCAAATAATCTTGATAAGTTCCTGCACATACATATATCACTGCATACATTACAAAACAAAAACTCAGAAACTCCTTTAGGAGCCAAAATAAGCCAAGCTTTAAAATGCTCCACAATTTTAGTGTTTTTCTTAATGATTCCTTAATTTGTTTCTTAATAGCTTAGGCATACTTTGTGTAAGACATAAACATGAACAGAAGCTTAATTCAAAACACTTTTTAGATATTATGATCATGTTATAGATTTTGAAATAAAATTGGGAGATTCAATCAATGATCAGTAACATATCATCAGACATGATATCATAGCAGAAATAAGGTCTATCCATCCTCCTTCACTAACACACGTCAACCACAAACAATTCATGCATCAAAGTTTATCTATTTATGCTCGCACTTCTCCATATGAACATCCACAGATGCAGAATTTGTAATCGACAAGAATCAGATTCAGAGAATTTACCTTGGCCTCTGCATCAACACAACACCAAATTTAACAAACATGCTTTTAAAACTTAAAGCGGAAAAAACCCAGCCCTTTTCTGAAAATCGTTTTGTCTGAAGTAGGGAGAAACCAAATCCCTAAAACCCTCTTTTCCCTTTCTCATCCTTAAAACCACGAACAGAAGAAAACTAAAGCAACACTTTGTAATTTTAATTCATTCTTTATTTTGGGGTTTCTTTATGGGTCTTGGGTTTAAAACATATGGATTAGGCATGCTTTTAGGCCTGTTCATTAAGTTTTTGTTTTTCCAGAAAATAATTTTTGAAAAAACTCTTGTTCTTGATGTAATACTGAAAACATGCAATTTGTGTATTTTGAAAAAAACATGTAGCTATGATACCATTATTAGATGGTTTTCAGAATCCTATTAAGCCATCTAAACATTACTTTTGGATCTATTCCATAAACACACAAACACACATGCATATATTCAAGAACACTTTAAGACAATCTGCAAACTTTAGTTATCCTAGATGAACCAGGAACATACCTTCATTAGATCTCCAATCAGCTTTGACAACAACTTTGTTCGACGACACCATCCTGACCTTCTTCTGCAACTGCTGCACACGCAAAGAGATAACTTGATGGAGATTCTAGCCTTCTGTGTTTCTGTACCAAATAGCAAGCACAATGGGATGCCTTCTTGATGCAAAAACCGGTAAAGAACACAGGGTTTTGGCCTCCTTTATATAGTGATCACAAACCGGATACAATCCCATAATCAAATCCTTATTGTACTCAATGTTAACATCTGCATAGGCATAATCCTATCACAATACTAATTCAAATGCAATTCAAGTTTAATGCAATGAACATCTATGTAATCCAACTGATATACAACTCGGATTACTTCTCTGAAACTGAGTTAAAGACTTAAGCTTCTTGTTATTCAATCCATGTTCAATATGAATCTGACTATAATATTGATAGATGTGTTTAAGTCCAAATCAGTTCCAACATATTGAGCTAACAACCTCCCTGGCAAAAATGCAGCCATAGCTG
Source organism: Fragaria iinumae (assembly GCA_009720345.1). NCBI lineage: Eukaryota > Viridiplantae > Streptophyta > Magnoliopsida > Rosales > Rosaceae > Fragaria > Fragaria iinumae. Next base: position 23,013,237 of record CM019117.1, read on the forward strand.
GCAGGTAGACAGGGCAGAAAATTGCATATAGAGTAAAAAAAAAAAAAAGATAGATAAATGTGGGAAAGGGTATTGGAGGTCTTAAACTCAGAAGCCCATATAATGAGCGTGCTTATAAATGAAACAACTAGAGTAGAGAACACCGACAATGTTTGTCAAGCTAACAATAATTATCAGCTACCAAAACACAGATGTTTATGGTCTAGACTTACTTGAAAGCACGGATAGCTACATAAATCAAACTCACCCATCAACTAGGAATATTGCATTTTTTCCCTAAGTTATTCAGGAAAGAGCCAACAGTTGATATCAAGCTAATAATGAATAGATTACAGTTTAGACTAAACATGGATAACAACAAAAACATCCCACCCATCTACGTCACACATGTTTGTGTTGACCAGATTTCCATGGATAAATAAACTTGTGTTTCACAATCATTTGACATGTTCCCCTAGAATCTGTTGAATGCATCATCATGTATTCTGAAGCCGACTATGCAACAGTGACATACCTGATCTCCCAGATAGTACATGAAGCTTGAATGACTCGAACAAATTAAGATGCAAAGACTTCATTTCTTCAATATCTAGTTTGAAAAGGCTCCAACTATCACTTCATGTAAATGCAACTGCATCTTTACTATATTATTTGTCTCTGTTTAAAGTTTTACTTGAGGAATACAGAATGAGTGAGCTTCAAACCTCAACTTTGACCAATAAACTTAGTAAATAATTGCCGATGTTAATTTGCCAATGCATCCCCTGTATGCTTCCATCATTATATCCAGGAAATAACTTTCAAACTATAATGCTATGGTTTGGAACCCCAGTTTTGTACGTATTGGTATAAAAATATAATTTTATTTGTTTTTGCTCAACTGATCATATAAATCAGAACCCAGATGTGTTTCTTCTTTCTTTCTTCTTCGCCGAGCGATGGATCTCCCACGCGGCAGCTCACACTGCTCCTCTTTCGTTTAATTTCACCCTTGTTTACCCCTCTCTCTCCAATACATTTTACCTTGTTTATTGTTCTCTCAAGTACAAGCAACGGCTTAGATTACATAGAGGCATTTCAATGTGGCTGAGTATTAAATAAAAATCGTTAGCGAATGTTATCTAGAGGTAAAGTGAATCTGTTTCCCTCATAAATTTAGGATCCTTTCCCCACAATACATGATCTTTTTGGAAAGAGAATGGAAGATTGCACGGAAAAATCAAATCAGTATTAAACTATGGGAATTTAGGCATGATCTTATAAAAAGAATAAGAAAGATTTGCATGGAAAAATCGAACCGTATGCGGTATGTAACTTTGGGAATTTAGGTGCCAATGGGGTAATTTCCTAAAACAATTTGGTGATGTACACATTCAGGATCCCGTTTCCCAAAATACATGATCTTTTTAGAAAAAGAAAAAAGGAAAGTTGCATGGGAAAATCAAATCAGTACCAAACTAAGGCCATCAAATCTTTGTCAAACTTGAGTTTATGGTATCATCTAGGCTCTATATAAGACAGAGGCCTCTGTTTTGGAATACTCATCCTCGAGATAGACTCTGATTCATCCATCCATCTCAATGGCTCTCGATAACATGGTCGTAGAAGATTCGCTAGATCAAACCAATTTGCAACCACAAGTCGACGATACTTGTGGAAAAGACGAAGCTAATTCCAAGGAGGTTATCGAACCCGAGACGTCCCCCAAGCAGGAAAACAAGAAGAAGAATAAAAAGAGGAAGAAAAGAGTTGAAGTAGTGGTGGAGGAGCAGCAGCAAGTCTCGAAAACCACAGTGGCAGATGAGGAGATGAATGATGAGAGGAAGTCAAAGCTTGGTAGAGTTCTTCCTCATGGTTTGAGGCAACATATTACGAGACACGGGTTTGATCACAAGTGGGTTGAGGAGCAGGTTCTGGAGGAGATGGTGAACAAGTGGAAGACCTACAAAATTGCCGAGGTCGCATCTGATTTGGCGGAAGCTGAATTTCACGTACTTTTCAACACCTGGGCACTTAAGGCCTACAACATATTTGGTTATCTAGAAGAATCCCCTAGATGATGCTGTCTTGTTTTCGCTTTCTTGTTTTTGTTTTTTTGTTTTCGCTTCTTCTAGCTCTTGTTATCTCGTCAAAGAAAGAGGAATGTTTTGAATTCAATAAAGATTTTAACCCAATTGGGTAATGAATGATTATTCAATTTTCATTAGTTACAATCTCATGGACTTGGTAATCTGCTTATTTTATGATTATTGTAGCTACACCCTTCCAAACCCTGAAAACCTGGGACGATATGATCCTGTGGTTCTTAGAAGTTCGAATATCCTCTTTGTGCTAATTCGATCTCAACTGAAATCAGAATCCCTTGTGGACGGAAAGCAGAAGGAAGCAACTTGATTCATTTCATTTTATATATATATATATATATATATATATATATATATATGAACACATACAATTTGAGAATTTGGTCAAATCGACACGATATAAGTGATGATTAGTAAGAAATATTTCGAAATCGATGAATAATAAGAATGCTTAAAATGTTATTCGAATTTCTGTGACAAGGTAAAGTCAGTATTTACGAGCTGACAGGTTTATGAGAAGTTCTTGTATTCTTGAGTCTCGAACTATTTATCATGACTTTCCAAAGCTTTGAGATTTTAGAAGTTCATTTAAATATCGTGATAACCCGTATTTTAGCTATGAAATAGCAATTTGAGTGTGGAATTAGTGTTCAATTATGCTACATATAGCTTTTGTATCAACTTTATGAACGTGATCATTTGTGACATCATATGAGTTTATATGAGACAATAAATACATTTTTTTGTAATAGAAGAATAGATATTATTAATATTAATAACAAAATAGAAAAGAGGAGAGAGTCTAGCGGTATAGTCTCTCCTTAGTAAGTGGGAGATTGTGAGTTGGACTCACGAAGTTGTAATATGTGATAAAAAAAAAAATAAAAAAAAAACAGAAGAAGAAAGAGGTCTAGAATGGTTGGTGTCAAAATCGACATAAGCCACCGACATCAGCCAAAGATAAGAAGGAAAGGAGACTTGATCAAGGCGATCCTTTGGGAATGATCGAGCATCCTCAACCCGAGAGAAGAGGAAGACTCCTAAAGCTTATATAGCTTGAGACCCTTTATCGAGACAGGGGGACCGACGATGGGGATCTAATTGGGAAGTCCAGCAAACTGTAGACTGGTCTTGACGATGAGCTCTTATATGTATCTGCTAGAGTTTAACAAGGTATTTAAATTCGGCAGGTAACATATATGATAATTGAATTCGAGTTGTTGTGCTTGAGTTTTGGCTCAAATCTTAAGTACTACATGGTTGTTTTCTAGAAATTTGGAAATGGATTCAGTTTTGACATAATGATTGTTTGTGTGGATTGACATATTTAGGAAGAAAGGTGTTAATTTGACGAATGGAAACAAGGGTATGATTACTGTGAAAAATATGGATTATTTTCCATGAAAATATGAATTAATTTCAATTTATTTGGGGTCAGGCTGTTACAATGTGGTCGTGGAGTCGTTGACCATTGCTTAATATGCTAAGGATGAGCTTTCGCTGAGACTCATGAGAGGGATCTCCTTCTAGCGCCAAATGCTTCTGTTGACGTCCCTGTAGCGAGCCGCTAGAGAGTGCTAGACATAACCTGCACCTGCACAAGGAGCAACATATTTGCGAGTTGAGACTGGGGTTGCCGGTCTATGACTATATAATGCCTAAGTTAGTGGATGTCGCCTACTCGATTAGGTGCAAGAAAGTTAAGTGAGGAGAGAAAACTTACCTCTTTTGGGAGGTCGTACCTATATATGTGGGATTGGTTGCTCCCCTCGGCAGGCTTGCTAGCAGGTTGGTAGTCCATGATGGCCTTTGTGGGAGATTCCATGAGGGATCCTGATGGTGTCACCGACGTGCCAGGTTGCTGGGCTTGTCCTTCCGGTGGTTGGTGTAGGGCTCCCGCGTCAGCTTAGCGAAGGCGTGATTCCTACATGTTTTCCCCTAGTCAGTGTACGTGATGTTGTATGCTATTTGGTGCATGTCAAGACCCACCCCAAATTTCACCCTGAAACCCGAAGTAACTCTTGCGGGGACCACCTCCAAGGAAAATTTACCAATAAGCAAACCTCCCTTGAAAATGGACAACCCTAACCTAGAAAACTAAAGTGTTACTTTCTTAAATATTATTGAGCATCCTCCAAATCAACCCACAATTATACGAAAGTGAGAATATAATTACAAACTTCGTATATTCCAAAATAACACATAACTCTTAGCACACCACCAGAAAAATTATACGATAAACCCCAAAGAGTATTCAGAGCTACTATACACTAGAGGAGCAGGAAAATAACCTAGTAGGTTAAACAGGTAACCTACTGGTGAAAGGTGACTGAGAAATGGGTAACTATGCCTCGTCGTCTCCTACTCGTACTAACCCGAACTCTGCAGATTAGGCATTTTTAAAACGAAGAGCCCAGGGGAAAAACATTCGCAATAATTAGAGTGAGTGGACAAAAATAAATAAAGAAAATATTTATTAACATTTATGTTTTCCCAATTTAATTTCCATAAAAATTAAGCTGCATGTGACAGCTCAAAAACTGTCAAGTATCTGACTAGCTCCGGCTAGTCTCCAAAACTTAATAAAATACAGCCTCTTAGGCTAAAATTATATATATGTATGTATTTACACTTGCCCATACTCCCTATATAAATTAATAATAATCTATATAGGGCTACTACACTCGCGTCCAACGTTCACGTCACGCTTTAATGCGGTGAAACACTACGCCATTAAGGTGGACAGACGGGTGTATAAATATGTGCCCATACCCCTTATATGAATTAAACACTCATATAAGGCTACTACGCTTGCGTCCAACGCTCACGTCACACCATAATGCAGTTACGTACTATGTTATTAAGGTGGACAGACACATATCGTTAGCTAGCATTTATATACATACTTTCCTTAAAAATATATTATAATTTACCAAAAATCCCATTTTCGGTAACTCACCACAATGAGTAAAATCGTCAAATAAAAATAACGTCAAATAGTCAAACCAAATAAACAATTGCATGCACATTATTTAAATCAAAAGTCCACTCACAAATTAGGCCTAAGCCTGAAGTCGGTCTGAAGCCTCTTCTGCTCGAGCTTCCTCACGTCCTGATCCAAGAACATAATTAAATCCTCAACTATATACCAACGCTTATATATAAAAATAAGCAAAATTAAATATGGCCTTATCTACTCTCATTCTTCCCCAACTTTGCAAATCTTAAAATTGATATCGTCCAAACTTCACCACAAATATCGGCGGCCTTAAATCCACCTTCTATGGCCGAAACAACAATAATCTAACAGCCGGATTCTATCTCAATTAACGGCCAAAATACCAAACTTCGAAAAATCCCAAACCTATCCAAAATTCCTCCAAAAATTCCTAAATTCACATCATTAACATCCCTTTAATATTCTACATCAAAAACCATAAAATTTCCCAAAACAGCGGCGGCGGCGCCGCCGGCAGAGGCTGCCGACTCCGGCGACCTGCAATCCGGCGACCTGCAATAGCTACCAAATTTTAACAGCATATTCCTCTCAATCTCATCTACAACTTTCCTAACTAGCACAAACACCAATTCCAAGCCTAACTATGCCAATCGAATGAAAACATCTAATAAGCCATAGAATTTTCTTTACCCATTTTTCCTTACCTAGCTCAAGAGGGAGAGAGTCTTTTGGAGGGGTTGCTGCACGGGAGGAGGACTTCCTTTTGAGCCTAGCAGCTCCGGCTATGGCGGCCGGAGGAGAGAGTTCCGGCGACGGGAAGTTCCGGGCTCGGATGCGGCTTCTCGGCGGCGCTAGGGGCTCGGTCACCTACCCAGAAATGAAGAGGAGAGGATGGTGGGTCGAACGAGACCGGCGCGGCGGTCTGGGGCAGCCGGACGGCGGCGGACGGCGGCCGGAAAGTTTCAGCAGCGGGAGAGGTATCGGGAGCGGGTGCGGGGTGGAGAGAGAGAGAGAGAGAGAGAGAGAGAGAGAGAGAGAGAGAGAGAGAGAGAGAGAGAGAGAGAGAGAGAAGATTTTGGGCCTTGACTACTAATGGCCCGGTCCAACTAAATAAACATAACCCAACTCTAAAATTTAACACCCAAAAATAATACCCCAATAAAATTTACCTTTTTAATTGATAACTTTTTCATGCTAACTCCGATTTTAACACATAGCATGTCTACGAACTCATAATAACATTCTCTACCACTTTCATGAAGAAAGTTTTCCCAAATTCCAAACGGACGAAAAAGTCAACTTTGAAGTCTTAAATAGTAAACGGTTACTTAAAACTGTAAAAGACCAAAATATTAACAAAATAAATAACCGTAAAATAACTTAAAAACCGGGACGTGATAGTGTATGTTTAAATACATTGTAATCGTAGTGTTATTATTCGGGAGGTCTTGATGACGCTCATTGTAACTTGGGTATCCTAATGTATTCATGTGTTTTTCACCGCTCTTCACTGGATGAATGTAAATCCAACGGTCGATGTTTGCAGGAAGAAGAGTGGGAAACTGGTCTTTGCAGGAAGGGATAAGAAAGAAAAAGAAAAAGAACAGAAATGTTTTGGGGCGTTTGAAAAGCAAAACCCTCTCCCCTCCTCCCCCCTAAAATCTTTCCGATGGCGGCCGATCCAACTCATCAGCAGCAGCAGCAGCTGGCCGTGCTCCTGGGCCCGGACCCGGCTGAGTTCGAAACCCTAATATCACATCTGATGTCGTCGACGAACGAGCAGCGGTCCGAGGCCGAGAGGGTGTTCAACCTGTGCAAGCAGGCCCACCCAGACGCCCTGGTTCTGAAGCTGGTCCATGTCCTCCAGGCCTCGCCCCAACCCGACTCCCGCACCATGTCCGTGATCCTCCTCCGCCGCCAGCTCGACTCGTCCCTCTGGTCCCGCCTCTCCCCCTCCACCCACTCCTCCCTCAAGTCCGCTCTCCTCTCCTCCCTCCACTCCGAGTCCACCTCCAAATCCATGTCCAAGAAGCTCTGCGACACCGTCTCCGAGCTCGCTTCTTCTCTTCTCCCCGACAACCAGTGGCCGGACCTCTTGCCTTTCATGTTCCACTGCGTCTCCTCCGACAACCCCAAGCTCCAGGAGTCGGCTCTCTTCATCTTCGCCCACCTCGCTCATTACATCGCCTCCCAAGCCATGCTCCCCCAGCTCACCACCCTCCACTCCGTCTTCTACCGGTGCCTCTCCTCCGCCGACGTCCGAATCGCCGCCCTCACCGCCTCTGTCAATTTCATCCAGTGCCTCACCTCCCCCTCCCACAGGGACATGTTCCAGGACCTCTTGCCCTTGATGATGCAGACTTTGACAGAGGCCTTGAACTCCGGTCAGGAGGTCACCGCGCAGGAGGCCCTCGAGTTGCTTATCGAACTGGCCGGCACTGAGCCCAGGTTCCTGAGGAGGCAGCTGGTGGATGTGGTTGCCTCCATGCTTCAGATTGCCGAGGCATCCTCCCTGGAGGAAGGGACTCGGCATTTGGCCATTGAGTTTGTCATCACTCTGGCCGAGGCCAGGGAGAGAGCGCCCGGGATGATGAGGAAGCTGCCTCAGTTTATTCATAGGTTGTTTGCCATACTCATGACCATGTTGTTGGACCTTGAGGACGACCCCGACTGGCACACTGCAGATACTGAGAATGAGGATGCTGGTGAGACTAGTAACTACGGCTTTGGACAGGAGTGTTTAGACAGGCTTTCAATTTCATTGGGTGGCAATACCATTATACCTGTTGCTTCCGAGCTTTTTCCGTCCTACTTGGTTGCCCCTGAATGGCAAAAGCACCATGCCGTCCACATTGCCCTTGCTCAGATTGCCGAGGGCTGCTCTAAGGTACATCTATTTTGGTTCCACTTGCTGGGATTTTCTCAGGACACCTATTGTTTAATTTGATACTGTCTATATCATATTGTCGTATTCATCTTCCTGGACATTGATACATAGGTTGAGCCATGAACCTATAATACTGCTCGCTGTAACATGTTTTCCTTGATGCAGGTTATGGTGCAGAACCTCGAACAGGTGGTGTCAATGGTATTGAATTCTTTCCAAGATCCTCACCCACGTGTGCGGTGGGCAGCAATTAATGCAGTTGGGCAATTGTCAACGGATTTAGGCCCAAATTTACAAGAGAAGTATCACCAGCGAGTGCTTCCTGCATTAGCTGGAGCTATGGATGACTTCCAAAATCCACGAGTACAGGTTTGCAACTCGGCTTTATTCTCAATATAGGAATATGTTCCTGCAACTCAACACCTCTTTAGGAATAAATATGGTAATATTTGGCTTTCATTTTCACAAGGATGAATCATTCAATTATCATTGGCATCCATCTGCAGAAATACTTGCATACCGTATTATAATCTTTGCCTTGTAATGTCATGGAATTTTGATAATTTACATAACATGGAATATTTGTCTCACCGGCCCATGCCGTGGTATTTCGACTTCAGTATAAACATTTACCTGAGTCCGAATTAGAAAATGATACGGATCCCGGAAAACTTGTTGATTTGTCTTCATACTTTGTATATTAGAGTTGCAGTGTAATGGAACTTGTGCAATTTTTGTTCACAAATTGTAGTAATTGATGGAACAGTACATTTATTTGAATAGTTATACTGAACTGCCATAGTATAATGCTGGAGCTCAATGAGATTTATATCTTGACATTTATCCTTTCCCCATCTCAGTTCTGACATTGGCCAGACATTTTATTATTGCATGCAGACCATTAACATATAATTTTACTTCTAGAAATTTCCAATTGACTCATTTAGATGGTTTATTGTCACATCTTTCTGTATGTTACAGGCCCACGCCGCATCAGCAGTACTCAATGTCAGTGAAAACTGCACCCCAGATATTTTGGTACCGTACCTGGATGGAATTGTGAGCAAGCTTCTTGTACTTCTACAGGTACATAATTATGCTACACAACAAGGCATTTTCATACAGGGGAAATTCTTTGTCTTTCTTTTGGGTGGCGTATGGACATATGTAAATATAATTTTAGCTGTTTAAAACGTCTTAAGGCTTCAAGATAAAGGTTTGTCTTTTAGAACTTGATTGGTGAAACCACTTCATTTTTGTAGAAGTAGCTATGCTAGATATTTCTTGTATCTGATATTTAGTATAATTAATATACGGTAGCATGGCTCTTTTATAAGCTGACTGCAATGTCAGTTTAGTCCATAAATGGTTGCTCATGAGTTTATGTAGTTGCAGAGGGAATAAACCTGATATATTGAAAAGAGCATAGGAAATGATGGAGGGTAATGGGCAAAAAAAAGTGTAAGATAGGAGAATGCTACCCTTTACTGGTGTTATTGGAGGTGTAAAGGGAACAAAAAATAGCTTTTGAATTGTCAGTGACAGAATTCAATAACGTATTCGGGGAAATACTTTCTTGAGACAAAGTAAATAGAAATGGGGAATAATGAAAACTTATCTCATTAGAGAAAAGTTCAGGCTACATTCTTTTTATTTTTATTTTTTAAAAAATTTCAATTCTGAGCTACACCTAGCCTTTTGCATCCTGAGTTGAAATTGAAAGAGAGTCCTTACCTTATGCCAGTGATGAATAAAAGATTTTTTAATTACCATATGCCATTGATGAATTCTTAAAGTTCTTCTAGTGTGAGATTTATTTTCTTTAGTAGTTAGTACAAAAGCGATACTTCATGATTGGTAAGTTTGAATTTCTGCCTCCCAGAATGGAAAGCAGATGGTCCAGGAGGGGGCTTTAACAGCTTTAGCATCAGTTGCTGATTCGTCACAGGTATATTTTAATACATATAATGATTTGTTTTTCAATTTATTTTTGAATGTACACGGTTCATGCTTTTATTGTATTGACAGGAGCAATTCCAGAAGTATTATGATGCTGTAATGCCTTACTTGAAAGCCATTTTGGTTAATGCAAATGACAAAGCTAATCGTATGCTACGTGCAAAATCAATGGAATGTATTAGTTTGGTTGGAATGGCTGTCGGGAAGGATAAGTTTAGGGATGATGCAAAGCAGGTGACTATAAATAAAACTTACAGATTCTGATTTTGCTTCTTTTTGTATTATTCTGGCTGCTGACTGCTGTAGAAAGTTTTGGCTTTTGTTCTGACCGAGGCTTAAAGCATCTATGACTTCTCTATCTTCAATTTCTCAAATTCTTGTCTATTCGAGGGTATTAATTTGTTGAGAGCCCCGTTAATATTGACGCTATTGTTTTGCAAGGTTATGGAAGTCTTGATGTCATTGCAAGGATCTGAAATGGAGGCAGATGATCCCACAACAAGTTATATGTTACAAGTATGTTTGCACTTAAAAAATAAAATGCAATTTAATACAATGTCATCCATATATTTGGTAAAGTTTAATTCTTGTTTGGTGTTGAGAAGTTCCTTAATTATGTTGCAGGCATGGGCTAGACTTTGCAAATGCCTTGGGCAGGATTTTCTCCCATACATGAATGTTGTCATGCCTTCTTTGCTTCAGTCTGCTCAACTTAAGCCTGATGTAACAATCACTTCTGCAGATTCAGATGGAGAAATTGATGAAGATGATGATAGGTTGGTTAAAGTTTCTTCTTTCAACACTTGCGTATGCATTGCATTCTGCATCAGAAATATAGTCAGGTTCAATGGCATCATATTGTTTAAACAACTTCTCACAAAAGTTTGTGTCTCTTAGATTTAGAACATTTAATGGCAGAGATTAAGTCATCTCAGATTGTAGGTTGCATACTACAATTTAGTACATTTTCACCAATTGCTATCTTCAGTTGGTGAGATGGAACTTTGCAGACCCACCTTTAGGTTGCAAAATACTAATTGATGTTTCATTTTTGAAACTTTAGATGCAACTGTTGCAAAGTGAAATGAGAGAAAGATGCCACACCCACATGCAAACATAAACCTGTATTTATTTTTTACACCTTTTCAGTTGGAGATGGTCTACATGTACAACATGCTATTTACATGAATAGTGACAATTAGGTTTGCATTTTTCATAAGAGAACATTGATTTGCACCCTTCAATTATAGATGGCAAAAGACACAAAACTAATATGTATATTTTCTTTAAACATACATAAAAACAATATAACACTGTTTCTTTCATCTCTCTAAACCTCCTACTGTTCTTAGCTCTACTTCTTGAACATTAGAGAAATATAGTGAAATTGCATAAGAATGTAAGAGAAAGTGCTAGGGTGTGAGATTTGTTATTAACAAATGTGTACCTGGTTAACAGTATTGCTAACTTTATGTTTTACGTTTTAATTGAAGAAGAGCACTTTCGTCATGCCATTGACGACGCCAAAATTTTTAAGATTCCAGATTTTTAATATTTTATACTGTATATTTTAATTTTTAATTTTTACCAAAACTGTCACATCTTGGGAATTCAGATTGTGACTTTTGGTGCAAATTATTTTCTTTTACACAATTGTTCTACGTTAAGAGGGGAGATGAAGATGGGTAGGGCATAACCTGTCTACTTTTGTACCGGAGGACAAGTGAACCAAGAACAAAGAAGAAGAGTAGATAAACGTTAAAATGCTCTTTCTTTTTGGAAGAGAGAAAGTTGGTTTCTTATTATTTTCTTTTTCAGTCTTTAACTTTTAATCAAACATAGTTTTATATTTTCTCAACAACAAAAAATAAAAATACAATTTTTAATCCCTACCATTGAATGTCATAACATTTAAAGGCAACGGATTTCTGTAAAAAATCTGATGCCATTGAACCTAACCCTTGTATCATATTTTCATTTTGAAGTAGAGTCGTGATGTAAAGTTCATCCTTGTTTACTCTTTTGTAGAACAAAAAAGCCAGCAGTTTTGAGATTTTATAATTCTGCTTGAATATTAGTTGAGGAAAAGAAATGTCTTCTGCTTTGAGATTTTTTTTTAATTTTTTAATTTTATTTTTTTAAGAGAGTAAAGAAAAATTAAGAATTCATATGCCTTCATTTCTTTGACATTTTTAATGTTCTTAATGCAGCATTGAAATGATTACTGTTGGGGATAAGAGGATAGGAATCAAAACTAGTGTTCTGGAGGAAAAAGCTACGGCCTGTAACATGCTATGTTGCTATGCTGATGAGTTGAAGGAAGGATTTTTCCCTTGGATTGATCAGGTTGATGATGATTCACATCTGTGTCACATTTTTCTTTGCCACATTATCAAGTTCTATAAGTTTTATGCTGATTGTGCTTAAGTTCATGTAGGTTGCTCCAACATTGGTTCCTCTTCTAAAATTTTATTTCCATGAAGAAGTTAGAAAGGCAGCTGTTTCAGGTGTTAGCCTGAGCTGTTCTTATTCTATTGTTTGCATCAGCTTCTCTTGTTGTTTAATGGAACTGACGCTTAAACTATCTTCTATCCTTAGCAATGCCGGAGCTCCTACGTTCAGCCAAATTAGCAGTAGAGAAGGGCCAGTCTCAAGGCCATAATGAGTCCTACATAAAGCAGTTATCTGATTACATAATACCAGCGCTGGTTGAGGCATTGCACAAGGTCTTGGTCCCCTTCGTTCATTTCTTGAATGTCTTTTGCTGTTTGTTTTTATATTTCCAATATGAGTGATCTTGTGTTTGAATTGCCTTGAACTGTATGTGGTGTGCAGGAACCTGAGGTTGAAATTTGTGCCAGCATTTTAGATGCATTGAACGAATGTGTGCAGGTTTGTGTGATCTTTTTTATGTTATCCATGTGTAATTGATCGCTTAGGCTTTCTATTCTGTTTTTAAGCAAATGAAATTCATTTGAATGCTTCTTGTTGGTTCTCTATCTTACTGCATTAAATCCCCAAGAATTGATCAATTGGAACCCCAGAATTGTTTCAGTAGGGGTAAAAAGCTACTTCTAAATTTGTCCAAGGAAAATGTTTTTAATTTTGTCTTTTTTTTTTCATTCTTTTATTTATCTGGAGTTGAGCTACAGTACTGCGTACCTCTGTTATTTGTTACATTTGATCTGTTTTAATGTAGAGCTTATTTCTTCAGAGTTCTGGGCCACTACTTGATGAAAACCAAGTTAGATGCATCGTGGATGAGATCAAACAAGTGATTACAGCAAGCTCATCTAGAAAACAAGAGCGAGCAGAAAGGGCCAAGGCAGAGGACTTTGATGCAGAAGAAGGGGAACTTCTGAAGGAGGAAAATGAACAAGAAGAAGAGCTTTTTGATCTAGTATGTTTTCAGATTTTGGAATACTTTATGGTGTTGTAGAAAAGTTTATATTTGAAGAGTTAATTGTCATCGAGTCTTTCCTTTTTTTTCCTGCATTCAGGTTGGTGATTGCTTGGGAACTTTGATAAAGACATTCAAGGCTTCTTTTTTGCCTTTCTTTGACGAGCTTTCCTCTTACATAACACCAATGTTGGTAAGTTCTTCCTCACCCTTTGTTCAATGAAATACTTGGATATGTATGATGAAAAAAAGCTATAATCTTTGATATAAACTGTAATCAAGTTGCATCCCGCTCCTAGCATTTTTACCTTTCATGTTTCGAAGTATGCTTTGGATTTAAGAAACTCCTTGAAATCTTTTTTCTAATTATGCTCATTGACCAATCAGGGTAAGGATAAAACTGCAGAAGAGAGGAGAATTGCCATCTGCATATTTGATGATATTGCAGAGCATTGCCGTGAAGCTGCTCTTAAGTAAGGATTCTCTATCTGTCATCTTATTTTCCGCACCTTTTGGAATATTGATGTATTCCTTGATATCATATCCCCTCTGGTGAAACAGATATTATGATACTTATGTTCCTTTCCTACTGGAAGCTTGCAATGATGAAAGTTCAGATGTTCGTCAGGTTTGTGATCCTTTTAACTGCAATTAGTGCACCCCTACTTCTCACTATGACAATTAACATAAGATAATTAACCACTTCAGGCTGCTGTTTATGGTGTCGGTCTTTGTGCGGAGTATGGTGGATCTGTGTTCAAACCTCTTGTTGGTGGTAGGTTGCTTTCCTCTTGCTTGGTTTCTTTTTTTATTTAGAAGATTGCATATATGTCTGTAGATGGACATTACATTACATTCATTTTTTTTTCTCCCTGCAGAAGCTCTTTCTAGGTTGGATATGGTGATCTGGAACCCCAGTGCACAACACTCTGACAACATGATGGCATATGATAATGCTGTTTCAGCTCTTGGGAAAATATGCCAGTTCCACCGTGATAGCATAGATGCACCACAGGTAAAATTTATTCTGTTACCTCATATCACGTTTTTTAGATATCTGCGGCATAAAAATACCATTTCAGTTGAGTCTCTTTTCTGTGATTGTCTTCATATTTACACCATTCAATCTCTTTTGGGTTTTGACTTCTGTGATGAGTGTATGTGCGATCATGAACACACTATAGTAACCTTCAAAGTGAATATTCCCTAGTTACATCAAGGTATGATCAAGTTGGCACAAGGATCCTTTTAAAATGATAGTCCTCAAAAGCAGAAGCCTTTCTGACAAAGTGGTGCAGTTTGGGTTATTTGCCTTGGAGGTGTATCTCTCTTGGGATTTAGAAAACCCAAAAAAAAAAAAAAAAAATGAAGACCTTAATCCCTTTTCTCCTTTCTGGTAGCTGTGAAAATTGCATAACCACGATCCACAAGCTTTGAGACACATTTCATACGCTCCAAGGTGGTTATCTAGTGCACTGTAGGCTCTCTGACATTTTCTGGCTAGTTCAACTTCACCTGATTTTCTGATGACTGATGTCTTCAAAGTTAACCGTCATTAAATTGTCACCCTGGAGCATTTCATTCTGTGATGAAGCTGTTGAACATGTAATTTATGTACCAGAAGTACTGTGCCTGTGCTGTCATGTTATATAATTATTATTTTTGCCTGTTATTACTATTTGCTTTCTTGTAGTGCTGTTTGCATCTTTTGTTGTTTCTTATAGCTTATTTTATTTGGCAGCTTGTCCCTGCCTGGTTAGGTTGTTTACCTATAAAAGGTGATTTGATTGAGGCCAAGGTTGTCCATGACCAGCTGTGTTCAATGGTTGAAAGGTAAAAGAGTTTTATCTTGAACATTTTGCATGGCTTTTTGTTCAGTGTGTTATACTCCTTTTTAGGTTTTCAAAAGGGATATATACTCAAGAACTATTACAATGAATACAGATCGGATAGAGAGCTTTTGGGTCCCAAGAATCAGTATCTTCCGAAAATAGTTGCAGTTTTTGCTGAGGTATTATGTACGAAATTGCTGCATGCTTATCTAACCTGATTTCTTTGAAATAGTGCTTCTCACCCATTTAGGACTATCTGGTGTAGGTTATATGTGCGGGTAAAGACTTGGCAACTGAGCAAACAACTAGTCGAATGATTAATTTATTAAGGCAGCTTCAACAAACCTTACCGCCCTCTACCCTTGCATCAACCTGGTCATCCTTGCAACCGCAGCAACAGCTCGCATTACAATTTATGCTCTCATCATAATTCATTTCTGCCCTTGTTTTTGTTTACGGAAATTGCTGCTTCTATTGGTGTGGCTGTTTCTGCTCATTATATTTTCTTGCATTGGTGGATGGCTGATTTCATACCTCTAGAAAGCTACTGCGTCTGCATTGGTAAGGTTGTTGCTGTCTGGTCTGTGGTTCAGTAGTGCATTCTTTGGTTCTGTTTTTGTTTTTGATAATTAATTTGGGGGTGTGGTTTGTCACAAATGCCTGGTTGCTTTGTCTAGTTGGCTAGGATTATGGGAAAAAAAAAGGTACATGGATGGTCAAAATTTTGGAATAGTGTATATATATTACAGAGTTGCCTATTCATGGCCCAATACGCTTCCAATGCAGAAGTTGAAAAGGATTGTTCAATTGTTGTTTTACTATCCTATGCCAATTGCCAAAGTTCAAGATCATTTTGCATCAACTTTTTGATTAATATTTTCCTTGATGCATTATGTAGTCTGAAGATGAAAAGATATAAATTATTAAGTGGTGGTGGGATGCAGAAAATAATAAACATAGTACTAAAGTGGATCAGTACCAGCTTGAGCATCTTGCATTCTTGCTTTGGTTCAACAAAAACATAATGGCAAATCAGAATTATTATCTTGCACACAGCAAGAAGCTCAAGTAATTATTCTGTATAAAGTTGCATAATAGTAAAGACTGGATAGTATGCCCTGTGTTTTGCTGCGGGTCTTCTCGATATATAGCCGCACTGACAACATAAAGCTGTAAACATATTTAAAAGAAAGTAAAATTCACAACCCCATTTTCCAATCCACATTCCATGTTTCTTTTATTGGTAACTTATAATTTTGTCATCACTAACTTTAATTTTGCTTTTTGTGAGAATTTTAAGCCTTTTTTTAAAAGAGGGTGAAATTTACACACCATAAATTACAATCTACACGCTGTCAGAGTAGACACACAACGTTTATGGGCAACATTTGATTGATTTTCAGGGACAT
This sequence comes from Fragaria iinumae, assembly GCA_009720345.1. Taxonomy (NCBI): domain Eukaryota; kingdom Viridiplantae; phylum Streptophyta; class Magnoliopsida; order Rosales; family Rosaceae; genus Fragaria; species Fragaria iinumae. The sequence continues at coordinate 23,029,767 of CM019117.1, forward strand.
TGAACATTACAGAAAGTTGGTCATTTAACATCACCTAAATTTTCAGGCTTTATTTGACATCATTTGGAGTAGCTCCTTCTGCACTGCAGCTGTGTTCCTCTATCTTGGAAATGTGCTCTGATGTAGAAGCTGCGATGCACCTGGTTTTAAATTCAACAGCTTGATCTCTCCCTCACACTGTAGGATCTCTTGTGGCAGAATCTGTTGGTTCTTGCAATTTTTCTTTATTATCAGAATCTTGTATGAAAGTTTGAAAAGCTACCACACTGTTCTTTGCATTAACATATGTGATCATTTTAAAGCTCAACCAGAATCACATGTAGCTGCATAGGTAGAAGCAAACAACAAATTAGATTTTCCAAATGTCACGAAACTGACAGTTATGCACATTTTTCATTTCTGACACGAAAGAATTCTATGATTTGGAAACCATAAATATGAACATTTTTCATTTTCTATTAAGTCTGTTCAAGGCAAACGGGGAGCTTAACAATCATGTAGCCTAGAATGTGAAGAGCACAACAAATTCCAATGGGTGCAAATGGTGACGTTCCAGTTGCATCTGACATTAATTACCTGGAGTCTGTTCCTCACTACGAATGTTTATTCCACCCTTGCCCACAAATACAGCAGACAAACAATAAAAACCAAACTCAAGTGATGTTAAAAAGACAAGAAAACCTGTATCATACTATGAATGTAAGTAAACAATTACCTTACTGCTATCAAATCTTAACCAGCAGAAATAAAGCAAAAGATCACACAACTATAGCAAGCTTTATATATTATCGAGTATGAACAATAATCTTAGAATATTATGCAACAAAAAGTCTCAATTTCAAAAACGGTCATTGAAATTTCAATTTTTGACCTAAAATTACGGCAACCTGATCAGCAAGCTTCTTGGACCAAAAGCAACCAATCCAAAATGAACCAGCACCAAAAACCTCAACCATAGCAAGCTGTCCTTGAACACAAACAAAATGCAGAAACATCAACAAAACCGTAACAGTAAAAAGAAGAAAAATAAACCTATAATCAGTCTAATACTAATTATCTACTTCAAGATGCATTTCAACACATAATCATATTACACTCTTTAGTATCATAATTTCCACTGAAATAGATTCATTTCCAGCTCAACGAAAATTAAGCTTCTAGCTTTCGAGTAAAACTTACATAACCAGCCAGCAGTGATGACTTGCAGTTTCTTTACAAGCTCATTTGATTCCAAGAAGCTGATTAAAGCTCGAGCCACCACTTGACGGTGCTTTATCTGATGCCTGATAATTACTGAAAACAACACATATAGCAACCGTATATATCACTAACACCTTGTACTCCCATTTTATCAAACTAAAAGAAAAGAAGGACAAATCCATTGGTATAAGGTGCTCAACAGAACTGGAATCGAGCAATATACAAAACCGTAATCATTATCACTTTCCTCATTATATGCCTCATAAATTAACAGCAGCTATGAATCTGAAGAAAAAGAAACAAATACAAATTTCAAAAACGTACACATACCACCATAAATCAAGCGGGCATATAAATTAAATTAAATTTCATGAAAATTGTTGAAAGTTAATAGGTCCAATAAATTGAAAAAGGAAAAAAAAAAAAAAAACTTACAGTAGAATATATGGGGAAAGACGGCAGCTGAGAGTAATATAATAGCTCACATCCCTCCGATTGCAAAAACGACTGCCTTTCCGATTAAGCCCTAAGCATATTGTAAGCTAATCCTTCACCACTAATTAATGGACTCTGAATTAGCAACGCATAAGAAAGTTTCGACTAGTACAACCAAACAAATTCCAAATCACCAATATTGAAGGTACCAAATTCATTGGCACCACCCAAAAGCTGCATGCATGAACGGAAATTCAATACCAATTAACCAAAGAAGAATCTTACCTCGAGCTCAATCCGTCAAAAATTCTTTCCCGAAATTATTCCTGCACGAAAAGAAAATTAGAATAGGGTTTATACGAGTAAACCAAACCCAATCGATTAGTACAAAATAAAAAGTAAAAACCAAAATCTTCTTCCTCTCCATAAGAGAAAAACACAGTAAACCAGTCCCCTATACACGAATTGAGAAACTGAGAAAAATAACCCACATCAAAATAAGAGAAAAATTCACGGAACGCTATCTGAATTTATTGATTATGTTAAGTTCATCAAAAATAATTTATGTTGGTTATCCCTAACAAGAGCTTCATTTGTTACATAATTTTCTGGAAATTTTCTTCATTGTCTGCAAATTGAAACAAGTACTTGAAAATAAGTGTTAGGTTCTTCATCTTTAAGATGTCCTTCATAATTTCTGCGTAAAGCCTCTGGAACTGTGGAATGCTAAATTTTTTGGTCCGTGGCACAAAACACAGCTTGAGAGACTCGATTTCGTCTGTAATATAACCATCCAACATCTTCATGTCTTGAGATCCTGCAGAAGCTTGTGTTCCTGAAGCTGCAGGTGACTGTTGCTGGACATTACCAAGTCGAGCACTCACCCTTTCAGTTGTGCCCTCCACGGCAGCTTTGATGAGACGGTCAAAAAACAAAGATATATCTTCATCACACATCACGACATTATAGACATGACATTGCGAGAGTATTGTAGAGGTCGTGGCACCAACTTTAGCAGGTGGCACTGATGACGTTACAAGTAGTAATACAGGTAGATCAGATGGAAAATCTTGTAGCAAAGTCAGCAAAACTGCACGGAGCTGCTTATTTGCCGCCTTCCACCACTCTTGGAAATGTGGCAAATAGAGAATTGATGGCGTCGTTCTCCTTGCTTCATCAACTTTATGTACCAGTGCCTCCTCTAGTGTCTTTGCATCAGATACAAGAGAAGCAAGTCCTAGAGAATGAACAGGAAAATTGTCACCGAGTTCATGTAAAATAGCAGGACCAAGATCTTCCGGGCCATAACCTTCAGCACCACATATAGAAAGCCAAGGCCTATAGACAACAGGAGGAATGGCAGAGCCACAAGGAAAAATATCAGATATATATTCCATGGCTGTGTCGAGATGCCTCTGCAGGCATGGTGCAACCACTAAAGACAATGGCCTGGAGTGCACAAAAGCACCTCTGTGAGCAGCTGGGGTGATTGTTGACATGACTTCAACAAAGTGATATTTTTCAACCCTTACTGACTCAACATCAATATCAAACTTCTCATGAGTCCTTGAGTATACCTGAGGATATATATGACGGAGAGCACGAATGGCAGCTTCATTGCAAAGACCCTTCAAATCAGCACCGCAATATCCGACACATCTATGTGCAAGCTCCAATTTTAATTCATTTGAAGGAGGGTGCTTCCACTTTCGAGTGTAAATGTCTAAAATTTCAACACGGGCCTCACGGCCAGGCAAATTAAAGTAGAATTCCCTATCAAATCTTCCGGGGCGGCGCAAAGCTCCATCAATTGCATCAACTCGGTTGGTGGCTCCGATGACAACCACTTCTCCACGAGAATCAAGACCATCCATGAGAGCAAGCAATGTAGAAACAACAGAAATATGACCTTGCTCTTGTTTGGTGGATCTAGCAGGAGCCAGTCCATCAATTTCATCAAAGAAAATGATAGAAGGTTGATTTTTCTTTGCTTCCTCAAACAGAAGCGTGAGCTGTTTCTCAGACTCGCCCATCCACTTGCTCAGCAAGTCTGCACCTTTCCTCATGTAGAAACTTACAGTGTGGCCGGCAAGCATGGAAGCCTCAGAGGCTAAGGCGCTGGCCATCAATGTCTTGCCAGTGCCAGGAGGACCACAAAAGAGAACTCCCCTTGGTGGTGTGATATTTTGACTCGAAAAAAACTGCGGATAGATTAAAGGTAAGAAAACCATTTCCTTCAAACCTTGAATGTGATGAGAATGTCCTGCTACACTCTCAAAGGTGACACTGTGATCAACCTCCTCCTGCAGAGGTTGTATCTCCTTCTTGGCCTTGGGGCCGATATCATTAGACCGGGGACGCTTTCCCTCCTCGACTCCTCCTCTTGGCGCGGTACGCTTCCGAAGATGGTAACGCCTTGCTCCAGTTTGGTCTTGTTCATCGTCAATGATATTCTCGTTCTCTTCTTCTTCTTCTTCATCCCGACGACGAGGAGCAGTGTAAAGTGTGTCGGAGGGACGAGGTCGCGATCCTCGACGTCGACGGGACTCGAATTCATCTGGTGGAGGGGAGTACGAGGCAATGGGATCACCAAGAGAGCAACGGCGGCGCATCATGTTAGCAATAGTTGAGGGAGCCATCCTCTTCTATCCCCAAGGCCAAAAGGGTTTGCTTTGCTTGCTCACATTCCAGATTTTATGGGAGGATTTTAGTTGAATTTTAGGGAGGTATTCATGTCTCAGATTCTTGTTTCTTCTTTTGCTGCTGTGTCTTATGGTAGGGAAAAGATTCCTTCCTTCCTATATATTAGAAAAAATAGAGGAAGGAATTCATTTGGGCTTTGCTGAAAGGAAAAATTAAATAAAATACAAGAATGGCGGGGAGAGTGAGAGCAGTGGCTGTAATCACTAGTAGCGGTGGATATGGTATTAGAGGCGCTGTTGAGTTCGTGCAGGAGGGTGGCCCACATGAGCCGACCCATGCCAGAGGAAGAATCATGGGCCTCTCTCCCGGCCTTCACGGCTTCCATATCCACGCTTTTGGTGATACCTCCAACGGCTGCCTTTCCACCGGTGCCCTTCTCTCTCTTTGTTCCATTTCCATTTTGGTGTTCCATTTCCATTTTGGTGCTTCTATTTCCATTTTGGTGCCCCCAATTTCAATTTCGGTGTTCAATTCCTCTAGGACCTCACTTCAATCCGCTCAACAAGGACCATGGAGCTCCTTCAGACCAGCACCGTCACGCCGGTGATTTGGGTAACGTCACTGCTGGTCCTGATGGTATTCTCTTGCTTTCACTTACACTTTGATATGTAGTTATGTACTATGTAGCTAGCTAGAAAGGAGTTGACTATGCTGTCTTTTCCACTCTGCAGGAGTTGCTGAGGTTTCTCTTGTCGACTCCCAGGTTGGTTCGCCCCCCCTTTTACTCAAATCCTTAATTTCTTGTTGTTTGTTGCCTTCAGTTCAGCCACTTTACTCTTTGTTATTCATTTTAGATCTTGTTATTCATTTTAGATTCCACTAAGCGGGCCTCATTCCATTCTTGGGAGGGCGGTTGTTGTGCATGCTGATCCTGATGATCTTGGCAAAGGTACATTACTTCAATTTCCATTGTCTTTTGAGCTTTTATTTCTATCGGGGGGGGGGGGGGGGGGGCATAACATATTAGTCTGCAAGACCTTGTCAGTCCTTGATTCTTTGCTTTTTAAGTTGGGTGTGTCCAGGGGCAATCCTGTGTCACCAAAATGGGCACCCACTGTCACCACTCATCTAGTTGGTGTAGTAAAAAACAACAACAAGATGATTACAAAACCAGGTGCAGCAAGATGATTCTGTTGAACAAAGCCATCAAAAGTTTAATCTTGCATAATTAGATCAGGTGGATTGCATTTTATGGAATCGGAATCAATTTCCTCCTAGCTGATAATAAGGAGAGTTAATAATTATATGTTGTTGAGTCATAGTTGCAGCTGCATAAAGGATTTGATGAGCAGTCTGAGATATTTGCTTGAAGAGGAGAGTATTTCTTGCTTGGAGAGAGTGTGTTTAGTTGTCAAAGAGTCTAAATCGATAGAAGCAATATTCCCACCAGAGGGGAATAGAGTCTGAGAATAAAGACAAGAGGAATAATCAGTTGACACTAATCATTTTCTCATTGTATGAACTAACTGATTGCATACACACCATTCCCCCTCCCCAAACTACACACATTCTGAGCCTTGAAAAGTTATGAGATGTTGTTTGACTTTTGAAATGTTTTCTGTTTCAAAAGTTTCAATCATAACGTAGATAATTGTTGCATGTAACTTGTGATGCATCTTGCCCTTGTTACACAGATGTCAATCTCACCGCAAGTGAGACTTGAGCACGCTCCAACCGCACAATACTCAGAAGCAGTCATTCACCTCATTGGTTCAAAATGTTGAAAAGTAGAACAAGAAAAAAGAATTTTACCTCATTGCCTCATATGAGAAATAACTCATCTGAAGTTTGTCAATCTCGTCATAAGTGAGACTTGAGCACGTGCAGTCCTCATGCCTTTATCTTTTTTTTTTTTTTTCTTTTTTTCTTTTTTTCTTTCACTGGAGCCAGGTTTGTGTATCGGCGTATCGCACAATACTCAAAGAGTTAAATATAAGCATTCACCGCATTGATTGAAAATGATAGAAAGTAGAACAAGAAAAAAAAAAAAAACAATTTCTCACCTCATTGCTTCATACTTTAGAAATAACTTATCTTGAGTTTGTCTTGGTACTTCATCCTTATTCTTCTTTAATACAGGAGTTTGTCACTTTTAGCTGTTTTGTAGTTCTTCTTACTGTTGTTGACATCATATCTTTTGCCTAGTGAAATCTGTAAGTTCACATTTCTAGATATATGCTATTATTCCTAATATCTGCTTCACAAGCTTCACCAATTTGTTTCTGTATGAGTGATTTTTATGATAGTATGAAAGAGGCATAATAATCCATTTTAATTTCCACTGTAAAGTATTTTTTATTACTCTTTTCAGGATATATGTTCTTTAGGTTTGCTAAGTTATGGATATGTTGGCAATCCAGTTATGTTGGTTCTACCATATTTCTCTAATTGGACCATTGTTCGTTTGAAGGTGGGCTTGATGAATGAATACATGATCGGTTATCCTTGAATCTCTGCTTATGTTTGCTACTCCCCAGTCCATCTCTTTGGTGTCCCTAATTTCTTCTTTTTCTCTCTCACCCTGAATTTTCCCTTCTCTTTATAATCCTAAGTTTCATCTCATCATCTACATCCATAGATCTGGCTCTTGCCAAGAAAAAAAAAAAATTCCATAGATCTGTCGTTTGGGGCTACACATATGAAATCAACTGGTGGTTCTGTGGTAGAGTTATCCTGAATTTTGTTAAGGTTTGGTTGTTTGAGATGAACCCAAGAGGTAATGTGGAGGTTTTCATCCTACGGTGAAGGGTGGAGAGGATGTTAGGTTTTGCTTGATCAGATTGCAGTGAAGTCCAGTGCTTCTCACTTGGGTTCGTAAACACTTTGTTACTGAGCATTCAATTGGAGGCTAGCTTCTGCCTTACCTGTTGAGGACTGACTCATCCTATCTCAGTTATTTCAAAGATGTGTTTTCTACTTAAGAATAATGATGTCAGTGCCTGAAGTTCTTCTCTGATATTAATGTTATCTTCAATGCAATAGGTGGACATGAACTCAGCAAATCTACTGGGAATGCAGGAGCAAGAGTTGGATGTGGTAGATATTAACTTCTATAGTACCCTTCAGTTTGATTTGTTTTACTTTTTATTTTTAATTTTGTTTTCTTTTATTTTTCTTTTCTTTCTTTTCTCTTCCCTCCATCCCTCCCCGCTTTTCATACACCTAGAGTTTGGCCTGATACATGTTGATCTTGGACAGGAATAATTGGCCTTCGGTCGTCTGTTTAAGAGGGATGCTAATGGAAGCAGACAGTAGATGATTTCATAAATGTGGCTTATCCTTTTAAATTTGTATTTTGATTTTTGTAAAATGATCATGTGTACAAGAACCCATGCTGAAAAGTATAAAAGAAAGAAGAAATAAAAAGATGCAAGCTTGCAAGCCTGCAAGGATAATAGTGTCTAAAAGTGATCTTTGTGTACCAGATGCTGTTTATGTAATGACGGAATCAATGTCTCCATTATCATCTTTCTTAAAGTACCAAACGGTAATTTTTTGACAAATTGAACTTCATTTATTCACTAGCTTCCAGCAGAGCTCTACAACTGTTTGAATGTCAATATTTTATTTTAAGTTCTAGTAGTTATGCCAATTTATTTCTTTCTCACCCATCCATCCCATAAGTGAGATATGAACTTGTGATCTTCACCATGATGTAAGTAACTAATAGATTAGAATTCACCGAAAGGGTTATAGTTCAGAGAAACTGTAGACACCAAAGCACCCCGGCTAAGCTTAGGGCTGGAGCCTTTTAGATTATACTTCAACTGCGTTTCAGACATAATAATTTGAGCCTTCTAACCTGCACAAGATAACTTTACCGTTATGTTTTAGTAATTAGTTAACACAATAAGTCAATGACCACGGTAAGTAGTGCAGACTCTGCAGTGGATGCGTTGGTTCCTACCATGGGGACTTTATGATATGAAACCCCCGCGTCATGGGTTCGAACACTGGTATTGCTCAATGTTATTGCTGAATTATAAACGTGGCCAAGGGAGGAGTTGCAATGCTCTGTTTCATTACATTTTATTGGTTTGTTTGGCTAAGTGGTTATGTAAGAACAATGTGGGAATGCTTTAATGGTTTCTTTGATGTTAAAAACTTTTGAGCTTTGATTGGATGGGGCACTAAATTGCTTCATAAGGAAAGACAAAATTGAAGACTGATTAATACAAAAGAATGATACTCCAAGCTGTAAAGGCAAAATTGAAGGCTGTATCCTCGACAAGCACTCTCAATGAGTCTGTTCAAATCATATAATAACCACCACGTGGCTAGGCGCGGGCGCTCATCGAAACAACGCTAACTTCTCGATCAAAAAAAAAAAGATGGCCCTGCAAACTTTGGAAGAAATTAAGAAAATTAGTCTTTTACCCGTGCAATTGCACGGGATCACGATCCACTTATAAAGAAACTCTTTTTTGATCAAATGCACAATTAATATGCTACGATACTGTGAGTCGAACTCACGACATCTCACTTACAAGGAGAGACTAAGAAACTTGAGTGGTTAGTTTTGGTTTAGTTTTCCTCAATCATCTTTATGTTTTATTTTTATTTTATTTTATTTTTATTTTTATTTTGTAGTTTTCTATAATGATCTTTGTATAACAAACTGTATATTGATTTAGTGAGAGAGATTTGAGAATAGAGAATCGTGAAAAATGAATATCTTATTCATTGATAGGAGCCATTTATATAGAGAATTACACAATACCAATATGGTAAGGATAAGGAATACATAGATCTAGTCAAACTACATATTCTATTGGCATAAGGCCAATGCACACATAAAGAATATCTAGAAAGATATAGAATATCCTAGAACACTCCCCTTTGTGCCGCACGCTACTATGCCGATGGTGCTGATATGTTGCCTCGTCAAAAACCTCGTTAAGTCACAAAAACCCTGTGAGAGAAAAACTGAACCTTGATCGTAGGAGAAAAAGAGTACAACGCACCAATCTACTTCATTGAGATGATACTCCCCCTGATGTGAACATTATTAAGAGAGACTTGATAGCCGACGCATGCCTATACTTTTCACATGTTTCTCAAAAGTAGACTTAGGCAAGGACTTAGTAAATAAGTCTGATGCGTTTCCTTCGGAACTAACTTGGTTCACTTGAATGTTAAGAAACGCCTGCTGCTGTTGGTTGTAGAAGAACTTAGGTAAAATGTGCTTTGTATTATCACCCTTGATGTAACCTAACTTCATTTGCTCAATACAAGCTGCATTTCCTCATAAATGCATGTAGGTCTATCAGTTGTAGAATTTAATCCACTAGTCCCTCTAATGTGTTTAATGATTGATCTCAACCAAACACATTCCCGAACAGCTTCATGCAAAGCTATAATCTCTGCATGATTTGAAGATGTCGCCACTAGAGTCTACTTTGTAGACCTCCAAGATATCGCCGTATTCCCAATAGTGAACATATAACCAGTTTGAGAACGTCCTTTATGAGGATCAGATAAATATCCGGCGTCGGCGAAACTCACCAACGTATTGTTGGGTGTCTCGACATAGGACAAGGAGGCGGTGGCGTGCACGGCGTCAGACCCATGTCCAGCAGCCGTACCGGCGGCGTTCATGGCGGTGGTCCGGTCCCTTGGTGGATCGGTGCCGTGACTTCCATGGGCCATAAGACCATCTTCTGTCCTTCTTGAATTAGTGTAGGGAAAAAACAGTCCCAAGTCAATGGTACCCTTAAGTTATCGAAAGATGTTGTTGACTCCGGTCCAATGATATTGGGTTGGCGCTGAGCTAAATCTAGCTAACAAGTTGACTGAGTAGGCAATGTCTGGTCGAGTGCATTAAGGTAAGTACAATAATGCGCCTATTGCACTAAGGTATGGAACCTCTGCGCCCAAGACCTCTTCGTCGCCCCCTTTTAGACGGAATGAATCTTTAGTTATATCCAGACTTCGTGTCAAGATCCACCCCGAATTTCACTCTGAAACCCGAAGTAAGTCTTGCAGGGACCACCTCCAAGGAAAATTTACCGATAAGCTAGTGTAAACACGAAAATATCTGCAACAAATAACAAAAAGACACGTGTACAAAGAATAATTTAATTTAAATCAATGCGAATGCGGGTTACAATCTTTGTGAACTCCTCTGATTCTATCTCCGAATTTAGGTCTAACTCAAGGGTGACAAGCACTTGTTCTTGAGGGTTACGCGGATTGATCACGTAACAAGTATTTGGGATTTGGATTTGGGTTTAGTGAAGAACTGGCTATTTAGGGAGCTTGATAGTTCTTCAAAGATCTAGTGAAGAACTGGCTATCTGGGGAGCTTGATAGTTTTTCAAGGGTTTAGGGGAGACTTCTGAGCTCGCGGAGGGAATTCTCTCTCTCTCTCTAGTTCGCTGCCTTCTTTTATGCTCTCTCCTCTTGGTATGAGAGGGGGTATTTATAGTGTTAGCATGCCTCCACTTAAGGCATGTAATGAAGATTCTGAATCAATAATATTTCCTTAATCGAATCAATGGATCTTGACTGATTTACTTGCCGATTTTAACATAATTGTTGATGCAAGAACCCGTAGGCTATGCATAAGAGAGCATGGGCAAGAGACAAAGGCATATAGTGGTTCACCATGCCTCGGAGGACATGGCTACATCCACTTAAGAATCCACTATCATGGCCAATAGGCCTTTGGTGTTACAAGGGCATCCATCCATCCCGCCCGGGAGGGGGAGATGGGGAAGTCAGAGAGGCTAAAAGTCCTTTCTACACAGGGGGAGCCTTCCTTTTATAGATAAGGAAGGTTTCCTCTTTTTATACATTTCCGATGTGGGACAATTATGCATTCATCTTATCATGGTGCCTTCTTGTGGAGCTTGGAGGAGCACCTTCCCGATGTGGTACCGATGATATTTCACCACGGCGAGGTAGCCCGGACGTCGGTCTACAAGTTTCATGACTGGTCTATGGGCGGAGAAGGTAGTTTACTGACTACCGACTACAATAATCAAATCAATCATATCTTGAGATTTAGATATGCCCAGATCGCTTTGAATTGAATGTCCTGGTTTGAGCAAGATCCTTACGCTATCTCGCGGATATGGAAGGTATCCCGCGAGGAAGCTTTATTTCCAAGCAAGCGGTGATTTCTAATCCCACTTCGCGGACGACTTCTCTTGGACATGCGAACTCTGTCGTCTAGCTCCTTCGCGAGGTTCTCCTTACGCGGGGCCATTTCGCCTCACCTTTATGTTAATCTACGCGCGTGGAACCCATTTCGCCTAGTGAAGTCAAGTTCACCTCGCGGAGTCAATTTCACCTCGCCAAGCCTAGCTCGCCTCTCGAAGTCCATTTCCCCTTGCGAAGTCAAGGTCACCTCGCAAAGTCCATTTCACCTCGCCAAGCCTAGCTCGTCTCGCGAAGTCTTGTTCGCTTTGCGAAGTCATTTCGCCTGGCGAAGTCTATTTTGCCTGTCGAAGTCTATTTTGCCTGGCGAAGTCTATTTTGCCAGGCGAAGTCTATTTTGCCTGGCGAAGTGTTGGTCGCCTGGCGAAGTCACATCATCAATCGACACTTGATAATTGATTTCAATCGGGATTTAAGGTTTTGTTGTCGGCCGATCATTTCCACGTTGCCACGTGTTATTTCCGACGGCTTTCCAATTTTGTTAACTCACGAGCCACGTATTTTCTTGGATTATTCAACGACTATTATTATCGTTAAATTTTATATGTCTACAAATGCCCCCACTTCAAGGTGCGCCGTAGCCATGCTGTCGTCATGTGCCAGAGGCGCGACTTGAAGTTAATTTTGTGGGAGTTCCTGGATTTATAGGGATTCCTAATTTTGTAAGGATTCCCTAGTTTCTTGTAGAGATTCCTTGAATTTATAGGATACCCGAATTTTGTTGGGATTCCTGCGAATTTGATTTGGTAAAGTTTCCAAGTAGTGGGCGGAAACCTTTGATGTATTTCTTTCTTGATTTGCTTGATTCTCTATACTTTTCCAGTTTCAATGGGAAAGACTACACTATAAATTAGAGCTTCCGGTTGAACATTATTCATCACAAAGTTACAACCGTCTCACTGCGAGATCAGCGGTATACTCTTCCTCCTTTTGATTTGATTGCTATGGCGCAGAGTCATATAATTGGCTGACCCTTCTCTTTCTGTTTTTTTTTTAATCTTGTAGGTCGCGAGGTATTTCTGAGTTGTCAGTAACAGCAGAAACCTTACTCGGCGAGGCGCAACAGTATCTTAAGGCAGCGAGGTACAACAGGATTTTAAGGCAGCGAGGTGCAGTAGGATTTTAAGGCAACGAGGTGCAGCAGGAGTTTTAAGGCAGCGAAGCACAAAAAATTTTGACAAGTCAAAATTTTTTGTGTGTAGACGTACACTACTTCGCATGGCAACTTTCAAAAGTTTCAAGAAAGGCACGATCACTATCCTTGAAGATACTAATGACGTTCAAAGCGATGGCACCACCTTGTGTACCTATCTTTCATTGACTGGGCCGCGCGCCCTCGAGCCTCCCTCGTATGATGGTTCAGGTTATATTCCTCGGTGGTCTTTCCAACAATCACGTCAGCTGGCCAACTTTCAATCAGCCAAATCCACCAGTGAGAAGCGAAGCGCAGATGTATGGATGTTGAAATCTGCCCATCATGACCATAACGTTCTTCAAACTTCGTGCTTCTCAGCGACCGTACATGCAATGGTTCGGTGCAATGGAGAGAGTTTCATGCAAACGGAGCCTTCTCTTACACGGAACGTTACTGGGAGTGGTTAGAAGACATCTTGAGCCGAAGCGGAGATCTCATCCACAAAGCCGGCCTCCACCAAGCGGTGTTTGCATCGCTGTTCAGCTATGATCGTGTTGTTCCTGTGATGCGGGCCTTCTGTGAGTATTGGTGCCCTAACACGAATACTCTTCACACATCGTGTGGCGAGATGTCTATTTCTTTGAGGGATTTGACATATATTTGTGGTTTGCCCTTAACTGGGAGGTTCTATGACGAAGTTGTTCCATCCATCGAAGAATTTTCAGTCAAGGGGAAAGGTGGTGAACCAATCATTCCCAAGAGTTGCAGGTTTTTATTCCTTGCGTACCACAAGCTTTGTATGGACAATAAAGGGCAAAAAGTGAAGATCGCGTCGTGGATACAATACTGGTACAAAGGAAGTTTGAGATACAAGAGACCACCCGCCAAAAGTTTACGGAACAAGAAAGATGCACCTCAGAACGCGTACAACCCGTCTGGTGAAATCCACGAGGTTCAAGCCCGAACTAATGATGACTCCTCACCGTTCGATGACTTGGGAGTGGATGATGAAGATATGGAGTCTACTTACTTGGCAGCATTTTATGCGTGCTGGTTGTGTCAATTCGTCTTTCCTATGGACGACACAGGCTTGATCCGACCTAGCGTGTTTAAAGTTGCCAGCAAAATGTCCCAAGGCTATCAATTTTGTCTAGCTGTACCTGTGTTGGCCAACATTTATCAAGGCTTGAACGAGATTTCTGCCTCTAAAGACCCGGGGAACTGTTCGGCCACTTTACCCTTTCACTACGTGTATACGTGGTTGGCAGAGTACTTCGGCACCCATTTTTATTCTCCTCTTCCTGACAACTTTAAACTGCGCATGGTTCACTTTTCAGGGGCATTTTCGGCCAAGCACTTTGGAGACGCACAAGCTCGTTCTTTATTCAACAAGTGTGGCAATGTGGGGATGGACATCCTAGCCATAGTCCCTAAAGAACGCAGAGTGATCGTTGACCGTGAGAATATTAAACGTTCAGACATTGTCTACCTCACCTGCCTTCGATCTGGATTTCTTACTCTTAGGCAGGACAACCGGCGAGTCGTTCAATCCTACAGTCCTTACCGTTTCAGCCGTCAGTTTGGCTATGTTCAAGATGTTCCAGGAAGTCTTCAAAAAGACATTCGGACGGGTGCATTATCCTTGACGTACTGGCATTGGGAAAGCTTTACCAAACGTGAGACAGGGAGCACAGTGATGTTGCCTCCTGAGAGCGTTCTAACAGAGTACATGGTGACTCGTGATTATGTTGAATGGTGGTCCAAGGTGTATTGTTCCATGCCCAACATGACTACAGCAACAATGCTTGGGTCACCGCACAAGCCTTTAAAAACGAAAGAAGACAAGGTTGCTGCTCGCGTGGTACCGCCCCGCCAGAAAGTGGTTCCCCGTGAGATACCATTTCAGCAGGAAGTGGTTCCCCGCGAGATGCCGTCTCGCCAGAGAGTGGTTCCTCGCGAGATGCCGTCTCGCCAGAGAGTGGTTCCCCACGAGATTGAACTTGACAATAATCTTCACGCATCTTCTACCAAGGCGTTGCCCCCAAGTAGCAATTCTCCCAATGAACCGCACCAAGCTTTAGAAGGTCATGGGGACTCATCTGATCATCATCTCGCCCAGAGTCACCTTAAGTTGAAGGGGACAAAAACTCAAGCAAAAAGACTTAGTGGGAGTAGTAACAGTTCCAGGGACGTGAACTTCAAGCGTCGAAAGATTGAACCCGACCTTGGCTCCGTTTATTTCAATCCTGACGATGAGTTTCTCCTTAATAGAAACTTTCTTGGCGAAGTTCCTGGTCCCTCGAAACAAACTCCAAATCATGTTGAGGTATGTTCGCCCCCATCACCATGTATATTTTTTTTTGACATTATATGCATGATCTGAACTCATTTTCTTTACCTTCTTGTTTTCAGCTAGAAGGACTCCCACTTTTTGAAGATGAAGCTTGTTCGAAAGAGGTTTGCCTCCTTTCAACAGAACCAATGAAGACCGACTCTTTTCACGAAGACGATGCATGCAAACAAAACGACCCGCAACAAGTTAATCTTGAAGATATTTCGGTGAATCCTCCGAGGCTTTTAAGCAATATGCCATTCTCCGAAGTCACCCGCGGTGAAGTTGATGTTATTGACACTAACCAAGGGCTCCGAAGGTTTCGTATGCAGGCTGCCACTCTAATTTGTGAACAAATTGAAGACGTCATCACGAAGCACTCATCAAGAACCATTCTTTCTAAAAAGAAAGACCTTGGCGAGATGGTGGCCAAACTTCAGTGCTATGGGTTTGATCCTTCGCCAGTAAAAGCCAAGGTAGAAAGCTTGATGACTTGTGCTACTCAGTATAACGCGGCAAGGCTTGTATGCATGCATAAAGCTACTCCAGGCACATGTGATCAACGTTTACCTTATATGGAGGCTGAAATTGCAAAGTTGGTCGAACTTCGTCAAACTGACTTTGGTCAACGTTAGACTATGATTGAGTCCTTGGATATCTTGAAGGAAGAGCAACAGAAGCTAGAGCAGAAAATAGCCTCCCTAGATGTGAGCCTTCTACTTCATGACAAAAGGCTTGCCAATTTAGAGAAGCAGAAAGTCCAAATCAAGGAAACTCCAGAGTTGACTACTGAAGAACTTGAGGAAGCAAAGAGGTTCCGAGATGATTTTGAAAAGCAACGCAACATCTTCAAAGGCCTATCTTGGACGTGAAGGGCCCATCATTGTTTAGTAACTTATGATTTATTCTCTTTTTCTTTTGCGCATGTAATAAGTCATTTTGACAATAGAACTCATTATGCAATAATTTTTTTTTTTTTGATGTGACTGAACTTAAGAATATAATTCTCAAGCTGCCTACGTATCATTCCAAAGAAAGAATCAAGTCATAACGTAGTTCAAGGATGAGGATTTAGAACTTTTTTTTTTTTTTTTTTTGGGTGCTTTGTGCAGTTTAGGCTCATGCAGGCTAGGAGTATTTTTGTCATTAGCAGTTTAAGCTCGTGCAGGCAAGGAGCATTTTTGTCATTCGCAGTTTATGCTCGTGCGGACAAGGAGCGACCTTTACTTGATTTAAGCGTAGTATTTCTTTAAGAACTTGCCGTTGATTGGGCCAATTCTCAAACCGTCTTCACCCACGATTTTATAAGCTCCGTTGGTGTAGACTTCGCTGACGACATAAGGGCCATCCCACTTTGACTTGAACTTGGGACCGGTCTTGTGTGTCATGATGATGGGTCTACGTACAGCAAGGACCAAGTCACCAATTTGAAAGGATCGAGGCCAAACTCCTTTGTTGAAGGCACGCGACATCCGGGCTTGGTAGCATTCTAGATGTTGTTGCGCATCGAGCCTCTTCTCGTCTAAAGTTCCAACTCTTGAAGTCGTAGCTTGATATTTTCTTCATTTGTGAGGCCTTCTTGCAAAGCAATCCTCAACGAGGGAATTTGCTTTTCTAATGGCAAGACGGCTTCAACACCATACACAAGAGAATAAGGTGTGGCATTTGTGGCAGTTCGGTATGTCGTTCTATATGCCCACAATGCTTCGCCCATCTTCTCATGCCAGTCTCTTTGTGACTTGCTGACGGTCTTCTTCAAGATGTTGCAGAGCGTCTTATTAAATGCCTCCGCCAAACCATTAGCTGGTGCATTGTACATTGACGTGTCACGTAACCGAGGTCAAACAACTTCAATTTAATTACCTTGCAATCGTAGTAATATGGACAAGTAGGGATCGTTCTAGCCGGGGAAACCAAAGGGCGATCGAAAGAAGAGAAACCAAATAACTTATAAATAAGTATTCACATATATACATCGAAATATTGGGGGTTAAAGATTGATTAATTCTAACGAATAACCTACTGAAAATTAAACCTAAGATTATTATATACAAGTGATCAACATACTCATGCAACACGTAACACGAAAAACCATCTAGAACACATAACAACTTCATGCAAGGCTGGGCAGCAACATTCAAATTGTCCTTGACTCTAACCAATTCCGATTCTAATTAGAGCCTTTGCGGTTATCTAATTGTTAAGACTCCTCAGGTATTTAGAACCATCTTTGCGCTTGATCCTAAACATGAATGCTAACTCATTTAAAAACACGTTGCGTAGAGATTAAACAAGAAAACACTTTAACACATGAATCAATCGGAAACATGATCTAAGGCATGGCGTCACTCATCCTATTAGCATGCAAATTATCAGAATTAAATCCGCCCTAAGTTAATAACAAAGACCAAGACAACTTTGCGTATGAATCGATCCAAAATTATTATGGTAGATGAAACCGCACCTTAAGGACAACCATGGCCGAGGCAGCCTCAAGGATTGATTTAGATGCATGAATTCATGACAATTAATCAATTAGAAATCAAAAACACATAAGAAAATGCTACTGCCCAAAAACCTAAATCACGAAATCATCATATATTCAAGAAGTTACAAATCAAAACATAGAACAATCAAAGATCACACAGAAATCCGAAAACCATGTTTGATAAATAAAACCAAAATCAAAAAGTATATTACAATAGAGTTCGAAACTAAACAGAAAATAATACAAGAAGCCATGAGAAAATCACACTTTTACAACCTTTGAAGATTCGGCAAGTGTGGGGAAAATCGGTGGAAGGATGGAGTGATTCTTGTGGTTTGTGGTGGATGAATCGGCTAAGTAATTTTCTGTATAGGGTTTGGTAGAATTTCGGCTAAGTAATTGCAAGAGTAGTGATGATCTTTTCTGTCCTTGAAGTCATGCTTTATATGGAAGAAAAACCCTAGAGAGGCCAGCCACACAAGTAAAATCCAAGTCGGTTTAGGTTTCCCTAGTCTTTCTTAATTCGGCCAAATGACCTCTGTCTGATGATTTCGTCATAACTCCCTCTAGAAAATGGATACTGAGGTGATTTCAATTGATTTGGAAATTAGACTCCTGTAGCTCTCTATCCATATCTAGCACGTTTTCTGATTCATTGTGAGCTGTCCTGGAGAGCCTGTTGAAGTTGTGAGACGTGCACAAGAATTTCAAGACTTGGACATTCCTTGATATTCTGCCGAATTTAGATCTTCTTCTCCATATTGGACTTGGTTTAGACATCTCCTTTCTTGGACTAGGCTTCATGGATCAGCTGCTTTGCTTCCTGAGGTCCATCAGGAACACTTCTCTCGGCAGGCAGTAGGTTACTCTATTCTGGCACTCTGACCTTCCTGCAATGATTACGGCATAACTCCAATTCTCCTGATTCTTTCTCATGAACTCTTCTACATGTCTGTAAACATATAAAATTTAACGATAATAATAGTCGTTGAATAATCTAAGTAAATATGTGGCATGTGAGTCAACAACATTGGAAAGCCGCCAGAAATAACACGTGGCAACGTGGAAATGGTCGGCCGACAACAAAACCTTAAATCCCGATTGAAATCAATTATCAAGTGTCGATTGATGATCAGATATCAATTACTCAGACATCCCCAAAAATAACTGGTGATGGTTCGCCAGCGGTCAGGCGAGCTAGAGAGTAGACTTCGCGGGGAACGCTGAATTTCCTGAGGCAAACTAAACTTTGCCAGGCGAACTAGACTTCACTTCGCGTAGACTTAAACAGTGGCAAGGTGAAATGACTTCGTGTAGAGATAAATGAAGGCGAGGCGAACTGGACTTCACTTCGCGTAGACCTAAATAGTGGCGAGGTGAAATGACTTCGTGTAGAGATAAATGAAGGCGAGGCGAACTAGACTTCACTTCGCGTAGACTTAAACAATGGCGAGGTGAAATGACTTCGTGTAGAGATAAATGAAGGCGAGGCGAACTGGACTTCACTTCGCGTAGACCTAAACAGTGGCGAGGTGAAATGACTTCGTGTAGAGATAAATGAAGGCGAGGCGAACTAGACTTCACTTCGCCTAGACGTAAACAGTGGCGAGGTGAAATGACTTCGTGTAGAGATAAATGAAGGCGAGGCGAACTGGACTTCACTTCGCG
The DNA here is from genome assembly GCA_009720345.1 of Fragaria iinumae. Lineage (NCBI taxonomy): Eukaryota > Viridiplantae > Streptophyta > Magnoliopsida > Rosales > Rosaceae > Fragaria > Fragaria iinumae. The sequence goes on from CM019117.1 coordinate 23,048,889, forward strand.
TAGACCTAAACAGTGGCGAGGTGAAATCACTTCGTGTAGAGATAAATGAAGGCGAGGCGAACTAGACTTCACTTTGCGTAGACTTAAACAGTGGTGAGGCGGAATGACTCCGCGCGCATGTACGTGAAGGCGAGGTGGAATGACTCCGCGTGCATGAAGGCGAGGTGGATTGACTCCGCACGCGTAGTTTCACGCGAAGGCGAGGCGAGTTGGCTCCGCGTTGGGAAATTCACGAAGTAGCTAGACGACAGAGTTCGCATGCATGCAGGGATTGGAAATCACGGTTCGCTTGGAGATCAAGCCTCCTCGCGGGATACTTTCCATGTCCGTGAGATAGCTCGCCCCTTACTAAAGATCTTGTCCAAAACGGGACATTCAATCCAAAAGCGATCTGGGCATATCTAAATCTCAAGATTTGATTGATTTGATTATGTTAAAATCGGCAAGTAGATCAATTAGTCAAGATTCATTGATTCGATTAAGGAAATATTATTGATTCAGAATCTTGATTACTTGCCTTAAGTGGAGGCATGTTAACACTATAAATACCCCCTCTCATACCAAGAGGAGGGGGAGCGAAAACCAAGAAGAGCATAGAAGAGAAGCAGCGAACTAGAGAGAGAGAAATCCCTCCCGAGCTCAGAAGTCTCCCCTAAACCCTTGAAGAACTATCAAGCTCCTTAAACAGCCAGTTCTTCGCTAGATCCTTGAAAAACTATCAAGCTCCCCAGATAGCCAGTTCTTCACTAAACCTAAATCCAAATCCCAAATACCTGTTACGTGATTAACCCCGCGTAACCCTCAAGAACAAGTGCTTGTCACCCTAGAGTTAAATATATATTTCGGAGATAGAATCAGAGGAGTTCACAAAGATTGTAACCCGCATTCGCATTTGATTAAATTAAATTATTCTTTGTACACGTGTTGTTCTGTTATTTGTTGCAGATATTTTCGTGTTTACAAAATTGGCAGGCCCAGTGGGACAACTTTGCCTCCCAAATCCGCTCGAAGTAATGGCCTCCAAGAGCACTCAAGCCATCTCGACGAAGAAGTCTAAACCAATGACCGCGAGGTCAAACAGCGAGCCCTCTGGTCATGTCACCCGTAGCATGGCGAGGAATCAACCCACAACATTTGTGGCTTTGCCTTCCAACCCTCGCGAACCAGTCATCACCTTGGCGAATCTCGCGAGCAAGCATGCCTCGCGAAGTGAAGAGAAGGAAACTCCAAACAAATCAAGGGAGCGATCATTCTCACCTGCCACGGATGATGAATCAAGCACGCCTTCATACGATGGAAGCCCAAATGGTGATGAAGACAACACGCATGGCATACCAGCGGACTATTCATCACAACCTATCCCCATGCAAGTCATGGTGACAGGCGCATCCACCATTGAAGAGCAGATAGCCAATCTGATGGGAGCGGTTCAGAAGCTCACCAAAAATAAAGCTCACCAAAGATAAAGCTTTCAGCAGCAAAGTTGACAAGGTCGTGAAAAGATCTACAAAAGAGTCGATGACTGTAAGTGTTGCTCCAATCAAAATCTCCACACGAGACAAGAAGGAGATTAAGAGAGTAGAACCGACTCAAGCCTACGGGAGGAGGAAGCATCCATTGACTGAGTGGGAACAAAAGACTTATCCATTCCCAGATTCCAACGTGGCAGGCATGTTGGAGGATTTGCTTGAGAACAAAGTGATAGAACTTCCAGAGTGCAAACGTCCAGAAGAAATGCATCGGGTCAATGATTCGAAGTATTGCAAGTTTCATCGCCTCGTCAGCCACCCAGTTGAGAAGTGCTTTGTTTTGAAGGATTTGATCATGAAGCTTGCCAAACAAGGAAGAATCGAGTTAGATGTCGACGAGGTTGCTGCGGTCAATTGCACTACCATTTCGTTTGGGTCTTTTGAGCCGGTTCAAGTACCTTCCATGCCAGTAAAAGCGCCATGCCATTACTCGAACGAGACGGGCAATGATAAAAAGTTAGAAGGAGTAAAGCCAATCCAGCAAATAGACCTCGCTCCTAAAGCCGCTCCATGCGGTGATGGCGAGGGATGGATACTTGTCACTCGATGAAAAGCGCGCAAAGGTGTGTTGTCAAGTCCACCACTCTCGTAACCAGATCATAAACGACCACATGGGAGTCGTCAATGCCTCGCAAGGAATGAGACAAGGTGTATAAAGGAGAAATTCGCCCCCTGCGTACAAAGGTCCCTCAATCAAAATCCGCCAACAAAGTGCATGTCTAAAGCGCGACCGAGTCTAAAAGCTAGCTCAATGACGACAAGCTTTGAAGGTGATTCCAAAGATGCTGAGAAGGTTGAAGAAACTGAGGTGCTAAGACAATTGCAAGACTTACCTCCGAAATCTTGCCTCCCCAATCTTTCACGGCTTTCCAAATCGGCAAGATGTGCGTTAATCCAGTTGTTGCTTGATGAGGACCAGCATTCTTCAAACATCAATGAGTGTGCGGCATGCGTAGCATGTTGTGACGCCATTCATTTCACGGATGAAGATCTGCAATTGGGTTCAAAACCACACAATCGACCTCTTTTTGTGACAGGTTACATGCAAGAGCAAAAGTTAAACCGCATGCTTGTAGATGGAGGGTTTGCTGTGAACATTATGCCAAAATCAACAATGTCTCGACTCGGCATCAACATCGACGAGTTATCTAAAAGTCGTCTCATGATCCAAGGTTTTAACCAAGGAGAGCAAAGAGCGATAGGCATGATTCGACTAGACATGGTTATTGGTGAATTGGAGTCACACACTTTGTTCCACGTGATTGATGCAAAGACTTCGTACAACATATTGTTGGGGCGACCATGGATTCATGAAAATGATGTCATACCTTCAACTTTGCATCAATGCTTCAAGTTTTACCGCGGAGGCGTGAAAACGGTAATAGGTGATACCAAGCCATTCACCGAAGCTGAGTCTTACTACGCAGATTCCAAGTTCTATTCAGATGAGGAATCGGTAATAGAAGTTCTTCCAGTCAAAGTACCCTCAACAGGGAAGGCTATGACGACAACAAGGAAAAAAGTTGAAGCAAAAGACAAGGGAAACAAAGAGTCACACAAGCCTCCATCCACAACTGTGACATCAGACAAGTCCAGTCCAATTGTCCCAATTCTTCGATATGTGCCAAAGTCCAAGCGCAAAGAAGGAGAGTCTCCATTTGCAGGATCAAAGCGGCAAGTGAGTCCTCGGAAGTTGAGTGAAGAGGACATAAAATTATTGAAGGAAGCATCAATATTGCCATTGACAAATCTAAACGACCAAGCTCCTACCGAGCAACCATTGAAGGGATTTGTCAAACCAATCCGAGGAAGGATAAAGCACGGACCTTTACCTGAGAAAAGAACAAGTGAAGGGTTTGACCCCAATGCTTACAAATTATTGGCAAAGGCTGGATTCGATTTTGGTTCGTCAAGTAAAGAGGATGATCAAGTTGTCAGCAAGAAAGCACATGAGCTCAATGAGTCTCAAAAGAAGTTGAGAGAACAGGGAAAAACAAGTGATTCGGTTAAAACGGGTCTTGGTTTTGTCCCAAGCAAGCCAGTCAAAATCTCAGGCAGAAGAAAGGCGGAGAAGGCAAGCATGTAGTACATAAGCATCGAAGAAATAGAAGATGAGATTCCACAAATCCAATCTGTTCCTCGCACTTCAGCGTTCGATCACATCTGCCCAAGTTCTCAAAGTACTTCTACTAAATCAACAGGCAGAGTTTCGGTGTTTGAACGTGTTGAAAAGTCAATAAGTCAAAGCTCCATCTTCAGTCGTCTTGACACCGCAGCTACACGAACTTCTGTGTTCAAAAGGTTGTCATCGCCAAATGAAGAAAATAAACAAATAAAGCCAACTCCTCGAAAGTCGGCACTTGAAAGGATCCAAGCTCCTAAAGACCAACAAGATAGAAAAAGAAAAGAAGTTGGCCAATCGGAAAATAAAGAAATCCAAAGTCTCATCCCATCACGCATGAAAAGACGTTGTGTGCTAGAGGTGAATTCAACTGACCAACTTAAAGTGAGGCAACATACCTTCATACTCACTGGTCAAGATAAAGAAGGCAACGAGGCTAGCGGCGATGAGGATGATGTTATTCGATGTGCTTATCACATCACCGTAGCAGAGGTAGAAGCTTATGAAGAGGATGACCATGAAGGCTTCGAATATGAAGTAGAGGCAGCTCCTCCAGAACTTGAAGATGGGGTGAAATCTACGGTCGATGAACTTAAGAAAATCAATCTGGGGACGGAGGAAGACCCAAGACCGATATTTGTAAGCGCATCACTAAGTCCCCAAGAGGAGAAAGAGTACTATGACTTGTTGCTTGAATACAGGGATGTCTTCGCTTGGACCTACACAGAAATGCCCGGTCTTGACCCTAAAGTAGCAGTTCATCGATTAGCTGTTAAACAGGAGGCTCGACCCATCAAACAGCTGAAACGACGTTTTCGAACGGAGGTTCAAACTCAAATTGAAGAAGAGGTTGACAAGTTGATCGCTGCAGGCTTCATCAGAGAAGTCCAATATCTCAAGTGGATCGCAAACATTGTCCCAGTTGAAAAGAAGAATGGACAAATGCATGTGTGCGTAGACTTTCACGACTTGAATGATGCATGTCCGAAAGATGATTTTCATTTGCCTATCATCGAACTCATGGTGGATGCAACCACAGGTCATGAAGCTTTGTCTTTCATGGATGGATCGTCTGGCTACAACCAAATAAAGATGGCGCAAGAAGACGAGGAGTTAACTGCATTTCGCACTCCCAAAGGCATTTACTGTTACAAAGTCATGCCGTTTGGATTAAAGAATGCCGGTGCAACATACCAACGAGCCATGCAGAAAGTCTTTGTAGAGATGCTTCACAAGTACGTTGAATGCTATGTTGATGATTTGGTTGTCAAGTCAAGAAAAAGGAGTGATCACTTGCAAGACTTACGAAAAGTGTTCGATAGGTTACGCGAGTACCAACTCAAAATGAACCCATTGAAGTGCACTTTTGGTGTGAGTTCAGGCAAGTTCCTTGGATTCATTGTGAAGCATCGGGGCATTGAAGTAGATCAATCGAAGATTAAGGCCATTCAAGAAATGTCGGAGCCAACAAGTTTAAAAGAATTGAGAAGCCTTCAAGGAAAACTCGCGTTTATCAGGCGGTTCATCTCCAACCGCACAGGTCGATGTCAACCTTTTAGTCGACTCATGAAGAAGAATGTGCCTTTCGTGTGGGATGAAGCATGTCACAATGCTTTCGAAAGCATTAAAAAGTACTTGGCTAACGCTCCGGTGTTGGGTGCACCCATTCCTGAGAAACCTCTTACCCTTTAGATCGCAGCTCAAGAAAGATCACTTGGGGTACTTCTAGCACAAGAAAATGAGGAAAGAAGGGAGATGGCCTTGTACTATTTAAGTCGAACTCTCACAGGAGCAGAATTAAATTACTCTCCAATAGAGAAGACATGTCTCTCTCTCATCTTTTCCATCCAAAAGTTGAGGCATTATATGCAAGCTTACACGGTGCATTTGGTAGCCCGAGATGACCCAGTCAAGTTTGTCATGTCTAAACCGGTCCTATCAGGATGAATGGCAAAATGGGCTCTGCTCCTCAATCAACATGACATCGTCTATGTACCTGCCAAGGCGGTCAAAGGCCAAGTTGTGGCTAACTTTCTAGCGGATCACCCAATCCCCACAGATTGGGAAATTTTAGATGACTTGTCAGATGAAGAAGTCTTTCTTGCAGAAATTCTCCCCACTTGGAAGATGTTCTTTGATGGATCTTCAAGAGTAGACGGAGCAGGGGCCGGCGTTGTCTTTGTCGCCCCACAAAAGCAAATATTGCCATATGCCTTCACTCTCGGTGAATTGTGTTCCAACAATGTTGTGGAATACCAAGCTCTCATCATGGGATTGCAAACGGCCTTAGAAATGCAAATTGCAAATCTAGAAGTGTACGGGGATTCAAAGTTAGTAATTGATCAACTACTAACTAATTACGAAGTCAGGAAAGAGGGTTTGGTTCCTTATTTCCGTCTCGCTACACAACTCTTAACGGATTTCGATGCTGTTACACTAGAACATGTGCCAAGGAAAGAAAACCAGATGGCGGATGCCTTGGCGAACCTAGCAGCAACTTTGGCATTATCAAATGATGAGATTGTGGACCTTTCAATTTGCCAACGATGGGTTGTCTCAACAGGGATCGTACCATTGTGCGAAAATTCCAATATGGTCTCTGTCTATGTTATTGACGTCGAAGATTGGAGACATCCGTTGATCGACTACATTGAGCATCACAAATTGCCTGACGATCTAAAACAGCGGACGGATATCAAACGAAGAGCCCCGTGCTTTTTCTACTACAAGGAGACTCTTTATCGACGATCGTTTGACGGGTTACTCCTCAGATGTTTGGGAAAAGAAGAGGCGTCGAAAGCCATGGAAGAAGTTCATTCCGGAATATGTGGAGCTCATCAATCAGGCCCTAAATTACAATTTCAAGTAAGGCGAATGGGTTACTACTGGCCCACAATGGTCAAGGATTGCATGGAGTATGCACAGAAATGTCAAGCTTGTCAATTCCACGCAAACTTTATCCATCAACCCCCTGAACTATTGCATCCTACAATCGCTTCACACCCGTTTGATGTCTGGGGGATAGACTCTATGGGACCCATAAACCCGAAATCTTCTGGAGGCCACATGTACATTTTGGCAGCCACAGATTCCTTCTCAAAGTGGTCGGAGGCGGTACCACTCAAAGAGATAAAGAAAGAAACCGTTGTAGACTTCATCAAGACATGCATCATCCAGCGGTATGGTGTACCACGTTGCATCATCACAGACAATGCCAAGTACTTCTGAAATAGTGCTATGCAAAAACTTAGCGAAAAGTATCACTTCAAGCTACACTTTTCGTCGATGTACAATGCACCAGCTAATGGTTTGGCGGAGGCATTTAATAAAACGCTCTGCAACATCTTGAAGAAGACCGTCGGCAAGTCACAAAGATTGGCATGAGAAGATGGGCGAAGCATTATGGGCATATAGAACGACATATCGAACTGCCACAAATGCTACACCTTATTCCCTGGTGTATGGTGTTGAAGTTGTCTTGCCATTAGAGAAGCAAATTCCCTCATTAAGGATTGCTTTGCAAGAAGGCCTCACAAATGAAGAAAATATCAAGCTATGACTTCAAGAGTTGGAAGCTTTAGACGAGAAGAGGCTTGATGCGCAACAACATCTAGAATGCTACCAAGCCCGGATGTCGCGTGCCTTTAACAAAGGAGTTTGCCCTCGATCCTTTCAAATTGGTGATTTGGTCCTTACCGTGCGCAGACCCATCATCATGACACACAAGACCGGTCCCAAGTTCAAATCAAAGTGGGATGGCCCTTATGTCATCAGCGAAGTCTACACCAACGGAGCTTATAAAATCGTGGCTGAAGACGGTTTGAGAATTGGCCCAATCAACGGCAAGTTCTTGAAGAAATACTATGCCTGAAACAAGTAAAGATTGCTCCTTGTCCGCACGAGCATAAACTGCGAATGACAAATAAAGGCTCCTTGTCTGCACGAGCTTAAACTGCAAATGACAAAAATGCTCTTAGCCTGCATGAGCCTAAACTGCACAAGGTACAATCTAAAAAAAAAAGAGAGTTCTAAATCCTCATCCTTGAACTACGTTATGACTTGATTCTTTCTTTGGAAGGATACGTAGGCAGCTTGAGAATTATATTCTTAAGTTCAGTCACATCAAAAAAAAAAATTTTTTTTTTTTATTGCATAATGAGTTCTATTGTCAAAATGACTTATTACATGCGCAAAAAAAAAGGAGAATAAATCATAAGTTACTAAAGATAATGAGCCCTTCACATCGAAGATAGGCCTTTGAAGCTGTTGCGTTGCTTTTCAAAGTCATCTCGGAACCTCTTTGCTTCCTCAAGTTCTTCAACAGTCAACTCAGGAGTTTCCTTGATTTGGACTTTCTGCTTCTCTAAATCGGCAAGCCTTTTGTCATGAAGTAGAAGACTCGCATCTAGGGAGGCTATCTCCTGCTCCAACCTCTGCTGCTTCTCCTTCAAATTCTCTAAGGACTCAATCACAGCTTGACGTTGACCAAGATCAGTTTGACGAAGCTCGATCGACTTGGCAATTTCAACCTCCATATGAGGCAAACGTTGATCACATGTGCCTGGAGTAGCTTTATGCGTGCATACAAGTCTCGCCGCATTGTATTGAGTAGCACAAGTCATCAAGTTTTCTACCTTGTCTTTCACTGGCGAAGGATCAAACCCATCACACTGAAGTTCGGCAACCATCTTGCCAAGGTCTTTCTTGTTAGAAAGAATGGTTCTTGATGAGTGCTTCGTGATGATGTCTTCAATTTGTCCACAAATTAGAGTGGCGGCCTGCATACAAATCTGTCGGAGCCCTTGGTTAGTGTCCATAACATCAACTTCACCGCGGGTGACATCAGAGAGTACCATATTGCTTAAAAGCCTCGGAGGATTCACCAAAATATCTTCACGATTAACTTGTTGCGATTCATTTGGTTCACATGCATCATCTTCGTGAAACGAGTCAGTCTTCATTGGTTCTGTTGAGAGGACGCAAACCTCCCTCGAACAAGCTTCATCTTCAAAAGGTGGGAGTCTTTCTATCTGAAGGTAAAGAAAATGAGTTCAGATCATGCATATAATGTTAAGAAAAAAAAAGATGCGTGGTGATGGTGGCGAACATACCTCAACACGATTGGGAGTTTGTTGCGAGGGACCCGGGACTTCGCCAAGAAAATTGCGGTTAAGGAGAAACTCATCGTCAGGATTGAAATAAACAGAGCCAAGGTCGGGTTCAATCCTTCGACGCTTAAAGTTCACATCTTTAGAACTATTGCTACTTCCACCAAGTCTTTTTGCTTGCATGTTGGTCCCCTTTAATTTAAGGTGACTCCCGGCGAGTTGATGATCAGATGAATCCCCATGACCTTTTAAGGCTTGGTGCGGTTCATTCAAAGAATTTCTGCTTGGGGGCAACGCCTTGACAGACGATGCGTGAGGATTATTGTCAGGTTCAATCTCGCGGGGAACCACTCTCTGGCAAGATGGCACCTCGCGGAAAACTACTCTTTGGCGAGACAACATCTCGCAAGACACCACTCTCTGTCGAGACGGCATCTCGCAACGTACCACTCTCTGACGAGATGGCATCTCGCGGGGAACAACCTTCTGTCCAGACAGTATTTCGCGGGGAATCACTTTCTGGCAGGGCAGTACCGCGCGAGCAACGATCTTGTCTTCCTGCGCTTTTAGAAGCTTGTGCGGCGACCCAACAATAGGCATTGTCGCTATAGTCATCTTGGGCACGGAACAATATACTTTGGACCACCATTCAACATAATCACGAGTCACCATGTACTCTTTTAGAGCGTTCTCAGGCGGCAACATCAGTGTGCTCCCTGTCTCACGTTTAGTAAAACTTTCCCAATGCTAGTACGTCAAGGACAATGTGCCTGTCCGAGTGTCCTTTTGAAGGCTTCCTGGCACATCTTGAACATAGCCGAACTGACGGCTGAAGCGGTAAGGACTGTAAGGTTGTCCTGCCTAAGAGTAAGAAATCCAGATCGAAGGCAGGTGAGGTAGACAATGTCTGAACGTTTAATATTCTCACGGTCAACGATCACTCTGCGTTCTTTAGGGACTATGGCTAGGATGTCCATCCCCACATTGCCACACTTGTTGAATAAAGAATGAGCTTGTGCGTCTCCAAAATGCTTGGCCGAAAATGCCCCTGAAAAGTGAACCATGCGTGGTTTAAAGTCGTTAGGAAGAGGAGAATAAAAATGGGTGTCGAAATACTCTGCCAACCACGTATATACATAGTGAAAGGGCAATGTAGCCGAACAGTTTCCTGGGTCTTTGGAAGCAGAAATCTCGTTCAAGCCTTGGTAAATATTGGCCAACACAGGTACAGCTAGACAGAATTGATAGCCTTGGGACATTTTGCTGGCAATTTTAAACATGCTAGGTCGGATCAAGCCTGTATCATCCACAGGAAAGACAAATAGACACAACCAGCACGCGTAAAATGCCGCCAAGTAAGTAGACTCTATGTCTTCGTCATCCACGCCCAAATCATCAAACGGTGCGGAGTCATCATCAGTTCGAGCTTGAACCTCATGGATTTCGCCAGACGGGTTGTACGTATTCTGAGTTGCACCTTTCTTGTTCCGTACACTCTTGGCGGGCGGCCTCTTGTATCTCAAACTTCCTTTGTACCAGTACTGGATCCATGATGCAATCTTCACTTTTTGCCCTTTATCGCAAAGCTTGTGGTACGCGAGAAATAAGAATTTGCAACTCTTGGGAAGGATTGGCTCACCGCCCTTACCCTTGGCTGCAAATTCTTCAATAGATGGAACTACTTCGTCGTAGAACCTTCCAGTTATGGGCAAGCCACAAATATATGTCAAGTCCCTCAAAGAGATAGACATCTCTCCACACGAGGTATGAAGAGTATTCGTACCAGGGCACCAAAACTCACAGAAGGCCCGCATCACAGGCGCAACACGATCATAGCTGAAGAGCGATGCAAACACCGCTCGGTAGAGGCCAGTTTTGTGGATAAGATCTCCGCTTTGGCTCAGGATATCTTCTAACCACTCCCAGTAACGTTCTGTGTAAGAGAAGGCTCCGTTAGCACGAAATCCTCTCCATTGCACTGAACCATTGCACATACGGTCGCTAAGAAGCACGAACGGTGTTTGAGGAACGCTATGGTCATGATGGGCGGACTTCAACATCAATACGTCTGCGCTTCGCTTCTCGCTAGTGGATTTGACTGATTGAAAGGTGGCTAGCTGACGCGATTGTTGGAAAGTCCACCGAGGAATATGACCCGAACCATCATATTGGGGAGACTCAAGAGAGTGCGGCCCAGTCAATGAAGGATAGGTATATAAAGTGGTGCCATCAATTTGAACGTCGTTAATATCTTCAAGGATGGTGATTGTGCCTTTCTTGAAACTTTTGAAAAAAGCCATGCGAGGTGGTGCACGTCTACTTGTTGGAAAATTGCGCTTCGCTGCCTTAAGATTCTGTTGCGCCTCGCTGCCTTGAACTTCTGCCGCGCCTCGCCGAGTAAGGATCCTGCTGTCACTAAAGATGGATAACTCAGAAGTACCTCGCGACCTAAAAAAAAAAAAGAGACGGATCAGCGAATCATATAACTCCGCACTAGAGCAATCAAATTAAAAGGAAAGAGAGAGTATACTGTTGATCTCACAGCGAGATGGTTGTAACTTTGTGATGAATAATGTTCAACCAGAAGCTCTAATTTATAGTGCAATCTTTCCTCATTGAAATTGGAAAAGTATGGAGAATCAAGCAAATCAAGAAAGGAATACATCAAAGGTTTCCGCCCACTGCTTGGAAACTTTACCAAATCAAATTCGTAGGAATCCTTGCGAATTAAGGAATCCCTACAAAATTGGGTATCCTATAAATTCGAGGAATTTCTACAAGAAGATGGGGAATCCTTACAAAATTAGGAATCCCTATCAATTCAGGAATTACCACAAACCCATTAAACATAGACTTCAAGTCACGCCTCTGGCACATGACGACACCATGGCTACGACGCACCTTGAAGTGGGGGCATTTGTAGACATATAAAATTTAACGATAATAATAGTCGTTGAATAATCCAAGTAAATATGTGGCATGTGAGTCAACAACATTGGAAAGCCGCCAGAAATAACACGTGGCAACGTGGAAATGGTCGGCCGATAACAAAACCTTAAATCCCGATTGAAATCAATTATCAAGTGTCGATTGATGATCAGATATCAATTAATCAGACATCCCCAAAAATAACTGGTGATGGTTCGCCAACGGTCAGGCGAGCTAGAGAGTAGACTTCGCGAGGAACGCTGAATTTCCTGAGGCAAACTAAACTTTGCCAGGCGAACTAGACTTCGCGAGGCGAACTAGACTTCACTTCGCGTAGACTTAAACAGTGGCAAGGTGAAATGACTTCGTGTAGAGATAAATGAAGGTGAGGCGAACTGGACTTCATTTCGCGTAGACCTAAACAGTGGCAAGGTGAAATGACTTCGTGTAGAGATAAATGAAGGTGAGGCGAACTAGACTTCACTTCGTGTAGATTTAAACAGTGGCGAGCTGAAATGACTTCGTGTAGAGATAAATGAAGGCGAGGCGAACTGGACTTCACTTCGCGTAGACCTAAACAGTGGCGAGGTGAAATCACTTCGTGTAGAGATAAATGAAGGCGAGGCGAACTAGACTTCACTTCGCCTAGACGTAAACAGTGGCGAGGTGAAATGACTTCGTATAGAGATAAATGAAGGCGAGGCGAACTAGACTTCACTTCGCGTAGACCTAAACAGTGGCGAGGTGAAATGACTTCGTGTAGAGATAAATGAAGGCGAGGCGAACTAGACTTCACTTCGCGTAGACTTAAACAGTGGTGAGGCAAAATGACTCCGCGTAGGGATAAATGAAGGCGAGGCGAATTGGACTTCACTTCACGTAGATTTAAACAGTGGTGAGGCGGAATGTCTCCGCGCGCATGTACGTGAAGGCGAGGTGGAATGACTCCGCGCGCATGAAGGCGAGGTGGAATGACTCCGCGCGCATGAAGGCGAGGTGGATTGACTCCGCGCGCGTAGTTTCACGCGAAGGCGAGGCGAGTTGGCTCCGCGTTGGGAAATTCACGAAGTAGCTAGACGACAGAGTTCGCATGCATGCAGGGATTGGAAATCACGGTTCGCTTGGAGATCAAGCCTCCTTGCGGGATACTTTCCATGTCCGTGAGATAGCTCGCCCCTTACTAAAGATCTTGTCCAAAACGGGACATTCAATCCAAAAGCGATTTGGGCATATCTAAATCTCAAGATTTGATTGATTTGATTATGTTAAAATCAGCAAGTAGATCAATCAGTCAAGATTCATTGATTCGATTAAGGAAATATTATTGATTCAGAATCTTGATTACTTGCCTTAAGTGGAGGCATGTTAACACTATAAATACCCCCTCTCATACCAAGAGGAGGGGGAGCGAAAACCAAGAAGAGCATAGAAGAGAAGCAGCGAACTAGAGAGAGAGAAATCCCTCCGCGAGCTCAGAAGTCTCCCCTAAACCCTTGAAGAACTATCAAGCTCCTTAAACAGCTAGTTCTTCGCTAGATCCTTGAAGAACTATCAAGCTCCCCAGATAGCCAGTTCTTCACTAAACCTAAATCCAAATCCCAAATACCTGTTACGTGATTAACCCCGCGTAACCCTCAAGAACAAGTGCTTGTCACCCTTGAGTTAAACATATATTTCGGAGATAGAATCAGAGGAGTTCACAAAGATTGTAACCCGCATTCGCATTTGATTAAATTAAATTATTCTTTGTACACGTGTTGTTCTGTTATTTGTTGCAGATATTTTCGTGTTTACAATGTCACCTAAGTATCAGAGAGTTAACTCAATTTGTGACAATGTAAAAACTTTATAGAATCATAAGAACATCTCGAAGGCTCCACAAATCGGCTTTTGACAAATTTCTATATCGTTCCTCTATGTTTAACACGTTTTACACACAACTTTACCAAAAACTTTTGACTCTACATTATGACTCTATTCTACAACAATAAGAGATAATCAAAGTACAAATGGAGGTAATAACACATTAAGAATGTCGCATTTTATGCTCCTATCAACTACCCCACACTTATCCTTTGCTAGTCCCTTAGCAAACTAAATACAAGACTCTACTACAAACATTACTAATGCCCTTAAACAAATGTCTCAGAATCTTTATTATGCATAGCTTTCAAATTTGAACATTTGAGTGTAAACACGTAAATTCCAAGTTTCATAAAACATGTATCATGGCATAAATAAGTAAGAAGTGAGAACAAATAGCATGAACACACAAGGTCAACCGATCCTCCTCACGATGGCATACTCTCTTCTTTTCACTCGATCATGGTATTCACTCATAAGTATATGCAAGAGAACAGATTGTAAGACAAGAAATAGCTTGCATATTTCATCAAATAAAAGCACTTTGTGAATAAAATTTTATGGAAAAACCTCATCTAACAACTAAGTGCAAGAATGGACCAAAACCATAAGCTCAACTCATGAGAAAATCTCCACAAATCGAAGTTAGTTATCTTAGGAATCATGAATCAATCTCAATAATGGTCGTAATGGGGCTCGGCTGCATAGGGTAGGAATTTTTAGGATAAGTGGTGCTTTAAGGCATCACCAAGACTTTAGCAAAGCTCGATCCTCCTTATGTCTTCACTCCAAGGGCCGAATTTCATCTTGTTGGACCCATACGTCATCCTTAACTCCTCAAAGCATCATGAACATGAACAAAGGTCACATATTACAATTTTAGACCTTCAAATAGACACAAACTCCAAATTCAAAACACCTTCTTTTGTAGTGTGCCGTCCCTTTCTTTTATTTTTGTTTTGATCCGATTTTCATTTTTATTTTATTTTTATTTTTTATAAAGGTTTCGGCACACACAGTTTTTACATCAGTTCACCCCACACTTGTTTCTTAACATCACACAAACATAACTCCACATTGAATGTAAGCTTTGCCAAGTCTTGATAACAAGGTAAAGGATATAACTATTCTAAGCAAGGGAATTTTATGAAGGTGATGAAAGAAAAGGCTCAATGTAGGCTCAAAGGGGTTAAACCTAAGGAGTCCCACGATGGGCACAAATAGGCACATGCTTTATTTGGCAATGGTGGTAATCCTAAAGAAATCAATTCAATCCTTTTCAAAATCAAGACCTGTTATGATTATAGAGTTTCGATAATCACATGAGCGAGTTCTAGTACATTCTAGAGTCCATTAAAAAGCTATAGCACATAGTCATTGAATATGCAAAGAATGATGAGGTTTATGATAGTGAATTTGCCGAATTTTTTTTTTCTTAAGTCACTCATGAAGAAAGCATTTAGGCTCAAAAGCTCACATAGGTTGTTATGAACACAAATTAACCAAGACATGCATGCTTCCACAATCGATCAAATCTCAAATGTTCACACCGATCCACAATGTCCATGAAACTTACAATTTCTTTAAGTAAATGTCAAACCATCATTTATGCATTGAAAGACATAATCATCATTGATTTTAAGGGCATTCTAAGACTCAAAATAAAACAAAACACTCATCTTTTTGTTGGATCTGATTTTCTGTTTTTCTGAATTTTATCTTTGGTTGTCTTTTTATGACTCAAAACTATAGTTAAATGACTCAAACAAACATGTTATTATGTAAACCTCTACCCCACACTTAGAAAATTACATTGTCCTCAATGTAATACCCAAATCATGTCATAATTTCCTAAGCATGCGTCTAAGTCACACAACAAACACATATACAATTCGACCATAAGAAATGAAGGGATAAAAATGATGCAAACTCTCGGTGACGGCTCCTCCACTGCTACGGTTGAAATGAGTTGCCTCTCATGCAGCGCTTAATGTTTAAAGTCCTTTAGCCTAGACTCTTCATCTCTATAGTGGCGTCACTCTCCATGTTGTGGGTCTTTAACATTTTGCTCCTCAACGTTGTACTCCTTGAATGCCTCGTAATAAGGCTTAAGTCGATGACCATTCACCTTGAACGTATTTCCTGATGTACTGGAAAAAGTTTAAGTCTTGTGTTAAATAAAAGGACTTGCTGCCCTATTTCGAAACTCTTTCCCCTTATCATCTTGTCATGATAAGCCTTTGTTTTCTCCTTATAAATCATAGCCGAATTGTAAGCTTCGTTCCTAATCTCCTCAAGCTCACAAAGTTGTAGCTTCCTATGCAAATCGGCCGAATCTAGGTCCATGTTGAATTGCTTAACCGCCCACCATGCTCTATGTTCAAGCTCAACCGGCAAATGACATGTTTTCCCATAGATGAGCCAAAAAGGGGACATCCCAATAGGTGTCTTGTATGCCGTCCTATAGGCCCACAATGCGTCGTCTAAACGATCACGCCAATCCTTCCTTGTTGGACCTACAGTTTTCTCCAAAATCTGCTTGATCTCTCGGTTTGAGACTTCGGCCATTCCGCTAGTCTGAGGATGATATGGCGTTGATATCTTGTGAGTGACTCCATACTTCTTGAGCAAAGCCTCTATGGTGCGGTTGCAAAAGTGAGAACCTCCATCACTTATCAAAACTCTTGGAACTCCAAACCTAGAATATATGTTAGTTCTCAAAAATTCTACAACAACTTTAGAATCATTAGTCTTGGTGGCTTTTGCCTCCACCCACTTAGAAACATAATCAACAGCCAATAAAATGTAAATGAATCCCGTAGAAGAAGGAAAAGGTCCCATGAAATCAATTCCCCAAACATCAAAAATTTCAACAACAATGATAGGGTTTAGGGGCAGTTGATCTCGCTTACCTAAATTACATGTTCGTTGGCAAATATTTCATGCTTTACAAAATCAAACAATCGGTTATACAAGGGTTATACACGAAATCTTCAGATTTTTATACAATAAACACTCAAAATTTTCAAGACAATATACACAAACAAAATCTCCAAAGCTTCACACAAATCGTCATTCATATAAAGCATCGAAGATTACTACAAGTATGTGAACAACATTCAAGCATCGAAATCAACAACTCAAGCTCACAAATCAAGACCGAAACTTCCAAAAATTAAAAATACAAATCAGTCAAAATTAATTACAAGCCGGAAACCAATAAATAAATAAAGACTATATAACATCTTCTTCGATTCTTCTTGGCTTCCCCGGCAACGGCGCCAAAAATTGACGTGTCGCGTAACCGAGGTCAAACAACTTCAATTTAATTACCCTGCAATCATAGTAATATGGACAAGTAGGGATCGTTCTAGCCGGGGAAACCAAAAGGCGATCGAAAGAAGAGAAACCAAACAACTTATAAATAAGTATTCACATATATACATCGAAATATTGGGGGTTTAAGATTGATTAATTCTAACGAATAACCTACTGAAAATTAAACCTAAGATTATTATATACAAGTGATCAACATACTCATGCAACACGTAACACGAAAAACCATCTAGAACACATAACAACTTCATGCAAGGCCGAGCAGCAACATTCAAATTGTCCTTGACTCTAACCAATTCCGATTCTAATTAGAGTCTTTGCGGTTATCTAATTGTTAAGACTCCTCAGGTATTTAGAACCATCTTTGTGCTTGATCCTAAACATGAATGCTAACTCATTTAAAAACACGTTGCGTAGAGATTAAACAAGAAAACACTTTAACACATGAATCAATCGGAAACATGATCTAAGGCATGGCGTCACTCATCCTATTAGCATGCAAATTATCAGAATTAAATCCGCCCTAAGTTAATAACAAAGACCAAGACAACTTTGCGTATGA
This sequence comes from Fragaria iinumae, assembly GCA_009720345.1. Lineage (NCBI taxonomy): Eukaryota > Viridiplantae > Streptophyta > Magnoliopsida > Rosales > Rosaceae > Fragaria > Fragaria iinumae. The sequence continues at coordinate 23,066,337 of CM019117.1, forward strand.
ATCGATCCAAAATTATTATGGTAGATTAAACCGCACCTTAAGGACAACCATGGTTGAGGCAGCCTCAAGGATTGATTTAGATGCATGAATTCATGACAATTAATCAATTAGAAATCAAAAACACATAAGAAAATGCTACTGCCCAAAAACCTAAATCACGAAATCATCATATATTCAAGAAGTTACAAATCAAAACATAGAACAATCAAAGATCACACAGAAATCCGAAAACCATGTTTGATAAATAAAACCAAAATCAAAAAGTATATTACAATAGAGTTCGAAACTAAACAGAAAATAATACAAGAAGCCATGAGAAAATCACACTTTTACAACCTTTAAAGATTCGGCAAGTGTGGGGAAAATCGGTGGAAGGATGGAGTGATTCTTGTGATTTGTGGTGGATGAATCGGCTAAGTAATTTTCTGTATAGGGTTTGGTAGAATTTCGGCTAAGTAATTGCAAGAGTAGTGATGATCTTTTCTGTCCTTGAAGTCATGCTTTATATGGAAGAAAAACCCTAGAGAGGCCAGCCACACAAGTAAAATCCAAGTCGGTTTAGGTTTCCCTAGTCTTTCTTAATTCGGCCAAATGACCTCTGTCTGATGATTTCGTCATAACTCCCTCTAGAAAATGGATACTGCGGTGATTTCAATTGATTTGGAAACTAGACTCCTGTAGCTCTCTATCCATATCTAGCACGTTTTCTGATTCATTGTGAGCTGTCCTGGAGAGCCTGTTGAAATTGTGAGACGTGCACAAGAATTTCAAGACTTGGACATTCCTTGATATTCTGCCGAATTTAGATCTTTTTCTCCATATTGGACTTGGTTTAGACATCTCCTTTCTTGGACTAGGCTTCATGGATCAGCTGCTTTGCTTCCTGAGGTCCATCAGGAACACTTCTCTCGGCAGGCAGTAGGTTACTCTATTCTGGCACTCTGACCTTCCTGCAATGATTCCGGCATAACTCCAATTCTCTTGATTCTTTCTCATGAACTCTTCTACATATCACCTAAGTATCAGAGAGTTAACTCAATTTGTGACAATGTAAAAACTTTACAGAATCATAAGAACATCTCTAAGGCTCCACAAATCGGCTTTTGACAAATTTCTATATCGTTCCTCTATGTTTAACACGTTTTACACACAACTCTACCAAAAACTTTCAACTCTACATTATGACTCTATTCTACAACAATAAGAGATAATCAAAGTACAAATGGAGGTAATGACACATTAAGAATGTCGCATTTTATGCTCCTATCATACATCGACGAAAAGTGTAGCTTGAAGTGATACTTTTCGCTAAGTTTTTGCGTAGCACTATTTGAGAAGTACTTGGCGTTATCTGTAATGATGCAACGTGGCACACCATATCGTTGGATGATACATGTCTTGATGAAGTCCACAAAGGTTTCTTTCTTTATCTCTTTAAGCGGTACCGCCTCTGACCACTTTGAGAAGGAATCCGTGGCTGCCAAAATGTATATGTGGCCTCCAGAAGATTTCGGGTTTATGGGTCCCACAACGTCTATCCCCCAGACATCAAACGGGTGTGAAGCGATCGTAGGATGCAGTAGCTCAGACGGTTGATGGATAAAGTTTGCGTGGAATTGACAGGCTTGACATTTCTGTGCGTACTCCATGCAATCCTTGACCATTGTGGGCCAGTAGTAACCCATTCGCCTTACTTGAAATTTAATTTAGCGCCTGATTGATGAGCTCCACATATTCCGGAATGGACCTCTTCCATGGCTTTGGACGCCTCTTCTTTTCCCAAACACCTAAGGAGTAACCCGTCAAATGATCGTCGATAAAGAGTCTCATTGTAGTAGAAAAAGCGCGGGGCTCTTCGTTTGATATCCGTTCGCTGTTTTAGATCGTCAAGCAATTTATTATGCTCAATGTAGTCGATCAAAGGATGCCTCTAATCTTCGACGTCAATAACATAGACGGAGACCACATTGGAATTTTCGCACAATGGGACAATCCCTGTTGAGACAACCCATCGTTGGCAAATTGAAAGATCCACGATTTCATCATTTGATAATGCCAAAGTTGCTGCTAGGTTGGCCAAGGCATCCGCCATCTGGTTTTCTTTCCTTGGCACATGTTCTAGTGTAACAACATCGAAACCCGTCAAGAGTTGTGTAGCGAGACGGAAATAAGGAACCAAACCCTCTTTCCTGACTTCGTAATTAGTTAGTAGTTGATCAATTACTAACCTTGAATCCCCGTACACTTCTAGATTTGCAATTTGCATTTCTAAGGCCGTTTGCAATCCCATGATGAGAGCTTGGTATTCCGCAACATTGTTGGAACACAATTCATCGAGAGTGAAGGCATATGGCAATATTTGCTTTTGTGGGGTGACGAAGACAACACCGGCCCCTGCTCAGTCTACTCTTGAAGATCCATCAAAGAACATCTTCCAAGTGGGGAGAATTTCTGCAAGAAAGACTTCTTCATCTGACAAGTCATCTAAAATTTCCCAATCTGTGGGGATTGGGTGATCCGCTAGAAAGTTAGCCACAACTTAGCCTTTGACCACCTTGGCAGGTACATAGACGATGTCATGTTGATTGAGGAGCAGAGCCCATTTTGCCATTCGTCCTGATAGGACCGGTTTAGACATGACAAACTTGACTGGGTCAGCTCGGGCTACCAAATGCACCGTGTAAGCTTGCATATAATGCCTCAACTTTTGGATGGAAAAGATGAGAGAGAGACATGTCTTCTCTATTGGAGAGTAATTTAATTCTGCTCCTGTGAGAGTTCGACTTAAATAGTACAAGGCCATCTCCCTTCTTTCCTCATTTTCTTGTGCTAGAAGTGCCCCAAGTGATCTTTCTTGAGCTGCGATGTAAAGGGTAAGAGGTTTCTCAGGAATGGGTGCACCCAACACCGTAGCGTTAGCCAAGTACTTTTTAATGCTTTCGAAAGCATTGTGACATGCTTCATCCCACACGAAAGGCACATTCTTCTTCATGAGTCGACTAAAAGGTTGACATCGACCTGTGCGGTTGGAGATGAACCGCCTGATAAACGCGAGTTTTCCTTGAAGGCTTCTCAATTCTTTTAAACTTGTTGGCTCCGGCATTTCTTGAATGGCCTTAATCTTCGATTGATCTACTTCAATGCCCCGATGCTTCACAATGAATCCAAGGAACTTGCCTGAACTCACACCAAAAGCGCACTTCAATGGGTTCATTTTGAGTTGGTACTCGCGTAACCTATCGAACACTTTTCGTAAGTCTTGCAAGTGATCACTTCTTTTTCTTGACTTGACAACCAAATCATCAACATAGCATTCAACGTACTTGTGAAGTATGTCTCCAAAAACTTTCTGCATGGCACGTTGGTATGTTGCACCGGCATTCTTTAATCCAAATGGCATGACTTTGTAACAGTAAATGCCTTTGGGAGTGCGAAATGCAGTTAACTCCTCGTCTTCTAGCGCCATCTTTATTTGGTTGTAGCCAGACGATCCATCCATGAAAGACAAAGCTTCATGAGCTGTGGTTGCATCCACCATGAGTTCGATGATAGGCAAAGGGAAATCATCTTTCAGACATGCATCATTCAAGTCACAAAAGTCTACGCACACACGCATTTGTCCATTCTTCTTTTCAACTGGGACAATGTTTGCGATCCATCGGGGATATTGGACTAGTCTGATGAAGCCTGCAGCGATCAACTTGTCAACCTCTTCCTCAGTTTGAGTTTGAACCGCCGTTTGAAAACGTCATGTCAGCTGTTTGATGGGTCGAGCCTCCGGTTTAACAGCTAATCGATGAACTGCTACTTTAGGGTCAAGACCGGGCATTTCTGTGTAGGTCCAAGTGAAGACATCCCTGTATTCAAGCAACAAGTCATAGTACTCTTTCTCTTCTTGGGTCTTCCTCCGTCCCCAGATTGATTTTCTTAAGTTCATCGACCGTAGATTTCACCCCATCTTCAAGTTCTAGAGGAGCTGCCTCTACTTCATATTCGAAGCCTTCATGGTCATCTTCTTCATAAGCTTCTACCTCTGCTACGGTGATGTGATAAGCATATTGAACAACATCATCCTCATCGCCGCTAGCATCGTCGCCTTCTTTATCTTGACCAGTGAGTATGAAGGTATGTTGCCTCACTTTGAGTTGGTCAGTTGAATTCACCTCTAGCACACAACGTCATTTCATGCGTGATGGGATGAGACTTTGGATTTCTTTATGTCCCGATTGGCCGACTTCTTTTATTTTTCTATTTTGTTGTTCTTTAAGAGCTTGGATCCTTTCAAGTGCCGACTTTCGAGGAGTTGGCTTTATTTGTTTATTTTCTTCAATTGGCGATGACAACCTTTTGAACACAGAAGTTCGTGTAGCTGAGGTGTCAAGACGACTGAAGATGGAGCTTCGACTTGTTGACTTTTCAACATGTTCAAACACCGAAACTCTGCCTGTTTATTTAGTAGAAGTACTTTGAGAACTTAGGCAGATGCGATCGAACGCTGAAGTGCGAGAAACAGATTGGATTCGTGGATTCTCATCTTCTACTTCTTCAACGCTTATGTATTGCATGCTTGCCTTCTCCGCTTTCCTTTTGCCTGAGATCTTGACTGGCTTGCTTGGGACAAAACCAAGACCCGTTTTAACCGAATCACTTGTTTTTCCCTGTTCTTTCAACTTCTTTTGAGACTCATTGAGCTCATGTGCTTTCTTGCTGACAACTTGATCATCCTCTTTGCTTGACGAACCAAAATCGAATCCAGCCTTTGCCAACAATTTGTGAGCATTGGGGTCAAACCCTTCATTTGTTCTTTTCTCGGGTAAAGGTCCGTGCTCTACCCTTCCTCGGATTGGTTTCACAAATCCCTTCAATGTTTGCTTGGTAGGAGTTTGGTTGTTTAAATTTGTCAATGGCAATATTGATGCCTCCTTCAATAATTTTATGTCCTCTTCGCTTAATTTCCGAGGACTCACTTGCCGCTTTGTTCCCGCAAACGGAGACTCTCCTTTCTTGCGCTTGGATTTTGGCACATATCGAAGAATTGGGCCAATTGGACTGGACTTGTCTGATGTCACAGTTTTGGATGGAGACTTATGTGACTCTTCATTTCCCTTGCTCTTTGCTTCAACTTCTTTCCTTGTCACCGTTGTAGCCTTCCCTGTTGAGGGTACTTTAACCGGAAGAACTTCTAGTATTGATTCCTCATCTGAATAGAACTTGGAATCTGCGAAGTAAGACTCAGCTTCGGTAAATGGCTTGGTATCACCTACAACTGTTTTCACACCTCTGCGGTAGAACTTGAAGCATTGATGCAGAGTTGAAGGTACGACATCATTTTCATTAATCCATGGTCGCCCCAACAATATGTTGTATGAAGTCTTCGCATCAATCACGTGGAACAAAGTGTGTGACTCCAATTCGCCAATAACCATGTCTAGTCGAATCATGCCTATTGCTCTTTGCTCTCCTTGGTTAAAACCCTGGATCATGAGACGACTTTCAGATAACTCGTCGATATTGATGCCGAGTCGAGACATTGTTGATTTTGGCATAATGTTCACAGCAGACCCTCCATCTACAAGCATGCGGTTTAACTTTTGCTCTCGCATGTAACCTGTCACAAAAAGAGGTCGATTGTGTGGTTTTGAACCCAATTGTAAATCTTCATCTGTGAAGTGAATGGCGTCGCAACATGCTACGCATGCCGCACACTAATTGATGTTCGAAGAATGCTGGCCTTCATCAAGCAACAACTAGACCAACGCACGTCTTGCCGATTTGGAAAGTTGCGACAGGTTAGAGAGGCTAAATTTTAGAGGCAAATCTTCCAATTGTCTCAGTACTTTAGTTTCTTCAACCTTCTCAGCATCTTTGGAACCACCTTCAAAACTGGTTGTCATTGAATTAGCTCTCAAACTCATTCACATCTTAGGCATGCATCTTGCTGGCAGATTTTGATTGAGGGACTTTTGTACACAAGGAGCGAATTTCTCCTTTATACAACTTGTCTCATTTCTCGCGAGGCATTGACGACTCCCATGTGGTCGTTTGTGATCTGGCTGCGAGAGTGGTGGACATGACAACACACCTTTGCGCGCTTTTCGTCGAGTGATAAGTATCCATCTCTCGCCATCATCGCATGGGGCGGCTTTAGGAGCGAGGTTTATTTGCTAGATTGACTTTACTCCTTCTAACTTTTTATCATTGCCCGTCTCTTTCGAGTAAAGGCATGGCGCCTTCATTGGCATGGAAGGTACTTGAACCGGTTCAAAAGACCCAAATGAAATGGTAGTGCAATTGACCGCAGCAACCTCGTCGACATCCAACTCGATTCTTCCTTGTTTGGCAAGCTTCATGATCAAATCCTTCAAAACGAAGCACTTCTCAACAGGGTGGCTGACGAGGCGATGAAACTTGCAATACTTCGGATCATTGACCCTATGCATTTCTTCTGGACGTTTGCAATCTGGAAGTTCTATCACTTTGTTCTCAAGCAAATCCTCCAACATGCCTGCCACGTCGGAATCTGGGAATGGATAAGTCTTTTGTTCCCACTTAGTCAATGGATGCTTCTTCCTCCCGTAGGCTTGAGTTGGTTCTACTCTCTTAACCTCCTTCTTGTCTCGTGTGGAGATTTTGATTGGAGCAACACTTACAGTCATCGACTTTTTTGTAGATCTTTTCACGACCTTGTCAACTTTGCTACTGAAAGCTTTATCTTTTCGTTGATCATTGACAAACTCCTTCTTACCCTTGTGGCTAGCTATGCTTAACTCCATATCATGGGCTCGCGTAGCTAGTTCATCAAAGGATCGAGGCTTGATACCTTGGAGAATGTACAACAAATCAAAATGCATGCCTTGGATGCACATCTCTACCGCAGACGTCTCCGACAAACGATCTTTACAATCGAGGCTGAGCGAGCGCCACCTGTTGATGAAGTCAATCGCTGGTTCATCTCTCCATTGTTTTGTGTTGGTGAGTTCCATCATGCCTACAGTTCGCCTTGTACTGTAGAAGTGGTTTAAGATTTCACATTCCATTTGGTCCCAATTGTCGATGGACTCGGGCTCTAAGTCCGTGTACCACTCAAAGGCATTGCCTTTCAACGAGCGAACGAATTGCTTGACAAGGTGGTCACCCTCCGTCCTGGCGTTATTGCAGGTTTCGATGAAGTGAGCAACATGTTGCTTTGGATTGCCCTTCCCTTCGAATTGCGGGAACTTTGGTGGCTGGTATCCCAACGGTATCCTTAGTCCATTAATTCTTTTGGTGTAGGGTTTGGAGTAGGTGAGAGAATCACGAGAAGGACCTCCATATTGAGCTCTGATGGAGTTGGTGATGATGTCTTGCAATTGTTGAAAGGACATGGATCCAAGCGAGCCATCATCGTCTTTGTCAACGTTCTTGGAGCTCTCGCCTACTTTGTGCTTCTTTTCTTCATCTTGACCTTTAAGCCTGCTGTAGAGCTCTGCGATCTGCATGTCTTTTTCTTCCACCGTTTTGGTGAGCTTTTCGACCGCTCCCATCAGATTGGCTATTTGCTCTTCAATGGTGGATGCTCCTGTCACCATGACTTGCATAGAGATAGGTTGTGATGAATAGTCCGTTGGCAGGCCATACGTGTTGTCTTCATCACCATTTGGACTTCCATCATATGAAGCCGTGCTTGATTCATCATCCGTGGCAGGTGAGAATGATCGCTCCCTTGATTTGTTTGGAGTTTCCTTCTCTTCACTTCGCGAGGCACGCTTGTCTTCACCTCACGAGGCATGCTTGCTCACGAGATTCGCCAAGGTGATGACTGGTTCGCGAGGGTTGGAAGGCAAAGCCACAAATGTTGTGGGTTGATTCCTCGCCATGCTACGGGTGACATGACCAGAGGGGCTCGCTGTTTGACCTCGCGGTCATTGGTTTAGACTTCTTCGTCGAGATGGCTTGAGTGCTCTTGGAGGCCATTACTTCGAGCGGATTTGGGCTTTCCTGCGGAGAAGGAGATGAGAGGCAAAGTGGTCCCGCTGGGCGTGCCAATTTTGTAAACACGAAAATATCTGCAACAAATAACAGAAAGACACGTGTACAAAGAATAATTTAATTTAAATCAATGCGAATGCGGGTTACAATCTTTGTGAACTCCTCTGATTCTATCTCCGAATTTAGGTCTAACTCAAGGGTGACAAGCACTTGTTCTTGAGGGTTACGCGGATTGATCACGTAACAAGTATTTGGGATTTGGATTTGAGTTTAGTGAAGAACTGGCTATTTAGGGAGCTTGATAGTTCTTCAAAGATCTAGTGAAGAACTGGCTATCTGAGGAGCTTGATAGTTCTTCAAGGGTTTAGGGGAGACTTCTGAGCTTGCGGAGGGATTTTCTCTCTCTAGTTCGCTGCCTTCTTTTATGCTCTCTCCTCTTGGTATGGGAGGGGGTATTTATAGTGTTAGCAAGCCTCCACTTAAGGCATGTAATGAAGATTCTGTGTCAAGACCCGTCCCGAATTTCACCCCGAAACCCGAGGTAAGTCCTGCGGGGACCACCTCCAAGGAAAATTTACTAAAAAGCAAACCTCCCTTGAAAATGGACAACCCTAACCTAGAAAACTAAAGTGTTACTTTCTTAAATAAATTTGAGCATCCTCCAAATCAACCCACAATTATACGAAAGTGAGTAAATAATTACAAACTTCGTATATTCAAAAATACAATAAAAGTCTAAGCACACCACCAGAAACATTACAATAAATCCCAAAGAGTATTCAGAGCTACTATACACTAGAGGAGTAGGAAAAAATACTCTAGTAGGTTAAACAGGTAACCTACTGGTGAATGGTAGCTGAGAAATGGGTAACTATGCCTCGTCGTCTCCTACTCGTTCTAACTCGAACTCTGCAGACTGGGCATTTTAAAAACGAAGAGCCCAGGGGAAAAACATTCGCAATAATTAGAGTGAGTGGACAAAAATAAATAAAAAGAATATTTATGTTTTCCCAATTTAATTTCCAAGAAAACGAATGCATGTCATAAACGATAATTCTCTTATCGTTATAAATATCGAGCCTCTACTGCTCAAAACTATATATATATCCAAATACAGCCTCTCAGGCTAAAATATATACATGTATATATTTACACTCGCCCAGACTCCCTATATAAATTAATAATAATCTATATAGGGCTACTACGCTCGCGTCCAACGCTCACGTCACGCCTTAATGCGGTGATACACTATGTCATTAAGGTGGACAGACGGGTGTATAAATATGTGCCCAGACCCCTTATATGAATTAAACACTCATATAAGGCTACTACGCTTGCGTCCAACGCTCACGTCACACCATAATGCAGTTATATATTATGTCATTAAGGTGGACAAACACATATCGCTAGCTAGCATTTATATACATACTCTCCTTAAAAATATATTATAATTTACCGAAAATCCCATTTTCGGTAACTCATCACAATGAGTAAAATCGTCAAATAAAAATGACGTCAAATGGTCTAACCAAATAAACAACTGCATGCACATTATTTAAAACAAAAGTCCACTCACAAGTTAGGCCTAAGCCTGAAGTCAGTCGGAGGTCTCCTCTGCTCGAGCCTCCTCGCGTCCAGTTCCAAAACATAAATAATTCCTTAAATAAAATCCCAACGTTTAAAGAAAATAGGCATAATTAAATATGAGCTTCTCGTGCTCAACCATGCCTATCGTCCTAAATCTTAACTTCACTGCTAACCAAAAATCTCCATAAATACCGACATCCTCAAAAATCACCTTCCAACGTCCTAATCATAAAAATAATCCAATGGCCGGATTTTAACTTATTAATCTGCCAAAAATACCAAACTTTACAAATTCCAAAACCTAACCAAAAATCCTCCAAAAATTCCTAAATTCACATCAATAATATCCCCTTAATATTCTACATCAAAAACCACAAAATTTCCCAAAACAGCGGCGGCGCCGCCGGCGGCTCCGCCGGCAGCGGTGGCCGGCGACCAACTCTGGCAACTTGCAAATGCTACCAAATTTTAACAGAATCTTCCTCTCAATCTCCTCTACAACTTTCCTAACTAGCACAAACACCAATTCCAAGCCTAACTATGGTAATCGAATCAAAACATCCATAAATCCCTAAAATTTCCCATTTTCGGTAACTCATCACAATGAGTAAAATCGTCAAATAAAAATGACGTCAAATGGTCTAACCAAATAAACAACTGCATGCACATTATTTAAAACAAAAGTCCACTCACAAGTTAGGCCTAAGCCTGAAGTCAGTCGGAGGTCTCCTCTGCTCGAGCCTCCTCGCGTCCAGTTCCAAAACATAAATAATTCCTTAAATAAAATCCCAACGTTTAAAGAAAATAGGCATAATTAAATATGAGCTTCTCGTGCTCAACCATGCCTATCGTCCTAAATCTTAACTTCACTGCTAACCAAAAATCTCCATAAATACCGACATCCTCAAAAATCACCTTCCAACGTCCTAATCATAAAAATAATCCAATGGCCGGATTTTAACTTATTAATCTGCCAAAAATACCAAACTTTACAAATTCCAAAACCTAACCAAAAATCCTCCAAAAATTCCTAAATTCACATCAATAATATCCCCTTAATATTCTACATCAAAAACCACAAAATTTCCCAAAACAGCGGCGGCGCCGGCGGCGGCTCCGCCGGCAGCGGTGGCCGGCGACCAACTCTGGCAACCTGCAAATGCTACCAAATTTTAACAGAATCTTCCTCTCAATCTCCTCTACAACTTTCCTAACTAGCACAAACACCAATTCCAAGCCTAACTATGGTAATCGAATCAAAACATCCATAAATCCCTAAAATTTCCCATTTTCGGTAACTCATCACAATGAGTAAAATCGTCAAATAAAAATGACGTCAAATGGTCTAACCAAATAAACAACTGCATGCACATTATTTAAAACAAAAGTCCACTCACAAGTTAGGCCTAAGCCTGAAGTCAGTCGGAGGTCTCCTCTGCTCGAGCCTCCTCGCGTCCAGTTCCAAAACATAAATAATTCCTTAAATAAAATCCCAACGTTTAAAGAAAATAGGCATAATTAAATATGAGCTTCTCGTGCTCAACCATGCCTATCGTCCTAAATCTTAACTTCACTGCCAACCAAAAATCTCTATAAATACCGACATCCTCAAAAATCACCTTCCAACGTCCTAATCATAAAAATAATCCAATGGCCGGATTTTAACTTATTAATCTGCCAAAAATACCAAACTTTACAAATTCCAAAACCTAACCAAAAATCCTCCAAAAATTCCTAAATTCACATCAATAATATCCCCTTAATATTCTACATCAAAAACCACAAAATTTCCCAAAACAGCGGCGGCGCCGCCGGCGGCTCCGCCGGCAGCGGCGGCCGGCGACCAACTCCGGCAACCTGCAAATGCTACCAAATTTTAACAGAATCTTCCTCTCAATCTCCTCTACAACTTTCCTAACTAGCACAAACACCAATTCCAAGCCTAACTATGGTAATCGAATCAAAACATCCATAAATCCCTAAAACTTTCAATTATACAAACCACCCTAACGAAATCGAATTTAGCCGAATCCTTTTGAGGGATTACTCACCTAGATGAGGGCTACAAGTTGAGCCAAAAATCACGACCTATGGTGGCCGGAGGACGGAGCTCCGGCGAAGGTGCAACCACGGCAACCGTGGCTTTCGGGCTCGGCTGCTCCTTCACGGCGGCGTTAGGGGATCGGCCACCTACCCAGAAATGAAGAGGAGATGTCGGGGGTCCGAACGGGACCGGTCTGGCGGTCGGTGGTGGCCGGACGGCGGCGGACGGCGGTGGTGAAATTTCCGGGCGGAGGGAAACTCACGGGGGAGAAAGAGAGAGAGAGAGAAACGGGAGGAAGAGAGGGAGAGAGTGTTTTGGGCTTTGACCAAAAACAAGGCCCGGTTCAACTTAATAAACAAAACCCAACTCCAAAATTTAACACCCCAAAATAATACCCCAATAAAACTTATATTTTTAATGATAACTTTTACATGCTAACTCCGATTTTAACGTGTAGCATGTCTACGAACTCGTAATAACATTCTCTACGACTTTCATGAAGAAAGTTTTCCCAAATTCCATGCGGAAGAAAAAGTCAACTTTGGAGTCTTAAATAGTAAACGGTTACTTAAAACGGTAAAAGACCAAAATATTACCAAAGTAAATAACCGTAAAATAACTTAAGAACCGGGGCGTGACATTCTGAATCAATAATATTTCCTTAATCGAATCAATGGATCTTGACTGATTTACTTGCCGATTTTAACATAATCAAATCAATCATATCTTGAGATTTAGATATGCCCAGATCGCTTTGGATTGAATGTCCTGTTTTGAGCAAGATCCTTACGCTATCTCGCGGATATGGAAGGTATCCCGCGAGGAAGCTTTATTTCTAAGCAAGCAGTGATTTCTAATCCCACTTCGCGGACGACTTCTCTTGGACATGCGAACTCTGTCGTCTAGCTCCTTTGCGAGGTTCCCCTTACACGGGGCCATCTCGCCTTGCCTTTATGTTAATCTATGCGCGTGGAACCCATTTCACCTCGCGAAGTCAAGTTCACCTTGCGGAGTCAATTTCACCTCGACAAGCCTAGCTCGCCTCGCGAAGTCCATTTCGCCTTGCGAAGTCAAGGTCACCTCGCGAAGTCCATTTCACCTCGCCAAGCCTAGCTCGGCTCGCGAAGTCTTGTTCGCCTTGCGAAGTCATTTCGCCTGGCGAAGTCTATTTTGCCTATCGAAGTCTATTTTGCCTGGCGAAGTCTATTTTGATTTCAATCGGGATTTAAGGTTTTGTTGTCGGCCGATCATTTCCACGTTGCCACGTGTTATTTCTGACGGCTTTCCAATTTTGTTGACTCACGAGCCACGTATTTTCTTGGATTATTCAACGACTATTATTATCGTTAAATTTTATATGTCTACAGCTAGGTAAACCTCTCTTGAAAATGGACAACCCTAACCTAGAAAACTAAAGTGTTACTTTCCTAAATTAATAAGCATCCTCCAAATCAACCCACAATTATACGAAAGTGAGAATATAATTACAAACTTCGTATATTTTAAAATAAAACATAAGTCTTAGCACATCACCAGAAAAATTGTACGATAAACCCCAAAGTGTATTTAGAGCTACTAAACACTAGAGGAGCCGGAAAATACCTAGTAGGTTAAACAGGTAACCTACTGGTGAAATGTGGCTGAGAAATTGGTAACTATGCCTCGTCGTCTCCTACTTGTACTAACCCGAACTCTGCAGACTGGGCATTTTTAAAACAAAGAGCCCAGGGGAAAAACATTCGTAAAAATTAGAGTGAGTGGACAAAAATAAATAAAGAAAATATTTATTAACATTTATGCTTTCTCAATTAAATTTTCATAAAAAATTATGCTGCATTCGACAGCTAAAAAACTGTCAAGTATCTGACTAGCTCCGGCTAGTCTCCAAAACTTAATAAAATACAGCCTCTCAGGCTAAAATATATATATGTATGTATTTACACTCGCCCATACTCCCTATATAAATTAATAATAATCTATATAGGGCTACTACGCTCGCGTCCAACGCTCACGTCACGCCTTAATGCGGTGATACACTACGCCATTAAGGTGGACAAACGGGTGTATAAATATGTGCCCATACCCCTTATATGAATTAAACACTCATATAAGGCTACTATGCTTGCGTCAAACGCTCACGTCACACCATAATGCAGTTATATACTATGTCATTAAGGTGGACAGACACATATCGCTAGCTAGCATTTATATACATACTCTCCTTAAAAATATATTATAATTTACCGAAAATCCCATTTTCGGTAACTCACCACAATAAGTAAAATCGTCAAATAAAAATGACGTCAAATGGTCCAACCAAATAAACAATTACATGCACATTATTTAAACCAAAAGTCCACTCACAAATTAGGCCTAAGCCTGAAGTCGGTCTGAAGCCTCTTCTGCTCGAGCTTCCTCACGTCCTGATCCAAGATCATAATTAAATACTCAACTATATACCAACGCTTATAAAAAAAATAGGCAAAATTAAATGTGGCCTTATCTACTCTCATTGTTGCCCAACTTTGCAAATCTTAAAATTTATATCGTCCAAACTTCACCACAAATACTGACGGCCTTAAATCCACCTTCTAGGGCCGAAACAACAATAATGTAACGGTCGGATTCTATCCAATTTAACGGCCAAAATACCAAACTTCGAAAAATCCCAAACCTATCCAAAATTCCTCCAAAAATTCCTAAATTCACATAATTAACCTCCCCTTAATATTCCACATTTAAAACCATAAAATTTCCCAAAACAGCGGCGGCGGCCGGCGGCCGACTCTAGCGACCTCCAATAGCTACCAAATTTTAACAGCATCTTCCTCTCAATCTCCTCTACAACTTTCCGAACTAGCACAAACACCAATTCCCAACCTAACTATGCCAATCGAACGAAAACATCTAATAAGCCCTAGAATTTCCTTTACCGATTTCTCCTTACCTAGCTCAAGAGGGAGCGAATCCTTTGGGGGGATGCACGTACGGGAGGAGGCCTTCCTTTTGAGCCTAGCAGCTCTGGCTATGGCGGCTGGAGGAGGAAGTTCCGGCGATGGAAAGCTTTGGACAGTCTGACCTTTCGGGGTTGATTTCTCCTTCACGGCGGCGCTAGGGAGGCTGCCACCGGTCTAGAATGGAAGCTGGGTCGGAGGCCGATCGTTTAGGATCGGTGTGGCGGCGAACGATGGCCGGACGGCGGCCGAAAAGTTTCGGCAACGGGAGAGGTATCGGGAGCGGGTGCGGGGAGAGAGAGAGAGAGAGAGAGAGAGAGAGAGAGAGAGAGAGAGAGAGAGAGAGAGTTTTGGGCTTTGACCAAAAACAAGGGCCCGGTCCAAGTAAATAAACATAACCCAACTCTAAAATTTAACACCCCAAAATAATACCCCAATAAAACATACATTTTTAATTGATAACTTTTTCATGCTAACTCTGATTTTAACGCATAGCATGTCTACGAACTCGTAATAACATTCTCTACGACTTTCATGAAGAAAGTTTTCCCAAATTCCAAACAGAAGCAAAAGTCAACTTTGAAGTCTTAAATAGTAAACGGTTACTTAAAATGGTAAAAGACAAAATATTACCAAAGTAAATAACTGTAAAATATCTTAAGAACCGGGGCGTGACACTTCGACCAATCATGAGAGTGCTAACAAGGTGCATCTTGTCCATATTAAATCGCCTGAGCATCTTTTGGACATATGTAAACTGGTGGATAAGAATTCCACAGGCTCGGTGCTCTAGTTCAAGACCTAGGCAAAATCGAGTCTTCCCAAGATCTTCCATCTCAAACTCGGATTTCAGATAAGCCGCGGTCTCTTTGATTTCATCAAGAGTACCGATAATGTTCATGTCATCGACATAGACGGCCACTATTGCAAATCCGAAACTTGTCTTCTTTATGAACATGTACGGGCATAGTTCATCGTTCTTATATCTCTTCCTAATCAAGTAGTCACTTAGACGAGTATACCACGTTCGTTCGGTTTGCTTTAATCCGTAAAGTGAGCGTTGCAACCTTATAGCATACGCATTCCGTGGTTTAGAGTCACTTGATTTAGGTAATGTAATGCCATCGGGCACTTTCATATATATCTCTGAATCCAGATCCCCATAGAGATATGCCGTAACCACATCCATGAGCTGCATGTCAAGTTTTTCGGACACTACACTACCAAACTGACTAAGTAGCGAAAAGTTATGACGTCCAAGACCGGAGAGTAAGTCTCTTCGTAATCAATCCCAGGGCGTTGTGAGAAACCTTGCTCCACAAGGCGGGTCTTATACCGAAGTACCTCATTCTTCTCATTACACTTTCTAACAAAGACCCATTTACGTCCAACAGGCTTTACACTTGGCGGAGTTAGCACTACTGGGCCGAAGACATGTCTCTTTGTTAGAGAGTCTAATTCTGCCTGGATTGCATCTTTCCATTTTGGCCAATCCGCTCTGTTTTGGCATTCTGCAACAGAGCGTGGTCATCGTGCTCAATGATTTCATGAGCCACGGAATAAGCAAATATATCATCGACATGGGTTGATGACCGGTTTATCAATTCATAAGTGTTATCATAACACATGGAGATCTCTATGTTCTCTGATGTTGACATTGATCCTGAGGCGTCCCCCATAGATTCTAACATCAATTCGTGGACATAACTGTAATAAGAGATGATCTCGTGAGAAGGATTGTCAACATCGATGATCAATGGAATGACTTATGCCTTGTCGGTCCGTTTCTTTCTTGGACGCGTGTCAACCAAACCAAGTGGCCTCCCCATTTTCCTTTGGGGAGCCACCGCCTCCATCCCCCCACCGTGGGCGGCGGCGGCAGTCCCGTGCCCGGGGATGGCCGTGCCCTTTTTAGGGACTTCTAGCCTAGCAGGAACATTTGCAGCTGGTATATTTGATTTTGTCACTTTCGCAATCTCGGAGAAAGAGTCAGGTATCGTATCTGCTACTTTCTGAAGTTTGAGAATACGTTTCACTTCACTTTCAGTCTGTGAGGTGCGGGGATCATAATGAGACAGAGTGTGGACAAACCACGACAATTCCTGTCATTCCACATGAATACGTTTGTTCGTATCTCCCCCTAACGACGGGAAGAATGTCTCATCAAAGTGACAATCCACAAACCTTGCGGTAAAGAGATCACCTGCTAATGGCTTTAGGTATCAGATAATCATTGGAGATTCATAACCAACGTAGATACCCAATCGTCTCTGAGGACCCATCTTAGAACGCAGTGGAGGCGTAATTGGCACACAAACCGAACAATCAAAAATGCGTAGATGCAAAATGTTAGGCTCATATCCAGTAACCAACTGGTAGTGGGTTAGAAATGAATAAGTAAGGCTGCATGTAATATTGCATAGCCCCATGACGCAATTGGGAGGTTGGTGCGCATTACCAACGCTCGAGCAATAAGCTGAAGCCGCTTGATCGTAGCTTCAGCGAGGCTGTTTTGCGTGTGAACAAGGGGTACAGGATGCTCAACTTCAATTCCGATAGACATGCAATAGTCATCAAAAGTTTTTGATGTAAATTCTCTAGCGGTATCCAGTCGAATTGACTTAATCGGATAATCCGGGTGGTGAGCCCGAAGTTTAATAATTTGTGCTAGGAGTTTTGGAAATGCAGCATTTTATGTGGACAAGAGCGTGACATGAGTCCAACACGTTGAAGCATCCACCAGAACCATAAAATATCGAAATGGTCCATATTCATGATGGGTCCACAAATATCACCTTGGATACGATGTAGAAATGGAATGTTCTCGGTGTTATCTTTAGCGTAAGACGGTCTCGATACTACTTTCGCTAAAGAGCAAGCTTTGCAAAATAAACAATGAGCGTTTGAAAGAGTCAATGACACATCAAGGGAAGAACGGTGCACCTCAATTGTTTGAGGGGTCGGCCGAGCGACAGCTAGGAAGTTGGTGTCGAGCCCGGGAGACATCAAAGTCCCCTTTGGGCCGTGAAGACTAGTTGTGGCGTCACCACCATGATTCAAAGTGACATTAGTTCCCAAACATTTTCGTTTTGATCTGAAGAAGGGATGTCCATGAGAATTATGCAGAATTCGGATCATCATGTCCCTTCCGGGATGACCAAGTCGATCATGCCAAAGCTTGTATGAGTCAAAGTCTCAAAGATCTTGTTTGGCGACTACATGAGATTCAATAATCCGAATTGTAGTAAGGTAAAGACCACTAGATTGACTTATGAGTTTCTCCAATATACGTTTACGTCCGTAATCATGAGAAGTTATACACAAGAACTCTGTTCCATCTTCACAATGAGTCTCCAAGTGAAAGCCATTAGCGCGAATGTCCTTAAAGCTCAATAAGGGTCGGTGCCCTTTTGGGGCATCAAGAGCATCCGTGACATGGATCGTAGTGCCATGAGGCAGAAATAAACGAGCGGTTCCACGCCCGAGGATCACAGGAGAAGATCCAATCATTTTCGTCACAGATGATTTACAGGGCACTAACTCAAGAAATAGTTGCCGGTTCCTTAGAATGGTGTGGGTTGATCCACTATCCGCGAGGCACTCGATCTCTCCAAGAGACATATCTACAAAAGAGAGTAGATATATGAGTAAATAGGTCGATATCGAGCTATTTAGAAGGATTGAAAAGGCTAAAAGTAGCAACAATCCCGAGAGTGCTGAAATATTCTCGTGCATAATGACCTTTGCGCACTAAAACAGTCATAACTTCGTCACTAAAAGAGATATGGACGAACTGTAAAATGTTCTGAAAACTAGACTTGCAGAGCTTTCGAATGATATAAAGCTCACTGTCTGGTTCGTCCGGATCTGTTCACAAAGCTCAAACGAATTCGACTGTTCAGGGAGGACAGATTACTGTTTTTCGCAGATTTGGCATTAGCGAAGCTTTGGAAGCTTGCCGGTGGCATGGAGGCGTATGCTCAGCCACAGGGACGTGTTGATGATCAAATCCAAGTGCAGATAACCTAGAGGATTCGATTATGATGATGATCCGGTTATGCCAAGTCTTTAACATCTTTTACAAGATGACAATTAGATTAATGCGTAGGGGGAATCCAAAATCAAAAGCTTTCTGTAACTCCAAATTAAGTATGACCAGACATGTCCGTGGAGGGTCGGCAGTGCGAGGCACACTTGAAACCACTATCTCCTTAATTTTGGACAATTCTAAGACATCATACTAACTTTGATGAGCCTAGTTGAACAATTGATGAAGGAAAGTCCGCTATAGGGTAAAAGACTTGAACCGGAAAACACGTTAGTAACCCTCCTTGAGAGTCATGGCGCCGTATGTCACCTCCTCTAAGGGAGAGACCAAAGACGGCATTGATACCATGTTTTCTAAGGTAGATGTAAATGTACATCTTATTGTAAATCAATTCGAACCATGTAGAGACAAGAAGAACCAAAAAGAACTTTTATTAATGCGCTGAAAAGAGTAAATCAGGATCTCAAAAAAAATATTTGAGAAGAGAACTAAGCATGGCATTCTAATGATGCCTTATTAAATCATGACTTGTAAAAAAGAAAACAATCTAGCTAGTGACGTCAAAGTCAGGGCCATCAAAGTCAGAGCATTGTCCATTGGGGTTTGCGACCTTGAAAGTAACATTATGTTCAACTCTATTATTTTCAGTGGAATTGACTTCCATCAATTCCTTGTATTTCTTGTATGTGGTAACAACATTTGCAGAAGCGCGACAGCTTTTGAACCAGTGGTCCTTGGACCCACATTTGTTGCATTGTCCATCAAAAGCAGAAGAAGAATGCTTCTGAGGTTGAGCGGCGCCGCCCTTGGGGCCAGCGGCATCGGCGTCTCGGCACCAAGAGTTGGTACGACCACTAAAGCCACTACCTTGTCCTCAAGAACCAGAGGCATGGTGGTTCTGATTCCCACGTGCGTTAGGTTCATTCCGATGGTGATCCTTGCGTTACGGAGTTTTCTTACTCTGTTTGCTGTTGTAATTAGATTCTGTTTTTTTCTGGGTGCCTATAGGGCGCAAATTGTACTGATCGTTGATCATATTGTTCTTTTCTTCCATAAGGAGTTGCGTCATTAAGCCGCTAAATGTTGTAATCCTCTTATTTTGGAACTCAAGTCGATACTAGTTCATTAAGATCTTAGCAGCAGAAGGGAAGGTCGAGAAAGTTTTTTCAATCATGTCTGCATCACTTTTCTCGACTCCACATGAGCTCAGTTGAGCTTATAGGCAAAGCATATCCATGTTGAAGTCATCAACCCTCTTGTAATCCAATAGTCAGATTTCATCCCATCGAGCAATTAATTCTGGGAGCAGGGTTGAATGAATATTGCCGAAACGTTCGGCGAGTGCATCCCACAGATCTTTTGGATCATGCTTCGATTGATACTGCCTGCGCAGTTTGAGATTGATATGCTTATGGAGGAACATGAGCGTCTTAGATTTTGTTCTCTTATGAGGCGGTTCCTGAGTTGGATCGGGGAATATGGTCTCGGTCAGATCCTTAGGAATGAAGGTCTGCTCAATATCCGAGACCCAGCGATGGTACTCAGTACCATGGGCGTTGAGGACATCAAATTCGATGCCTTTTTCCATCTGCATACAAGAGAGAACAAGTCGTATTAGTTTTCTGATAGAAACCAGAAGGATACTCAAATATGATGCTTTTGTTATTTTTGGTTTGTCTCTCTAGGGTTGATCATACACAACCCTAAGGTATAAGTGTCCGGAGTCGATCAAACACGACCCGGAAAACTATGTGAAGGTGATCAAACACACCTTCAAAAGAAAGAACCAAAGTTGATCAAACATAACTTTGGACCCGGGGAGGAAACTAGGATTTTAAACCTGCAAATACACCGAACCAAGCATGGAATGGAGTAGAAGAAGGGGAGAAAGCACTTTATCTCCCCCGAGTTTATTGAACTTTGAAGAGTTTTAGGGTTTAAGAATAAACATACCGTAAAAAACTCGGATGCTTGATCGGACGAAAAGAAAGAAGCGGAGTGGACGGCCGGGAAGCGGCGGCAGCAGGGCTGAGAACTTCCGGTTTTGGTTTTAGGGTTTGGAAAGACTATTAACTCAAGGGTTGAGTCAAGAGCTGATAACGTGATTTAGTGAGAGAGATTTAAGAATAGAGAATTGTGAAAAATGGATATCTTATTCATTGATAGGAGCCCTTTATATAGGGAATTACACAATGCCAATATGGTAAGGATAAGGAATACATAGATCTAGTCAAACTACATATCCTATTGGCATAAGGCCAAGGCACACATAAAGAATATCTAGAAAGATATAGAATATCCTATAACACATATTAGTTACTAACTAAATTTCAGTTTATAAATACATCATTTACACAATATCAAATGTCAGGCTAGATTAAAAGTTGATTCATGCATTCCAGGTTGTGAAGTAAAAGCTGATTCATAGATTCACGACATATAGTTCATAGATTAGCTTTGATTCATGCATTCCAGGTTGTGAAGTAAATGCTGATTCATAGATTCACGACTATTTGTCGAAGTCCACATAGTCAGCTGCGGATGAATATTGGCAATCCATTCATTCAACATTGGTATGTGAATAGTAGCCTTTGATTCAATGTTGTCTACTTTTTTGTTTTTGACTTTTGGTTATTGTGTTCAGCTATTGATGGAAGATGAAAATTGATTATAAAACCAATGAAATAGGAGAACTATGATGTATTTTTGAAGATATCAAGTATGTATCTACAGTAATTTGTAGGGAAGCTTACATTTTTATTTTATTGATTCAGTTATTGATTAGTGTTTGTTATTTTATTTCAGCTACCGAGCTTAGTGATACCTCAAAAAATTTAAAAATTGATTATAAAACCAGAGAAATAGAAGAAATATATTGAGACATCTAGGGAATGTAATCCTAGTCAGTTATGGTATGTTATCTACATTGATGTAATCGTTTTGTATAGCACATTCCTTAGCTGTAGATTAGCTAGAATAACTACAATTAAGGAGATAATCGTGCTCCACAGTCTGTATATATTTGTACTCGGCAAAGAGATCAATACATTATTCAGTTTATACCAATATCATTTTTATTATGGTATCACAGCCATCGTGCTCTTGAGGACCTTACAAACACAAAACCCTAGACAGAAGAATCCTAAACACAAAACCTAAATCTACAACCCTGTCGAAACAATGGCAGGAGGAGGAGATCAAAAACCAACAGCCTCGGACAAAGCTCCGGCATGGGAGAATTCCAATCATCCCTTACATATCCACCATTCAGATCAACCTGGAGCAATCTTAGTTCCACAACTTCTGGCCGAAGACAACTTCAGTTCATGGATAGACAGCATGAACGCGGCCCTTTAGATTAAAAACAAAATAGGTCTCGTCGATGGAACCCTACCTAAGCCTCAGAAAAATCCGGAAGAGCAGAATCAATGGAATCGATGCGATATCCTGGTCAAAACATGGTTAAAGGCATCGATGTCTAAAGAAATTGAAAAAAGCTTCTCGCACTACAGGGATTCGAGGACGGTTTGGCTTGAGCTACATGAAAGGTTTGGACAAACAAATATTGTTCAACTCTTTCACATTGAAAACTCGATCCATAATTGTACGCAAGGATCTCTATCTGTCACATCCTTCTTCACTCAACTCAAGAGTCTTTGGGATGAAAAGGAAGCACTATGCAACTTTCTTGCTTGTGTATGTGCTGCAAGAGATGAGTTGAAGACATATATTGAGACTCAAAAGACCATGAAGTTTTTGATGGGTTTAACTGATGAATTTGCCACAACTCGAAGCAACATCATAGGCATGGATCCTTTGCCTAATCTGAACAAGGTGTATTCCATGGCCCTGCGACATGAAAAACAGGCCTCAATCTTGGCCAGCAAGACAATAACGCAACCATCAGAGGCTGTGGCGTTCTACGTATAGCAGTCAGACTTGATAGGGCGAGCCCCTACCGAGCCCCTTGCTGCACGCAGCGCCGAGTCCCACAGCGAGCCCTTTGTAGGCTATGTACGTAAGCAGGGGCGTGGCCCCAACAACAGCGACAACAAGCTATGATGTTCTAAGTGCGACTGCACCAACCACTCTGCCGAAAACTGCAGAGCTCACCTTCGCTGCACCATATGCAACGGGAAAGGCCACATTGCCAAGACTTGTCGAGCACACCTCCGTTGTTCATTCTATAATTTCCGAGGCCACACTCAAGAAGAATGTCGGAAAAGAAAGGCCATGTTATCTGGGGAGGGTAGCAGCAAGGTGAATCATGTCTCAACATATTGCGAAAATCTCGGCCAATCTTCTTCATTCCCATTTTCTGAGGAAGAACGAGCCAAGCTGCTTGCTCTTCTAAGCAACAATCAGACCTCCACTCAAGCTGGTAAAATCACCAATTATGATGAACTTTCTGGTAAGGCTGTTTCCCTAGCCAATACTTGTTGTCGCACACCAACATGGCTTCTTGACAGTGGTGCCAGTGATCATATTATCTGTGATGATAAATACCTTAGTTCAAAGCAAATTGTCATGAATTATAATGTACGACTCCCTTCTGGTTCATCTGCTCATGTCACATATATTGGAACAGTAGTGTTTTCATCACACTTGAAGCTTGAGAACGTGTTATGTGTGCCCTCATTTTATCTGAACCTGATATATGTTAGCAAGTTGGCACGTGATTCATTCTATGTGACTATATTTCGGAGACAGATTTGTATTGTGCAGGACCTACGATCGGGGAAGACGATTGGGATAGGAACTGAGAGGGAGGGAGTTTACTGCCTTTATTATCACCAGAAAGGAACATGCAATATGGCTCACGTTCAGACGCCAATTCTCTGGCATCAAAGAATGGGTCATCCATCACAGCGAGTATTGTCCTTATTTCCCTTTTCCAAAAACAATTGTGCACCCAGTAATTGCTTGATTTGCCCTTTGGCTAAGCAAACTAGACAACCATTTTCTTTAAGCACTACCTTCAGTAAAGATTGTTTTGAATTGATTCATGTTGATATCTGGGGTGGTTATCATGTTCCCTCACTCACTGGTGCACAATATTTCTTAACCATTGTTGATGATTATTCACGGGGTACATGGGTCTATCTCATGAAACACAAGTCTGAAACACGTTCACTTGTCAGTTTTGTTCACTTGGTTGAAAACCAATTTGATAAACGTGTCAAAATCCTTCGAAGTGACAATGGTCCCGAGTTTTCTATGCATGAATTTTATGCGTCAAAAGGCATAGAACATCAAACCACTTGTGTTAATAATCCCCAAAACAATGGGGTTGCTGAAATAAAGCATTGTCACTTATTAAATGTGGCTCGTGCTCTTCTTTTCCAAGACAATTTACCGAAAAAGTTTTGGGGTGAAGCCATTTTGACTGCTAGTTATCTTATCAATCGGACACCAACTCCAAATTTAAATGGCAAAACACCTTTTGAAAAACTCTTCTAAAAAAAACCCACACATAATCATCTTCGAGTCTTTGGTTGTCGATGTTTTGTTTCTACTCATCCATCCAAGCCAAGCAAATTCGATCCCAGATCAGTTGAGTGTATTTTCTTGGGGTATCCTCATGGCAAAAAGGGTTATCGAGTCTATGATTTTCAAAGCAAGAAAATCTTATTTTCTCGGGATGTTATTTTCTTTGAATCTGATTTTCCTTATCAAAACAAACTGTCAAATACTCCTAATTCCTCTCCACCGTCATAGCCTACTCCTTATTCTTTTGATTATGAAGACTTTGTGCGCCCCAATCAAGCAACAGAATCCCACAATGCACGGGAAACTCATTCCTCTGCCGAACCAAACACATCTCCTCATCCAACTAGGATTTCTCACAACAACCCTAGTCCTCCACCTCTTGACGTCACTGTTTCTACTCGTGTTGATAACACCAACACAGCATCTTCTCCTATCCTCTCGCCTATCATTCCAAATCTTTCCGCTGCACATCTAGTTGAACCAACCTCAAATCCAAACACTACATCTTCAACAACTACTCCTTCTTCTGTGTCCGACACTATTGTTCCTTCCAGTCCGCCTCTCCAGCGTCGCTCAACTCGTCCCACACGAACACCAAGCCTATTGCAGGACTTTCACATCGAAGCAGCTCTCCCCTCATGTACTGTCCCATCATCTTCACCGAACGAGGTCTCAGGTACGGCTCATTCTATATCAAATGTGTTGTCTTATGACAGACTATCTCCTACACATCGAGCCTTTATTGCTGCACTAACTATGCATCGTGAGCCTACATCCTTTTCTCAGGCAGTTCTTGATCCAAAATGGCGCAAAGCCATGCAAGATGAAATATGTGCACTGCAAGCTAACCGCACATGGAGTCTTGTATCACCACCAGCTAATAAACGTCTTATTAGTTGCAAATGGGTGTATAAAATCAAATACAATCCGGATGGTAGTGTGGAACGATATAAAGCACGCCTGGTTGCTAAAGGCTACAACCAAGTTGAAGGAATTGATTATCGTGAAACCTTTGCACCCGTTGCTAAACTTACCATTGTCAGAGTCCTCCTCAGTCTATCTTCTCTCCAGGGTTGGCATCTTCACCAACTTGACATCAGCAACGCTTTCCTACATGGAGATTTATATGAAGATGTTTACATGCAGCTTCCTCTTGGTTTCGGAGGAAAGGGGGAGACAAGAGTTTGCAAACTACATAAATCATTATATGGACTTAAACAAGAATCCAGACAATGGTTTATCAAGTTATCGAATGCTCTCAGAGAAGCCGGCTTTCAACAATCCGAGTCAGATTATTCCTTATTTACCAGAAATCATAAAGGTCGCTTTACAGTCTTACTTGTATATGTTGATGATATAATTCTAGCAGGAAGCCATCTTGATGACATATCAAGTGTGAAAAAGTATCTATCTGACAGATTCAAGCTGAGAGATATGGGAGTATTGAAGTATTTTCTTGGCATAGAGGTTGCTCGTTCTAAACAGGGCATTGTCTTGAGCCAACGAAAATATGCGTTGGAAATACTAGAAGACTCAGGTTTCCTTGGAGCAAAGCCTACCACATTTCCAGTTGAGTACAACAGTACGTTAACACAAGGAGAAGTGAAGCTACTTTCTGATCCATCTCAGTACCGAAGATTGGTAGGAAGGTTCATCTACCTTACTATCACATGGCCGGATATTGTGTATGGAGTTCACATCCTCAGTCAATTCATGGACAAACCAAGAGAACCACACCTAGAAGCCGCTCATAAGGTCCTCCGGTACCTGAAACAAACGCCGGGACAGGGTGTCACATCCCGGTTCTTAAGTTAATTTACGGTTATTGACTTTTGATTACTTTGACCTTTTACCGTGTTGAGTAACCGTTTACTACTTAAGGACCCTAAAGTTGACTTTTTCTTCCGTTTGGAATTTGGGAAAACTTTCTTCATGAAAGTTGTAGAGGACATTAATACGAATTCGTAGACATGTTATACGTTAAAATCGGAGTTAGCATGAAAAAGTTATCAACTAAAAGGGTAAATTTTAAGTTGGGAAAAAGGGGGTAAATATTTAGTGGGTATAATTTTTGGGGTTTAAGTTATTGGACCGGGTGTGGGCAGCCCAACAGCCCCCCCCCTCCCCCCCGTTCTCTTTCTCTCTCTTTCTCTCTCTCTCTCTCTCTCTTTCTCCCGTAGTTTCCCGACCCGCCGGCTTCACCACCTTCGTCCGTCGCCGTTCGGACCCCCACCACCTCCTCTCTCTTCCTGGGCCGGTGACCGGCCGTGTAGTGCCGCCGGAGAGGAGAAAAACCCGCCAGAACGCCGACAGCTTCTTCGCCGGAGTTCCCTCCTCCGGCCACCATAGCTCGTGATTTTTGGCTCAACTTGTAGCCCTCATCTAGGTGAGTAATCCCTCAAAAGGAATAGGCTAAATTTGATTTTGTTAGGGTGGTTTGTATAATTGAAAGTTCTAGGGATTTATGGATGTTTTGATTCAATTACCCTAGTTAGTCTTAGAATTGGACTAAGTGCTAGTTATGAAAGTTGTTGGGTATGATGAGAGGATTATTCTGTTAAAATTTGAGAAGCATTGGAGGTCAACGGACAACGGCTGCCGGCCGCCGCCCCTTAGGGGCTGATTTTTCATGTTTTTAAGATGGTATTAAGGAGAGGAGTTTAATGAAATATAGTTTGGAATTTTTGGAGGAGTTTTGTTAATGTTGGAGATTTTTTAATGGTTAAGGATTTTAGCGATGATTAGAATGGAATATCGGTAGTTGGGTTAACCGGTTTTAAATTTGCGTATAAGATTAATTTTTGGTTATCGGTGATGGTGGCGAATCTTGAGATATAATGGGTTAAGGATGGAGAAAATTGGCAAGGAAGAGGATTGATTTTAGACCATTAATTTTATGGAATTATTTATTGAAGTTTATTGTTGAATGGGAATTAATATTAATTATTGTTCAGGACGTGAGGAGGATCATTTGGAGGAAGCCTTGGGTCGTCGACAGGCATAGCTGAGCACAGTGAGTGGACCTTTGATTTGAATGTCTTGCATTGGGAACTGTACTGAGTTTAATGGATTTAAGTACTATCGGTTTTATTTTTGGATGATTTTGGGATTTATAAATGATTACCGGAAATGGGATTTTCGGTAGTTCTCCATCATAATTTAATAATTTTGACTTGGAGATATTATTATTTATGATTTATATTTGTTATTGAAATCGGGTGTATATTTATAAGTTTGAGAATATTTTGACGAGTGAGACACGTCATTAAGTTTTAATACAATTTCTTATGATGATTTTTAAGTACGGTTGGGAACCGTACCATTCGTATGATCTTGGGGAAGATCAGTGAATTTATGTGTTTTCGTATGTTATTAGTCACCTTAATATAGGGTCGATTATATGGATTATTGCTAGCTAGCCATTATATAGTGGTCCTCATCATATGTGAGTAGAGCGCTTAGCGTGAGACGCTATTATAGTTTCACCAGCGGTCCTCATCATATGAGAGTTGAGCACTTAGCGTGGGACGCTATTATCGCCTGGGAGGCAACCGATCGGTATATATATATATTTATTGCTAGCTAGCCATTATATAGCGGTCCTCATCATATGTAAGTAGAGCGCTTAGCGTGAGACGCTATTATAGTCTCACCAGCGGTCCTCATCATATGAGAGTTGAGCGCTTAGCGTGTGACGCTATTATCGCCTGGGAGGCAACCGATCGGTATATATGTCACACCCCAGTCCTTAGGTTATTTTTTTTATGGTTATTTACTTTGGTATTGTTTTAGTCTTTTACCGTATTAAGTAACCGTTACTGTTAAGGACCTTAAAGTTGACTTTTTCTTTCGTTTGGAATTTGGGAAAACTTTCTTCATGAAAGTTGTAGAGGACGTAATTACGATTTCGTAGACATGCTACGCGTTAAAATCGGAATTGGCATGGAAAAATTATCCTCAAAAAGGGAAATTGTTGTGTTGGTAAAATATGGGTAAAATTTGAAGTGGGTTTATTTAGTTGGGTTTAAGTGATGGACCGGGTAGAGGGAAAGCAACCCGAGCCCATCCCTTTCTTCCCTTTTCTTTTTCTTTCTCTTCCTTCTTTCTTCCCCGAGCTCCCCGAGCTCTCTCTCTCTCTCCCGTCGGAAAGCTTTGCCGCCAGCTGCCACCGTCCAGCCAACCACCGGCCACCACTCCAGCCCAGATCGGACCCCCGTCACCTCCTCTCTCTCCCCGGCCAAGTGTCCGAGCCGGTAGTGCCGCCAGAGAGGAGAAAAACTCGCCGGAAACGCCGACTGTCTCTTCGCCGGAGCTCCGTCCTCCAGCCACCATAGGCCGAGATTTTTGGCTCAACTTGTAGCCCTCATCAAGGTGAGTAATCCCTCAAAAGGAATCGGTCTAATTCGATCTCGTTAGGGTGGTTTGTATAATTGAAAGTTTTAGGGATTTAGGGATGTTTTGGTTCGATTACCCTAGATAGCGTTAGAATTGGACAAAGTGCTAGTTATGAAAGTTGTTGGGTATGATGAGAGGATTATGCTGTTTAAATTTGGTGGCCATAGGAAGTCGCCGGAAAACGGCTGCCGGCCGCCGCTGCCGGCGGAGCAGGCGGCAGAGTTGTTTTTTATGTTTTTAAGATGGTATTAAGGAGAGGAGTTTAATGAAGTATAGTTTGGAATTTTTGGAGGAGTTTTGATATTGTTGGGAATTTTTCAATGGTTAAGGATTTTGGCGGTGATTAGGATGGATTATCGGTAGTTTAGTTAACCGATTTTAAAAGGCGTAAAGGGTTAATTTTTGGTTATCGGTGAAGGTGGTGAATTTTGAGTTATACTGGATTAAAGATGAAGAAAATGGGCAAGGAAGAATAATAATTTTAGACCCTTAATTTTATGAAATTATTTATTGAAGTTTTAAATATTGATTGGGAATTAATATTAATTATTGTGCAGGACGTGATGAAAATCTTTTGGAGGAAGCTTCGGGTCGTCGGCAGGCATAGCCGAGCACTGTGAGTGGACCTTTGATTTGAATGCCTTGCATGCAATAAAGTTTATTTAATTTTCAAAGGCATATTGAAGATTTTATAATTTCTTGGAGTAAAGAGTTCCATTTATTTTTGGGAACTCTCTTGAGCATTTTATTTGACATGTGGGACATGTCAAGTGACTTTATGTTAATTTTTGGGGAAGTGACATCCTGGATATTTGTTATTTCTTTTATTTCACCATAAAGGGTTGATATATAATCTTTATTGCTAGCTAACCATTATTAGCAGTTACTCACCATAGGTGAGTAGTGCGCTTAGCGTAGGACGCTATTATAGCCTGGGAGGCAACCGATCGGTATTTATATATGTTAGCTAGCCATTATTAGCGGCTACTCACTATAAGTGAGTAATGCGCTTAGTGTGGGACGCTATTATGGCCTGGGAGGCTCCGACCCTAGCCTGGGAGGCTCATCGTTATGGTGAAACCTCTTCCCCATTTTTATTAATTAATGAGAACCAATGGGATTGGTTCATCATTTTTATTTGTATATATTCATGGAGAATTTTCCATGAATGGCATGCAAAAATATTTTTCTAATGGAAATTATGGGAGAGCATGGTTTTGATTTCATTGCTCCATATTATTGATATTTATTTTTGTCCACTCACTCTAACGTTTTAAATGCTTCTCCCCTGGGCCTTTCGTTTTTAAATGCCCAGTCTACAGAGTTCGGTTCGGCGAGGATAGGAGGCGTGTCAAAATCCCCACTTCACTCAGTTTTCCCATATAGGTTATTAGTTTAACCTATAGTGTTGTTTCTCTCATTTTCCTAGTAAATGCTCTGATAATTATGAGATGGTCTAAGTGTGTTAAGAGCTATTGAAAAGATTAATTTGTTTATGTTTATTTGAGAGATCATATTTATGGTTGTTGTTTGGGAATTATTGTGAGTTGGGCTTGGTGATTTTTCTTTCAGGTAGGGTTACTCATTTTCAAGGGAGGTTCTACCAAGAATTCTGGTAGAATTTTCCTTGAGGTGGGTCCCGCAGGAGAAATCCGGGGTAGGTCCTGACAATATATATATATATATATATATATATATATATATATATATTTATTGCTAGCTAGCCATTATATAGCGGTCCTCATCATATGTGAGTAGAGCGCTTAGCGTGAGACGCTATTATAGTCTAACTAGCGGTCCTCATCATATGAGAGTTGAGCGCTTAGCATGGGACGCTATTATCGCCTGGGAGGCAACCGATCGGTATATATATATATATATATATATATATATATATTTATTGCTAGCTAGCCATTATATAGCGGTCCTCATCATATGTGAGTAGAGGGCTTAGCGTGGGACGCTATTATAGTCTTACCAGCGGTCCTCATCATATGAGAGTTGAGCGCTTAGCGTGGGACGCTATTATAGCTTGGGGGCACCGACCCGAGCCTGGGAGGCTCCTTTTTACATGGTGATAACTTTCCCCCTTATTTTAATCTTCTCAGTTCCGTATTTGATTAACCAGCGGGGCTGGTTCATCCATTTATTTATGAGATTCCAGATTTAAAGTTAAATGGTTATCAAAGTTGCGTGCAGTAAAGTTTTAAAGTTTAAATGTTGGAAAGTAGTGAAAATTACGTTTTGTTAAATGAATTTATTTATTTTTGTCCACTCACTCTAACGTTTTAAATTACTTTCCCCTGGGCCCTTTGTTTTCAAATGCCCAGTTTGCAGGCTAGGTTAATTTGAGGTCGAGCCTACATGGAGTCGAGGCTTAGTCCAATAGTCAGAAGCTGCTTCCGCTTCATCTTTATACATGGTTATTCTTTCCTTATTAGATATGCTCTGATAACCAGCTAGTGATCTAATGCTGACTTTGTTGTTTAGTTTAGAAGTGTTAAGTTGGATTTTCAGGTAAGGGTTGTCCATTTTCAAGGAGGGTTTAGCCGAATTTTCGGTAAATTTTTCTTGGAGGTGGACCCCGCAAGATTTACCACGGGTTTCGGGGTGAAATCCGGGGTGGGTCCTGACACAGGGACTTCTTTTGCCATCCATTGGTACCTTACTATTAAAGGCTTATTGTGATGCAGATTGGGCAAGATGCAAAGACACTAGAAGGTCAGTTACTGGCTATTGTATCTTTCTTGGTAATGCGCCTATATCTTGGAAAACAAAGAAGCAGAGTACGGTGTCTAGATCCAGTGCAGAGGCTGTGTACAGGTCTATGGCCTCCACTTGCTGTGAGATTACATGGTTGCAAAACATCTTGAAGGATTTGAATGTTAAAGGTACGCAACAAGCATTGCTATTTTGTGATAATCAAGCTGCTCTCTATATAGCATCCAATCCTGTCTTCCATGAACGTACAAAACATATTGAGATTGATTGTCATGTTATGCGTGAAAAGATCCAAAGATGACTCGTTAAGGCTGCCCATATTCGAACATCAGAACAACCTGCTGACATGTTCACTAAACCGTTGCATCCTAAGCAATTTGCAGAATTGTTAAGCAAGTTAAGTGTAATCAACATACACTCTAACTTGAGGGGGAGTATTGAGACATCTAGGGAATGTAATCCTAGTTAGTTATGGTATGTTATCTACATTGATGTAATCTTTTTGTATAGCACATTCCTTAGCTGTAGATTAGCTAGAATAACTACAATTAAGGAGATAATCTTGCTCCACATTCTGTATATATTTGTACTCGGCAAAGAGATCAATACATTATTCAGTTTATGCCAATATCATTTTTATTAAAATAGAATGTACTTATGAAGATCTCAAGTATATATCTAAAGTAATTTGTAGGGAAGCTCACATTTTATTTTATTGATTCAATTATTAATTAGCATTTGTTATTTTATTTCAAGTGTCGAGCTTAGTGATACCTCAAAAAATTTAGCAAAGCAGCATGTTACCGGAGGTTTCGTTGTTAAGGTGATGTAATTTTTTAAAATTGGTCACTGATCTTAATTTTATTGGAGAGTGCAACTTTAGCTTTCGTTGGCTTATAATGTCATTCAGAATTGGTTTATAATGTCAGTTTCTGATATATGTAATTATCCGAGTTATTAATACACACACAGTCCCCTTCCAGAGCGGAACACCGCTTTGAAATTAAAGCGTGGTCCTCCTCATTTCGCTCACTTTTAGGTCACATTTTCACATCTCCACTGTCCAGTGTCTAGAACATAGTGTGTAGATCATTCCTGCAAAGTTTCATCCAATTTGAAGATCATTTGGGTACCGAATTAGATTAAATGAATCAACTGAACAAAATTTGTCCAAAAGGGAACCGTTCGTATAAATCACAATTACAGAAGCTCAAATGATCTCCCAATTGGATGAAACTTTTCAGGAATGATCTACACATTATGTTCTAGACAATGAACGGTGGAGATGTGAAAATGTGACCTAAAAGTGAGCGAAATGAGGAGCACCACACTTTAATTTTAAAGCGGTGTCCCGCTCTGGAATGGTTATATATATATATATATATATATATATATTGATGAAATATAAACCGTAGAGACAAAGAGATTTAGTAAGAGAATAGAGAATCATCATCTTATTCATTAATAGGAGCCCTTTATATAGGGAATTACAATGTACCAATATGGTAATGATAAGGAATACATAGTCCTATTATAACTACATATCATGTTGTCATAAGGCCAAGACACACATATGGAATATCCTAAAACACTCCCCCTTGTGCCGCGCGCCGGTATGCCGGTGGTGTTGATATGTCGTTTCGTTAAAAACCTCGTTAAGTAACAAAAACCTTGTGGGAGAAAAACTAAACCTTGATCATAGGAGAAAAAGAGTACGACGCACCCTTCACATTTGATAATGACATATATGTATGTGCTAATCTCCCCCTGAAGTTCGCACCTCCCCCTGATCTTTACATCAATCATAAGGCTCTTCTTGATTTTTACTAATCATGCAAGTTTCAACAACTTAACATGTCAATGCTCTTTAACATGTCTTCAAAATATGGCATTGGGCAATGATTAACTAGATCATGCCATATAGTCCACGAACATGATCTTTTACACTTATATCTTGAGGAGAAGGCCGCTTGTGAACTCAAAACATATGTTCGTGCAAGAAATCAAATTTCCGTGCAGCATGACTTTCAGTTACTAGAACAGCCGTAACTTCCTCTAGGAAATACGTATGAACAAACCGTAAACAGTTTTGGAAACTAGACTCATTTAGCTTTCCAACCGTATGATACAAACATTCTGGTTCGTCAAGAGCTGTTCACAATGTCCCGTCAAAGTGGACTGTTTTGGCAAAATCAGATTCTCGGACAGATCTGTCCTACTTTACGAAAATGGCCATAACTCACTGAATATGACAAGTATGACCAAATTATTGATGTCCCTGGAAAGTAGACACATAGACCTTTCCAATAGTATGAATTTCACCATTTTCCAGCGAGTGAGATTTCATATAGGTCCCGTGGAAGTTGACCTACAAAACTTGGCAGATTCTTATTTCACTTTTGATGTGTCTTTCTTAAGTAGGGATAGAATAAGCCTCAACCTTTCATACCATTAAGTATTGAAAAAAGAGTTACTGCCATTATATTGGCGTTGCGTGGGCGCATAGCTACACTTAGCTTTACAACTTTTCATTGCGAATGAGATGTCAAGTCTTTCTTATCATGTCAAGTACATTGATTCGTCTTATTGTACTTAGATGGGAACTCCATCTCTTAACACATATTTGTCATATTTCTTTAGACAAAACAACAGATCTTTCTTTAGAGCAAAGACTTTGACTAATCATGGGAGTATATGTAGGCCTCACTAGTTATAGAGCGCCTAAGCCGATTGATGGAAAATCATCATCAATATAGTCATCGAGTGCCTTATCGAGACCGTGTCTTCCCAAGATCTTTTTCATTCTAACTTCGGATGTTGAAACATATTGGCATCTTTTGATCCATCCAGAGTCAATGTAAATCCGGAATGAACATGCAAAGGCATAATTCACCATATCCCTTCCAAATCAAGTAGAGTCCATGTGTGTTTCAATACCTTTGGCAAACACGTGCTCCTGTGGTCTGGAGCCACTTGATTCAGATGAATGAAGTCTGTTTAAGATCTTCATGTATATCTCTAATCCCATAGAGATGTTATTATGACCACATTCATAGGCTGCATGTTCAGTTATTCGGAAACTACCAAACTAACAAAGTAGTGGAGAGCAATGACATCCATTACGAGAGCATATCTCATGTAGTCGATCCCAGTGCATGTTAGTGAGAGACCTTGTGCCATAAGGTGAGTCTAAGCTTTTGTTCTCACTACGCTATCTAACAAAGACATAGTTGATAGGGTTTAGCTTACGGTGTCAGCATCACCTGCCCAAGGACCTATCTCTTTGTTAATGCTGGATCGCATCTTTCCATTAGACCAATCAACTAAGCTGATATCCATTAACGAAGGGTGGTTTGATAGTAGACTCATTATCCCAGGTCCTCATGTACACTAGTGTAATACTTGTAGAGATCTCTATATAGATTGGATTTGACATTGAGGCGTCCCCCAACGATAATCACAATTTAGACTTCATTAGACGGATTTGAGTATCACTGATCAATGGATCTGGTTGTGCCAAGCTCGCTTTCTTCCTAGTGCGAGAAAGTATCAAACCTAAGGGCCTCCCTCCTTTTGAGGAGTCACACGGCCTTGTGACACCAATTTTTCCACTATATGGCGTCACCATTTCACCATCTATGGTGATAGCGCCAAGATCAACTTCTTTTGGTCGCGCCATGTCCTCTCGTTAGGACATCAATCCTTGTAGACATATTTGCAGCATATGATCTTGTCACTTTAACACTTTAAGCATTTGGGATCAAGATGAGACTTAGTGGGGATAAACCACGATAATTCACGTCGTTCCACTTGAACACTTGTGTTCTTATCTCCCCCTAACGGCAGGAATATTGTCTCATCAAAGTGACAATCCGCAATTTAGCTGTGAATGAGATCGCTTGACAAGGTTTCTACATAGGCGGATTATAGGTGGAGGTTCATATCCAACCGAAACTTATTCATCTCAAATGACCCATCATTGTGCGCAGTGACATTGCGATTTGACACCTTGAAATAACATCTAGCCGAGCTCAAGGATTGGAGATCCGTTTCTGTCAAGACCCACCCAGAATTTCACCCTGAAACCCGAAGTAAGTCTTGCGGGGACCACCTCCAAGGAAAATTTACCGATAAGCTAGGTAAACCTCCCTTCAAAATGGACAACCCTAACCTAGAAAACTAAAGTGTTACTTTCCTAAATATTATTGAGCATCCTCCAAATCAACCCATAATTATACGAAAGTGAGAATATAACAATTACAAACTTCGTATATTCTTAAATAAAACATAAGTCTTAGCACACCACCAGAAAAATTATACGATGAACCCCAAAGAGTATTCAGAGCTACTAAATACTAGAGGAGCCAGAAAATACCCTAGTAGGTTAAACATGTAACCTACTAGTGAAATGTGGGTGAGAAATGGGTAACTATGCCTCGTTGTCTCCTACTTGTACTAATCCGAACTCTGCAGACTGGACATTTTTAAAACGAAGAGCCCAGGGGAAAAACATTCGTAAAAATTAGAGTGAGTGGACAAAAATAAATAAAGAAAATATTTTTCAACATTTATGCTTTCCTAATTTTTAATTCAAAGAAAACGAATGCATGTCTCAAACGATAATTCTCTTATCTCATAAATATCGAGCCTCTACAGCTCAAAACTATATATCAAAATATGTATGTATATACACTCGCCCATACTCCCTATATAAATTAATAATAATCTATATAGGGCTACTACGCTCGCGTCCAACTCACGTCACGCCTTAATGCGGTGATAGACTATGCCATTAAGGTGGACAGACGGGTGTATAAATATGTGCCCATACCCCCTATATGAATTAAACACTCATATAAGGCTACTACGCTTGCGTCCAACGCTCACATCACACTATAATGCAGTTATCTACTATGTCATTAAGGTGGACAAACACATATCGCTAGCTAGCATTTG
The DNA here is from genome assembly GCA_009720345.1 of Fragaria iinumae. NCBI lineage: Eukaryota > Viridiplantae > Streptophyta > Magnoliopsida > Rosales > Rosaceae > Fragaria > Fragaria iinumae. The sequence goes on from CM019117.1 coordinate 23,102,500, forward strand.
TATACATACTCTCCTTAAAAATATATTATAATTTACCGAAAATCCCATTTTTGGTAACTCACCATAATGAGTAAAATTGTCAAATAAAAATGACGTCAAATGGTCCAACCAAATAAACAATTGCATGCACATTATTTAAACCAAAAGTCCACTAACCAAAAGTCGGTCTGAAGCCTCTTCTGCTCGAGCTTCCTCATGTCCTGATCGAAGAACATAATTAAATCCTCAACTATATACCAACGCTTATATAAAAATAGGTAAAATTAAATGTGGCCTCATCTACTCTCATTCTTGCCCAACTTTGCAAATCTTAAAATTGATACCGTCCAAACTTCACCACAAATACCAGCGGTCTTAAATCCACCTTCTACGGCCGAAACAACAATAATCTAACGGCCGGATTCTATCCCAATTAACTGCCAAAATACTAAACTTCGAAAAATCCCAAACCTATCCAAAATTCCTCCAAAAATTCCTAAATTCACATCATTAATCTCCCCTTAATATTCCACATCAAAAATTATAAAAATTCCCCAAACAGCGGCGGCCGGTGGCCGACTCCGGCGACCTCCAATAGCTACCAAATTTTAACAGCATCTTCCTCTCAATCTCCTCTACAACTTTCCTAACTAGCACAAACACCAATTCCAAGCCTAACTATGCCAATCAAACGAAAACATCTAATAAGCCCTAGAATTTTAACTCCATACTTCTCCTTACCTATCTCAAGAGGGAGGGAGTCCTTTGGAGGGATGAACGTACGGGAGGAGGGCTTCCTTTTGAGCCTAGCAGCTTTGGCTATGGCGGCCGGAGGAGGAAGTTCCGGCGAGAAAACCACCACGGCAGTCGGACCTTCCAGGGTTGATTTCTCCTTCACAGCGGCGCTAGGGAGCCTACCACCGGTCTAGGATGGGAGAGGAGGAGATGGCCGACCGTTTGGGACTGGTGCAGCGGCGAACGGTGGCCGGACGGCGGCAGACGGACGGAAAGAAATTCCGGCAGGGAGGGGGAATCGGGAGTGGGAGTGGGGGAGAGAGAGAGAGAGAGAGAGAGAGAGAGAGAGAGAAATGATTTTTCGGCTTTTACCCAAACAATGGCCCGGTCCAACTTAAACATAACCCAACTCCAAAATTTAACACCCCAAAATAATACCCCAATAAAACTTACCTTTTTAATTGATAACTTTTCCATGCTAACTCCGATTTTAACAGATAGCATGTCTACGAACTCGTAACAACATCCTCTACGACTTTTATGAAGAAAGTTTTCCCAAATTCCAAACAGAAGCAAAAGTCAACTTTTGGAGTCTTAAATAGTAAACGGTTACTTAAAACAGTAAAATACCAAAATAATACCAAAGTAAATAACCGTAAAATAACTTAAGAACCGGGGCGTGACAGTTTCAATCCTGTTTGAGCTCAAGGATTGTAATTTCGTGTCAATCCTGGTACACAGTCACGAGCTGTAGTACAACAATATTCAATGATGGTGGGTCGTAGGTGAATAGTAAAGCTGCATGCAAATATTGCATAGCCCCAAGACGCAATAGAAAGATTGGTGCGCATCAATAATGTTCGAGCGACAAGGTAAAGTTGCTTGGTCGTAGCCTCGGTGAGGCCATATTGCGTGTGAACATGGGGTACATGACAATTCAACTTATATCTCGATAAACTTCTTTAAAGAATGGGTAGTGAGCCCGTAGAAGTATAAGCAGCATAAGCAGTAGATAATAGTGTAACACGTGACCAGTGTGTTAACACTTCAACCAACACCATAAAGAATAAAAAGGTGTCCGCAAGTTGGTTGTATCGATCTACATAGTTTGATGTAAGAATGGAATGTTCACTTTTGTGTCATTTAGCAAAGGAGGTTCTCGCTCCTAATTTAGCTAAAAAAATAGGCTTTCAAAGCAATAAGCATTGCAGGAGGCCAATGAGACATCGAGGGAAGGCCGATGCACCTCAATTGCTTGAGAAATTGACCGGACGGCCTCCGGGAAGTTGGAGTCGTGTTTGGGTGACGTCAATGTCCCCAGGGTGCCGCCATTTACAACCATGGCATCACCATCATGCTTCATGGAGAAGCTAGATCCCGAATGTCTTCGTTTTGAGTGGAAGAATGATGTCCATGAGAATTTCTCAAAATTTGGACCATTATGTGTGATGACCTAACTAGGCAAGCAAGCTAGTAGGTGCATCCGTCCCACATCGCCCGGGGGAGACAAGTTGCTATGCTTATATGTGCAGAGCTAACAACTTACATCGTGACGCGTTTTGGGGTGAAACCTCAAGAGCAAAATCGTGAGGGTCGTTGAGCCCAAAGCGGACAATATCTCAATAGACTGGGCCGGACTGTTACAATTGGTATCAGAGCCTGTCCCTGGCCGGAAGTGTGCCGACGCGGACGTCGGGCCCTAAGGAGGGTGGATTGTGATGACTTGACTAGGCAAGCAAGCTAGTAGGTGCATCCGTCCCACATCGCCCGGGGGAGACAAGTTGCTATGCTTATATGTACATAGCTAGCACCTTACATCGAGACGCGTTTTGGGGTGAAACCTCAAAGCAAAACCGTGAGGGTTGTTGGGCCCAAAGCGGACAATATCTCAATAGACTGGGCCGGACTGTTACATTATGTCTCTTCCAGGATGACCGGTAGCCTATATGAGTCGATGTCCCAAATATCATGTTTGGTGACAACATGTGATTTGATATTCGAATCATAGTGACATACAGTCTACTAGATTGACTCATAAACTTCTTTAAGATGCATTTCAGTCCGCATTCATGAGAAGGTATACATAAAAGAATTCTTGTTCATTCTCACAATGTGTTTTCAAATGAAAATTATTAGCAGGAATATCTTTAAAGCTCAACATGGTTCGGTTGCCTCTCAATGCATAGAGGGCATCTGTGACGTTGATCATGGTGCCATGAGGCATCAAGATTCAAGCTAAACCGCATCCCTGAATGAGCGGTATGATTCAAGTATTGTAGTCACAGAAGATTTACAAAGGCATAAAATCCAAAGATAGTTGTCGGTTCCTTAGAATGTTGTGGATAGTTCCACCATCTGCGAGGCACTCAATGACTCTATGAGACAGATCTACAAAATGGAGTAGATAGGAGAGTAAATAGTTCCACTTGAACCATTTAGAGGGATTGAAAGAAGCTACGAAAAGTTGCAATCCTGAGAGTGCATTAAAATTTCCGCGCAGAATGACCTTTGCGCACTAAAACACCCGTAACTTCTTCGTTAAAATAGATATGAACAAACCACGAAAATTTATGAAAACTAGACTCATAGAGCTTTCCAATCATATAAAGCACACTGTCTGGTTCGTCCGGATCTGTTTACAAAGCTCAAACGAAATTGACTGTCCAGAAGGGACATATTGCTGGTTTTCGCAGAATTGGCATGTGCGAAGCTATGAAACTTGCAGATGGCATGTAGGCTTTTGCCTTAGCCAAAGGTGACGTGTGTATGATCAAAAACAAGTCCTTCCCGTTGTTCCAAGGTCGTAAACTCCATGACTAGTTAGCAAAGCCTCCATGACATGAACATAAACTAACTCAGAGGATTCGATCATGATGATGATTGTCCAGTTTTGATAAGTCTTGAACGTCTTTTTGCAAGACGGAAATTGGTTTAATAGCGTAGGGGGATCCAAAATCAAAAGCTTTCAGTAACTCCAAGTTAGTATGACTAGGCATGTCCATAGATGGTTGGTAGTGCGAGGCACACTTGAAACCATTATCTCCTTAATTTCGGACAATTCTAAGATATCACATTGAGCTTGGATGAGCCTAGTTGAACAGTTGATGATGGAAAATCTGCTATAGGTGGTAGAAGACTTAACCGAAAAACACGTGGGTGATCCTCTTTGAGGATACGGTGCCATGAGTCACCTTCAAAGGAAGGGACCAAAATCAGCACAATATCCCATGTTTCTAAGGACAATGTAAGAATGTACATCTTTTTGGTAAATCAATACGAACCATAAGAGGAGAATAGTTTCATAACTTCGAAAAAATTCTCAAGGCATTCATTATTGCTAATGTAAGTATATATCGAGGTCTCGAATAAACAAAAGACATCGATATGATGTCTTATTACATATAGCTTGGAAAGAAAATCAAAGTCGATCTAGCCGATGACGTTAAAGTCAGGGGTAGCTAGAGCTGGATCCGAATCTTTGAAATCCATGATCATGAGGATGACGTTCTTGTCCTCATATTGATTTTCCGTACCTTTTTATATGTGTAGACATATAAAATTTAACGATAATAATAGTCGTTGAATAATCCAAGCAAATACGTGGCTTGTAAGTCAACAAAATTGGAAAGCCGTTGGAAATGACACATGGCAACGTGGAAATGGTCGGCCGACAACAAAACCTTAAATCCCGATTGAAATCAATTATTAAGTGTTGATTGATGATCAAATATCAATTAAATTAAATTAATCGGACACCCCCAAAATAATTGGTGATGATTCGCTAGTGGTCAGGCGAGCTAGATAGTAGAGTTCGCGAGGCGAACTGGACTTCGCGGGGCGAACTTTACTTCGCGGGGCGAACTGGACTTCTCGTATAAGTAAACAGAGGCGAGGCAAGATGGCTCCGCGCGCGTAGATTTACGTGAAGGCGAGGCGAGATGGCTCCGCGCGGGTAGGTTTACTTGAAGGCGAGGCGAGATGGCTCCGCGCGTGTAGATTAACATAAAGGCAAGGCGAGATGGCTCCACGCACGTAGATTAACAAAAAGGCAAGACGAGATGGCCCCGCATGCGTAGATTAACATAAAGGCAAGGCGAGATGGCCCCGCGTAAGGGGGAACCTCGCGAAGGAGCTAGACGATAGAATTCGCATGCATGCGGGGATGTACGTCCAAGATAAGTCGTCTGCGAAGTGAGACCAGAAATCACCGGTTGCTTGGAAATCAAGGTGCCTCGTGAGATACCTTCCATATCCGCAGGATGGCTCGTCCCTTACTAAGGATCTTGCTCAAAACAGGATATTCAATCCAAAGCGATCTGGGCATATCTAAATCTCAAGATTTGATTGATTTGATTATGTCAAAATCGGCAAGTAAATCAGTCAAGATTCATTGATTCAATTAAGAAAATATTATTGATTCAGAATCTTCATTACATGCCTTAAGTGGAGGCATCTTAACACTATAAATACCCCCTCTCATACCGAGAGAAGGCGGCATAAATAAGGCAGCGAACTAGAGAGAGAGAAATCCCTCCGCGAGCTCAGAAGTCTCCCCAAAATCCTTGAAGAACTATCAAGCTCCCCAAATAGCTAGTTCTTCACTAAACCCTTGAAGAACTATCAAGCTCCCCAAATAGCCAGTTCTTCACTAGATCCTTGAAGAACTATCAAGCTCCCCAAATAGCCAGTTCTTCACTAAACCCAAATCCAACTCCCAAATACTCGTTACGTGATCAATCCACGTAACCCTCAAGAACAAGTGCTTGTCACCCTTGAGTTAAACCTATATTCGGAGATATAATCAGAGGAATTCACAAAGATTGTAACCCGCATTCGCATTGATTAAATTAAATTATTCTTTGTACACGTGTTGTTCTGTTATTTGTTGCAGATATTTTCGTGTCTACAAAAGTGGAACGCCCAGCGGGACAACTTTGCCTCTCATCACCTTCTCCGCAAGAAAGTTCAAATCTGTTCGAAGTGATGGCCTCCAAGAGCACGCAAGCCATCTTGACAAAGAAATCTAAACCAACGACCTCGAGGTCAAGCAGCGAGCCCTCTGGTCATGTCACCCGCAGCATGGCGAGGAATCAACGCACAACATTCGTGTCTCTGCCTTCCAAGCCTCGTGAACCAATCATCACCTTGGCAAATCTCGCGGACCAGCGTGCCTCGCGAAGTGAAGACAAGCGTGCCTCACGAAGTGAAGAGAAGGAAACTCCAAACAAATCAAGGGAGCGATCATTCTCACCTACCACTGATGATGAATCAAGCACGGCTTCATACAATGGGAGTCCAAATGGTGATGAAGACAACACGTATGGCATGCCAGCGGATTATTCATCACAACCTATCCCCATGCAAGTCATGGTGACAGGCGCATCCACCATTGAAGAACAAATAGCCAATCTAATGGGAGCGGTTGAGAAGCTCACCAAAACAGTGGAAGAAAAAGACATGCAGATCGCCGAGCTCTCCAGCAGGCTTGAAAGTTAAGATGAAGAAAAGAAGGACAAAGTAGGCGAGAACTCCAAGAACGACGACAAGGAAGATGATGGCTCGCTTGGATCAATGTCCTTTCAGCAATTGCAAGACATCATCACCAACTCCATCAGAGCTCAATATGGAGGTCCTTCTCGTGATTCTCTCACCTACTCCAAACCCTACACCAAAAGAATCAATGGACTAAGGATGCCGTTGGGATACCAGCCGCCAAAGTTCCAGCAATTCGAAGGGAAGGGTAATCTAAAGCAACATGTTGCTCACTTCATTGAAACCTGCAAAAAAATGCTGGGACAGAAGGTGACCACCTTGTCAAGCAATTCGTTCGCTCATTGAAAGGCAATGCCTTTGAATGGTACACGGACTTAGAGCCCGAGTCCATCGACAGTTGGGATCAAATGGAACGTGAATTCTTAAACCGCTTATACAATACAAGGCGAACTGTGGGCATGATGGAACTCACCAACACAAAACGATGGAGAGACGAACCAGCTATCGACTTCATCAACAGGTGGTGCTCGCTCAGCCCTTATTGTAAAGACCGCTTGTCAGAGACGTTTGCAGTAGAAATGTGTATCCAAGGAATGCATTTTGATTTGTTGTACATTCTCCAAGGCATCAAGCCTCGAACCTTTGAAGAACTGGCTACGCGAGCGCATGATATGGAGTTGAGCATAGCTAGCCACAAGGGTAAGAAGGAGTTTGTCAATGATCAACGAAAAGATAAAGCTTTCAGCAGCAAAGTTGACAAGGTCGTGAAAAGATCTACAAAGGAGTCGATGACTGTAAGTGTTGCTCCAATCAAAATCTCCACACGAGACAAGAAGGAGGTTAAGAGAGTAGAACCGACTCAAGCCTACGGGAGGAAGAAGCATTCATTGAATGTGTGGGAGCAAAAGACTTATCCATTCCCAGATTCCGACGTGGCAGGCATGTTGGAGGATTTGCTTGAGAACAAGGTGATAGAACTTCCAGAGTGCAAATGTCACGCCTCGGTTCTTAAGTTATTTTACGGTTATTTACTTTGGTAATATTTGGGTCTTTTACCGTTTTAAGTAACCGTTTACTATTTAAGACTCCAAAGTTGAATTTGGTCTTTTTCTTCCGTATGGAATTTGGGAAAACTTTCTTCATGAAAGTCGTAGAGGACGTTGTTACGAGTTCGTAGACATGCTATGCGTTAAAATCAGAGTTAGCATGGAAAAGTTATCAATTAAAAAGGTAAGATTTATTGGGGTATTATTTTGGGGTGTTAAATTTTTGGAGTTGGGTTTTGTTTATTAAGTTGGACCGGGCCATTTTTTGGTCAAAGGCCCAAAAATATTTCTCCTCCCTCCCGATTCTCTGTCCTCCCTCCCGATTTTCTCTTCCCGCTGCCGAGCCTTTCCGGCCGCCGAACGCCGCCGTCCGGTCGCCCCTGACTGCCGCGCCGGTCCCGTTTGAACCACCATCCTCTCCTCTTCCTTCCTAGGCTGGTGGCCGATCCCCTAACGCCGCCGTGAAGGAGCAGCCGAGCCCGAAAGCCACGGCTGCCGTGGTTGCACTTTCGCCGGAACTCCCTCATCCGGCCGCCATAGCCGGAGCTGCTAGGCTCAAAAGGAAGCCCTCCATCCCTCCAAAGGACTCCCTCCCTCTTGAGCTAGGTAAGGAGAAATCGGAGAATGAAATTCTTGGGCTTATTAGGTGTTTTCGTTCGATTGACATAGTTAGACTTCGAATTGGTGTTTGTGCTAGTTAAGAAAGTTGTAGAGGAGATTGAGAGGAAGATGCTGTTAAAATTTGGTAGCTTTTGCAGGTCGCCGGAGTCGGCCGCCGGCCGCCGCTGTTTTGGGGAATTTTTGTAGTTTTTGATGTGGAATATTAAGGGGATGTTAATGATGTGAATTTAGTAATTTTTGGAGGAATTTTGAATAGGTTTGGGATTTTTCGAAGTTTGGTATTTTAGCCATATTTTTGCATAGAATCCGACCGTTAGATTATTGTTGTATCGGCCGTAGAAGGTAGATTTAAGGCCGCCGATATTTGTGGTGAAGTTTGGACGATATCAATTTAGGATTTGCAAGTTGGGCAAGAATGAGAGTAGATAAGGCCACATTTAATTTTACCTATTTTTTATTTAAGCGTTGGTTTATAGTTGAGGATTTAATTATGTTCTTGGATCAGGACGTGAGGAAGCTCAAGCAGAAGAGGCTTCAGATCGACTTCAGGCTTAGGCCTAACTTGTGAGTGGACTTTTGGTTTAAATAATGTGCATGCAATTGTTTATTTGGTTGGACCATTTGACGTCATTTTTATTTGACGATTTTACTCATTGTGATGAGTTACCGAAAATGGGATTTTCGGTAAATTATAATATATTTTTAAGGAGAGTATGTATATAAATGCTGGCTAGCGATATGTGTCTGTCCACCTTAATGACATAGTATATAACTGCATTATGGTGTGACGTGAGCGTTGGACGCAAGCGTAGTAGCCTTATATGAGTGTTTAATTCATATAAGGGGTATGAGCACATATTTATACACCCGTCTGTCCACTTTAATGGCGTAGTGTATCACCGCATTAAGGCGTGACGTGAGCGTTGGACGCGAGCGTAGTAGCCCTATATAGATTATTATTAATTTATATAGGGAGTATGGGCGAGTGTAAATATATACATGTATATATTTTAGCCTGAGAGGCTGTATTTTGATATATATATATATATATATATATATATATATATATATATTTTAGCCTGAGAGGCTGTATTTGGTTATATATAGTTTTGAGCAGTAGAGGCTCGATATTTATAACGATAAGAGAAGTATCGTTTAAGACATGCATTCGTTTTCTTGGAAATTAAATTGGGAAAGCATAAATATTTTCTTTATTTATTTTTGTCCACTCACTCTAATTATTGCGAATGTTTTTCCCCTGGGCTCTTCGTTTTAAAATGCCCAGTCTGCAGAGTTCGAGTTAGTACGAGTAGGAGACGACGAGGCATAGTTACCCATTTCTCAGCCACATTTCACCAGTAGGTTACCTGTTTAACCTACTAGAGTATTTTTCTGCTCTAGTGTATAGTAGCTCTGAATACTCTTTGGGATTTATCGTATAATGTTTCTAGTGGTGTGCTTAGACTTTTGTTGTATTTTAGAATATACGAAGTTTGTAATTATTTACTCACTTTCGTATAATTGTGGGTTGATTTGGAGGATGCTCAAATTTATTTAAGAAAGTAACACTTTAGTTATCTAGGTTAGGGTTGTCCATTTTCAAGGGAGGTTTACTTATCGGTAAATTTTCCTTGGAAGTGGTCCCCGCAGGACT